>OY743188.1:14825899-16025899 GCA_963555705.1 Ligustrum vulgare | reverse complement strand
ATCTCGAATTGTTGAAATGTAGTAATATCATGCTTGAGTTTAGCAACTCTAGATGGTGGGAAAATTTTTGTAGTGAACCTTTGGACAAACTCCACCCAAGTCGTGATACTCCCCGGAGGCAAAGTGTCAAGCCATTCTCTTGCTTTATCTTTCAATGTATGTACAAATAACCTCATCTGGATTGCCTCCACATTCACACCCTCATAGTTGAAGTTGCTACAAATCTCTAGGAACCGTACCACATGGGCATGTGGATTTTCATCGGTCCTCCCATAGAATGAGATGGTGTTGGAGAATAAATTGATGACATCCGGCCGAAGTTGAAAATTTGGATGATTGTAGGAGGGATAGACGATGCTTGATTGATTTTCGACAATAGGAGGATTCATGAAATCTCCAAAAAGCATATCTTCTTCATTAACAACTGGCTCTTGAGCTCTAGCCACTTGAGGAACAAAACCGGGTGGGATTCCACCCCTTGGAATTGCAGCTGGAGCATTAAGCTCGATGTTAACTCTTTCTCCTTCCATCTCAGTAAGAAGTTGTCTCCTAGCTTCCCGTTGCTCCCTTAACTTACGTCGAAAAGTCCCCTCGATATCCGGATCTATTTCAACTAGATCAAGACTTCTACTTCGACGCATGCGCAATTACAACCTAGAAAAATACAAGAAATTAGAAGATTTCTTTCACAAAACACAACAAAAGAAAATTTGTACAAGAAATAAAAGTAACCAATAGTTAAAACTAATATCAACTAAAATGTAATTTAAATAGAAACAATCCCCGGCAACGGCGCCAAAAACTTGTTCGCTACAAACACACCGCAAGTGCACGAGTCGCATACAAGTGATAGTGGACTAATTGAGTCCGGTTTATCGATCCCACAAGGATTGTCTATTTCAACTACACTTTAGTATAATTAATTTTAACAAGAAACACACACAATAAAAGTTTGTTTTGGGAAAGTTTTCGTATTAGAATTAAAGTTGCAATTATAAATAAATAACTAGAAAAATGGTGATGAATAGATGATGAAGGAGTGTTGGGATTCTTGATTCCACTTGACCATTACCTAATTGAATTATCAACAAGCAAATAGAAATGCAATTCATTAATCATGTTAGACCCGATTTTCCAAGCTTAGCCAATTACCTCTCTCGAGTGAAATCAACCCTAATTAGTGGCATTAACTTACTATATCTCTATGTCGATTAAAAACACACCAATTGCATTAAACCTTTGTGAAAATAGCTCAATGGATCATCTAGGGTTTTAGGTATATCTCTATCCTAAACAAGAACCTAGAGCAAATATTGTATTGATCTAGAATACACAATAATTTCTCAATAATTGCACATCCCATGAAACCTAAGCATAAATGTGGCCATAATAAATGCTAGTCAATAAATACAACAATAAATGCACAAGATAATAAAAAGCTTAAATTCTCAATACAAGCATTAAAATCAACTAAGTTAGGTCAAGCTTCATCAATAATCCCAACACTTTAAATTTAGCTAAACATGCGTTCGAAAATTAAAAATAACATAAAGCAGTAAAAATAAAACCCAGAATTAGAAAATGTGTGGAAATTGCATCAAGGTCCTCCAACTATCAAGCTATGTGCAAATCAGTCCCTTATCTTCCAGCTTTGTGCAAATCAGTCCAGCCATGACAGCATTCTCCATTGCAGTCCAGCACCTCCACCAGCACCAGCAGCTTCCCAGCAACTCCAGCTACACTAGCACCAGCAGGCAGTACCAGCAGATTTCCAGCAACAGCAGCAGCACCAGCAGATTTCCAGCACAGCAGATTTCCAGCAGATTTCAGCACTACTTCTCCAGCACCAGCAGTGAGAAATTGTTCCCCAAGATTTATGAAGTAGTTGGAAAGAAAAGAAAAAGAAAAGACAAAGAAAATGAAAATGAAAATAAAAAAAGAAAAGAAGAGAACAAGAGAACGCAGCTGCTGGAGCAGAATGAAGAAGACAGAATGACCTAGCTGCTGCCCTATTCAGATTTTATCAAGTGAAAGTTCCGAAAATTGCATCCTTGGTCCTTGAGGTTTGGAAGTTGAGCAAAATAGTCCCCAAACTTTTGATTTCTTTCAATTAGGTCCTTGGACATCAAATTTGCTTATCTTTTAGCCTGATTGCACTCCAATCTTGTCCATTTGCTTTCCAAGTGAGGTTGTATCTAATTGTACAAGATAAACACAAAATATAAGTAGATATTTGCTCAATTTGTCAATTAAATTGTCTAGTTAAAAGCACAATAAGTGTGTAAAACGCACACTTATCACATGTATATAAAGAAATCAATGAAAATCATAGAGTTGGAGATTTGAATTAAACCAAAATTTTGTGCCTAATAAACATAATTCAATATCTCCAAGTTCTAGCCTAAGCCCATCACCATCAATTCACAATATCAATTTTCACAAAAAGATATGAAGAACACTAATATAAAGCAAAATCATGAAAAAATGTGGAAAAATTCAATATGTCTACATGTCCTAAACTAGGTTCTCATGTTGAAAAAATGTGATGATAAACAACAAAACAAATTAAAATGCAATTAAAACTAAAAATGCTAAAACATGCAAAATAGAATACTAGAATTACTTAAAGCACATAACAGCTCAATGCATGCATTCTAAACATACTAGTGATCCTAAAATGCAATGTAGAGCATCTAAACAACTAGAAAGTAATAAAAGCAATAAATAAACAATAAACAAAACAAATAAAGAAAAGAGTTTGAGAAATTGGGTTGCCTCCCAATAAGAGCTTCATTTATAGTCTAGAGCTAGACTTTATGGAAATTAATTCAAGGGCACCTAAAGAAAGCTTTGGATGCCTTTCTCGTCTTCTTTCTTTTGGCTTTGTTCCACTCCTCATTTGATCTCCAAGACTCGAAATTGCCCTCTCCATATTATAGAACATGTCCTCATCCAATTCAAATTCAACTATGAAGACTTCCACCTCCTCATCGGGTTTAATTACAAACTCATTTACTTGGCAATCAACAAGGTCAAAACCATGTAAGTTGATTTCTTCCTCATTGATGTCCAAATCTCTATTTAGCTCCAATGTGATTGATTTTTCTTCATCTTCAAGTGTTTCTTCAATAGTTGACCTATTTTTGGATTCAATGGCGGGTATTTCGTCAAACTCCACGGGCATTGACGAGTCCTTCCTATGAATTTCTTCGAGTGGATTATACCCCCACCTTTTAAATTCACTCCAATACATGGAGTCTCCCAACAGCATATCACTTTCATCTAACTTGGCTAACTTCAGAAAGTATTTTGAAATTACCTTTTCACTCCATAGTGGAGGACCATCTCCCACTAGAGCGATGTCCTCGT
Source organism: Ligustrum vulgare (assembly GCA_963555705.1). Taxonomy (NCBI): domain Eukaryota; kingdom Viridiplantae; phylum Streptophyta; class Magnoliopsida; order Lamiales; family Oleaceae; genus Ligustrum; species Ligustrum vulgare. Next base: position 16,022,530 of record OY743188.1, on the reverse strand, counting down.
CCCAATCGTTTGGTAGACACTCATCAAAGAGCATGTGACTTGCATCCGACGTGTCAATTACTTGTTGTCGACATTTCAAGTATTCTTTAAACATTAGGAGTTTTGGTGTGACCCAAATATTGCTCGCATCCAAACACTGTCCATTACAATATATTTTGGAGCAAAATTCACAGCCTGGATATTCTCTAAACATGTCTTCATAGTCCATGTTGAAATCATTTATTGCAAGAAAATGGTAGATTCAAATATACCTCGCAAGAAAAACCAAACATGGGAAGACTTAAAATTGTGGTGGATAATCCAAAGTAACAAAATAAAAATAAACTAAAAAAAAAATACTAAAAAAAAGTAAAAAGTCCGAATTAGTGAAAGAAATCTAAAAATAAATTTAAACTACAATCCTCGGCAACGGCTCCAAAAACTTGTTACGCTCCGCAAGTGCACGGGTCGAAAAAGTAATAAAGTGGACGTGAGTCCAAGTATCGATCCACAGAGATTGTTTTAATATGTATTTTTAGACTACTATCTTAACCGGAACAAGAAAAGCTTTGAATTTGGGAAAATTTGATTTTGAAAAAAAAAATTAAAAATTAAACAAAAGACAGTAAGAAAATTTGATTTGTTAAAAGGATGAGATGAATATGTTAGAATTATGAATCCACATTAATCATATCAATCATGTATTTGACTTAAACATTTAATAACAAGGTATGAGTATTGAAAATCCATGTTCCCACTGGCGGATCCAGCGTATGGCGAGGTAGCGCGACCGAGCTACCTCGCCTCAGCTGGACCACCCACTGGCTCCGGCTGTCCAGTTTTAAAAAACCAATTTTTTTTTTTTTTTTTTTTGGTCGTCTTCTCCGACTCTTCGCCCAAGTACCCAAGCCCTAACCTAAAATACCCCCAAGACCCAACCCATTTTGAGCTCAAATCAACGAACCAGAGTCCCATACCTCAGTTTCTAATTACCTTCGGCGACTTCGACGAAAACAGGAGGAGGAAAGGGATCCGCTCGCTGCTGCGCTCACACTGCTCCCGTCGCACGACACTCTCCTCTCTTTCCAGTAGGTAGCAACGCCTTTGTCTGTCGACACTTGCAGGCTGTAAATTGTAATGCCTCCGTTCAAAATCCAAGCTTCCAGTTCTGTCCAGCTCGGTTGGCCAGCGTCCAGGTTAGTAATGGACCAATGGTTGTTGACTTATTCTTGCTTTTTGGTTTGTAATTTGTTATATTTCACAATTTGTAAGTTTTAATGAATGATATTGAATTTTGATTTCTCAATTTTTGTTAGATTGTCAATTTCTAAGTTAGGAGCCCTAAGAAAGGAGTCCACATTTCACCGTCAGTGCCCAAATTTTGATCAATTCCTAGTTTATCGTTTGAATTCTCATTAGGTAATGAGGCTAAACCTTGATTAATTATGAATTGTGATTATTGATTTATAGGTTGTGAATTGAGATTTGGTTAATATTTGATTAGAGTTGTGAATTGTGATTATTGATTAATAGGTTGTAAATTGAGATTTGACGAATAATTGAAATTATAGTTTTAAAGATTTTGTAATGAAGTCACTTGTGAATCCCGTATTCCCCCATTGTGTGAATTGTGAAATTTGAATTATGTATTGTTAAGATTTGGTGAGTATTTGATTTTTTGAATTGTGATTATTGAAATTTGATGAATATTTGATTTGATATGTGAATTGTGATTATTGATTTTACAGATTATAGAACTTTTTTTTCAACCTAAACGAAAGTTTCATGTTTGGGTCCAAAATTTTATTAATTTAATCACGTCGAATATGGTAAACATTGTACAAATCGGGGTGAAATTCACTGCTCTTTGAGTGATTAGAAGCCTAATACCTAACAAAAACAAGTTGCAAGGCATTGGACAACGGTCAAATTTGTCGGTCAACGGTCAACCATCCATACTCAACTACCGACAGCTAGAGCTGAAGTTTCGTGCTAGATCCGCCACTGCATGTTCCTATATTTATTTATGTCCCCTTTCGAGCGATGCATAAACACCTTTTCCTACAAGAGACGAGCCTATATTTTTATGACCAATCCGAACATGTAGAAAAGCATTAACGAATTATGAACACTTTTTAGAATAGCACGAAGCATAGGGGTATATTTCTATTCCCTATCGGACTTCGTGGCAATTAATCAAGGTCTAATAAATTCCTACTCTTTCGAACATAGAAATCTATCACAAACATCAATAATTATGCGTCCACAATCATAGATGATAATAACAACATAATTAATTGCATCAATCTCATAAATTGCATAATATAATTATAAATTCAAAACAAGGAATCAATAAATTAATGCTTCATCACAATTCTAACAATTAAAACCTAGCCTAAATACATGATCGAAAATAATAATCCAAAGTCGAGAAAACAAAGGAAATGAAGCAAAAACAAGTCATTTGGATGATAAAAGAGCTAAAGTGTGAAAACCAAGAGTTGATGAAGTAAATCAAAAGGGTCAATTGGAAGAAAAGTCAAAGAAAGAACCAAATTGGAAGAAATTAGGAGTTCAAGGACTAAAGTATATAAATCAAAATAAGAAGGACCAAATTGCAAATACTCAATGATTGATCCAGATCAAGATAAGATACTTGAGGACTTTTAGGAGTCAATTGGATGCAATTAGAAGGAAAAAAGGAATGAAATATGGTAAGAATATTACCATAAATTCATTTCAATCAAACAAGGTCTTCGGGCAGATTTTCAGTCAGACTTTGAAACCTAATTTCGGGGTAATAAAAGTTCTAATTGGGAAAATCCTATTTCAGGAAGAATTGTATCCCTTTACGTTATCTTTCTAACGGATTATGAATCATCCCAATTGGATAAGGAAATAGAAAGATATGATCAAAATACTAAACGCTGTGCAGTGACAAAAAAATCTTCCGCGAAGGTAACTTTCCTTGTTCGTTTGAAACTCTTTTGAAATTTAATTTGGACATGAAACTCAGAATTCTTTCTCCCCAAGTAACCTAATTCTCATGAACATCTATAAATATATGGCTTGGGGCACAAAATTAAGGGTTCCCAATTCATTGAAGAGAGGCTAAAACGCTGTCGGATTGTGGAGGGATCCACTCCAAGCCAAGACACAATTGAAGAACAAAGATCAAGGGCATGAATAGGGTGACATCTATCCATTCCTTTTGTGATTTATATTCAATTATGTATCTAGGCTAGGTTCTTCAATGTTAGAATTGTGATGAAGCATTTATTTCTGGATTTTATGCATTGATTATCATTTAATTTCATAATTCATGGGTTTGAGCAATTGATTTATACTTTTTTTTATCATGCAATTACTTGATCACTAGTTGTATGATTTTAAGTTATGATTTCTTAAGTTCGAAAGATTGAGATTTCATTAGACTTGTGTCAATTACCACAAAGTCCGATAGGGGATAGAAATATACCCCTATACTTTGTGTTATCTACGATAGTATTCACAAAACTTGTAATGCTTTTCTATACATTTAGATTCGTCATAGAAATATAGTCGGATTGTGTATAGAAATAGGTGTTGATTCTTGTCCGAAAGGGAGTCTTGACAATATTAGGAATATGGATTTTCAAAACCTCGTGAATTATTGTTAGATGTTTAATTTAATGCATAATTAATGGAATAAATGTGGATTCTCAATTTTAGCATGTTTTTCTCATATTTTCTCTAAATCAAATTTCCTCATTCTTTCTAGTTTAATTTTAATTCTCAAATTCAAACAATTTCTCGTTCCGGTTAAGGATTCGTAGTCTAAAATACAATTTAAAACAATTTCTGTGGGATCGATACTTGGACTCATGTTCACTTTATTACTTGCACGACCCGTGCACTTGCGGAGCGAACAATATGCATAAGTGAATTCGATCGAGCACTATAATAGAAACAAAACTAGACAATTGGAATTAAAAGTATTGACTAGGTGAAATTGGATGTCCCAACACTTGTAAACATCAAATTAGATAATCTAAATGTCTTTTCTTTTCTTTTGCTTTTTATCTTTGTTGACCACAAAATCTGGTGGGATCTTATATCAACACGTCTCAACTCATCCCTCTTAAACATGTGGACTTCCTACGCACTAGGACAAATAATCAGTATATAAAGGGGGCACAGGAAGCTCCTGTTTACATTCCGTGCTTAATTCAGTACTCATTTCAAGTAAATATAATATGGGTGTGGGAAATATAAGTGTGCAAAGGAGAGAAAAGATAGTCAGATTTGTATATTGAGTTTGAGTAGAAATTTTCTAACCTTTTACTTGGAGATGCCAGTGATCTATTTAAAGTAGAAGTAATCATCTTGGAGGGTGACACGTGTTTTGCTTTACACGTGGCATGCCCCTAGCCGTTTATGAGGTAAACCAATTGTTTGGTCATAAATATTACTATTTATTGTAGAGTTACAGTCACCATTACATCTCCAGTAAAGGCATTGTCCCATCAAGTTTCAACTTGCAGGAAGGTCAAATCCCCCTGACACGCTTGGCCAGTCTTGTCACTGTTCCAGGGCATGTACCTCGGATAACACCAGTTCAGAACAAGTAGTTCGATCATAAGGGGTTCGGCCAATGTACCGCCTCGGCAATACAACAATTCGCAAGGCTTTGAACACATCGGCAACCAATGGGTCCCATGTGGGCTTCTATAAGTGACGTGTTTAGCTTCATTTAGGCGTGGTCGTAAAAAGTTTAATATTTTAGTTGAATTTAAAAACCCAAATTCTACCGTTCAAATAGAGAGAGATATAACACAATTTTGGTACTTAATTACAATCTCTGTGGGACGATAACTCGGACTCAAAAAGTCCACTTTATTATTTGGATGTGACATCGTACACTTGTGATTTAGCACATCAAGTTTTTGGCTCCATTGCCGAGGATTATTAATTAATATCGATAATAGTTAGTTCTTGCTTTATTTTGAATTTTTCCTATTTTTTTTTTTTTATTTCTTGGAACATTTAAAAATATTTGAATTTTTTCCTTTTCAGATATTGAACGAATTTCCAGATAGTTGGAGGCAACACAGCAAGATGGCATCGAACGATTATCATTGGTACTCTGATCGAACAACAGTTCAGTTCCATCTGATTTTTTTATTTTTGCTCTGAAAATCATGTTATAGAAGATTGTCCTTTTGCATATCAGGCTTAGCCAGATATGGATCAGGTTCATTATTGGGAAGATAATCAAAAGCAACATGCGAAAAGTGATCCCACTAGAGATTTGTTATTACAGTTGCTAAAAAATCAACAAAAAATGTTGCAAAATCAACAGGCAGACATGATAGAATGGAGACATAAGATGGGTAGTTGCCAGAAATTCGAGTGGAAAGACTAGAAGAACCAGAAAAATCCGTTGAAGTCGTTGAAGAAAAAGAAGAGCAACCTAAAATTTTGGATCAACCAAAAGAAAATAGTTGCAATGAAGAGGTCATTTTCCAAATGTCAACAATCCAAAAGCCGAACATCAAGCTCAAGGAAAATTCAATTTAGATTGATTTCATCATTGGCAATAAAGAAATGATTGAAATCTACATATTGAAGTTCGAATTGAGTGAAGGTGTCGATATATATGACATGGGCAAGGTAATATTTCTGTGTCTACATCCAAATTGGAGCTAATTCAAGAGGCACAAACAAAGAAGGTCATTGAAAACCTTATTCAGAGTTCCTTGAACAATAACGGTAAAAAGTTGGGATTTAAACTACAAACGAAGCGCTTGTTGGGAGGCAACCAAATTTTCTATCCCTTTTATTTACTTTCTTTTCTTTATTTCTTTATATTTAGTTTAGGATTTAATTGCTTTCTTAGTTTAATTTCATGATTGCAAGATTGAGTTATCACTTTAGCATGATATTTGTTGCACCACATTTGGTAGTTGATGATTGTCTATTCCTTGATAGAGTTCTAGCATCATAATCATCATTGAAATTTGGCTTTAAAGTGTGGAAGCACAAGTTGAAACATTTTGATATTCAAAAGCATGCTTATTCCATTGAATTTTTAGTCTCCATTGCATGTTTGGATTTACTTGTTAAATCAAAAATTCATGCATGAAGCTTTAGTTCATCACAAGGATCAAGCATAGGTGAGTGAGTACATTGATAACAAAGTATTTTGGAGGCGAGAATTTGAGTTTGAAATTCAAAGTTGCATAAAAATTTGTTTTCAGTCGGTGAACTGCGCGGCCAAGTCCAAACCATGTGGTGGTCGTGCCAGTGCAACAAAATATGCAAAACCTACATTTTTCAACTACATGGCCACCAGATTTCCTTCTGCACGGCTGCGGAGTTATCTGTAGGGCGAAAACGACAGCTTTGTGTATACAACAGGTATCTTCACAATATCGTAATTTCCAACCTCATTTTCTCTCCTCAAATTCACATCCACTTCTTGCACCACCTATTTTGCACACTTTGGCATGAAATTGAGCATCAAAAGAGCTTGTACCAAATTAAAATCTCCCCAAAAGGTATGATTCTCTACACTTTGAAAAATTGCAATTTTTGAGAGTATTCTTGGTTTCATGGGAATCTTAAGTTTATGGATGATTAGATTGTGGACTAGGCTAGAATTTGATGACAAATTGGATGTGTAAACTAGGTGAAATTTTTTGGGCAAATCCAATTTCCCAAATTTATGATTCTCCTTATTCTCCATCAATGCACACCAAGTGTTTGATTTAATGTCACAGTGAGTTTTTCTTTAAGTTTTTGCAAATATTTTTGAACGATCGCCTTGAATACATGTTATACACCATTTGTGTATCATTCATACATGGCTTATTCTGATCTAATGCATAAAACTCAAAGTGAACATCATAAGCATCACAATACACCCATTGCAAGTCGTTGTACCAGTTTTCAGCTTCAGGTCCCAACTTTGCCACATGTTTTCACGCCTCAAATGAACTCCAATTGTACTGAATTTTTGATATTATAGACAATACTATGTACTGTCATGTGTCAAAAGATAGATCAAGAAAGTGTTAATTTTTCGGGATGATGTCATGGCCTGAATATGGGTGGTCAACCATATTTGAAAAAAATTCAAGATTATACTATCTTTAGTGGGGTTGTGGTTGTGTTTACCTCTGAATTTTTATGATGTTTGTGTGCTCTAATGTTACTTATCTCTTCTTTGCTAGGAAAACAAAATTTCAAACACCTTGAACCAAATTTGAAAAATAAAGAAAAAGGGTCGACACATCCAAAGGACTTCAAAGAAAAAAGCTTCAAGTGATTGCATTGCATATCCAAACCCGTAAAGTACTTGAATCTCTCTCCTATGTTTTATTTATAATTGATATATTGACATACATTAAGGATAATGTATATTTCTAGTTTAGGGGTGGAAATCTCATTATTTTACAATCATTCGATTCTTTGGGATACAAAAAAAAAAAAAAAAAAAAAAAAAAAAATTGAGAAATGTGAAAAAAAATTGAAAATTTTTGTCGACATGTTTATTGCCTAGGACATAATTTGTATCAACTTTGTGCTTTAGCTTAAACAATTAACAACATAAACATATGATTTTGCTTGACTAGTTATTCATGTTAGAATTTCATCTTTTCGAGGGCATGGCCATTGTTGAATTATTTCTTGTGTAGGAGTATGATTGATATTTTTGGGGTACATTTATACAACATGAACATAGGAATGATTTTATAATCCCGCGACTTAGATAATTAGACATCCCGACCCTAATTTAGAACTAAAGACCTCAAAAGGCAAGTTTGAGAGTAGAATGGTTAGAATGTGCATGTTTGATGGGTTGGAGATCTGTGGCTCTTGGTTTTGCACTTTAGTTAAAGCAATTTGGTCAATGGGTATAAACCATAATTAGTATAAAAACAAAAAGATGTTGAAGGTCCTATTCTACTCTTAAAACCCTTTTTACTCGAGCAAGTAAGCTTGTAAGGGTATTGAAACTTAGTACCCTTAACTTAACTAAGTTGAGAGCTATCAACCCAAAGTTTGTTATATGAGTCAATTAGAAAGCAAGTATGGAGAGTGGACTTACACATAAGACAATCATACATTTTTAACTTTTCTTTGTCGTCCTTGTGATTCGAGTAAGTAAGTCTAAGGGGTTTTCTGAACTTGGTGCCCTAAAGTCGTCTGGCTTCGGAGTCACCAACCCAAAATTGGCTAATGGGTCACATAGAAAGCAAATGAGAAACGTATTGCACGAAGATGATAAAAGACACGGGCAGTAAAAAGAAAAAGTCGTCCATAAAAAGAAAAAAAATGTATGATATAAGCCATGTTTGACTGAAATTGTAGAGATTAGAGGTGTAGAATTGGAGATTCTTTACCATTGATCTGTTGTGCATGCATATTTATAATTCTGGCTATCTTGTGTTGAAAAATGTTTAGAGACAACTACAGATAAAAATCCCGTGATTTGAGAGAAAAGCAATAAGTTGTGATCATCTATGAACGATATAAGAAAAAATCATTAGAACTTCATAGGTTGACCACATGAGATTTGGGCTTACTTTTGCATAATAAGCTACACAATGTTGAGTATACTTTTGCATCAGAATGAGTTTGACTTTGGCTATTCACACACACACTCGAAAGTCTAGAATGGGATAACTATAACTAGTTTTATTGTGCTGTTCAAAATTTTGTGCTAATGTGTAATGTGATCTTGATTCTTTAGGCATATGGTGAACAAGTTGAAATGGCAAAAATATTTGCTAGTTTTAATTTTTGTTAGCTTACTTTACTTTGTTCGAGGACGAACAATAATTTAAGTTTGGGGGTATTTGATAAGTGTATTTTATACACTTATTTATATATCTAAAATTGGATAATATGTTGTTGTTTTAGAATAAATTCTATTTGTTTGTTTACATTACAGAAAATATCCCAAATCAAGTGAACAATGGAATAGAAGCAAATAAAGGCCAAATGGATGATTATTTGGAGCTAAATTGGAGGCATGAAGAAATGCAAGGAACCAATCGAGAGAGAGCAAGGAAGAAAAAAAAAAAGAAATCAGAAGTATAGGGGAAAAATTGGCAGAAGTTGGAGGACTTGGATGCAAATAAAGAACGAGAGCCAACTTAAACAAGATTAAAAGTTGAAATTGCACTTGAGAATTTGTATTGCGCAGCCACAGCTTCTCAACCTGGTGGCCGTACAACAATTGCAAAATTTGCAGAACCATTTTTTTGTTCGACTGCGCGACCACCAACATTTCTAATGTGCGGTCTCGCAGCTTTCAGACCCATGTGGGAATTTTAATCTGATTTGTTTCCTTATTTGCCTAAGGTCTCTTCTTCACCTATTTATACAACTTCTCATGCACGAAAAAGGGGACATTTGCACAACTTCTAAACATTATAATTCCACATTCTTAACATCAAATTCTTAGAAGAAAATTGAAGGTAAAGGCTTGAGGAATGAAGATTATCAATGGGGAGCGAAATCTTGGTGGAAGACTTCATTTCTTTATTAATTTGATAAACTCAACATGTGTAGTTTAGATTTTTACTGCGTATTTATTTCTTCATTAATGAATGATCAATTTCATAGTTGGGATATTCGATGTAGTTTAGTTTTACGCTTTTAATTCTATAATTTTAGTTTTGTGCTTTTGTTGCATATGTTGATTTTATTGTGTATTTAATGTTTGAATTAATTCATGATTTAATGGGTATTTTCATAATTTAAGAGGTGAGCTAACACTTAGATTTAAGAATAAAATTCGGTAATTCAACAACAATAGAGATATACGTTTGTTGTTATTGCGATCGCTACATGAATTCTTGTGTTCCATGCACCTAATCATTGCGACCTGCTGTCTAGAAACACGATCGACTAACTAGTTAGAGTTGATTTAAACTCGACAGAGGAATTTCATATGCATATGTGAATTCGATCGAACACTATAATATGAATAAAACTAAACAATTGAAATTAAAAGTATTGATTAGGTGAAATCGGATGTCCCAACACCTGTAAACATCAATTTAGATAATCTAAATGTCTTTTCTTTTCTTTTGCTTTTTAGTTTTGTTGACCACAAAATCTGGTGGGACCTTATATCAACACATGTCAACTCCTCTCTCTTGAACACGTGGACTTAGGCGATTGTTTACACCAGTTATAGTCATAGTCGACATCGAGTAGATGGAATGTATTGTTGAAAAATTGTAAGTCTCATTAAATGTATTGTTAAAGTTAATTGTTAATTTTTATTTAAATTAAAATATTGATTTTACTGTCTATAAACCAGAGGTTATATTAAATTATTACTATGAAATTTTTGGAAAATCTCTCCATTGTATAACTTGTGTTGATAAAATAATGACCTTACCAATTGCACAATGATAACAAATTAGTAGTGTTTTCAAACTCGGTTCACCCTAGAAGCTCGTGACTCAGGCCAAAAATCAGGTCAGATCACACAAACCTAGTTGGGTCAAATCCGCTCAATGACCCGGGTCGACCCGGAAAGCCCGGCCGACCCGGACTCGAATTTGACCCCGATTTTAAATATTTTTTAATAATATTTAATGTTCGAGTCGGTCCCAAGTTGATTTCGAGTTGATCATCTAATCCTTGATCCAATTTTTCAGTAAGGTTGATAATCAGGTCTTCTCTAAAAACATTGCCAATTAGCATCCATATATACAAAACGATGTTTAACTTAAGGAAATTGACACGTGTGGGCCCAAAAATAGAAAGTTTAGTAGTTCTTTAATTCCAATTCTTTTCTTTATTTCTAAAGCCACAACATTATAATAATATATTAAAAAACATAAAAAGTAAAAGTCGAGCATAATTTGTTTTTGATTTACATAGTACACGAGTTAACATTATTGCTGCTATCAAAGGAGGAAATTATTCGTTCTTGCTGGATTCAGGGTTTTCAAGTGAATTATGATCATTTGCAAGTTTTTGTTCCTCTTCGATCCTCGAATTACCCTTTTCGTTTAACCAGAAAATAATGTCAGAAAACACGATATTGAGGTTTTCCGGTAACTCGCCATAGGAAAGAGAATGCCACATGCCCGGATACGACTTGAATGTCTTGTCTTCACTTGGAGCCAACTCGTACAAGATTTTGCTCACAGATGGATCGGTGACCTTGTCATCTTCTCCGTGCAGAACCAAGAATGGAAAAGAAACCTATAATATTTATTATTAACGGGATGAAATGTGTCAAACTTAATCATATAAACATATTTAATAGACGAACTCACCTCTTCAAGTCTTTTCTCCAAATCCATGCTAGCAGTGTATAGTTGGTAGCTAGTTTGAAGACGAGGCCGTCCTTTATAGGCATATGGATTGGATCTAATCTGTAAGGCATTCATATAAAAGAGAAGAAAACTTTATTTTCTCGCTCATTTCTTGAAAATGAAAAGCAAAATATGTAAATAACAACCGGATTATGTCAGGCTCCCCTCAAGGTTTACCTCGAGGATGACCTCCCACTCACATGGGTGTGGAGTCCGCACACTGCGAGCTCCACACTCATGTGAGTGGGAGGGTCATTTATTGGGTGAGCCTTGAGGGGAGTGTAGCATTCCTCATAACAACCATCCCAATAAACTCTACGCTCCACCACAAAATTCTCATTAAAAGTAGAGTAATTTTATTAGTAAGTTTGAAAAAAAAAAAAGGTTCGACGCCAGTCTTAGGCCCCTTCATCGCCCCTACCATGGGGATTGTGGGGGATGTAAATAACAGGTTTTACTCCAAACTGATCAAGATCTGGGTATCACGCACTAAACTGACAAAGTTCCCAACAAATTTAAAATTTTTAAATTTTAATAATTATCGTATCAGAAAATTATTTTTATATCTTTTGTATTTGTGTTGATTATGTATAATCATTAAATTTTATTAATACTTATCAATATTGCTGATAGCAATTTCAGTACATTGCACTGGTGAAATACCAGTTTTAATAAAAAGCAATGAAATATTTTTGGTTGAAAAGTTGTAAGTATTATAAATCCTATGTTTGGTAAAGTTTTTCTAATAAATTTTGTTTATAAATTGTGACGTTACAATATCTCATTAGTCAATTTTTTTTTTTTTTGAAAAATCAATAATTTCGACTAATAAGAGATTCTCGTCCATCATTTTTTATTTTTCAAATAAATGGACCAATAAAATGTAGTCCGTCGTCGTTTATAAACAAAGGTAAAATTATGATTAAAATTAATTATTAAATTTGATTTGAGATTTTGATCAAATTTTTATTTAGACCAAACATGGGCTTAGTTAATTGAAGAAGGTGCATTATCTCTTCTGCCACTTAAACTTTTGTACATCAACCATGCTAGAGATGGCAAAATATTCAACTCGCTCCATCGATCCTCGACCCGATCCGATCCTAAAAAATGCCGATTCGCGGATCGGTGAGGCGGGGTGGGTCAACGGATCAGGGCGTATGGGGATCGATCCGTCCCGTTTAATTAAAAAAAAATAAAAATTAATAAAAAATTAATTATTTTAATTTTTAAAAAAGATTTAGTTTAAATTATATATAAAAAAATTTAAAATTAAAAAAATTTATCGCGGATCGGGGGGCCGATCTGCCCCGACCCGAACCCGAAAAATGGCGGATCCGGATCAGCTGAAATCTTTTCAGGGCGGGGCAGATTGGTGCCCGATCCGGCCCGTTACCAACGCTAAACCATGCTTACAAATTGTATTATTTCTAAAGTGGGCGAAAAGTTTTTGAATATGTGCAATATAGGGGAAATTTGGAGAGAGCCATTCTTGGTGAGATAGAGAGCTTCAACCATTGTTTCTTCTTCATTCTTCCCTCCGGTTGTGATATTATTGTGTTCATCCCTCCTTAATATTTGTGTGGGTCAAACAATAGTGGTGCAACCAATGGGGGTTGGTTTGTTGAGTCGAGCTAGGTGATTTTCGTGTTCGTTTGATGGTGAAACTAAGCCCGATTTTCATGTATCGAAGATTTAACATTTTCAATATGGTATTAGAGCAAGGTTGGTGAGAAATCTGGCCTGAAACAGTTGCAAAAACGAGCAGAAACCGACCTAAAAAATTGGCAGCAAGCTTGAGGAAGAAATCGTGTGAAAACAGTCAAAAACCAAATCTTGACCGAAAATTCAAATCAAGATCCCGGTCGATCTAGACCATCGATTAACAGATGGAGTCCACCTGAAGCTTCGTAAGGTAGAGGAAAAGCCCCGCCTAGTGGGAGGTAGCAGTTTATGTGGTTGTAATCAGTGAAGTTGACCGGAGAAGAAGCAATCATCATTACTTCAAATAAAAATCCCAGCCGAACATAAACTTTAATTGAAAAACGGCCACCAAATTTGAGTTCACGACGAAGAGGCGCACATTCTATAGTTTGGTGATTTTCTGATCGTCCGCGCTATGGCATGTGCAGATTCTGGTGGTTGCGAGTGGCGGCATTTTTCGACAAGGTGATCTTCAAGCAGTTTTCTCCCCTTGTCGCTGTGGAGTTGTTGATGTGTCAAATTTTAGTTTCGATCTTTGTATCCAAAGTTGGATCTTTTTTCCCTGTGGTCGTTCGGTCGACGAGTGATTCGTGTTGCTGTTATTTCTGGTGGGTGCTTTGGGTTGCAAGGTGGTTTCCTTAAAGCGGCGATGCTTGCGTATCCCTTACTTTATGGATACAGAAATGTCTGATCTGGTAAATTAGTTGAAACCTTTTTAATTTATCGCACTAGCAGACCATCGTATGGGGGTGGAGTGGTCATTAGGATTAGGGATGACAAAAAACCCGTCCCAACCGCACTCGACAGGGGCCCGACCCCAATAGGGCGAAAAAATTGCGCCCCGCTGGTTGGTGAGGCGGGTTTGGGTTTTAAAAATAAGACCCGATAAGGTTCGGGGCAGGGCGAGGCTGGTATTATGTGACCAGCCCCGCCTGTTTTTAAAAAAAAAAAAACACACAGCAAACAAAAACAAAAGAAAAAAAATGGCCTCAGGACAGAAGTAATAACTCCTCTCCACACTCCAGCCCTAAATCCTAATCTCTGTTCGACTCTCTCAAGTCTCTCAACATCTCTCCGCCTCTCACTCTTTTACGCAACCACTGCTGCCACTGCTAGCACCGCGGGGAGCATCTCCTTATCCTCCTCTCTTGCCAGGCGCCATCTCCTCTTCTCATCCCTTTCATCCCCGGTCCGGACTCCAGTACGCCACAGGCCCACAGTGCAGTTTAGTGCAGCGACCATCTTTTGACTTCAGTTCCGATCTCAGAGTTCTTCTTCTCCATTTTTTGTTGGTTTTAGAAGGTAAAATGTTTTCAACCTCTTTCTATCTTTCAGTGTATATTTAATTTGTTACTTGTATTTGTGTGTGTGTGTTTTTTTTTTTTTTTTTCAGTTTTGAATCTTTTGTGATGTTGTAGTTTATCATTTTTTGTAATTTATACTGCTTGGAATGATACCGGATTCGAGTCATATTTTAGTGCTATTACCTATGGATTATAGTCATATTTTACTTAGATTTTCAGATTTGAATTTTGATGTTGTAGTTTATCATTTTTTTTCTTCTTTTAGTTTCAGTACATATTTATTAAAAATTTGCAAAATTTAATTTAGATAAAAATGTCTCCTCTTTAGTTATGATTTTCAGTTTACTGGCTTTAGTTTCGTTGTGATTTATTGATATGGTAATGTTCTAGAGTTTGGGAATTTATCTAGCTTGTGCTTTTAGTATTGCTTAAACCATTATTTCTAATTTTCTATATGTATAAATGACACTGTCAGGATCTAAACGTCAACGATCTTCGTTGTTACCGAGTTTTGGGAGTACTAAACAAGGAGTTCCAACTAGTAATAGCACTTCTAACACTCCGGTTAGTAATATCCCTGAACCTTCTCCAACTGAAGAAAATATGGATCAAACTCTAATACACTTAAGTGACGAGGACCTTGAAAGTGGACAACAAACAAGTGGAAAGGTAAAGAGGAAAAGAACTTCTAAAGTTTGGGATCACTTTACATTGACAAAAATTAATGATCAGATGAAGGCCATATGTAATCATTGTAAAACAAAATTAGGAGGTGAATGTAAAAATGGAACAAATCATTTGCATACTCATCTCGAGAGATGTGTCTATAAAATGGATAACTACACTAAGAGTCGACAAGCAACATTGAAATTCACCAAAGAAGCCTCTAGTCGTAAGGTTACTATGAGCAATTACAACTTTGATCAAGATAAGTGTAGGGAGAGTCTCGGGAAAATGTTAATTCTACACGAGTATCCTCTGGGTATGGTTGATCACATTGGGTTTAGATCATTCATGAGCGATGTTAATCCTTCATTTAAGGTTCCTACTCGTAATACTATTAAGAATGACATCTTTAAAATTTATGGCTATGAGAAGTCAAAGATTATGAGTTCGTTGAAGAATAATGAGAGTAGAATTTCCATTACTTAGGATATGTGGACGACTTCTAATCAGAAGAAAGGATTTATGGTGATCACAGCTCATTACATAGATGATTCTTGGACATTGCAAAGTCGTATTATAAGGTACAGTAATTTTACTTACTTTCATACTTTGACGAACTAAATTTGATTGTAATTTATTTGGTCTGTTTTTAATTTTAGGTTTGTACATGTTCCATGCCCACACACCGTGGAGTTGCTTTCTAACGAGTTGGTGGGTTGCTTGGTGGACTGGAATATTGATCGTAAGTTATCAACTTTGACTTTAGATAACTGACGTAGGCAGAAGCGTAAAGATCAAGAAAATTTAACACAAACCCTACTCGTTGATTCAAAGAATACCGAGGTCCGGTGAGAGAATTGAAGAAACTCAGTTTCTGTATTCAATAATAAAACCAAAAAGCTGCTCCTCATGTTTTCACACATCCATATATAAAGAAAATAACTACTAGAAACCCTAACCATGCAAAAGGACTAACTTGTCCTTTAAGTAACAAAAATAGAATCATGGAAAAAATTATATAAATAAAGCAACAGAATGAAATTGCAAGTGGACATCAATTGAAAGAATTATGGACGTTACTGCATTACTTGTCTCGGCCCTCTAAGTAATAAAGTGTCACCATGAAATGGAACCAGATGTTTGACGTTAAGAACGTCAGCAGTGCAAATATGGCTTGGAAGCTTCAACCGGTAAGCATTCAAATTAATCTTCTCAATAATCTCAACTGGGCCAATCTTGTGAGAAGACAATTTATTATATTCATGACCATGATACTATCTTTGGTGAGGACAGCCCAAACAAAGTCTCCAACCTCAAACTCAACATGACGGCGGGATGCATCAGCCTCACGTTTATACTTGGCGGTCGACTCAAGGAGCTTGGCACATGTTACCTCGTGAACTTGCTGTAAGGAGGACACAAAGTCAGTTGCGGAACCCTTGGTGCATGAAGGAGAAGGTAACCCAACAAGATCCAAAGGACCCCTCGGAACCAAGGAATAGACCACTTCAAATGGGCAATGACCCGTGCTACGGTTAATGGCCAGATTATGAGCAAACTCAGCTTGACTGAGTTTTTGATCCCAAGATTTGATATGGTCCCCAACCAAACAGCGTAAAAGATTACCCAAGGAGCGATTAACCACTTCCGTTTGACCATCTGTCTGTGAATGACATGCACTACTAAAATTCAGATCTGTGTTGACGGAGTGCCAAAGGGTGCGCCAAAAGTAACTGAGGAAGCGAGTGTCGCGATCCGATACAATAGACAAAGGCAGCCCATGTAATCAGTAAATCTCACGAAAGAACATCATGGCAACATGACGGGCATCAGCGGTGCACTTACATGGAATGAAATGAACCATTTTGGAAAAATGATCCACGACCACGAAAATGGAATCATTGCCACGTTGAGTACGGGGAAAGCCAACCACAAAGTCCATGCTAATATCGGTCCAAAGCTATGAAGGAATGGGTAGAGGGCAATACAGACCAGCATTCGTGGCATGTCCCTTCGCAACTTGACAGATCCTGTACCGCTCCATAAAGTGAGAGACATCACACCGAAGCCCTGGCCAAAAGAATGTCCAACTAACGAGATCGACCGTACGGTTACGACCTACATGGTCAGCTGAATGGAGCTTGGCAATTATTTTATCTCGTAGGCTACAAGAGGGAATACACAGTTGCAGGCCATGAAAGAGAAACCCATCGGTCTGGTGGAACTTGGACTCAGCACGTGCCTGTAACTGATCCAACACCGAATAGAAAAATGAATATATCGCATAAAGGTCCCGAAAGGTGTCAAAGCCAGGAACAGTTGTCCGCGCCAGCAAGGAATGGCGGAAACTCAAAGCATTGGCCACGCTATTCGTGGCTCCAGACTGATCTCGGATCACAAAAGTAAATTGCTGGAAATAAGCAACCCAAGTTACATGAGGAGAGGAAACAGAATCTTGGGAAGATAGATGTTTCAGGGCATCGTGATCAGTGTATAGAACAAACTCTCGTTGAAACAAAAAATGTCGCCAGTGGCGAACTTCCTGAACCATGGTATAAAATTCGACATCATATGTGCTATAACGACCCTGAGGACCAGATAACTTCGCACTGAAATAAGCAATAAGGCATTCACTCTGACTCAACACAGCACCAATGCCGACTTTCGAAGCATCACAATGCAACTCGAAAGGCACAGAAAAGTCGGGTAATAATAGAACAAGGGTTGTAACCAACTTTAGTTTAATATGATTGAAGGAGCGGTCTGCCTTAGGAGTCCAACTAAATTGTCCCGAGCGCATACAATCTGTAATGGGGGACATGAAAGAGCTAAAGTGACGAATGAAACTCCGATAGAAAGAAGCTAAACCATGGAAACTCCGAACCTCAGTCAAAGTGCTGCCTCTACCTTAGCTGGATCAACAACAACTCCATCCCCAGAAATTATATAACCCAAAAATAGAACCCGATCCGCTAGAAATATACATTTCTTCTTTATAGCAAAGAACTTCTCAGCCCGCAAGACGGTCAAGACGGATCGCAAGTGACCCAAATTGTCCTCAAGATTCTGGCTGTAGATGAGAATGTCATCAAAATAGACGACAACATATTTACCAATGATGGGACAGAGGGTCTAGTTCATAACCCACATGAAGGTGCTAGGGGCATTTGATAACCCAAACGGCTTGACCAACCACTCGAAGAGGCCTTCCTACGTCTTAAAAGCAGTCTTCCAGTCATCCCCTAGTCGGATGCGAATCTGGTGATAACCACTCTTCAAATCCAATTTGCTAAAAAATCACTGGACCACTCAACTGATCCAACAATTCATCCAGACGCGGAATAGGAAAACGGTAATGAACCGTGATCTTATTAATTGCTCTGATATCCACACACATTTCCAACTGCCATCCTTTTTTGGAATAAGGAGGGCAAGCACCACACACGTGCTCAAACTTTCTCAGATATGCCCCTTTGCAAGAAGCTCCTCTACCTGTCGCCGCAACTCCTCATGTTCGCGGGGGCTCATACGATAATGAGGCCGGTTTGGGAGTGAGACACTCGGCACAAGATCAATGTGGTGTTGGATATCGTGCAAAGGGAGCAAACTCAATGGAAAATCGGAAGGAAATACATCTGAAAATTCTGACAGTAGAGGTAGAACAAGTAATGGTGCGTCTGGGATTGGGGCACATTCCTTTCCAAACAACATATACACAACATGAGAAGTTTCCATCTCGCGTTCAAAAATACCACGCGATAGTAGATTGGTATTATCCCCAATAGAGGACGTAGAAAAGGGATCCTTGCTGGGTAGTAACACAATTTTGGCGCCACCAAGGAAAAAATGTAAGTGTTTCTCCGTCCATCATGAAAAACGTGCCTATCAAATTGCCACGGCCGACCCATAAGTATATGACAAGCATCTATCGGGACCACATCGCACCGAATACGATCTGCATAATTGTTACCAATAGATAAAAACAACAATACACGTTAATCAACATTAAACTCATTACCCTTTTGTAACCAAGCAAGGCGATAAGGTTTAGGATGAGGCTCGGGTTTGAGGCCCAATTTTTGAACAGAAATAGCAGCAACAACATTCTCACAACTTCCCGAGTCAATAATAAAATGGAAAACACGGCCCTATACTGTACAAGTAGAATGAAAAATATTTGACCTGAGCCAATTTTCAGTATCATCCCTAGGTGCTAGAAAAACACGTCGTAAAACCAAGGATTGCCCAACACCCCCCTCAACAAAAACCTCCGGAACATCCATATCCACCCCCACGTCAAACACAGGAGAGTCATCATAAAGAACCCCATCCTCTCCATCTGCCAATAATGCGTTTTTGCCTTGTGCATGTGGACAAGCACTTTGCCTATGACCCCATTCACCACAAGAAAGACATTGAATATTATTTGAATTTCCACGAACATAGGAGGGATTAATGATACTTGTCAAAGAAACACCAGTAGGGGTGCTAGGGAGAGGTTTCCTCGTTGTGCGCATAGCGTTAATAAGGGCGTTGTTCATGTTCGCAGGTGAAATCCCGCCTCGCGAACCTCCAAATGGTGCCATAGTGGTGGAGGGGCCTGTCCCTCGTCTAGTCGCCTGTTTCTCCAAGAGTAACGCCTGTTGATGGGCATCGAAGACGGAACGTGGAGTGAAAAGGTTCAGCACATCTTGAAAATTAACCCGTAAACCCCCAATATACCTGGTAACAAGCTGATCATCCGTCTCGCGAGTGTCATTACGAGCAACAAGCTGAAAAAATTCTTCAAAATATTCATTCACAGTGCAAGAACCTTGTTTCAAATGCTGTAGGCGCTGATATAATATACAAGTGTAATTAAAAGGAAGGAATACCTTGTATAGGTGACGCTTCATTTGGTGCCAAGATTTTATTGTTGTTTTGCCTTGACGATTGTGGGTGGACTTTAATTGTTGCCACCATGCACCTGCACGGCCACGGAGTCGCGTGGAGTCGAGAGGAACGCCCCGCTCATTCGTAACGCCTTTGAAGTCCAGAACTTCCTCAACAGCAAACAACCAATCCAAAAATCATCCGGTTCTACTCCTCCCTGAAATTCTGGAAGATCCACTCTAAAGCCTGTGTCCCACCTGTGATTATCTTCTTCTCTCCATGCAGGTGGTCTGTGAGGGTCTAAGGCAGCAAAGGGATTTACATCAGAATCTATTTCTATGTCGGAACTGGACGGCGAGGTATGGGGGCTGCCCTCGCGCGGAACTAGTGGTGGACGTTGGTGACACCTACCCCCGCCAGCCCCAACTTCAGCCTCACGACGTGGTTTGCGAGCGGCCCCTTTGTGTACAGGTGATTCACCATGTAGATTTTCGATGAGAATTCCCATAAGTTCATCATGTTGAGTTCGCATCGCAACTAATTGTTATGCCAACATATCGACTTGTTGGCGAATCTGTGTTATCTCCTCTTGATGTTGACGATCATTTGCCATAGCATCTTGAGCAGAAGGCCAAACTCTTGGAGGCATGCTTGAAATGTAATCCTAGTCTCTGATACCAACTGACGTAGGCGAAAGCGTAAAGATCTAGAAAATTTAACACAAACCCTACTCGTTGATTCAAAGAATACCGAGGTCGGGTGAGAGAATTGAAGAAACTCAGTTTCTGTATTCAATAATAAAATCAAAAAGCTGCTCTTCATGTTTTCACACATCCATATATAAAGAAAATAACTTCCAGAAACCCTAACCATGCAAAAGGACTAACTTGTCCTTTAAGTAACAAAAATAGAATTATGGAAAAATTTAAATAAATAAAGCAACAGAATAAAATTGCAAGTGGACATCAATTGAAAGAATTATGGACGTTACTGCGTTCCTTGTCTCGGACCTCTAAGTAAGAAAGTGCCACATTTTCGACCCCATCAATAACTGTACGACAAATGATGCAATGATTAATATAGTGTTGGGAAAGATTTCTTCTCGTTCACTTATGTTGAATGGTCAATTTTTTCACATGAGGTGTTGTGCACATATTTTGAATCTTATTGTGAAAGATGGCTTGGATATTATTAGCGGTAGTGTTGAGAATATCCGTGAAAGTGTTGCATATTGGACAGCCATACCAAAGAGATCAGAAAAATTTGAGTATTATGCTTGTCAATTGGATATAATTGTTCCAAGAATTTGAGCCTTGATTGTAAAACTAGGTGGATTTCGACATATTTGATGCTTCATACTGCTTTACGGTATAAGAATGTTTTTCCTCGTTTAAAGCAAAGAGAATCGTTATATAGATGTTTGCCTACTGAGAAAGATTGGGATTTGGCAAAAAAAAAAATTGTGAGAGGTTAGAAGTTTTTTCTGAGGTCACTGAATTATTTTCTGGGACAAAGTATACAACGTCAAATCTTTTCTTTCTAAATATTTGTCAAATAAAGTTGTCATTGTATGATTGGAATACTTCTTCTTGTTTTGAAATTCAATTGATGCCTTCTGGCATGATTGAAAAGTTTAATAAATATTGGAGTGAAATTCATGGGATTTTGGCTGTAGCAACAGTGTTAGATCCAAGATATAAGATGAAGTTAGTCGAGTTTTATTACCCTCGTATTTTTGAAGGAGAAGCTTTAGATGAAATTGAAAAAGTACGCCAAGTTTGTCATAATTTGTTGCAAGAGTATCTAGATAAAACATGGTTCGAGTGAGGTTTTCAATCCTTCATCAACTTCTTCTTGTCAAACCAAATTGTCTATTAGTGGACGGAAAATGGATTGAATGGCGGACTTCTATGAATTTATTTCTAGTGCTACTAACACTGTTAATGCAAAAACTGAGCTTGATACTTACTTTGATGAGCCTATATTACCTCGGTCAGATAATTTTGACATCTTGTCATGGTGGAAAATATATTCAATAACGTATCCAGTTTTGTCTCGAGTTGCAAGAGATGTTTTGGCCATCTCGGTATCTACCGTGGCAACTGAGTCTGCCTTTAGTACTGGTGGTAGATTTGTGAGTCCACATAGAAATAAACTTCATTACAAAACTTTGGAGGTTTTAATAAGTGCTCAAGATTGGTTGTAGGGTGAAATGCACAGTACGAGAAATATATTTTCTTACCTAAGTTACCTTTCATACTTGTTTTCTTATAATTTTGTTTATTGCCATTTTCTTTATTGTTGATAGCAAAATATGCACTTGAAATGTATCGTGAATGTTGTACAAGGTTGAGTGGTGATGATGATATTGATGAAGAGGTATTTTTTTATTTAGCGAAAAATATATAGTGAAAATAGCATAAATGTTTCAATGATATCTAATGTGATATTTAATTCTCGTTATAGAAACCTTCTGGCATGAATGATCAAGAAGATTGTAATGATTAAGAAGATTGCAGATGAGATTGGAACTTGGGAGCAAGACGGCAACTGAATTAATGATATTAATCGTTTGTTTTTATGTGTTCTTGAATCTTGATTTCTTAGCATGTCATATTGTATCTATTATCATGCATTGTTTTTTGTATGAAAATATTTGGAAATGTTGTTCTTGACTTTCTGTTTCTTTGTATGTCCAAATTGTTATATGTTGGTTAGTGACTTTAGTGGTTACCACTTACCACTATCTATTATCTAATGAAGTTTTGGACTTGGGGTGTCCTTTTTTTATTTATTTAATGGTATGCTTAAATCGATGAAAATTTGAGAATATATTATATATATGGTATACATGTTGTATAATTGTAAATTTGTAAACAGACAAGAAATACTTTAAATTTTGCTTGACGCTTGTTTTTTTTCCTCCCAAAAGTCGTTTTATCCTTTAAAACAAAAGGGGAAAAAAAGCGATCAGTAACGGCCGGGTATGGAATGGGCCGCCCCGCCCCAGCATGGCTAAATGGGTCGTGGGGCGGGTATAGGTTTAGTTATCATTTCGTGGGGGTGGGGCACGGGGTGGGGGTACCTGCCCAGTTGCCATCCCTAATTAGGATTGAGGGTTGCCATTACTTGGTAACCATTTCCTATTGATAGATAGGGATTATTTGTTTAGTTCGTGTCAATTATTTTCTGTGAATCTGATATATTGATTTTTGTATGATTTTTGATATATTTTGCTTTAGCTGTTCTATTGCCATTTAGAAATGCATGTGAGCTTAGGAAGTATAGTTGGATGTATTCTGTATGATGAGTGCCAATACTTTGTTTGTGGTCGTTGCATTTTTTGCATGTCCTGGTTGTGCCTTTTTTGGGATAAGTTGACAACACTTGGTATTAAGATTTTTTATGTCATGGTGATTTGGTTTTTCTAGAGCGTGTGATGATAATGTTTTAAGTCTAGGTTAGTACAAAATGTAAGGCACTATAATTGCGGTATTTCTTTACTTTCTTATGGAAGTTTGTCCTAATTGGGAGAGTGGAAGGTGTTACGAGAGAGGTTTGGTGAATGTCGTTGGGTCTAGTCATGACCCAAGTATGATTGAGGGTGACCCTTATTGATAGGGAACCTAATTACTATATGTGCATATGTGTGATCCTTTCTGCATGTGTTTGATTACTTGATTTGTGCATTGTTTTGTATAGCATTTCAATTTGTTTGATGTGTTACTTTACATGAATTTGTGTGTAATCAATTTTACAGAGTGTAAATATGTGTTTGTGATGCATTCGCAGTAAGTGTGAGTATGTATTTTGGTAATGTGTGGAATAGATGTCTAATGGTGCATAGGTGAGATGTGCAAGGGTGAGTGTGACATTTGAATCATGACTTGAGATGTGATTAAGTGTTTGTGAAATCTTCTATCTGAAAATCCTGGTCGAGTGAAGTGTAAGAGTGATACTTAGATCACTTCTATTAGGTGGAGACCCATTATTCACTTAGATTGAGATAACTGAGGTATTGATAGAGGAGAATCACATGGACTTTGGATTTATTGTTGTTTACAAGTTAGACATGTGTAGTGATCAATCTAGTAAGCATATGTGGCTGTGTGTGTTATGTTTTCTAGAGGTACGAGCTACACGAAATGATAGGATGATTGTGTGAGATCTTTTTATGAGGTCATTTACACATTGTGATGTACATGTGTTGGCCGTTGTGTTTGGTTAACTTGGAATTAGTTTTATGTTCTTTTGTAAGAATGTTTGAAAAGATTTTTGTATTATCCTATGATTATATATGTCATCGCTGTGTTATATATTCTTAATTGATTACTATGATTATCTATCTTCTTCTTCTAATTTTTTTTTTTTTTTTTTTTTTTTTTTTTTTTTTTTTACCTTAGTCCCTGTAAGTAAATGGAGCAGGTAAGGTGTCTATTTCGGGTACAAGACACGAGGTAAGGTCTTTGATTCCAAGATAATTTGTTTCCTTGATTGTGAATTTTTAACATTGTTTTGTTTGCTTGCATGTTGATCGTGTATCAAGGTGAAGATTTGTTAGATTTTTGATACCCAATAAATCTGGGCGATGATGTTAAAACGATTGTGAGATAAATATTTCAACATCTAAATAACAAGCTCGACTCAATAACGACTCGGGGCTATTAGAAGCAACTTAATTGGTAATTATTCGTAGCCCACTTGGGTTGGCCCCCTAGTGTTGACCAACTTAAGGGGTTGTTGGGTATTTGAGTAGGCTAATTAGGTATAGTCATATGTTCATATTTAAAATCTTTAAAATCAGGTAATTTTATACTATTTTATTAAACCAGTTACCAGACCGCCGACTCTGTCTATGAAAACAACGAGAGACTGACCTTCTCCAACCGGCTCTATCGAGCTCGCTGGTCAAATCCTCACCGAAATCTCATCGACCTTGGGTATTCTATCACACCTAGTGCTCATTCTATTGATTTTTGTAGCTTTAATCTTAGGGGAATTAATGGGATACAAATGAAGAAAGTGCAGATGAATCAGAGGAGGATAGTGAATAAACTTGAGAAAGAGAGAGTAGCCGAGAAAAATAGGCTTCTGTAACATTTCCCGACCTCGACTTTCTCAATTTCCCCATCTGTCTTAAACCCCTTAGCATTCTCGTCTTTCAGGTTATTTCTTTTCCCTTTAATTTTTGTGATGGATTTATGTCTATAACTTTAGAATTAGCGTCGTTCTTCATACTTCTTGATTTTAACCCATAATTCCTTATTTAAATCCAGTTCCAGAATTAGCATATAGCTTGCAGACCTTGCTATTGTTGAGACGACAAGGTTTACAACCAGTTATGCTGTGGTGAGACTTTCTTCATACAACACAGGAGCTTTCTTTCTCTCTCTCCTTTGCCCATTTACTCATTTAGACTGTATTGGCTTAAACATTATGGGGCTTTTGAGTTTTACAATTCAAATGTGAATCTGCCCAATTTTGGAATTTTCTCATCACTTTATTACTATGAAATCTTGAATTTGTTTAGCTTATTGCCAATTTGACTTCCATTTGGTTAAACTGAAATTTGAAGTCTTTTTGCTGTCTCTTGATGTGTGCAAAATTTAGGTTTTAGAAAGGGATTTGTTCTTTGGATGATTGGTTCTTTGTATAGAATTTTTAATTTTATTATTGTTATTATTTTGTCTGATGGATGAAGTTTATTGGTTGGTAAAAATTGAAAACGTTAGAAATTTTGGTAAAGGAATGATTTGAGGCTAGAATGCCGAATTTCTTGATTAGGGTTTTGTTAGGACCTGTGAAGATGAAGCAGAGGACTCCAAAATGAAATATATTTACCCTCACGTTGCATCCAAAAAGCACAAGGATGAAATTGTGTCCCTCTGGTTGCATTCTCAAAACTATTGTAACTATACATATTTAAGTGATTTAAACAGTTCTCAGATTATCGATACAATGAAATTGTGGACATTGGTCATAACACTGACGTGAAGCGTTATGAAGTTGTGGACATGGCCTAGTGAGTTAACATACATGTCTTTGCTTTTGTTTAGTATTTTTATTTGGTTGAGGTAGTTGTGATTGTGGTGGTACTGTTGAGACGGCGATGCTACTGTTGAGACGGTGACAATGATGGTGGTGGTGATGTTAAGACAATAATTAATTACAAATTATGAATTACACTAATATTTTACGAATTCATTAGTTACTGTTGTAATTAATTACAAAATTGAATTAAAATTACATTAGTAATTAATTATAAACCTTAATTGATTACATGATGTAATTAAATTGCAATTGCAGTTGTAATTAAGGTGAATGTAACTAATTCAATAAATTTTAGAATAAAAGACCTGTCACGTTTTATAAATTCATTAGTTACAATTTTAATTAATTGCAAAATTGAAATAAACTTTCAATTGTAATTGTAATTAATTACAAACTGTAGCTCATTACAATTTTTAATTAATTTTAAAAGAAAAAGGAAATTTCAAGTGACTTGCAAAATACAATTAAGTTACAATAGTAATTACTTAATTACCATTGTAGTTAATTCTAAAATTAAAATTAAGTTACAATTGTAATTACTTAGTTACAATTATAATTAATTGTAAAATTGGAAGTAATTTATTACAGATTAATATATTTAAGTTGTAATTACAATTACTATTACTATTACAATTGCAACTTACATTTGTAATTGATTACAAAATTGAAATTAAGTTATAATTGTAATTAATTACAAACTGTCAATATAATTTTTATTGCTTGATTACCTGATTTTGATAATATGCTTTATACTCTTAAAATATTTTTTAAAATACATGATATTTAAAAATAAGTCCCTTAAAATTGTGCATTTGTGTACTTAACCCACCTTATTTGAGTTGGGTGATTTTTTTAGTAGTTAATTAGCCCAATTAAATGTAATGTAGCCCATTTATTATATAAGCCTCCCTTGTGTAACGAGTTGGGAATTTGGAGGCAATCGTTCTTGGTGAGGTAGAGAGCTTCAACCATTGTCTCTTCTTCATTCTTCCCTCATATTGTTGTGTTCATCTCCCTTAATCCTTGTGCAGGTTAGACAATAGTGGTGCAACTAGTGATGGTTGGTTTGTTGAGTCGAGCTAGGTAATTTGATGTTTTTGTTTGATGGTGAAACTAAGTGTTGTTTCGATGTATCGAATATCCAACATTTTCAACCGTTTTCAATCTCAACAAAATATTAAATGAGATGGAACTTTACCTCCTTTCTCACTTCAGGATCTCTGAAGGCAAGATCCACAATATCTTGAGTTGGGGTAAGTTTCCATGTTGGGATCACGTTGGTGAGCAAAGTTAAAAATTTGATCACCAGTGGACTTGGTCTCATATTTTCTACTATCTGCATTTACGTAACAAAATCCATTTAAAATGTCTACATTTGGTAAAAATTCTATTAAATTAATATATATATATATATATATATATATATATATATATATATATATATATATATATATATATATATTTTTATTATTATTTTTTTATTTTTTATTTTATTTTTTTATTTTTTTCAAACTCCTATACAATCTTCCAATACAATAATTTTTCACATGAACTACTTTTTTAACCACACGTCTAAAAGAAATCGCTTTTCACAAAAAAAAATTTTAAAAAATTTACATCAAATAATAGATGTGAGACAATTTGTTCATTCTTTCCTAATATTGTCAATGCATTAGAAAGAGTGATTTTGACAGAATGACTACGTACAAAAATATAATTTACTACCATTTAGGATTCTATTTAGACTTTGCAAATTCGAGCATAAAGAATATTTGGGATTTGTTTATAATATTTGATTTATAATTAAAAGGATATAAATAAATCAAATAGAAATGATATGAGGATATAAATAGGTAATATTAATGGTTCCAAGAAATATATGGATAAAAAGTAAATTTGACAGATTAATTATAAACAGTACCAGACCACATCAACAACTTGGAAATTCTCTAAATGTCTTTTTTGCTATAAAAGACTGTCTAACAATTTTAGTTATTAGATTAAGTGGTTGCACTTGAACACGTTGATTCATTAAAATTTAAACATTTGTTAACCTTTGACTGAAAAAATAAAATTAATTTTGATATATATATACATGAATGTGTGTTAAAATAATATATAAATAAAATGTCCTTCTCTAATCTCTAATCTCTTAAGCACATAGACGAGTTAGTTCAATTACCTTACACATGGGTGCAACGAGGATGCCACCATCCCAATAATTAGGTTTCTTCCTGTGTAAACGTAGAACAATAGCCCCTCCCATTGATTCTCCCATTATAATCTTCATTCTTCTCACGTTCCCATCCTTCTCTGCATTCATGAAAAGTCAAATCTATTAATATTATAAAAATAAATTTAACCCTTCAAATACGCCATCCACGTTGATCCAATGGTTAAACAATTATTATTCAATTAATAATGTTATTTTAAATAGTTAGAAGATTATTTAAAAAAAAAAAAAAATAGTTAGAAGATTGACTTGGACCATGTAAACCATTATTTTAGGGTTTCACGGGAAATTCTCTTATCCTATTAAGCATTTGTTCAGTTCTCTTTAAAGTTTTTTTTTCTGCAGTACTCAATCTCAAACATTCATTAAAAGTTGAACTCACAATATTTGATTTTTCAACCTAATTTGAATCAGCTATTCTCCTAAAAATCACTATTCAACTTAAAAAATTCTCTTTAAACAATACTAAACACACGCTAAGACTTCAATATATAATGATATATTTGATATGTTGAATTATACTGAATCTAAGTGTTGATGTATAAATCGAGTTAAATTTATTTACCGCAAATGTTCGTAAAGTGTTCTGAGCAGTCATCAACGAGATTATCAAAACTAGGGACGAAACCAAGTAGACCAGACGACTTTCCATGCCCTTCGTAATCTATTCCATGAACTTCATAACCAGCATTCGCAAGCCGAATGGCACAACCTAATCACAAAATCATCCACGATAATATCAACATCGAGCATACATTCAAACTCAATATTGGACACGACTAGACGGTATATATATATATATAAGATATTGTACATATATATAATATATTGACCTTTCATGGAGATGCTGCTCTCCAATGCATATCCATGGCACAGGAAGATCAGGGCTTTCGGCTGGGAATTTTCAGGCACCCATCTACAAGTGAAAAGTCTTACTCCTCGAGAATTCACTATATATTCCTGAAAGATAATAATTATATTAAACTTATATAATATACAAAATCATGCATAAAAATTAATGAAAATTTACGAAAAAAAGATACGAAATTAACCTCTTCAAATTTGATACTGCCATCTTTAGTCGCCTGAGGAGATTCACAAAGAAAACCAATATAATGTATTAGCATTTAGCAGACGTAACACAAACTAAAACTTATTTTCCGCAATTTTGAGGAGGAGCAGTGCTTACCATGAAAATTGTTCAAGAAAAGCAGGAAGAAGATGATGATGATGATGATAATGAAGAAGAAAGAGTGTTTGTTAAGAGAAATTACTTGTGAACCAACCAAAATTATTGTTGAAAAATATAAGGAAGAAATCGTGGAAATTATCTTGAAAAGGACTTAGAATTGGACTGTGTAAACAGTAAAAGCTTCAGTCTTTATCACTATTTTTATTAAAATTGTTGACCATGAATTTTATTTTACTACTCGTAGAGACAAAATTTGGGCTGTCAGCCAAAAGGAACCCTTATCCTTTCGTCCTTTCGGAATTAGACAACTCGAATAGCCTAGTAAGTAGGTCCATGTTTGGCCTTCATTATTTAAAAAATATTGTGATTTTGAATAATTTTTTGAGAGAATTTGTAGTTAAAAATTGTTTGAAAATTAAAAATTAATGATAGACTTGATTAAGATTGATGGTTGAAATTGAGTGTTAAATAAATTTAATTTTCAAATAATGGAGATCAAATAAATTTAACTATATTCAATTTAAATTTGGTAAGTTGGAATGTCCTAGTGCACTTTATTAATTTTCATCATGAACCACCTTCACCTTACACCGAAATATATTTTAAAATTTCGGAAGTTAGATTACTTCGTATCAATGATCTTAATTTATGTATTTCGGAAGAATTATAGTTGTCGTATTCATGTGAGCTAATTTCAACAATTATTGGTTCTTTTTTTTATATGTATATTTAACAACGAAAAAATTCTTTTCAATTAATCTCTTTTTTTTTTTTTTTTTTTTTTTTTTTTTTTTTTGTTGAGAATAACATTGTAATTTTTTCTTTCTGAGAATAATATTGCAAATTTTAAATTAAACTAAAATGTGTCACCAACCTAAATCGAGGCAAATAGTTTATTATTTATTTATGTATTTACGAGGGAACTCCCAGTTGCTATCCACTGGGTAAACCCTATGTCTAACGCAATAGTCTGTAAATATAGCAGTCAGGTAAAACGTATTAGGCAAGTCCAGTGAGACAAGCTCGATCGAGAAAGTTGATATAGGGAATCGAACTCGTGATAAAAAATTTCCATACTCATATACTCCACCAACTCGATCATCCATGAGGGGTGAGGCAAATACATTATTATCGACTTGGTTATATGATATTTTATAGCGAGAGGGACTTAAGTGAAGTGGTTTAAGTAAATTAAAATTATTGTTGACTAATCTCGAGATCCAAATTTTGCGATTCTACAATTTATTTTATATTTCCCTAGAAGTTGACCTTAGACAAATCTGCAAGGCAAGATATTTCGTGTAATATAAAGCACATCTTCGGTATATATTTAGTAAAACTTATAGTGGTAATATATTTTACCTTGATTTAAATTAAAATATATTATTACTATAAGTTTTATTAAATGCACCACATATATTAACATTATTAATAAAATATAATTTATAAATATAATTTTTATAAATACACCACAATACATATATAAATATGTCTCTTATCTAACTATATATAAAAGATTGAATCTTCAATTGCAGTATTCATCCAATCAAATTCCAATTAAATTGGCACTATTCATCAATTCCAATTGTAATTAAATATTATTCATCCAATTTAGGCACTATTCATCCAATTAATTCACTCACTCAATCTCATTGCAATTAAATTGTCACTATTCATCCAATTCAATTGCAATTAAACACTATTAATCCAATTTATGCACTATTACATTGCAATTATATAATATTCATCCAATTTAGGTACTATTCATCCAATTAAACACTATACGCGGACAACAATTGGCACTATTCATCCAATCCAATCCAATTACAATTAAATTGACACTATTCATCCAATTTAGTCACTATTCCAATTGCAATTAAATATTATTCATCAAATTTAAGCACTATTCATCAAATTAATTCATCCAATCCAATTGCAATTAAATTGACACCATTTATCCAATTTAGGCACTATTCCAATTCCAATTAAACAATATTCATCCAATTAAACAATTTATGCGGTCAGCAATTGGATGCACTATTATTGATCCAATCGCAATAAAATACTATTCATCCTATTTAGGCATTATTTCAATTGCAATTAAATATCATTCATCCAATTTAGGCACAATTGCAATTAAACACTATTCATCCAATTTAGACACTATTCATCCAATTAAATACTATACAGGCAAATTGCCCGAATTTTCAATCAATTTAGGCACTATTCCAATTAAACACTATGTGGGTAACAATTGAATGCACTATTCATCCAATTAAACACTATGCGGACAAATTGTCCGAACTTTCCATCAATTTAGGCACTATTTATTCAATTAAATTTAGACACTATTCATCAAATTAAACACTATGCGGGTAACAAATGAATTTAATGCACTATTCGGTCACCTGTCCAAAGATTACCTTGGACACTTTATTTAAACATTCTCATGTTTCTATTTTTATCGCTTTGTGTTTCTTATTTTTTTTCTTTAAATTAATTATGAGAGTTCAAATAAAGTCGTAATAGCAATAACTTAATATTTATGTGAAACTTTCATACAATATTTTGCTAAATTATTTTCGAATTACTAAATTGTAGCAAAAATTTTAGTCATTTAAATTGATCCATTAGCAATGTATTTCATCTTTCATTAATTTTTTCTTTCGTTTTCCTTTTTTGGTTTGTCCCAAATAATATGTTACTTTCCTTATTGAGATTATATTAATATCTTAATTTTTTAATATACCCCTCTTTAATATGCATTGTTATCAACACATATGAACTACTTATTGTTTAATGTAGGAGTATATTAGGTAAAATGTAAGCAAAATTATAGTTCCAACATATAATAGTTATGTTTTTTTAATCCATGTAAAAATAGAAATTGGTATATCTTTATGTGTCAGTGAGAGTATCAAACAAGAAATCATTATTCGAAACTTCTCTGATAGGAAAATACTGACAATATGCGTGTGCAACGCACACACCAAAACTAGTCTAACTATATATAAAAGATTGAATCTTCAATGGGCACTATTCATCCAAACAAATTCCAATTTAATTGGTACTATCCATCCAATCCAATTGCAATTAAATAATATTTGTCCAATTTAGGCACTATTCCAATTGTAATTAAACATTATTCATCCAATTTAGGCATTATTCATCAAATTAATTCATCCAATCCAATTACAATTAAACACTATTTATCCAATGTAGGCACTATTACAATTGCAATTAAATATTATTTATCAAATTTAGGCATTATTTATCAAATTAATTCATTCAATCCAATTGCAATTAAATTGGCACTATTCATCCAATCTAATCCAATTGCAATTAAAATGGCACTATTCATCCAATCCAATTGCAATTAAACATTATTCATCTAATTTATGCATTATTCCAATTGCAATTAAACACTATACATTAAATTTATGCACTATTCATCCAATTCAATTGCAATTAAATTGACACAATTCATTGCAATTAAATTGACACTATTCATTCAATTCAATTGTAATTGCAATTAAACACTATTCATCCAATTTTAGCATTATTCCAATTGTAATTAAACACTATTAATCCAATTTAGTCATTATTCATCCAATTAAAAACTATACGCGGGCAACAATTGGCACTATTCATCCAATCCAATTGCAATTAAATTGGCACTATTCATCCGATCCAATTGCAATTAAACACTGTTCATCCTATTTAGGCACTATTCCAATTGTAATTAAAAACTATTCATCAAATTTAGGAAATATTCATCCAATTAATTCATCCAATCCAATTGCAATTAAATTGACACTATTCATCCAATTTGGGCACTACTTCAATTGCAATTAAACATTATTCATCCAATTAAACACTATATGCGGACAACAATTGGATGCACTATTATTCATTCAATTGCAATTAAATACTATTCATCCAATTTAGGCACTATTTCAATTACAATTAAACATCATTCATCCAATTTAGGCACTATTGTAATTAAATACTATTCATCCAATTAAATACTATACAGGCAAATTGTCAGGATTTTCCATCAAATTAGGCATTATTCATCCAATTAAATACTATGTGGCAACAATTGGATACACGATTCATCCAATTAAATACTATGCGGGCAAATTTCCCGGATTATCCATCAATTTAGGCACTATTCATCCAATTAAATTTAGACACTATTCATCCAATTAAATACTATGTGGACAACAAATGGGTTTAATGCACTATTCGGTCACATGTCCAAAGATTACTTTGGACATCTTATGGAGACCTTCTCATATTTCTATTTTTATCGTTTTGTTTTACTTATTTTTTTCGTTGAGTTAATTATGAGAGTTCAAATAAAATCGTAATAGCAATAATTTAATATTGATGTGAAGCTTTCGCATAATACTTTATTACATTATTTACGAATTACTAAACTATAGCAAAAATTTTAGTCATTTAAAATTATCCATTAGCAATGCTATTTCATCTTTCATTAATTTTTTCTTTCGTTTTCCTTTTTTGGTTTGTCACAAATTATAGATTACTTTCCTTATTGAGATTATATTGATGTCTTAATTTTTTAATATACCCTTATTTAATATACATTGTTATCAGTACATATGAACTACTTATTATTTAATGTAGGGTATATTAGGTAAAATGTAAGCAAATTTATATTTCCAACATATAATAATTATGTTTCCTTGATCTGCATAAAAATAGAAATGAATATATCTTTATGAGACATGGAGAGTATCAAATAAGAAATCATTATTTGAAACTTTCCTGATAGAAAAATACTGGCAATATGCGTGCAATGCACGCACCAAAACTAGTTTAACTATAAAAAATTGATAAAATATGTACACCACATGTCACGCCCCAAATTTTACGTCTCTTATTTTTTATTAAATATATATATATATATATATATATATATATATATATATATATATATATATATATATATATATAGCTCTGATACCAAACTTCTAACATCCCAAAATTTTCAAGTCTTTTTCAAGAAAAATGTTTTAATACCACTTGTAACGCAACGAATTTTTCAAGACTTTTTCAAAATCACTTCACTTAAAATAAAATTCATTTATTTAAAATTAACGATATTAATTTTAAAACATTATTATCTAGATCTCGATAGTTCAATGAAAGTGTGGCGGCTCAAACATAAAAATACTTATTTGGTGGTGCATCCACAACTCATAAGCCGTCACTTAGCGCAGTACTCTCTCTCTCTCTCTCGTCTGAAGATCCACGTCAACCTTCTTTAATTCATTCCTATTATTATCTAAAAAGTTAGATGTCGTGAGATGGTCATACGCTTACCCAGTGAATATAATATAGTACACATGTGTTATTGCACATTGGGATATACAAGTCAACTAACATACTCAAGACCATTTCAATGTATGTATGTATGTATGTATCGTTTGAAATACGCTAGTCAAATATATACAGCTAGATATATGGGTTGAATATTCTTATATCCAAAATAATCAACATATCATGATTGTGATATGTTGTAGGCACCATATCACCAGTTGCTCAAACAACATATCTATGGTATCATAATAGCCAACTATAATTGAGATATCTCGCAGGTATCGTATCACCGATGATCCGTGTGTCATAGATATTTTCCAATATTGATGACTGCAAGCTATACTGCAATGCATGACATGATGTTTCCCTACGATGCTCATCTCGTACCCCGAGTGCTCAAACACAACATATCATAATTGGTCACAACCAATAACTTCCATCATTCAAATCTCACCTAGGATCTCACATATTTACACGTCCATATACCTCCATGCCTTATCATTAGGCAGCTCAAGGTATATGATAACTTATCCAGAATCATGAGCAGGGTACATCGAAGCAACCGTAGTCTAGTATGCACATGATGAATGCTTTCAAAAAGATGATTCGTATATCATCAAAATCTCACTCCATCATATTTATTCAAATCTTATTCCACTATAACTCAATGTTATCAACATGCGACAAATATCCATATGTTCTATTTAAATATGATTTATGAATATAATTTTTATAAATGCACCACAATACATATATAAATATGCCAATTATTTAACTATAAAAAATTGATAAAATATGTACACCAAATGTCACGCCCTAAATTTTAAGTCTCTTTAAAAAAAATTATAACTCTAATACCAACTCCCCAGATTTTTCAAGTCTTTTTCAAGAATAATGCTCTGATACCACTAGTAACACACTGAAATTTTCAAGATTTTTTCAAAATCACTTCACTTAAAATAAAATTTATCTATGTAAAAGTAACGATATTAATTTTAAAACATTATTATCAAGATCTCGAGTTCAATGAAAGTGTGGCAGTTCAAACATAAAAATACTTATTCGGTGATGTGTTCACAACTCACATGTTGTCACCTAGTGCAGCACTCTCTGTTTTGCTGTTTGAAGATCCTCGTCAATCCTCTTTAATTCATTTCTATTATTATATGAAAGGTTAGATGCCGTGGGATGAGCATACCCTTGCCTAGTGAGTAGAATACAGTGCATATGTGTTATTGTACATTTGGATATACAAGTCAATTAACATACTCAAGACCATTTCAGTGTATGTATATATGAATGTATGTATCGTTTGAAATGCGTTAGTCAAAGATATACAGCTCGATATATGGGTTGAATATACGTATATCCAAAATAATCAACATATCATGATCTTGATGTGTTGTAGGCATTGTATCACAGGTTATTCAAACAACATATCCGTATCATAATAGCCATCTATAATTGAGATATCTCGCAAGTATTATATCACCAATGACCCTTGCGTCATAGATATTTTCCAATATTGATGACTGCATACCATACTACAATGCATGACATGGTAGTTTCCCTACGATGCTCATCTCGTACCCCGAGTGCTCAAACAAAACATATCATAATTGGTCACATCCAATAACTTCCATCATTCACATCCCACCTGGGATCTCACATATCTACACATCAATATACCGTCATGCCTTATCATTAGGTAGCTCAAGGTATATTATAACTTATCCAGAATCATGAGCGGGGTACATTGAAGCAACCGCAGTCTAGTATGCACGTGATGAGTTCTTTCAGAAAGACGAGTGGTATATCATCAAAGTCTCATCACATTTATTCAATCTTATTCCAGTATAACTCAATGCTATCAACATGCAACAAATATCCATATGTTCTACTCAAATATATACCAAGTACGTGTTGCATAGGCATATATAAAGAAATCATATAATTCTTGTAAACATATCCACCTCATATTAAAATGAATCGTAATTCTTATAAATATATTCAAGTATAATAACCAAATAAAATATCTCACTCACAGTTTTTTGGATGAATAGATCCTTGATCAACTCCTAGAATAACTTTCTTTTGAAATAGAAGTCTTTCAACCAACTTTGAGTGAGTGTATGGAGAAATAACTACATAACTCCTAGTACATCAATTCCCACTAGTTGTATGATATATCATTGGAAAGAGCATTGGATCTAGAGTTCAATGGACTTTACGTATTGTAAGTCGGAGTTGTAAATCAAAAGTTTTGGCTAAATGAAGTTTGATCGATGTGTCGAATCCAACAAATAATAATGTTTTCTCGCTCTTGTAAAAATAAATTGCAATAGTGGTGAGCAAGGTCGAATCCACAGGGACTGGTTAGATTTAATTCTTCGAAAAAAATTAAAAGCAATGAATTG
The DNA here is from genome assembly GCA_963555705.1 of Ligustrum vulgare. NCBI lineage: Eukaryota > Viridiplantae > Streptophyta > Magnoliopsida > Lamiales > Oleaceae > Ligustrum > Ligustrum vulgare. The sequence continues at coordinate 15,985,436 of OY743188.1, read as the reverse complement.
AAAATAAGGGGGGGTTTTGAGTTTTTGAATGTGAAATCAATTTGTAAATAACAAATGCGAAATTAAAATTGTTGAAAATATCAAATTAAATAAATATCCAGCCCAAAGTATAATCTCAGTAATGATTCACGGAATTGATCATAGATGCAAAAATAAAATCCTTTACTCATTCTCTAAATTGGTTATGGTCATTGATACGATATAACAACCTATCTCTCCTTACTTTATCGATAATCAAGAGACGCTCGTTGATTATTTCCCTAATCAATAAACAACCCTAGATACGATCGTAGGATTTAATTTACCAATAGCATTAATTTCTAGAGAGACAACCAATTCTAACCAACAAATTCACACGCGTGATTTATTTAAATTAGGTTATATATCTTCATAACATGAGTCAAAAATCAGTCTATAATTAACTATGTTATTTGCCACCTGTATTAGAAAACCTAAACAATTACGGATTTAGATTCCTAATTGGCTAAGCATCATTTTGACAATTAAGCCTCTGTTTGGTAACTACTTTTTTTTTTTTGTTTATAAACATGTTTATAAACAACACAATTTTCCAAATCATTTTTTAACCATACACATTTTCTCTCTCCAATTTTCAACCATTACTTTTTACCTCGAAATCATAAATAAACAAGTTTATAAATCAAACAGTGTTACCAAACGGAGGCTAAAACAACATGCATTTTGCATTAATAAATCAAAACAACAACTTTGATGCAAACCAAAAGATATATAAATAAAAATACAATCAAATGAACAATTAAATTTAATTAGATCTCACAATTCTTGGTAAATCAAAACTTCGAATATCCTTGAACTGGAAAAATGATTTAGCTATCCATAAACATTATAAATCAAAAACTAAAAGAAATAAAATTAAATTAAATAAAGATCAAACTCTCTCAAAAAATTCCAAACGTATGGCAGCCGCTTCTTTCCTTTTCTTTCCCCCAGCAATTCCCTTCTTTTCCTTTCTTCTGTCTTGCCCTCCTCTTTTCACGTCCGTTCTCCCCAGCAATTGTTATTTTCTCCTTTTTCAATTCTGCTGCCAGCCTGCCTTCTTTCCTTAGGTCTAAAGACTTTTCTAGGGTAGTGGATGGGCCAAAAATTGTCTTGTTGGGCTTTTCAAAGAGTAGTCCAATTTATGTTGCTGCCTTTGAAAATCAATAAGGCGTGCCCACGCCTTATTTAAAGTCCTGATCTGATTATATACTTTTTGAATTCCAACCTTGTTCTGTTAGTTTGTGATATTGAATCAAATTGATCTAAATTCTCCACATAATCCACAAAACATAAAATACGATTAACATCTACAATTTAAGCATTTAATTTCAATGGAATAAGAGGAAATATCACAAATTAAATAGCAAATATGCGCCCTATCAAATCCCCCCACACTTAGACAATGCTTGTCCTCAAGCATAATCTAGCATCAAGTTAATGGAATGTACTCTCATCATCATCCAGTCTTCTATCTCTACAATTCAATACTATGCTAGTCACTTCAACAAATTTTTTTTTTTCCAAAATCCACATGTGGTGGGATTTAACACCTCACATTAGATTCACACAATTCACTCAAAGTGTTTAGGGTGTAAAGTATATATGCACTCTCAGGTCAAAGCGTAGGAAACTCTTACCATAGGCTTACTAATATATCACATTGGAGCCACCAATGGTTTTGAATACAAAGTATGGGTCTTAACACCGGTTGTAATGGGGCTTGGGTAAGGTGGGATAAAAAGGATACATTTTTGGCGATTTTCATTGAAGGAATTATATGAACTTCTTCGTAAGAACTCACTTAAAATCCATGTACTTCAATTATATCACTCCATACCCCAGTGTAGTTTATATCCTTTCACCTCTCGTGAGTACCCCCTCAACAACTATCAATGAATTACATATTGGGTGTTAATTTCAATCAACTTGAAGGCACAAAATATAGATCAAGCAATTCAAACCACTCATAAGCACATGTAATGGGAGTAAACACCCTCACAAGGTATTTCTCTGTTCGCACAAAGTGTATAAGGGTGAGAATTTTCACTCAGCTCACTGCATGGAGAATTCATTGCCACAAACTGCTCAGATGTCAGGACCGGAGCCAACATTAACACAAGTGCAAAGTAAAGGTCTTTATTTGGTTGTAACAGAGCTTCGGGTTAGGTAGGATAAAAGGAAAATATTTAGGCTAAGTAGAGAGGAGAGTTCACAAGTTGATTCAATTCAAAACGATATTTCTTCCTCCACCTTTCAATATGATTTTTCCATAATTTCCTAGCATCCAGTCGATTCAACCCTTGACTCTTATTATGCACGTGGGGTTTATTTTCTTCACGGGAACTTTTATTTTATTTTTTTATATCAACTTGATTTCTTTTTGACCCCATTATCACTTAAACATTGAATAGAACCAAATGAAAGCTCCCATTTTTCTGAAGCTAAGGCTGTCTCATGCTTCTCAATCAATACAAGCTTGTGAAATTCCTCTCTTGTGGGTTCAAGACGGAGGTAATATGAAAGAACGGGAATCCATGGTAGGCTCTTTAAGAAGGCCAAATTGGGTTTCACCTAATGCCTTTACTATATTTTTGCACTTGGGTCAAGAAGCTACAACGGCATGCACAAGAGAGCACATCCAAGAATAAACAAATCATGTAGGACACACATCAAAGAATAAGAGCTTAATATAAAAATAAAAACAGCTCAAAGGCTCAAAAGCTCACGAATTACGATTTATATGTGTTGCTCCCATCCATTTATGAGATATAGGTCATTGCTTGATCCTGGTTTCAAACTCAATTTAATGCTAGAAAGAGTGGAGTTAGGTCAATTGGAGTGGTGTTACAACACATCAACTTTGGTTTGACTCAATTAGGTATAGATTGCAACTCGACCCCTTTATCCCCCAAACATTTCTTTTACATTACTACTTCTCAAAAGAATGAGGTGACTTATATCATAGGTCTTTGATTTTCAATGTCTTTCATTCTCAACCAAAATAATTTGAAGCTCAAGTGAATAAGCCTATATATTCCTTCAATGCAAGGTTCAAGAGAGTGGAATATTAGCAAGGATTAGGAGTTCTCATGGATTGTATTGTGGTTGATTTTCAACAAAAAGGCTATGGCTCAAAAGTGGCTTTCTAGTGGCATATTTCAAGGTAGGCATTTTAAGAAAGCTAAATTTGGCTTCACCTAAGTGCCCATACTTATTCAGTGCATTCAATTACCAAGAGGCATCTTAACATGCATAACAAAGCAAGTTCTAGAAGAAATCCACTACACTTGACAGTCACACAATCAAAGGATAGAGCATGTGTAAGATTATATGTAAGTGCTCAAAAGGCTCAAAAACTCACAAAATAGGGTTAATGCGCATTAAATCCCACACACCCTTCAATCAATCCCCATCAAAAGCAATTATCCGATGAAATGAACAAGAAATCAATTACTCATCCAATTTGTCATCATTTTTTTTTTTTGGAGTAGAGCAAACATGAAAGATAATGAAAGAAAAGAAAATGGAATTAAAATTAAAACAGAAAGTGTAAATTAAGAAAAAGGTAAAAGCGTCTCCCACCCCCACACTTAGTCTAAACATTGTCCTCAATGTTGCAAAAAGAGCAAAAATTTCAAAAATTTATGATAGAGGACTTTCCTGAAGATATGTAGCTATGAACTGGATGGTGGCGAAGGCGGGTTGAATCCCATGTGAGCGAAGAATGCATTCTGATTTTTTTCCATCCTCGCGAGCCGATGCTCAATCCTATCAAACCAATCCTCATCACGTCCCGTGGCCGACCCCGTGGATGTGGATACAGAAGCACGAAAGGGGATGATGGCCCTTTCAGGGTTTCTGATGGTAGGAATCGTGCGTGTAACCCGAGGTGCAATGGGCCCTGGTTCATGGAATTTGTACGTGCCGCCATCCTTCCAAACCAACCCCATGATCTCCAAGCAATGCAAGTCCAATGGTTGCATCTCGCAAGAAACATGAAGATCATTATTAGTAGGATCAATCAAATTTTCATGAATAGCTAACTGAGTGATCAAAGATCACAAAATTAAAGGACGCTTGTTAGTCAGCACATTAGCAAATTGTGAGGCTAGCTAGTAGCCAAGATTCACTTTGATTTTGTTCAACATGCACCAAAAGAAATAAAATTCAGATTTTGACAAAACAGCTGCCGAATCTTTCCTACCCGAAAACGTGAATGCGAGAAACCTATGTATGTACTTTAGGGCAGGATCACGAAGGAAAGAATCTTTGGATTTGCTTGGATGATAGAAATTAGAAGTGGACAGTGTTCTGTACAAAGCAACTGGTTCAAAATCATCTCTATAATCACATGCACTATTCAGGTATTCATCGGTTTCAGAATAATCATTTTCAATAAAACCAAATGCTAAATTGAAATCAGTGATTGAAAGTTTGAAATCCTTTCCCATAAGTCTGAATTGAACCACCCTAGGGCTATTCAATGTGAAATCATCGGGCTTTTTGAATTCAAAAGTGGTGTAAAACTCCCTAACGAGTTCAATGTAGGCAGGATGTTGAATAGAAAAATAAGAGCGCCAACCTATATTTTCAATAAGCTCAAACACATTCCTATCAATATGCAAAGATTCCATGGTATTCCTATCAATATATTTGCAAGGTATGATGTCTTTATCACAAATCATCCTATACCGTTCTTTGTACTTTTTCTTAGTGAATTGTAAACACCCATTCAAATCCGAATCAGAGGGTGGAAGAATGTGCAAACCTTTACCAATTCGAGCTCGTTTGCGCGCAGGAGGGTTGGCCTCAGCAGGGGCTGATCGCGTGTCCGCAGTGGGATGAGGACCCACAACTTTCTTCGAGCTCCCACGGCTGGACTGAGGTGTTTTGTTTCTGCCCATGACACCCAATTCGTGTTTCTGTTTGCTGCAGTGTAAAATTGAATTAAGAATGTGATTGTGGTGATAGGAAGGGAAAGGGACGAGGTGGTCGTGTGCTGTAGGGTATTCTGCTGTCTCGAACAAAGGTGGAGAGTGAGTAGTTGATTATGCCAGGCGGCGGATTGGGGGAAGTAGGCTGTGCAGTGGGGTCGCGCAGAAGAGGGGCGAAAGGGGAAGGATGGGTCGTTGAACGGTGGCTGGCGTGTGGAAGAAAAGGAGATAGAGAGCGCGCAGCGGCGTCGCGCAGAAGAGGGGCGAAAGGGGGAGGATGGATTGCTGAACGGTGGCCGGTGTGTGGTTGAGGATGAGGAAGAAGGGGAGAGGTGGAAGAGGGAAAGAAGAGAAGGCGGTGGTGCGTGAAGGAGGAAGGAGAGGGAGGCGGTGTATGCTTTGAATCTGAATAGGGTTTTTTTTTAAAATTTTTTTTTTTTTTTTTTTTTTTTTTTTTGAACAATTTGTAAATCCGAGCTGCACATTGGTTAAGGCGTGGGCACGCCTTATTCCAAGTTGATAGAATTGACCTTGTAATCCGAGGTGCACATTGGTTAAGGCGTGGGCACGCCTTATTCCAAGTTTTTCACCACTATTTGAACCAAGTGCTTTCTTCATAGAGCGTGCCCACGTCCTAATGAAGATTCATGTCTGTCCAAAAAAAAATAATAAATAAATAAAACAAGGTCAATTTCACTTAAAAAAAATTACATGGGTCATAAAATAAATAATGCTGAATAAATAAATAAAAATAAACAAATAGGTTGAAATGAATAAAGGGATAAAAATTGCTTGTTAAACTAAGGAAAAGAAATTCGGGTTGCCTCCCGGAAGCGCTTTTCTTTTACGTCTTTAGCTAGACGTTCCCATTGCTCAATTAGTGTAAGTTGGGCATTCTAAATCGAATTGATCAACATTACATACCGGAAAGCCTTCATAAAAGGGTTTTAAGCGATGTCCATTGACTTTAAAAATCTTACCCGTATCCAATCCTTGAATTTCAACTGCACCATGAGAATATACATTAGTAACAAGAAAATGGCCTATCCATCTAGAATGCAACTTACCAGGAAACAATTTCAATTTAGAATGATAAAGTAAAACTTTCTGACCAATCGAAAATGTTTTCCTGGAAATCATCTGATCATGGAAAACTTTTGTCTTTTCCTTGTAGATCCTTGAGTTCTCATAGGCATCATTGCGGATCTCTTCCAACTCTTGCACTTGCAATTTTCTTTGCTCCCCCGACTCATCCATTCTCATATTGCACTGCTTAATGGCCCAGTATGCCTTGTGTTCTAATTCTACTGGAAGGTGACAAGGTTTACCAAATACCAAACGGTAAGGAGACATACCTATAGGAGTTTTGTAGGTCGTTCGGTAAGCCCAAAGTGAATCATCAAGCCGTAGACTCCAATCCTTTCTGTCTGGGTTGACAGTCTTTTCAAGTATGGATTTGGTTTCTCTGTTGGATACTTCAGCATGTCCATTAGTTTGCGGGTGGTATGCAGTAGAGACGCGATGGGTAACATTGTATTTCTTCAATAAAGCCTCCATCACTCTATTGCAAAAGTGAGTCCCGCGATCACTAATGATAGCTTTAGGCGTCCCGAACCTAACAAAAATATGAGATTTGACAAAATCTGCAACCACTTTAGCATCATCAGTTCGGGTGGCTTTAGCTTCCACCCACTTTGAAACATAATCCACAGCAAGAATTATGTAAACATTACTATAAGACGAAGGGAAATGACCCATGAAATCAATACCCCACACATCAAATATTTCACAAACGAGAATAGGGGTGAGTGGCATTTGATCTCTACGTCCTATTGTTCCAGTTTTCTGACATTGTTCACAAGACTTGCAAAACATGTATGAATCATGAAATAAAGTAGGCCAAAACAATCCACACTCTAGTACTTTATGGGCTGTTCGCTTAGGACCAAAATGTCCTCCACAAGCATATGAATGACAATTTTAAAATTGAAGGAATTTCTTGTTGAGAGACACACCTACGAATAATTTGGTCAGAGCAATGCTTCCACAAATAAGGGTCGTCCCACACATAATATGTAGCATCACTCTTTATCCTATCTTTTTGAGCTCTAGACAAATCATGTGGTAGCGTTCTAGTAACTAGATAATTAACAATATCAGCGTACCAGGGTATTGCTTCTTTGATAGAAAATAGATGCTCATCTGGAAAGTTATCCTTTAGTGGTGATGGCTCTTCACTTGTGGTTAATCTGCTGAGATGATCAGCAACCAAATTCTCTGTGCCTTTTTTATCCCGTATCTCTAAGTCAAACTCTTGTAGCAAGAGAATCCAACGAATCAGCCTAGGTTTCGCATCCTTCTTTGAAAACAAGTACTTGAGAGCTGCATGATCAGAATAAATAATCACTTTAGTACCAAGTAAATATTGACGGAATTTTTCTAAAGGAAAAACAATAGCTAAAAGTTCTTTTTCCGTGGTTGAATAGTTGCTTTGTGCGTTATCAAGTGTTCTGGAAGCATAGTATATGGCATGATGAGCTCTTCCAACTTTTTGTCCAAGCACGGCACCTACTGCATGATTACTTGCATCACACATGATTTCAAATGGGAGGTTCCAATCAGGTGGTTGGATAATTGGGGCTGAGGTGAGCATATCCTTCAATTTATCAAATGCTCCTTTGCACGCCTCGTCGAATTCAAACACCATATCTTTTTGTAATAATTTACACATAGGCTGAGTGATCTTGGAAAAATCTTTGATAAAGCGCCTGTAAAAACCTGCATGCCCAAGAAAGGAACGAACTTCCCGAACAGTTGTGGGGTAGGGTAAGGATTTAATAATATCTATCTTAGCCTTATCAACCTCAATACCCTTAGAGGACACAACATGGCCTAAAATAATTCCCTGATCAACCATAAAATGACATTTTTCATAATTCAAAACTAAATTCGTTTCTATGCATCTGCCAAGAACTTTCATAAGATTAGTTAAACATGAATTAAAAGAATTACCATAGACTGTAAAATCATCTATGAATACCTCTATGATGTTCTCCACATAATCTGAAAATATACTAACCATACACCTCTGAAATGTAGCAGGGGCATTGCAAAGTCCAAATGGCATCCGTCTATACGCAAAGGTGCCGAACGGGCACGTGAATGTGGTTTTCTCTTGATCTTCCGGTGCAACCGGAATCTGGTGAAAACCTGAATAACCATCAAGACAACAATAATGAGTATGACCTGCTACACGCTCAAGCATTTGATCAATAAATGGGAGGGGGAAGTGATCTTTTCTAGTTGCAGCATTTAACTTCCTATAATCAATACACACCCGTCATCCATTTTCAACACGGGTAGGGATCATCTCATCTTCAGAATTCCTAATAACTGTTATACCTGTTTTCTTTGGGACTACCTGAACTGGACTCACCCATTTACTGTCAGAAATTGGATAGATCATACCTGCATCAAGAAGTTTTAAAATTTCTTTCTTTACCACTTCCATCATTGGTGGGTTCAGTCTTCGTTGGGCTTCTCTAGAAGGTTTACAATCTTCTTCCAATAGTATCTTATGCATGCAAGTAGAGGGACTCAATCCCTTAATGTCTGCTATAGTCCATCCGATTGCTTGTTTATACTCCCTAAGCACTCGAGTCAATTTCTCTTCCTCCAAGGGAGAGAGTTTCTTGGAAATAATTACCGGTAACATTTCTCCTTCTCCTAAGAACACATACTTCAAATGGTCCGGTAGGGGTTTCAATTCCAATTTGGGTGCCTGCTCATTAGAAGAAAGAAGTTTTGTGTGAGAACTAGGCAATTCAATTTGAGATACATTATACCTTATTGGTCCAAGTGACTCAAGTTCATGAATTGCTTCCTGTAAATCAAAATCCAACGCAAAATTCATAGCCTTCTCTAGTCCATCACGAGTGAGGTTCCTGCTAAGAGCAACATTCAATTTATCATCATTGTTAAGATCAAAAATATTTTGTGGTAGAGGGTCAATGACATCCATAACATAAACAGGGGACACATCACTAGGATATCTCATGGCTTCATAAAAATTAAATTTAATGATTTCACCATCAAACTCCATTGTGAGTGTTCCAGCATGCACATCAATTTTTGTCCTAGATGTTTTAAGAAATGGTCTTCCTAGTAAAATCGGTGTAGGATTAGAAGAATCATCTTCCTCCATATTAAGTACATAAAAATCAGCAGGAAAAATCAATTCATTTAGTTGAACCAAAACATCTTCTAAGACTCCCTCAGGGTATACATTGGACCTATCAGCTAGTTGAATGATCACGTCTGTTTCTTTCAATGGACCAATATTTAAAGATGAGTAAACAGACAAAGGCATGACATTTATTGAAGCTCCTAGATCTAGCATGGCCTTCTCGACTCTAACCTTACCTACTTTACAAGGGATGGTAAACATACCTGGGTCCTTACATTTAGGAGGTAGCTTTTCTGGAGACCAGCTGAAACATTTTCTCCAACACTTATCTTTTCATTCCCTTTCAAGGATATTCGAAGTTTTGATTTACCAAGAATTGTGAGATCTAATTAAATTTAATTGTTCCTTTGATTATTTTTTTATTTATATATCTTTTGGTTTGCATCAAAGTTGTTGTTTTGATTTATTAATGCAAAGTCCACGTTGTTTTAATTGTCAAAACGATTATTAGCCAATTAGGAATCTAAATCCGTAATTGTTTAGGTTTTCTAATACAGGTGGCAAATAACATAGTTAATTATAGACTGATTTTTGACTCATGTTATGAAGATATATAACCTAGCTTAAATAAATCACGCGTGTGAATTTGTTGGTTAGAATTGGTTGTCTCTCTAGAAATTAATGCTATTGGTAAATTAAATCTTACGATCATATCTAGGGTTGTTTATTGATTAGGGAAATAATCAACGAGCGTCTCTTGATTATCGATAAAGTAAGGAGAGATAGGTTGTTAGATCGTATCAATGACCATAACCAATTTAGAGAATGAGTAAAGGATTTTATTTTGCATCTATGATCAATTCCGTGAATCATTACTGAGATTATACCTTGGGCTGGATATTTATTTAATTTGATATTTTCAACAATTTTAATTTCGCATTTGTTATTTACAAATTGATTTCACATTCAAAAACTCCAAACCCCCCCTTATTTTCAATTCATTGCTTTTAATTTTTTCTTATTGGTACACAATTCCTTAAGAAATTTAGCATATCGAGGCACCTGTTTAATTGCGACGAGTAAGGGAATATTTACCTCAATTTTTCGAAATGTTTCCATAATTTCCTTTTCTTCTTCCTCCTTCTTAGATTTTTTCAATCTTGTAGGGAATGGAGGAGGTGTCACGAAAATCCTGGGTTGATCTTTGTCAAGCACTTCAGGTTGGTCAACATGACGTTGTGGGATGACTTCCATTTCAGTTTCCTCTCCCTTACTACCTGGCTTTGACTTACTAGGCTCTTTCAGTTCCTTTCCACTTCTCAAAGTGATTGCACTGGCATTTTGTTTTGGGTTGATAATGGTTTGAGAAGGTAATTTGCCTTGAGATTCCAAGCGGCTCACAGTTGACGCTAATTGACTCATTTGGGTCTCCAAGTTCTTCATGCCTGTCCTCGTTTCCTGTTGAAGTTGTTGTGTATTAGTTGCAAGTGATTTCACAATTTCTTCTAGAGACATACCTGAGCTCGAAGAAGGTTGTTGCGGTTGAGGTGTAGGCTGTCTAGGTTGGAATTGCGGCTTGGTCTGATAACTAAAGTTGGGATGATCCCTCCATCCTGGGTTATAAGTATTTGAATAAGGATCATACTTCGGTTGAGGTGGGCCTGGGAATCTCCCAACTGCATTAGCTTGTTCAAATGAATCTTCTTGGAGAGTTGGGCATGTGTCCGTTGGATGACCAGTGGCAGCACAAATTCCACATGCCTTAACCTGTTGCATATTTCCTGCAGCCATTTGTTGAACAAGAGAGGTTAGATTTGCTATTTGATTTTCAAGGGAAGATACATTTACCTCATTCACCCTTTTTACAGGAGTGTCTTGTCTGAATCCAAACTGTTGTGTGTTAGCAGCCATGATAGAAATCAAATCTCTAGCTGCAGTTGGGGTTTTATTCACTATAGCTCCTCCGCTAGCTACATCCATCATCTTCCTCTCCATTGGTAACAATCCCTCATAGAAGTATTGAATGAGTAATTGTTCAGAAATTCCATGTTGGGGGCAGCTTGCGCACAACTGTTTGAACATTTCCCAATATTCATGCAAGGTTTCAGTATCTCTCTGCTTGATTCCACATACCTCTCTTCTGATGTTTGCAGCTCTTGAGGCTGGGAAAAATTTGTCAAGAAATAATCTGACCATTCCTGTCCATGTAGCTACAGAACCTGGTGGTAGATAGAACAGCCAATCTTTTGCTTTGTCAGCTAATGAGAATGGAAAAGCCCGCAGCTTGATTTGTTCTTCAGTCACTCCTTGTGGTTTCATACTTGAACACACCATGTGGAATTCCTTTAGATGTTTGTGGGGATCTTCATTCTCGAGCCCATAGAATTTGGGTAGCAAATGGATCGGTCCAGATTTCAATTCAAATCCCACATCTAGGACTGGATACTGAATGCAAAGTGGCTGTTGATTTTCATTTGGTGCAGCCAATTCCCTTAAAGTTCGTTCTTCATTAGCCATTGCTTTTTCTTGCTCAGTTTCAGAACCACTGGAAGAATCAGTTGTTGAATCTGACGAGTCAGCTACTAAATTCAATCTGGTTTGTTTGCGCAACTTGGCTTCCTTCCTTAATTTCCGAGCTGTCTTCTCAATTTCAGGGTCGTATTGCAACTCACCTGTACGAGAACAACGGGGCATAAAAGAAATAAAGAAATTAGTAAAAGATATAAAAATAAATAAACAAATAAATAGATAACAATAAATGAAAAATTAAATATGATTAACACCAGTCCCCGGCAACGGCGCCAAAAATTTGATGGGTGTCGAATCCAACAAATAATAATGTTTTCTCGCTCTTGTAAAAATAAATTGCAATAGTGGTGAGCAAGGTCGAATCCATAGGGACTGGTTAGATTTAATTCTTCGAAAAAAATTAAAAGCAATGAATTGAAAATAAGGGGGGGTTTGAGTTTTTGAATGTGAAATCAATTTGTAAATAACAAATGCGAAATTAAAATTTTTGAAAATATCAAATTAAATAAATATCCAGCCCAAGGTATAATCTCAGTAATGATTCACGGAATTGATCATAGATGCAAAAATAAAAACCTTTACTCATTCTCTAAATTGGTTATGGTCATTGATACGATCTAACAACCTATCTCTCCTTACTTTATCGATAATCAAGAGACGCTCGTTGATTATTTCCCTAATCAATAAACAACCCTAGATACGATCGTAGGATTTAATTTACCAATAGCATTAATTTCTAGAGAGACAACCAATTCTAACCAACAAATTCACACGCGTGATTTATTTAAGCTAGGTTATATATCTTCATAACATGAGTCAAAAATCAGCCTATAATTAACTATGTTATTTGCCACATGTATTAGAAAACCTAAACATTACGGATTTAGATTCCTAATTGGCTAAGCATCGTTTTGACAATTAAAATAACGTGCACTTTGCATTAATAAATCAAAACAACAACTTTGATGCAAACCAAAAGATATATAAATAAAAAAAACAATCAAAGGAACAATTAAATTTAATTAGATCTCACAATTCTTGGTAAATCAAAACTTCGAATATCCTTGAATTGGAAAAATGATTTAGCTATCCATAAACATTATAAATCAAAAACTAAAAGAAATAAAATTAAATTAAATAAAGATCAAACTCTCTCAAAAAATTCCAAACGTAGGGCAGCTGCTTCTTTCCTTTTCTTTCCCCCAGTAATTCCCTTATTTTCCTTTCTTCTGTCTTGCCCTCCTCTTTTCACGTTCGTTCTCCCCAGCAATTGTTATTTTCTCCTTTTTCAATTCTGCTGCCAGCCTGCCTTCTTTCCTTAGGTCTAAAGACTTTTCTAGGGTAGTGGATGGGCCAAAAATTGTATTGTTGGGCTTTTCAAAGAGTAGTCCAATTTATGTTGCTGCCTTTGAAAATCAATAAGGCGTGCCCACGCCTTATTCAAAGTCCTGATCTGATTGTATACTTTTTGAATTCCAACCTTGTTCTTTTAGTTTGTGATATTGAATCAAATTGATCTAAATTCTCCACCTAATCCACAAAACATAAAATACGATTAACATCTTCAATTTAAGCATTTAATTTAAATGGAATAAGAGAAAATATCACAAATTAAATAGCAAATATGCGCCCTATCAATATGCTATCCCTTAGGTGTCAGAAAGCCATTTTTCTTCGTTTTGAACCTAGGTGTCGACACATAAACAGTAGATGTCGACACCAAACGTATTTTCAGGATCTGAAACCCAATTTTCTTGATTATTTTGATCCAAAATCATATATTTTAATAAGGGGTTTTGATAAAACATGTTTGGTGATACAAAGGAAGTCTTGGGACGGATTAAAACATGTTGGCATAATAGGGGTTTTGAAGGAAGAAGACATGAATGAGCTATTTTTTTCATTCCCACAGTTTTGCTAAGTTTTCAATGTGTTCTTATAACTCAACAAGAACTATTTATAGAAGAAACCAAGGCAGGAGATGGAGAAACATATTCACGATTTTTACATCTTTTTGGATGTCTTAAACCCATCCTAAATCGAGTTTTATTTATAGGTAAGTAGAAAGCAGTAGCTGTCCCAAGCAAGATGGAGCTGTCAAGCTTAGGTTGGTGACTCATGAATTCAGAAGTTGGAGATGTTCATCTTCATTACATGTAAGATGGAGGTGGCTTTATTACATTGAGTGACTCATATAACCTATATAGAAGGTGGTGGAAGTCTAAGGTATCAAGTAGGAGCTGGTGGGTTCTTATTGGTTAAGAGGAAAGGTTATAAGGTCGGTTCATGTAAGTTACAAAGTTCAAAATTTCGGTTTCACTTGACCATGTTTGAGCTAAATTTCGAGACATTAAATAAAGTCGAAATCATAATTTCTTGGTACCTTTTAGAAATACTTATGGAGTACTTTTACGCACAATTTACGGCACAAGAAATGGATAATCGAGGAGGAAGTTATGGCCTTCCAAAGTAGGTCACTTAACACAATTTTCGGGTTCATCATTTTTACCGTCCTAACTTCAAAAATTCACCGAGGGCTATCCGTTTTCATATTCTCGAAGTTCACTCCTAGAACTTACTCATTCATATATCACATGTAATCAATTGAGGTTGGAGGTAGAGAAAAAGTCTCGAGAAAAGAGACTTTAAATATGTTTTTCACATAACTTTTCTTTATAAAAATTCTATTTTCCTTTCTTTTTCTTTTTTAAAATTCCATAATAATTAAATAAATTGTATAAATAACCTCTTATGTCATAGTGAACAATTAAAGAAGTTAGAATTTTCGTGTCGTTACACCACATCCACAGCCAACCATCCCCAATTGGTCACCGCCATCGCAATCCAAATGCTCAAGGTTAAAAATTGGGCCACCGCAATCCACAGTGAACTAGTTAAGGATAGTCATTTGGATGTTTTCTAAGGATTCAGGAACTAAAAAGGGTGTGAGTTCAATTATCGAGCCTTCAGATAATAATTCAGTGGTTCTTAAAACAAAATCTTCTTCTACATACATGGGAATTGGATCAATTGTATTGTTAATTAACTAATTAATAATATTTTCTCAATTGTATCAATTTTCCGGTGCTCGAGTTCTCGAGGAGAGACCTCTCGAGTAACGGGGAAATGTAACTGTGTACGAAATGTTCCCTTGTGCAAAAATGTATTTATACATCAACAATTGACTTCTCTTACATGGAATGTATACATGGAATTCAAATCAGATTGGATTTTTTAAAAATGACATAATTTTTAGAGGGTCACGGGTCCGCCAATGATTACAAATGCTATTCTTTCCTCTATTTACCTCCATTCATTAATGCTTTCTATTCTTGTAGGAACAACTATAAGAATTAGACCAAAATCAACCTTTTGATCCTTCTACAAAGTCATTAAATAGCTCGACATCAGCATTGCAATGAAAATCACATCTTAATAGTGGACAAATCGCTGCAACTTCTTTCTCTTCTCAAGGAAAAGATTAGGAAGAGACGAGATCAAGGTGTTGATCCTATCAAAAGATAATGTTCTTAAAAAATTGATGAATCAATTCTGGTATATTTAGAGATGAAAATAGTTTGAAATCAGAGATAGTGAAAATAACATGAAAAAGATGATGGAAATTTGATTTCAACAAATTTCACGTCTTTTTCAAAATAATATTGATGAGGAGAATTAGACAAAGTATTGTTATTGGAATAAAGAAAATGGAACTAGAAAAAAAAAAAAGAGTAAATTCGTGATTGCATGGCCTCTATTTATTTAAGCAGAGGCCAAAAAGGCTATACTGAGCGATCACATCTTTTATAACCTTGCTTGGTTATAACAAATTTTCCTTTAGGCTAATTTGCTTATTTGGTTTTTAAAGTCTTTTCACTTTTGTGACATAACTTCTTGTGAATGGTTGATACCAATTTGTGGCTTATGAATGGGAAACTATAAGTTAGCAATACACAACTTCTTGTGAATGGTTGATGCTAATTCGTGACTTATGAATAAGAAACTATAAATTAGTTTAATTTGTTCAAAGCATATAGTAAAGAAGTATTTTGGATCTACATTAACATGAAATCAAGTGAAAAATGGTCAGGTTAACATTGAATTAAAATGTGGTTGCATAAATGAACTGGGAGACACCCGGTTTATAGCCAGATGGTCGCATGGCTGCCCCCAACTAGATATGGCAATGGGTAGGGTGTGGGGCGGGTTTGGAAAAATCATACCCTACCCACTAGAGATTTATAATACTCATACCCTACTCATATACACACTTAAGAGTGACGGGTCGGGTCGGGTGCGGGTATACTTTTATACCCATTTAAAACTCGTTACGTATTTTAATTTTAATATTTCATTTTTATTTTTATTTTTATTTTTATTGGCATTGGTAATGAAGTAAAAATATAACATCATCCATTGTCCAAAAATAAATAGACTCCAATTCTCCAAAAAAAGCAAATATCAAAGAGTCATTTGTCCAAATTTATATACTGTTAAAATTTAAATACAAAAAATTTTTGAAAAAAATTAATGGGTATATGGGTTGGGTATGAGTTTTTCTACAATAACCATACCCTACCCATACCCATGTCGGGTTTTTAAATCTATATTCATACCCTACCCACAACCCATTAGGTATGGTAACTTCCGCCTATTTGTGTCGAGTACCCAACATGTTTTGGGTACGTGAGTATTATTTTCATCCCTACCCCCAACCATGGTTGGGAGCATTTTGTATAACTTTGTAGCCACCGTTGTGGGTATTTTTGTATAACTTGGCAGCCTCCTAGTTCAAAAATTTGACAGTTTAAGTTTAAATTTCTAGTGTTTTTAGAAGCACTTCGGCACATTTTCACTTTATTTTTGCATCCTTTCACTCATGGGACTGGAAAATATATAAATGGAGTGTTGACGAGAAAAACACATTCAAAGCATATTAGAAAGATCTCTTTCATCTCCTCATTTTCACAACAATCTCAAACAATACTTACGAAGATGCAGAACAAGACTACCATGACGATAATCAAGATGATGCATCAAGACCTTGTAATGCTTAATAGGTCGATGGGATGAATTTCACAAGGCAAGACAAGTTAAATTTCTTCTCACTACTTTGAAGATATTTTACATCTTAGATCCGGACTTGGAACCATTTTAGGAATTAACAGTGGAGGACAATGATGAAGTAAGGGCAGAAAGGAAGAAAAGATAAGAGGACTAGTTAATATGTAGGGGACAAATCTTGAATATTCTCTATTATCGCCTTTATGATATCTACTCCACCACCACTTCAGATAAGGAGATTTGAGACATATTGGAAAAAAATACAACGCCGAGAAGGAAGGTACTAAAAAGGTTTTGATTTTCAAATATTTGATTTCAGGTTTTTGAATAACGTATGATTGCTAGGAAAAACACACGAGTTACAAATCATTATAAAAAAATGAACTCCGTGAAGATTAAATCTTTTGAAACCTTTCAAGTAGGTGTGATAATTGTGAAGTTACCATCTTCATGAAAAAGGTTATATGAAGAAGATAATTCAAATTTTTCAATATTACTCTTTGGAAGGGATTCAAAAGTATCTGCATTGAGAAAGAGTCAAGTGCAAGAGAGGTTAACACAAAAATAAAAAACAACAAAAGCAAGAAGGCAAAGTGAACACCATTGACACCGATAACATTGTTGTAATGTTAGCATTGTAAACAAGGTCAAGTAAAAAGTCCAAGGATGATGGTATGACATGTGTGCTACCATCCATATGTGCTATGATAGACCCTATTGAATACCTATCATGAAGTGGATGACAAATATATTCAAATGGAAATGAAGTTCGACCAAGGTTGTTGAGAAAGGAAATGTGGATTTAAATTTCACATCCGACAAGAAGATTATATAAATTAATGTCTTTCATGTACTAGATATGAATAGAAATCTACTTAGTAGTGATTTGTTGGGAAAACCAAGAATAAAGTTCGTATATGAGTGGGAAAACTTGCACTTTCTTGTAATGATGTATTAACAAGTAATGGTTATTATAGTGAATCAATGGTCAAACTTTGTATTATTAATAATAATATCAATAAAACTATCAATTTAAATTATATACTTGAATCTATTTCTTTATGGCATGATGTTTGAACAAGTGGGAGATTGTTGTAAATTTGTTAAAAATATAAAATGAAGAAGTGTTTTGGATCTATATTAACATGAAATTAAGTGAAAAAGACAGTCTGGTTAACATTGCATCAAAATGAGATTGCATAAAATGCAACCTTGGAAAGCCACAATAAAATGACCGGGCGACCGCTCAGTTTATAGCCAGGTTTTCTGGATGCCCCGATGTAGCTGGAGACATTTTCATAAAATTGGGCGACTGTCTACTTAAAAAAAAATTGATCGTTTGGATTTGAATTTCTAGTGTCATTTTGAAGCATTTTGCCACATTTTCGCTTGGTATTGCACCCATTCGTGCATGTAACTTTTAAATCTATAAATAAATATGTTGTTGTAGAGAAAAACACATTGAAAGCATATTAAAAACATCTCTTTCATCTCCTCCTTCATACTTTCACAAGAATATAACAAATATAACCTGATGAATTAAAATCATTCAAGAGTGTCATAATTTTAAATTCTCTGTTAATTCAAGTTCTTCGAGGAAACACTTTTGCCTAGTGTTTTCCTTCTATAATGCTTGATTAATTGTCGTTGCCAATTGTCGGTGAGTCCCTTGAGCAATCACATTAACGAGAGGGGAAAATTATCGCCTTTTGACAACGATTAGATATTTGAGACTTCATTGATCAATTTCTATTATTCTTGCAATTGATTGGAGTTCTTAATCTTCTCCTCGAATTCCGAGTGATTTCCTTCCACTTATATAGCCCCTGTTCGATAGAGATTAAAATTAGATTTTTAGTAAATTTTGATAAAAGTTGATGAGTTGTATGGTTAAAAAATTGTGGGACACATGAAATAGATGGTTGTGATTAATTGTTGACTTTAACTTTGATAAAAATCTTATTTTTAATCAAAAACAAACAGTCTCATATATTTTTATCTTTTATTTTGTCTCCATTTTGATCATTAAGTGTTATTTTATCATTCTATTATTTATTCACAGTTTTCAGACTCCACCTCTTGTTGAAATATTACCAACAAAGGAGGTCTCACAGATTCGGAAGGGGTTGATAAGTTTCTCCAACTTATGCAACCAGAGAGAATGGAAAGGAAAATGAAATTGATTAGTCGCTCTTTGCTTGCAGGTGTGTTGGCTGCCACTGGTAAGTTAGATTGCCTTAATCATTTTGTGCAGATCAGGGGCTTGCTAGTGTTGGATGAGTGCATGGCTCCAGGATATCCAGTTTGATTGCCTTAATCATTTTACAACCATTGACGGTCGACGGTCGACGGTCAACAGTCAAGGGTCAAAGTCCGTCCTAGCTCACCATAATTTCAAGATCTGTCACCGGGTATATGGAGTAATTATCATGACTAAATACATATTTTCAAGTTTTATTTTTACACAACTTTCTATATATATTATAAGTAGCCCTCACCAGTTGAAGAATCCAATATCCTTTTCGCATTCACAAAAGTCTTTTTCCAAGAGAGTACAAAAGCATGTTCGTCTTGTTGCTCCCGTGATTTGTAGTGTTACTATCACGAGAAGTGACTTTGCAGATTCTGACAAGTAAATGCTTCTGCATTGTTACAAAAAAAAAAAAAAAAAAAAAAAAGATAAAGAAAAGATAAAAGATAAATTTATATATGTAGAACAAACTCAAAACTTTGTAGTGTCTTAAGATTTGTGTGGGTAAATATCATATGATTTACTAAAAAAAGTATAGTTTTTACCCTATTCTACCTATATAAACTCCTCTATCATGTCACCAAAATGAAATTTTCCATTGCTGCACTCCACTGCATTTACCACTTCTTGAAATGCATTGACACTGCATGGTACAACCAAGCCATTTCTTTGCTCAAAACCAAATTCATTGTAGGCCTTCTCTAACAACATCTTGAACAAAGGGTGAGACAAGTAACCAGTTGACACCACGAACCGTTGTCTCTCCTCGCCTACGTATAATGCAAAAGTTCCCGGTGGCGTATCGGTGGATGAGGGGGATCCTCCGCCTTCGTAATTATCTCTTAACAAATACTCGTTTTTTGATGGATCACGACCTTCGTTGGCGACGACCTTAATCTTCTTGGCTAGTTTCTTCATCGAACCGATCTTTTTCCCGAGCATTTTGTGAATTAATTGGAGAGAGTTAAGGGTTGAAGAAGAAGAAGAAGAAGAAGAAGAAGAAGCTAATGAGAGAGTGGTTTGAGTGTTGCATTCAAGGAAATGGTGGGTGGGGTGGTCTTGTAGTGTGTTAGGAGGGACATGTTATAGTTAAGAGCCTATGATTTTGGTGGTTTATTTGTCAAGAAATTGCTATCTATTTTGACTTATCAATAGTTAAGAGCAATTAAAAGATAATTAATTGATATGCAAACATTTAGATAATGCTTATTATTAAAATGGTACCACTTACGACTTTTCTCTAGAATTCATAATGGCCATACACGAGACGACAAGACGCTGCACCCCAATTAATTTTCAATTCCAGTCAAATAAGAGATCAAGAAAGGCATGAGAGACAGAGACACGAGCTACATAGTGAAAAGAAAATTTCATTGAATAGTAATCTGCTTAAGCCACTCAATAATATTTTGAAGTAGTAAAGTGGGTATAAAAATGCCACCAATTAATTGTTTTAAAAAGTTTGCAAGCCTTGAAGCATGACGAGATGTCACTTTAAACTAGATTTCAAGTATCTTGTTTGATTTTATAACTTTTTGGGGGGAAAAAAAGTTTTGGAAAATCGTGTGGTTAAAAAGTAATTTGAAAAGTAAAAAGTTGTAGATTTGACTTTTTTGAATGATTGGGATTGATTACTGTAGAAAAAAATAGTAGATTTTATGAAAAAGTTATAAAATCAAACAAGAGCTAAATTAAATAACTGATATATGTTAGACTAGACAAATACGAATGATATAATTATAGTCTAAAGAATCAAATATGCAATAAGGACCAGTTTGACAAGACATCTGAAATTTCAAAAGTTGCTTCTGAAACAAAGAAATCACTTTTAAATTTGTTTGAATAATTTTATTTTCATGAGTGTTTTGTCTATCTAATGCCCCGATTGGTATTTATTAAATTTTTTTCATTTTTCTACATTACTCAATCTCAACAATTCAATAAAAGTTAAGCCCACAATATTTGACTTTTTAACCAAATTTCAACCATCCATTCTCATAAAATCATTATTCATTTCAAAAAAACTCATTTTAAACAATATCAAATACACTTTAAAAGAGATTTTAGAAGAATCTGATCTAATGCAACTTCCTCAAAAGCTTTAAATAGTAGAAGCAAAAGTTGAAGTCGTGCCAAACAAACACAAATGAGTTATTAAAAGGGTGATTTGTATATGTTATCACCCATGTCCAATCGTTTAACCAAACACTTACTAATACATTTGATGTATTTAATATATGGCAGATTTGTTACTTAATTAATTAATAATAATAAATTGTTATTTAATTAATTAATAATAATAATAATATTCTTCTTACAAATTAAATCAATAGAGTCTGTAGATTCAAATCTTGATAAATTGTTAATCAAGAGGAGTTGTGATTATGAGATATAAGTTACAATTGAATATTAAATTATCCTTGATCATAAAGTAATATCGAGATATGAATATCATTATTTCGGATAGACCAACACGTGTCATCTTTTACTTTAGAAGTGAGTAGCTTATCTCATAAGTTAATGATGAGATCCCAGTTGGGGAATCTCGTCGAAAACGCGGAATAACGAAATTTAAAACCCTAGGATAGATCTAGATCAGATCTGACACGAAAATAACAAAAATTAAACTGCTGGAAAGATAAAATTGACGATAGGACCTTGACCCAAGATTCACGACGCAAGAAATTGACGATGGGGAATCGAGATCCAAGGTTTTCGAAACACCACAAGGACTTGTCAATTTCCTTGATAAAATTCTAAATTGGAAACGCCACAAATATTCTCGCAAATATTTGATAAGTTCAACACCACAAATATTTCACAATATTTGATAAGTTGGATTTGTTCTCGAAGAACACAAAAGGGACTCATCAACCTTTTAATTGGAGAAAACTCTCTCAACTTTATTAATCTTAAAACTCAAACTTAACTGTTTTTTTTACAATGAATGGAAAGGACTATAAATAAGCAAAATAACCTAGTCGCTAATTTATTAAAAATAGAATTCTAATTAAACTAGAATACTAAAATAGGCAAACAATTAATTAAAAACCGAAAATAATTAAAAATCCCCTAAAATCCGGAAAACCTCAATTACGGCCGTGATAAACACTTTTACGGCCGTAAAAGGCTTTCTGCTTAAGACTCACGGCCGTGACCATCTTTCTTACGGCCGTAAATATGGAATTCTTCAATTCTTCATCTGAACCCGAGGCGGAGTTACGGCCGTGATAATAACTTTTACGGCCGTAATTATAAGAGTTACGGCCGTGACAGATCTTCGTTACGGCCGTAATGATCATTCTGCCCAAATAACTTCGATCACTCGTTTCGACTTGTTCCTTTCGCCTTCTCGGCTCGACTCCAACATGAAACTTGCTCCGTTTTGCACGTAGATCACTGTCATATTGCCGATGTCTCGACTTTGCCCTTCGATGCCTGGTCCGGATCATATCATACTCCCTCTCTTGAAAAGGATTCGACCTCGAATCCATTTTTTGTCGACTTTTCAAACTCCTCCTGCTTTTCTGAGCTCGATGATCATGTTTATGCCTCGTGCTTGCTTTCAACCTTTTGGGCTGCCCATTTTTATCCTTCAACTTTCTTGGCTTTTTGTGCTGTTCATTTGTGCCAACAAGTTTCTTTCCTGTTTTAAGCTCATTGTTTGACTTCGGTACCTGTAAAACAGATTTTAAAGAACTGGGGAGGGGTATGTTAGCGTGAATAAGTGCAAATAGACTCATTTTTGTGGTAGACTCTCTTTTCTTTTGCTTTTTGCACTCAGACTCTCCTTTTTCTGAAGTTTGAACCTCAACCCTCTTTTCTTTATTTTTCACTCCCTCTCCTTTTTCTGAGGTCGTGGCATCAACTCTCTTTTCTTTAATTTCCACTCCCTCTCCTTTTTCTGAGGTCGTGGCCTCAACTCTCTTATTTTTCCTCTCAAACTCACTTTTTACTTTCAATTGATCTTTCAGGGCTTCAGTTGGAGATAGTGGCATTAGAGTAAACTTTTTCCCCCTTTTACCAGGCTGTATCTATTCGTATATCCATTATGTAGCACAGCCCTTTCATATTTCCAAGGTCTCCCCAACAGTATGTGACTAATTTGCATTGGCACCACGTCACAAATTACCTCATCCGAATACCCACCAAAAGAAAAATTCACCAAGGCCTGTCTCTTCACCTTAACTTCCCCTGACTCAGTCAACCATTGTAATTTATAAGGCGTTGGATGTTTCATTAAAGGTAAGCCTAATTTTTCCACCAACATTGTACAACTACATTAGTACAACTTCCCCCGTCAATCACCAAGTTACAAACTTTTTTATCCACTAAGCATCTAGTGCGAAAAATATTATCCCTTTGCCCATCCACATTTTCCAAAACATTCGCCTTACGCTTAGCGCTAAGAACATGCCTATCAATAATTGA
The DNA here is from genome assembly GCA_963555705.1 of Ligustrum vulgare. NCBI lineage: Eukaryota > Viridiplantae > Streptophyta > Magnoliopsida > Lamiales > Oleaceae > Ligustrum > Ligustrum vulgare. The sequence continues at coordinate 15,962,020 of OY743188.1, read as the reverse complement.
CTCATCCACCACAATATTTTTCGACTTTCCGCTATCACACCTAACCTTTTTACGTGGACAATCAAGTGCAATGTGACCCCGTTCCAAACATTTAAAGCACTTAACATTTTTATCCTTAAGAGGCTTGGAATCAGAATTATTTTTACCTTTGGTTGTCGGTTCCTCCCTCCTTTTGTGAACATGATCACTACTCTCCCGTTTTGATGTCTCCTTTCGCTTCAATGGCCTTTCATCATCCACACCAACCTCACGCCTATTACCTTTCCTAACCCGAGAACCATCATGAGATTGATCCCGAGGTCTTTGTTCACGTTCTGCACCTCGATTCTCCATCTGAGCCATAAACCTTTCAAATTGCGCCCTCATTGCTGCAATATCATCATTACCCTGTTTATTCCTTCTATTCACACCCCCGAGCTGTTTTCTTTCTCCAATAGAAGATGAAGATGTGGAAACCTCTCTATCAGACATTTTAAGTCACGAACAAGGAAATTCGGAATATTTTGGGAATTTTCGGAATTTTTTTATAATCTGCCAGAGAATTTGACTACGAGTATGGCAGAAAAAACGGAACTGAATTTGGACGAAAAATGAAGAAGAAAAACACTTTTGAATTTTTGGGACTGACTCTTATGGATCAAACTGAAGAAAATTATAACTGACACGAAGAACGCAAAGAACACGACAAAAATCAAGAAAATCAAAAAATGCAAGAATCTGAAATAGATCCAAACTCTGATACCAGATGATGAGATCTCAGTTGGGAAATCTCGTCGAAAACGCGGAATAACGAAATTTAAAACCCTAGGATAGATCTAGATCAGATCTGACACGAAAATAACAAAAATTAAACTACTGGAAAGATAAAATTGACGATAGGACCTTGACCCAAAATTCATGACGCAAGAAATTGACGATGCGGAATCGAGATCCAAGGTTTTCGAAACACCACAAGGACTTGTCAATTTCCTTGATAAGATTCTAAATTGGAAACGCCACAAATATTCTCGCGAATATTTGATAAGTTCAACACCACAAATATTTCACAATATTTGATAAGTTGGATTTGTTCTCGAAGAACACAAAAGGGACTCCTCAACCTTTTAATTGGAGAAAACTCTCTCAACTTTATTAATCTCAAAACTCAAACTTAACTGTTTTTTTTTACAATGAATGGAAAGGACTATAAAGAAGCAAAATAACCTAGTCGCTAATTTATTAAAAATAGAATTCTAATTAAACTAGAATACTAAAATAGGCAAACAATTAATTAAAAACCGAAAATAATTAAAAATCCCCTAAAATCCGGAAAACCTCAATTACGGCCGTGATAAACACTTTTACGGCCGTAAATATGGAATTCTTCAATTCTTCATCTGAACCCGAGGTGGAGTTACGGCCGTGATAATAACTTTTACGGCCGTAATTATAAGAGTTACGGCCGTGACAGATCTTCGTTACGGCCGTAATGATCATTCTGCCCAAATAACTTCGATCACTCCTCTCGGCTTGTTCCTTTCGCCTTCTCGGCTCGACTCCAACATGAAACTTGCTCCGTTTTGCACGTAAATCGCTGTCATATTGCCGATGTCTCGACTTTGCCCTTCGATGCCTGGTCCGGATCATATCAGTTAAGATGTAGAGACATTTAATAGAACATGCGGATGTTTTGTTAAGAAAACAAAACATTGGAGACCGCAACAGGAATTCCACATGGATAACTATTTGAGAGTCAATTGTTAATTTCTAACGTTCGTAAGTTGAATTGATCATTTAACTTGAAGTTATCATAGTGTCTTATATGAGATATTCTTGCTTTAGTGATGTCGGATGTTACTCTGAAAAGAGTTGTTAGTACGGTATCGTTCGGGTATGTCAAGAATCATATGAGGGTTGTGAATGACCAACATAAGATTCGTCACTCTTAGATAGTAAAATATTATGATCTATATTTTATTTGGTTAAGTCGATATCGAAATCCTTGGCTAAGATGAATTCATAAGTCAAAAATAGTTTCGATTTTCATATCTATTTTGTCACACCACATGCCATTTACTGTCACATGTATTGTCCTGATACATTGCTAGATGTCAATCTGGGACGGTAGATGTGAATTCATTAATCTAGTAGAATTAATTATTAATTTGAAAGCGAGTTTTAATTAATCTTATTTTGATCAGATCAAAGTAATAATTCACGTCGTTTGATATCGTGGTTGGGAACATAAAGGGTCACACATTGGGAGAACTAAAAGAATGAAATTAAAATGAATTAACAAGTATTCAACATTTTTTTATAATTAATTAAGTTGTTTATTAATAAGTTCGAGTTAATTAATTGGACTAATTAACTTATGTGCCATATTTAATTAATTAGATTAATTAAACCACGTGGATCAGTTTAAGTTATGGGTCAAGCCTACTTTAACTTATTATATTATATGGGATAAATACATATGTTGGAGTTTAAAAGTTGGATTTTAAAATTTAAGAAACTTCTTGTTTTAATACAAAAATCGGGTTTTATTAAAAAATATGTAATTAAATATATTTTATCAATTAAATAGGTTGAGGTTATAATTAATACAATTTATGGTCACAATTAAAGGTGGGCAAAAACCGTCCGAACAGATCCAACCCGATCGGTTTGGGTCGGCTTTTCATGAAAATTGGGTTGGGTTCGGATTTTTTTTTAAAAAAAATTAGTCGGGTCGGGTTGAAAGTTAGATGAATAATCCCACCCAAACCAAATAAAAAAATATGTTTTTTTTTTTAATGAAACTTAACTTATTTAAATATTGATCGAACATATTTTGATTTTATTAGCAAGTGTTCAATTTATTGTATTTAGGGTTATTATAGTGTACATAATTGATTTGAATTAAAGATTGATTCATGAGTTTTTTTTTTTTTTTTTGTCAAATTTTTTATTAATTTGGCCAAAACCCAAATCGTCCAACCCGACCAAAATTTGGTGGGTTGGATTTTTATCAACCCGACCATAGTGGGTTGGGTTTGGGTTGGACAAAAAATTGACCCAACCCACGCCCACCTCTAGTCACAAATCACAATTTTTATAGGTCATAAATTATGAATTTTTGATGTGTGTCGAATTCAACAAATAATAATAATATCTTGCTCTAGAAAAATAGTTTGTGATAGTGATGAGCAAGGTTGAATTCACATGGAACAGTGAACCTAATTAGTTGCTCGATCAATTAGAATAGAATGAGGGGTTTTTTTGTTGAGTTTATGCATAAAAATAAAAAAAGTGTTTAATGAATAAATATGAGAGACAATCTTGTTCTCGGGTTCACTTTTGCCATAAATTGTTGTTATATTCCTTCCATGTAACGCATTTTTACTTTTTATCCCTTATTCAAATTATCAATCACAAATAACCAAAAAATTCTGATTATCACAATTCTTACTTATGTAAATTAAATCAAAATAAGCTATTTGATTCAATTCTAACCAATGGATAATCTTAAACAAGCTCTTAGGATTTAATGTAATGCGAGTATGAAAAAGAGAAGAATTATATTGAATTGGATTGTTAATTTCACAAATTCGAATTAATCAATCCAAGTTGAATCATTATTAAATCTTCATGAGACTTAATTGCTACTATGAGTCAAGATCTAATGACAATTACGGATAAAAGATCTAACATAGCACATACATGAATTTAAAGATTAAAAATTCAATTGGCCAAATTACAACTAGTAATCAAATATACTTAATAATCTACATTATATTATATTATATTATATTATTTATATAACTACTACCTTAAAAGTATCAATAGGAGAGAATATTTCAGCTACAAAATTTGCTCTCACATATTTATTCTAACTCAAATATGTCATTACTTCTACATTAATTAATTAATAATTTAAACCACATCAATCCCCACCTCTCCATTTACCCTAGAAACAAATATGTTTTATAACTTACAGAATAATCGGTTTTCAGCCCTTTTTTTTTTCTTTTAAGTTTGCTGAAATTTCGCAACATTATTTAAAAGTTGTTTATTACTAAAAACTTATGCAATTTATTCATCATTTACATAAGACGTGCAACGCACGTGCTTTAGACTAGTTATATATTTATATTAAAAGTGTGGATTAAGGAGAAACTTTTGATTTTCTATTTTACCATCATATATTTGATTATATACCTAATATACCCTTATCCCTTAATTTTTATTACTAAAAATTTATACAATTTATTTATCGTTTACATAAGACGTGCAACGTACGTACTTTAGACTAGTTATATATTTTTATATTAAACTAGTGAATCATCCCGTGCGATGCACGGGAAGAAACATCTAAATAAAAATAATCCTATTCAAAATGAAATGAATCCTAAAACAAATAAATAACATTCAAAAATAAGATATAAGTTCATCATTTATTAGTTTCATGTATAAACATCAACCTTTTAGGGAGAAGTCATATATGCGAAAATGATTGTACCTGACTCTTATTAATAGTCATGGCATATGGCACTATCAATGAAAATTGTTTTTTTTTTAAATCTAATGAGTATCCTAGAATTCGAATGGCTCAACGATATTCATTGAATAAAGAACTTATCTCCTACATTACTGTCAGAAAGAATTTGACCTTATAGAATATGATCGTCAAGTCTTGTTACGATTATTCTTATTCACTCTCTCCTCGAACCAAAATTCGTCTTGCAAAATGAACACTTAAAATGTAGGATCTCCAATTTCATGTACTCTGAATATTCAAACAATAAATGAAAAAGTTAATAATAGAGACCATGCATATAAAAGATAGAATTCAATATTTTGATCATTGACAATGAAAAACAACATGTATAATAATAATAATAATAATAATAATAATAATAATAATAATAATAATAATAATAATAATAATAATAATAATAATAATTGCGAGGTTGACAAAGATATTGCATCAAATTTATGATATTTTAGGTTTTCAATATTTATACAACGTAATTATTTTCTGATTGAAATTATAATTTAGTATTTATCATCTCAATTTTTAGTTAAGTAAATTGGGAGACGAATTATAAATTGTTGTGAAAAAATATCATAAAATTTGAATTAAAATATAGCAAAGAATATCTTGGCATGGTTAATTACTTTTTGAAATTTTAAAATTAACAGTTAGGACAAAAACCATTAATAACTATATCATTTCAAACAATATAAGTTGACCGTTAATGGTAAAAAATGTGATATGAAACTTTTTGAAATAAAAAATTAATTAAGAATTAAATGTAATTGTCATTGAAATAATTTTGATAAATAATGCAATGTAGGAAAGAACTTTAATATGTATATGTAATAAATAACTAAAAAATAGGATTTACTTATAAAAATTTCAATACAACGTGATTTATAAAAATACAAATGTGTATAAATTTTCGATATAATTTTAATTCAGAATTTGACATTGAATCTGTATAACTGAATCAAATATTTATCCATAAAATTAAGACCAATAAAATATCACAATTATTATAAAAAATTAATTACGTATTAAATGTAATTATCTATAAAAATATTTAATAATAAGCTATAAAAAATAGCTTTTAGATGTATTAAATAACTAAAAATAATATTATTTATAAAAAAAATTATACGTGTGATGTGATTTATAATTTAGCACTACCTCCGTCCCATAAAGATAGTCCTCTACTCATTTTTACACAGATTAAGGACAAAATGGAATATAAAATATTAACTTCACTCTTAAAAAATAAAGTGTACTATCTTTTTGGGATGGACGAAAAAGAAATAGTAGACTATCTTTGTAGGACGGAGAGAGTATTATCTAGTAATAAAATTTCGACATAATTTTTAACTGAAAATTTTACTTTGAATTTGTATAACTGAACACAAATATTTATTTGTAAGATTGAAAACATTAAAAGAACACATTTTTTTTATGAAAAGAGAGGTTTCGACACAAAAAAACCAAATATAAATAAGTAAAACCAAGCAAATTATCGTTCTTATATCATAAAAATTAAAAAAAAAACAACTTCTCGGTAAAAGCAAATTTTTTAAAAAAAATTCTAGTTTCTTGTTTTTATTATTTTTTATACAGTGTGATATACAATTTCATCAAATATATATATTGACCCATGAATAATATGTTTTTTCTTCACTCAACGGCCGAAACCATTAACATATCTATCCAACCCAAAACTATTCTAAATAACCAAATATTAGTTAACACATTGTAACCCTAACAGAGATATCTAGAACATAATATAAATAGACTATTAAGAAATCCTCATATTCAAGTGAATCGTTGTTGTGATGAGGAAGAAATCTGTGTTTTCCTAAAAAATTCCTTAACAATCATCTTGTAGATCCATTATTAGTCCAAAATAATTTTATATTCTATATTGTTTTCGAAGCTTTCTCTACAATATTATTGTTTTAATATTTTTTTCTTTTTTGTCAGAAACCAGAATCTATTTGAACGACTCAAAATATCACAGGTCTTGAAGAAGAGAATAGTGTCAATCCTTTTTACTTTATCAAAAAATAATTTACGATTTTTTATTTTCAATTGGTTTGTAATATTAATAACTAATAAGCATTACCATCGCACCAGAAATTTTGAATCATAGAACGTGATAAATAAAAGGTGGAGTGGAGGGATCATATTAAATAATATACATTTTTTCAAAGAAATAACCTCTTAATTGAATCTTTTATTATTGTGTATATCTTCATAATAATTATGTATAGCAAAAATGAAAGATGTTGTACATCGGGAAATGGAAAAAAAAAGATATAGAAAATAAAAATGAATAAACAGATTTTGAAAAAGGGAAAAAAATAAAACAAATTCTGAAAAACGAAAAAGGAAAAAGGAAAAAAAATAATAATAATTGACTTTCCAGTGTAATTTTGCGGCAAGAAATAGAAGCAATGTAAAAACACAATAAATATTGAAGACTGTAAGTAGACGTCAGAGATTTTAAAAATGATAAATAAATATTGAAGGCCCAACTATTTTTGAAGTGGGTGTTGAAGTTGATTATTGGGTGGAGGATATGAGCAGTGTGAACATGATAAATATTGAAGTCTCCAAAAATTGAAAAAAAAAAATAAATAAATAAAATCTGCACATAGCACAAGAATTTTGGAGGGAAACTGTTTTGTTGACTACCATTGACTCAACTACTTTAATAGATTATATAGAAAAGTGTGGATTAAGGAGAAACTTTTGATTTTCTATTTTACCCTCATATATTTAGTTATATACCTAATATATACCCTTATCCCTTAATTAATAACATTAAATATGAATTTATTATTTATAATATTATTATATAATTTCATAATATTTATTTAGTATTAAGTTAATTTATCATCTAACAATTTATAATTTTGTAATATAATTTCATATTATTATTTTTTTCATTTATTTAGTATTAAGAAAAAAATTAATTCATCATTTAAAAAATATTATTACCACTATAATATCTTAATATAATACTTAAAAAATATATTACCCAAAATACTTGTGATTTCTTATTTTACAGTTATATATTTAGCTATATACCCTTACCTTCTCATTTAATAAAATTAAACATTAATTTATTATCTAACAATTACAATGTTATAATATAACTTCATATTTGTATATTTTCTCATTTATTTACTATAAATTCATTTATTATCTAACAATTTACAATTTTATAATATTATTTTATAACATCATTATCATAATATTTTTATACTTTTTTTAATTTATTTACCATTAAAATTAAGAGAAGAAAAATTACTTCGTCATTTAATAAATATTATTATGACAATATGACTATAATATATAAATGTAATATTTAAAATTATTACATACAAAATTTTAAAAATCAAATTGTCCACTCAAATTCCATAGTTTATACATATATTATAAATTTAATAACCACATGGACTTCAATTCATAAGGTTACAATTTCATTAATTCATAATTTTATTTTCATCGGTTACAGGAGAAAAATACTTTAATATTTTTAATTCACATTTACCTCTTTATCTTTTTATTATTTGGAGTGCTCTTCTTAATATTTTTTCAAGTTTTGTGCTAATTTATTATTACAGTTTTTGTTTTAGATTTTTAAGAAAATCATGTTATAATTTTACTTCATCATTTAATAAATATTATTATGACTACAAAATATTAATATAAAAATCAAAATATTACATTCAAAATTTTTAAAATTGGATTGTTTTATTCAAATTCTATAGTTTAGAATATGTATATTTTGAATGTAATAACTACGTGGCCTTTAATCCAAAATGTTATAATTTCATTAATTAATGAGTCGTGACTTATTTTCATAGCTCATATGAAAAAAATATTTTACAAATTTTAATTCACATTTACATACAACACAATTACATTACATTAATGTAAATTAATTTTTGAATTAATGTGTTTATGACATTTTACACGTACTATTTCATTGATTTTCATATTCAATAATTACACGACAATTAGAATAAATGCATTAAACTCATACCAATACCATCATTATTAATTAAAAACATTAATAACATAATTCATTACGTTAATTTTTTGTCTAATAATATGCAATGTTATATACATATTATTGCATGTAACTTTTTCGGATTTTATGACACAAAATGAAATTATTTCAACAAAAAATGAGTATGTTGACTATCTCAATGACGAACTAATTGAATTATTTTCTAAAGAAAGTGAAGATTTTGATGATACAATTCAATTTTATTAAGATGAGATCATAACTATACCATATAAGTTAATCTTGAAAAGAAATATTCCTCTTATTCTCTTAAAGAATATGGACAACGATCTTTGCAATGAATCAAAAGTGATTTATCATGATTTAAAGAGACAAGTTATCCATGCCAAAATAATTGTTGAACAACATGATGAAAAATAAGTTTTCCTTCCGTATATTCCATTAACCCCAGCAAATGATGATCGAATTACATTATTCTAATGATAGATGGACAATTTTCAGCAAGTCTTTACTCTGCAATTACCATTAACAAAGCCCAAAGATAAATATTACTTACTTAAGGAATATAAGTACTTGAATATGTATTGTCACATGGAAAAGTATACGTAGCACTTTCTCACGGATTTTCAGTACAAATAATAAGAATATTGATAAAAGCACAATATAAAAATAATAGAAGCTGAGAAACGTTGACAAAAATATTGTCTGAAAAAAAATGTTATTGTAATAAAGATTTTACATTTCAGCTTATTTAACACTTTCACTAAAAACATAATTTTATAAAATAAAATTTAGTCATATGTATTCTTTTTTTAACAATTTTAATTCTTCATTTAACAATATCAATTGCATCAACTACTTTAAAAAATAGTATTAATATTTCAAAAATGTTAAGTATATCATTTATCCTATACATAAGACGTACAATGCACATGTTTACTACTAGTCATTCAAAACATAATAATCCAACAATTTAAAGAAATGAAATAGACTCAACGTTACTTGTTTGTAGGAAAAGAGGAATAGCAATAACTAAATTGACACAACTTCCTCCTTGACCAATATAAGAGAATTTAGCCCAATATGATCATGGTGAAGTCTTCAAATTGATGCTTCACCTTGTTGTTGTTACTATTGTACTTGAAAGTCTTCCAAAAATGCTCTATCTTTTTCCTATTTTTTTCCGTCTTCTTTTGTAGTTGTTTTTCTCCCTTTTTAAACCCCCAAAATTGTGCCCTAGGAGACCCAATCATAGTTGCCAAAGATAGACTTTAAAACCAGTAAGGAAAGTTTCTTCGCGAAAGTTACGACCATAACTTTCTCATTTACAGTCGTAAATCAGTTGTTAGAAATTTCGAACTTTTGAAGGTTACAGTCGTAACTTAATACCTAACGGCCGTAAATTGATTTCTACTAGTTTCTTTGTTTTGGCTGGATGGACACTTACAGTTGTAAGTTTTTAACTTACTATCGTAACTAATTTTGCACCATTTGTTCCCAATCTTCATTTTTCAGTGCTTTTTGGTCCTTTTTCCTGTGTTCTCGTTCTTTGTAATTCTACACAACACAAAACATTAAAATGCATTAAACAATATTTTAATGAAACTAACCCAATAACAAAATATGACAATAGGTGAACTAAATAAGTGCTAATAACGCACTTATCAAATTTCTTGATCACAAATTGTAAAATTGTTTGGTTACGGCTTAAACTCCCGATCACAAATAACAAATTTATGGGCCATAACTTATTTTCGGCCATAAATTATCAAATTAATCGGTCAAAAATTATTATTCGGTCACAAATTACAAATATTAAAGATTATGACTTATTTTCTCAGTCACAAATATGGCTCACAACTAATTTCTCAGTCACGGCTTATTTTTCGGTTACAAATTAAAAATTTATAGATCACGACTTATTTTCAGTCACAAATTATAAATTTATAAGTCACGACGTCTTTCTTGGTCACAAATTCTGAAAATTTCGATCACAACTTATTTTTCGACCACAATTTCAACTTTCGTAAGTCACAACTTATTTATCAGTTACAAATCTCGAACTTCTTATGTCACAACTTTTTCTCGGTCACAAATCTTGATTTTGTAAGTCACAACTTTTACAATTTATGGTCACCGTCATAAGTCACAATTTTTAAAGGTCACAATTATCAAATAAATTAGTTTCTTTATTTCTCGGTCACAAATTACAAATTTTATAGGCCATGACTTATTTTAGGTCATAATTTATCAAATTAATCAACTATGACTCATTTATTGGTTACAAGTCACAAATTTTATTAGTTATGATGACGTCTTTCTCGGTACAAATGATGAAATTTTCGGTCACAATCATAACTTATTTATCGATTCCAAATCTTGAATTTCGTAGGTCACAACTTTTTATCGATCGAAAATTTCAAGTTATTGATTACAAATTATCTGTTTAATAAGTAACAATCACCTATAATTGGTCACAAACAAGTTATCCAATCCACTCGCCCCACCATATCCTACCCTACCCCACCCCATCCCACCCCACCCCACCCCACCCCACCCCACCAACCAAACCAAACCAAACCAAACCAAACTCAACCCTAATCCTACTCGATTCAGCTCGTTAAAAGCTAGACTCGTGAAAAAAAAAACTTGGACTTGATCAAACAAAAAAAAATGAATATTGGACAATTCAGATTCGGCTCGTGAAGCTCATGGGCTAACTCGTGAAAAAGTACAACAAGCCTGAAAATTGGCCAACTCGCGAGTCGGCTCGTAACATGAGTCATAAAAAAAAATTTAAAACTGACCGTTGTCATTTCAAATGGTCACAATACGTGACTATTCCCAATAAATACCATCATTTTCTCCAAAATCCTTACACTTTTAATCCTCTCTTAATCTATCATTCTATAATCCTATTTACGCTAATCTCAAATCTCAATTGCAATTTTCAAGTTTTATAATATTTTATATTTCATACAATCTCCTCTCAAATCTCATATTTCATTTTCATCTTCAATTCCAATTCTAGCCAATTTGTTGATAAATTTGTTAGTCTCAACGATATTCCAATTCTCGACAATTTGGTGGATTTGGAAAATGAGGTTGAAAATATTACATCTCCTATTACTTTGAAATTTTTAAGTGGTGGAGACAAAACGAGCGTCAATATCCAGGCGTTTCTATGATAGCATGTGATCTACTATTACCTCCGGTATCAATTGTAGTATTAAAGGCTACTTTTAATACATGTGGTAGAATTCTATCTGATTATATAGGTCAATACTTAAAGAAAATGGAGAATTTAATTTGTTTAAAGGATTAAGAGTCAGTGGAGAAAATGGATACAAGGTAGAATAATTGAAGTTATGACAGAGGAATTCGAAGAATAATCGTTTGGTAAGTAATTATTTAATATTGTCCTTACTAATTTACAGCTTTACTTTATAAATTATAATATATGCATTTTTCTTTTTCTCTATTTTCAATTCTTTCCTTTACATAAAAAAAATATATGTACACACGGTATTTTGTTCGTGTACAATGTTAACTCCACTGACAAGGAATTGGATGTAGCTGATCCCAAACCCGAATTAAATGAGGAGGGTGTAAGTTTTAAACTCTTAATCGACTTTTGACTTACGAGAATGTTACATTTTATTATTTTAAGCCTAAATTAAATGTTACTATTCTTAATGTTACATATGTCACATAATGTAATATTATATCTCAATGTCCAATTTAATTTTCCACTTTAACTACTTAAAGTGAAAATTACATTCAAGTTTGTTTTTTAGGATTCAATTTATAATATAAGATCAAACTTAAACAACTTCAAAAATCAGGTCATTATTATAAATTTTAAGTTTAATAAAATATTAAAATTTTAGTAATTATATAAATAAACTATCTTAAACCCAAATTCTGTCTAATTTCAAAATTATAAACCACTCTTCCATTATGTGTCACGCCACCAGCAACAGACAAAACTCTATGGTCCCTCTCTTCCATTTCTCTTCAGGCCACCACAATGCCGACGCCACCACCACTAAGCAATTGTCCATCTATTCCATTTCTCTTCAGGCCACTACGTTGCCTCCACGGTTGTGCCGCCGACTAAGTTTCATTTCAAAATTATCCCTCACTTTTCCATTTCTCTTTCATGCCAGTTGCCACCATCAACACGGCGGCACCTCGCACAAGTAGAGTTCGAGAAATACAAGTAGAGTCCCCTTTCAATGCCATTGAAATTTTGAGGACCTAATCATTTTGATGGAGGATAAATTAGAAAAAAATTCCCTAAATTTGCTCAATTAAAAATCCTAGAAAAAGAACAATTTCGTTTTTTTCTTCCTTTTACTCCTTTTTTCCAAATGCAAACAAGCATGTATATAAAGATATATTTGGGTTAAAGAGAGAAAAAGCTTGTTTGGATTGGCTGTACCATTTGTATTCTTCCACTTCGAGAGGAAGAAGAAAAGTTTGGGAAAAAAATAAATTCCTTTCTTTCTGAGAAATGATGTTGCAAAATTGAACGACCAGAAGCTAGGGCTTTTGCTAAATGATGATTGAAAATGTGAATTGTTGTAAATTCAAGCTTTGGTCATATTCTAGACCACCAAAAATTTGGGATTTTTTGGCAAAAATGGACATGGATTCAACTATGCCCACCTCTACCAACGGTTCGGACCAGCCCACCGAATTGCAATCTCCCATTCTAGACCTGGTATGTCTGTTGTTTCGACTGTGGAGGTCGAGCTGGTCAATCGATGTTGTTGGTGTGGTTTTGGTGGTGATGGGCAGAGGAGGTGGTGCTTGTGACTTGAAGTAAAAAATGTGAGCTGCAATTTTTTTCCAAATAAGTTTTACTTGTGACCTTAAAAATGTGATCGTGAATCTTGTGATCGGGAAAAAATGATGATGTTGTGGTTTAGGTGGTGGTTATAGTAGTCATGGTCTTGGTCTTGGTGTTTGTAGAAGGTGGTGTTTGTGATCTTGAATTAAAAATGTGTCCTTGAATAATGGTGATTGTAACCTTAAAAATAGTGATTGTGATCAGAAAGTGGTGGTTGTGACTGAAAAAAATGGTAATTGAAGTCATCTTAAGTAACTGTGACATAATCGTTAACTGAGATTTTGACTTAAAATGTTTGTATTTTGTGACCTCAAATTTTACAATGTTGTGACCTTAATATAAATAATTAATAAAATATTTTTAATTAATTAATTTTAATTATAACCTGATTTTTGCAAATATACAAGTTTGATCGCATTTTTCAATTTTGTATTTCTAAAATCCTTATTTATGTATTTTTACCCCTTTTAAATCTTCAATACTAAAAATAAATAAATAAATAAATAAAAGAGGGCTTGGGCCGGCCCAAGAGCTGGCGCGTGAGCCGAACCAGTTCTTTGGTTGATGGGACCCGGCTCAACCATTTGCCACCCTATCTTTAACTTCTCAAACACTAGAGAATCTCTAATTCCCCACCTCCATATGTTGAGAGAAGAGATTTTAAAAAAAAATATTATATATATATATATATATATATATATATATATATATATATATATATATGTGTGTGTGTGTGTGTGTTTCGGTGGACGCCGTGATTCAAGTGTGAAGTTCTAAAGTATTCCACGATATATTTTCCTTCACTATTGGTGATAAAATTTAGTCATACCACCGAAGTTTAATTAATTTTTCTTTCCCCCTTTCAAGATTGAGAGAAGAATATGATTGGGAAGCAAAGACTACATGTTTTGTACTTGATAGAGGATTTACATATGGCATGGGTCGTAGACTCGTAGTGGTTGACATGCTAAAATTCCACTCAAAATAAGACATTAATTATGAGTGGGTTTGGTCCATATTGCAATGACAGTCCTCCTCATCACTAGTTGACTTGAGGAGGAATATTATTCTGTGCATGTTTGACTTTTTAGGAGTCAAAAGTTGTTTTTGATTATTTTAACATTTTTTTTTTTTTTAAAGTATTTCTACGAGTTTTTTAAGGAAGCTGATCAAGTGTAATTTCATGTAAAAGCTCTTTTGAATTAGGAATTGATTTTATAAATTAATTTTTTTAAAAAAATTAAGTAAATTTTTCAGAAAGCTCTTATACAAGAAGTAAAAATTGTATCAAATTGTGCTTGGATTGTGTTTGGATGAAGCACTTTCTGTAGTGATGGTGAATTTATGAATGACCTTAATCTGTAATTATAAAATTGCCATCTATACTTATTTGTGAATTTCCTTGGGTTGTGTGTGTTGGATATTGGTTCGTAGAAATGATGAAATATAAAAGTTTTCTTTAAACAATACAACCATATGTTTGCTAGATGATTTAATACGTGTTCTAATTTTTCAATTCATTCATACAAAGTGTTTGTTGAAGATAAGAAAAGATTATAAAGATTATTCTTCATGACATATTACGAATTACGTGATATTATTTTTATTAATTAACTAGTGGGACGCACGTGCATCATTTTAACGGTGTATTTAATAGCGTAGTATAAAAGTCAATTCGCAATTATAAGAGTAAATTAGCATCAAGAAAACTAAGGCAGGATTATTACCTGCAAATCAATTTCATTCTAATATGCAAATATTAAGAATTTTGTCTAAATCAACGTGGGGATGGGGCCGTCCAAAAACTCATATATTTTTCCACACTTAACCAAAAGATATACAAGGTGAGCTATTATATGAATTCATAGAAAGAATATATGAAAATTCGTATGTTGAAATAGTTTAGAAGTGTTAGTTGCAACCATCATAGTGGAATTCTCACAAAAATGAATCTTCCTTGCAAATAAAAAAGCATGGTCAATTAGAAGTATTCAAGTGAAACAAAAAATTAATGTAATGACACATACAACTGGATCTTTAACAAACCTTATCTTTGGATCAGCATTCACAAACTGCAAATAGATCAAAGCTCCAATGGTGATTGCACCCAAATATCAACAAAGCACAGAGAAATCGATAGAGGCGGACTTCTAAACAAGCATAACATGATCTACACAGTGAACATAAATCCAATAGAAAGATAACAAACAGAAATCACCTATCACCTAATGTGAAAAGAAAAGAAAAGAAAAAGAAAAAATGAACATGATGAAATCATAGAAAACATAAACCCAATAGAAATAAATAAATAAATAGAAATTACCTAACTTGAAAAAAAAAATGAAAAAAATATGACGTAATGACACATAAAACTGATTCTTTAAAAAACCCTACCTTTGAATCAACATTCATAAAGGACAGACAGATCGAAGCTTCAATCTTCAGTCCACCCAAAAATAATTGGCTACATAATAGCGTGTGGATAAAAAAATTGTTTGTGATGATCAATTTGATGCAAGTATATGTTGGTAGTTTAAAAGCAACATGGATGAAGTACATGGAATCAGACACTCAGAGAGAAAATGCAGAATAATTTGAAGACATCAACAACATCAAACAAGATTAAAATTTGAGGAACATACATCGACTGGTAGCATCTACAGTTTAAAATCCAAGATATTACTCCAGGACACCGTAATCAGAAATTCGAGAAGAATTGGTGGTGTTCCCTTCCATGCCCCTACACAAAAATTGCATATATGAATTGATTAAGGAACATAAATATGTCATACAAAGATTCCAAATTCACTAACTTCAAAAAAGAATTTACCATTACAATTTATTATGCTTCCAGCTAAATCTCTAACGAAACAAATAAAAAATCGGGTAAGTTTTTGAAATCTAGAAGGGAAGACTTGACATAAAAGTTCTGAAATCTAGTTACAAAGCACATAAGTGAAGTACAAATAGTAGTATGATGCAAAACTTCAATAATTATGTTTTGAACCAATTACAAAAGTTTTATTTGTGGCACCATTTTACATGCACAAAAATCATACAGGTTTCATATTGTTCACCTCAACGTGATAGCCACATTCACTTGCAACTCTAGTTTCTCACTATAATGAAAAGGAAGAATAAAAGTTTTCACCAACCTCTCTTCCATAAGAAATCATCCCCCAAAACCCTTTATATTTGAGAAATGTAAGGATGATCTAATACTTTTATATATGAGATAATAAATAAATATTAAGCTCTAGACTCCACCCTATTGCAGCATATATAGGCCTCATAGTAACATAGCAGCACCTATATAACAATACTATTTCCAATTAAAGATTAAAAAATTATAATTCTTTTCAAATATTGGCAAATTCTTGAGGCAAGATATGGATGGGAAAAAGTTCTATGGAGAAAATTACATAGTATTGGAAACTGATGTACATAAATGAAGCCTTGCAATCCTTAAGTGAGATTTCTCAAGAATTTAGTTGAAACAAGGTAGATGCAAATTTCTGGAATGAAAAACATTTGGAGGATAATGGAAGAAAGTGATATAAAGACAAACTCACCAAACAAGGGCATAGATCTCACATATGATTGTAATTATTGTTAGAAACTTTGGTCTACACTTCTCTGCTTCATACCTGATATTAAACTACTTCAAATCTGTTAGAAGGAAAGAAAAATTGAAAATGCAATTTTCTAATTGAATATAGAACAATCTTAAGAGTAATTTTTTTCTTTTTTCGAAGATTGATACTATGTATTACAGAGCAGACTCACTGTAAATCAAATAAGAGCCAAAAAATAAAAATATAAAAACATATCTTGCATAAAGGTACCCAATACAAGAATTAGTCCGTACCATAATAACGCAAATACATTGCTTTAAAAATCAAGTTCTTTTGCATATGAGTTTCAAACAAAAGCTTTAACATAGAGCTGAGATAACAAGAAGTTAAAATTCTCTTTGTGTCTTATAGTAATTAAACTTCATACCATATGGTGGAAGAATCAACTCAAACATTCTTAAAAATAAGATAAAATACGCATAAATTGAAAGTCAATGGAATCCCTGCTGAAAATTATTTTATCCCGACAAAACCTTCAATTTTTGAAACATGTCCATATTTGATTTCTGATAAGTATATGCATCACAAATCTTTAGGCTACTTACAATTCTACTGCTAAGCATTTGAAGTCAGATTGAAATTTAAGAATGAAAAAAATTATGAAATGACCTTCTTCTTTTAACTATTAATTTCATAAAAAGGTTAAGGCTTTGAGGTCTCGAAAAGCAATCCTCAACTGCATTTGAAAATGTACATATATAGAATTGTAAATAGGAAGACGTTCACTTATTATTATAAAGGATCATTATATATATTCAGTAAATTATTTCTGGTCATTCAGTTACACTATATTCATCAACCTCTTGCGCAGGTGGTATGCATATAGCAATCTACAAGAGCTTGGGATAACGAAAAGCCAACACGATTCTGGAAAAAAAAGTCGACAAAACATCTTAGTCAAAAGTGGTTCCATAGATGCAAACCAGATCTAAATATTAATTGTTGACTTTTCACGCTAGGTTCAGGATTCCCATGTAACCACAGTAAAAGAACAAGCATTCTAATTCCAAAAAGATAGACATTACTCATTTCTCAATTAAGAAAAACTGAAAATACAATCAGATCAAATGAAACTCTAAAAATATCGCAAATCTCCACAGAAGCATCAAGCGAAACTCACAAAATATCTTAAATCTTGCTATTATTAGAAGAATAAAATTAGCTTACTAAAGAGGAAAAATAATTAAAAACATCAAGTAAAAGAAAAAAGTTACGTGGAATACTGTAAAATTTGGAGGCTTGAATTCTTCAACGCCTGTTTTTTAAAAGCAACGATCCAAATCCAAAAATAGAAATGAAAGAGCAAAATCAAGGTAAGAAGCTTGATAAATTTTACAAGATTAAACGGACCTACCTCAAAATCACCACAAAAAATAGGTTTGGGATTCATGATCGGAACCTCTTTGGTTGGCGATGGTGACTCTGTGACCGGGGCATAGCGCAGCGTGAAAAAAATTGTGGAGATGCAAAGCTAGGGTTAGGCGTTTAGGAAGGTAGAGAGAATTGTGGAGACAGCGGAGTATGGATGATGGTGTGGGAGTTGGAGAAGAGAGAAATGGGCGATTGCGTGTGAAAAGGATTTGATTTCCAACTTCGGCTTGAACATGTGGATTGAAGGGGAAAATACAAGCGAACTGAAGACGGGCCAAAGAAAATTAGTGGCTTTAGTCATGAATGTGTCACGTTTGGCCAGTAGCTGAAGCCAATGAAAACAGCTTCAATGGCTTATGAATAGTGATTAAAAAGCAACTCTTATAATATATAGGGATAATTGATTGTGTGATAATCTATCATTTTATATTTTGCAGGCCTATAAATAGGGTCTTCAATTTTGTAATAGTGACACAAGTTTATCATATGTATTTTATAATATTCTGATGTATAAAAGCGAGTTGAATTAGATTTGGGTGAAACTTGTAAACTTACGTGAGAAAACTTGTGAGCTTACGTGAGATGACCATTTATTATTATTATTATTATTATTATTATTTTATTTTTTATTTTTTTGGGTCTAACCAAGTCATCTTATGTCGATTTCATCTGAACGTGAGTTACAATTGTGCATCTATTAAGTCTCTGCTTGATTTGGAGGACTTGTTGCTAGATTTGTATGGGTTCTCGTTCTTCCAACGGATTAGTTGATGACTCAATGTTAGTTTATTGTTAATATAGACTCTTTTTTGCGCTTTGCTATAATCGATCTTCTGTTTTTTTTTCTCACAGTTTTTTGATAAACAAAATCAAATTCTAGTTGAGATTTTCTCGTTTATCTGTTTCGAAAAATTATTTGGTGGACCAAATCTTTGATTATTATTGGTCATATTGAGCTCCCAGCAGAGAAGAAACTGTTCCAAGCAGCCTCCTTTACCATCGAGCTTAGATTTAAGACCACTTTAATACCGGAAACATAGCACAGTCATCCTTGAGAAATAGCAACCAAATTTCTTCCTTGAAGGCACGTTAGAGATAGCAAGAATTTCCACCGAAGATATTGGTTATTTCCCACTTGTATCTCAACCTTCTTACATTTGCCATAACTGTAGAACAAAAGAAGTTTCCCACTATTATGTAATTCAAATTATCCCTAGGAGCATCTCTAATGCACTTTGTTAATTGGAAAAAAAGACTTGACACGTCAACAAATTGATGAAATTGGTTAAAAATATCTCTCTAATGCACAATATTAATTATAATGTTAAGCTGATGTGATTGGAAAAAATTGACAATATCGAGTGATCCGTCTACATTTTGACTCTCTGTGTAACTGAATGAGTCAGCATTAATACATTTTATAATTATTTTAACTATATATTAAAAAGGGACGTAGGGGTCTTGGCATGAAGATTTTCGTTGAAAATTATCTCTGATAAAGCATTTTTTGATTACTTTCATTCAAAGTTTTAATGATTATATTAAATTTAAGATTAATAATTTTTAAAAAAAATATGCGTTTTAATCAATGCTTTCAGAACCGGCACGTTCATTGACCCGGTCGAGAGACTGGGTCAAGGGTCAGAAGGTCAACTTAGAGTCGACTCGGGATCGACCCGGACATTAAATAATATTAAAAAATTCAAAAAAAAAACTCAAAAAATAGAAAAAAAAAGTATAAATCCTGGCTCAAATTCGGGTCAGCCAAGTTTGACCTGATTGGGTTTTAGGTGTAATCCAGCCCGATTTTTTACCCGAGTCACGGGTTCTCGAGTCAACCCGGCCGGGCTGGACCGAGTTTGAAAACAGTTATTTTAATACATTTAATTTATCAATAAAAAATTGTCGCTAAATAAAGTTATATAAAAATATTAGTCATTGAAATATTTTAATAAAATAACAATAAAAAATAATAATTTAAGACTAATGAATAATTTTTTGTCCGTAATAATTAAAAAAATCTCATAATAAATTTAACTACCAACATAAAATATAAAAATGAAATATAGTTCAAGAAAATAACATTTATGGTTTATAATAACGAAAAGTTTAATATTATATTAATCATTTTGTAAATAAGCTATTATTTTTAAATTTAAAAAAATGCCACGAAATCAACAATTTTTAAATGTAGATGGAACCATTGGAAATGAAAGTTAAGACTTCTCGGTTAATTTATCCACATTTTCTAGAAGTTCGTCAATTTTATTGCCACGTTACCTCCAATTTACATAGTGCATTGGATATGTTCTTAGGTGTGGTAGGGTTGACGAGTACTCTAGGACAAGTGTAAGACCAAGATTAAACCCCAATAACAGAATTAGATTAATGGTCCATAATTGTCCCAAAACTTACAATCCACCAACAAATACAAGGGTCAATCACAAAATGACATGTGGATTAAGTGAGTCACTCTGTTTCACAAATCTTCACTTTGGATTAGGGGTGAACGCGATTCGAGTTTGAGCGGTTTGTGGCGTATTTTCAAATCAAACCATTTAAAACGATTTAGAATTTTTTTTCAAACCAAAACAATTTTTATGATTTGTTTCAATTTAAATTCACAATTTACTTATTGATATAATAGTGACATATTTTAAGCTAAAATAAGTTAATATATAAGCTAAAACGAGAACTAATAATGTTAAATTAATTCGTTTTTATTTCCAATTCAAAATACAAATATGAAGACGATAAAGCAATTGAATTGTATTGTATTGTTCAAATATATCGTTTAGCCAACAAAAAAATAGCAAAAGAATAGCTCTTCAATATACGCTCCTTTAGCAGCAAAAGTGTCACCCCTTCATATGCAATAAAAAAAATTAAGAATTGAAAAGTTACTTATATAAATAAGATATCATTAAATAAGCCCCTATTTGGCTCCCATTATTTGGGAAATAACGTGATTTTGAATAGTATTTTTAGAGAATATGTGGTTAAAAAATGTTTGAAATGTCAAATATTTTGGATTTGATTAAAATGCATGATTGAGATTGAGAACTTGATTTTAAAAAAATGGGAATCAAATCGAGCCTAACTATGAAATTAAAAATAAAGAAAGAAATAATAAAACAAAAGACAAATAAGTTTTAACCATATATGTACATCTAGAAAGATATTAAAAAAAATAAAAATTATTCATCTCTTGTTCAGTGTTCACCACATCCAACCCACTTTTATTTATGTAAAAGTAATTCTAGAGGGACATTCATTTTGGGCGTTTTAAAAGTGATATTGTGATTTGTCATTTTCTTCTGGGTGATGATTCATTTGGTGTTGACTTCATTATTTAATGCGCATCTTCATCACCCAATAAGAAATTGACACATCACAATATCACTTTAAAATGTTTAAAATAAATGTTCATCTAGAATTATTGTTTATATAATCATCTTCATCACAACTATGAATTATTTACGGTACGTTCTTTTACGCAATGATTACAATTTATAAATCAATTTATAAACAACACATTTTTTCAAACCACTTTTTAACCACACACATTTTGTCTCTCCAATTTTCAACTGCACATCTTACCTAGAAAACACAAAAAAAAAAAAAAAAAAAAAATGACAGCTCAACTGCTGAACAATGTGTAATGAGCAACTTATGTACTAGGACTGACAAGTAAACATTCATGTGTACTAATAAAACTTTGTTCGGTTTAAAAATAAATAAAGGATTTCGTATAATGTTTCTCAAATCGAGGTTGTTCCCAGACAAGTGAAGAACACGAGTGGTCAAGTGCATGATAATGAAAAGCAGGAATTGAAACGTGATGTGACCGGATTCAGATTCCGTCAGAACAGATTCCATGCGGACTTCAATTCAAATTAAAAAATTGTGGTGTCGGGCCTCTATTCAACTAGTAGTATAATTATAATGCAAGAAGCAAAAAAAAAAAAAGTTGAAATGGTCAAGCTACGTTCGTAGGACACGCAACACAAACGTGGGACCCTCTTCCAACGTTGCAAATGACATGAACGATAACACGGAATAATAAAACATACTCAACGTGAAACTACATATCACTTAATTCACTCGTAATGCTTTCACGGAATAAATCCCACACGTGGAGGTCATGAGCGATTTGATGCGCAAGAGTTCTTTCTCGTTCCCGGTCCTCATGATAGTCAGGTTCACGCGGAACGTAGTTCGGACTTTCAGCGGCAACAAAACAGGGGTCGGTCGAACCGATCTTCCGAATGAAGCTATGAACAACGAAAGTTTCCAGCACAATCGATATCTGTGTCGGATATTCATACTCGGGCATAAGTTGAAGTATTATAAATCTTTTCTTCAAGACTTCAAAACAACGCTCCACTACATTTCTGCAGGAGGAGTGCACATAGTTGTATAACTCTTCACGAATCCTCGGTTATCGTGCCTGTGAGGTCGATACTCTATGAAATTCTTGCATATGATAGCACGCATTTGGTCCCCTGTATGGACCCAGGAAACCACGTCGGTGAATGAACCTGGAATCTACGACGTTGAATTTATTGTCTGCAGGGAACGGAAAAATACTACTTGGGTCTACCATTGCCGCGTGCAACATCTTGCGGTCACTTATTGAACCTTCCCATCCAACACTAATAAATGTGAAGCACATATCGAAGTCAACAACGGCCAACACATTCTGCGAGTGAACACTCAACACCGTGTCTGTTTCGAAATCGCTCTGCTGTAGTCGTGGGTGGGACTGCTGGTATGTGCGTCCAATCGATTGCTCCAATACAATCCTGTCAGGTACACAACATACAATTTTAATATTTAGTCATGCACTAGGCTAGTTTTAAATTTACTAAAAAAACAATTTCCTTACCCGAAATGGTCCATGTCTTGGATTTTTTGGCGCATGAGCGCCTACACTGTTAAGGTAGTTCGCATGTGGTCGTATCATCTGAGTGGAAAACTACTTCAACTTCTCCAGGGAACTGTGGAAATGCTAATGGTTTGTCGCAGTGGAATGACCAAAAAAAATATGTGCCAAACGCAATCCCACCGAATGACCCAATATGAAAAGGGTGAAACACATCTTCTCTTCAGCAGAAATGTATCGTGAATCGATGAGTCCATAGTACTGTCGCAAATGACTTACTAGTTCTCTAAACGCAAGTGGTCTCATGCGACGTAATTTCAAGCAATCTACCCCCACTTTGTTGATTCAACACCCGATCTACCAGTTGTTGTCCAACAATCTCATGCGCAATGTTCTCGCCACGTGAGTTCACAAATTCGCCATAAATAAACTGAAACATGTAATTAGAAATATTGTAGACCTGGAAGAATGATGTATCTTCCTCTTTCAGTTTCTGAATTTCATTCAGGAGTGTGTAGGAATCCATGAGCAAGTTTGAAAAATGTTGCTATAAAAATCGAAGCAGAGGTGAATGTTTATGGAAAACAAATGTATGCTCTTCGTGATAATGTCTTCCCCTCTTTATAGACTCCATCTGGATTGTCCCAAATATTTCTACTGTTTCACCTACTTTGTGAAAATACCATCAACTTTACAGTATCCTATCTGAAGAAATGTACATGTTTAACTTTCTTGCTTCCTATTTGCATGTGATTTTCAAGGTGTAACATATATTGGGTGAAATGTTATGTTTATAAAATATTTCATTTATGATTTTGAAGTCAAATTTTGTGGTTCACCATTGGAGTATGGAATACTTGAATCAGCAATGCACACGTGATGGACGTAGGATGGAAAAGCTAAGCTCCATCGTTTTTCCACATTACATTATAATAATTCTCCAATAGAAAGCATCATTAAAATTGACAACAAAGCAAACAACTTAAAACAAGTATGATGAGGTTCATAAATATAGCACCGGAATAGAAACGAGAACAATGGAGTCAATTTTTCGGTTTACTGGAAGCCTTGGCGTTGCATATACAACAACCACAGTACCTTCATCTCCATGGTATACATGCTCAAGAACGTTACCCTGTGACCAACGTTGCTCCCCAATAACGTCGCACCATACATGCTGAGGTCATCATTTTATTCCATGAGTTCTTTCAAGAATGTCATACATGACGACATATGTGGAATCAGTGGTTCTTTATTCATCTTCGACTGGCAGGCATCGTTGAATGCTCCAATTAACCAAGCTTTGAAAATTGCTTGTTTTTTCCATACAGTACTTGGACCAGTAGCGATGGACTTTTGCTTGCTTCCTGCGGTGCTTCCAGTACGAGGCGTCGGACTAAAACGTGCAATTTTCATTTGGCCATGCTGGTGATTAAAGGCAACCCCCACCCTCGTTGCATTAGTTGGGGTTGAAATTCAAGTCCAGACGGTGGGTTAAAGCTGGTAAATCAATAGGACCCCCCCCCCCCCCCACAGTCGATTCATACACAACGTGTTCCTCAGTTGACGTCACACTCTTGAACAAAATGTCTCCATAGTGAAGCAATTCAGCAATGTTTTTGTTCTTCAACTTGTGGACGTCTAGGTTAACCTGCACAACATATAATTGTAAATTTGAGTGATAGTATAGATAAATCACAAGACATGGTCACGACTAATCTAAAAAATCATCCATTGAAAGGGAGGAAAAGGTGCAATGTATAAAAATGAATTAGGTGAAATTTCTGAAACTATTTGGGGGAATTCAACTACGACCTACAAAGTGGAAAAGGAGTCTCACAAAACTGAAATAATGCAAGTATTTGTCCCCAATCAGGTGGATGCCCTAGCACAAAATAAGTGTCACACATTTCCACCATCACATATTGTAAAATCCAAGAACATATAGGAGAATTACTTGAACCGAAAAATATAAAATAATGACTGATATGCATCGTCTTATATCTTGCTATTAGAGGAGCGGCACTTCACGCAAAAAAATCATAGCACCAGTTTTTGAAATTACTAATATTTAGTTCAAAGACTTCTTGTCCACCTAAAGGCTAAATATTACTAAACTTGAAGACTGGACAACCGTTTTGCGGAAGCTATTATTTGTGAATGCCCTTATCCTCTGGTAGTTATGTGATCTAATTGCTAGTCATACTGTTAACCGTTAAATTAGGCATTAAGGATTTAACAACAAGTGCATAAATCATGTACACATTTATCTAGAATTAATGTTACTTTACATATCAAAATTCCTAGCATACCTCTTATCCGTAATTGCATGTAATGTAAATATTACACAACAAATTTATCAAAAAACCTTTAACTAGGATGTGGTGGTGGCTTTGAGATAGTTTGTATGTGCTCACAGTATGTGTAGTGAAAAATACCTTTGTCGCTTCCTCCCACCAGGCATTATCAGCGGTGATGGTTTTGGTATAAGGGTCGAAACCCAGCCCAGTTGCCGAACGGAGAGGAATTAGCAATGCTCCAAAGGGTCTTCTGAGAATGCCAATAGTTACGAACTTGGGTGTCCGAACATACCTCGCCAAAACAGGAGGTTAGTGAGCTGGCTATTCGTTTCCAACTTTCCGACTTCAAGCCTTCAGAGAGAGAAGATTTTGGTTGTTGAAAGAATTTAAAGTGTCTTTAATGTGTACTGAGAAGAGGCCAACAGACATGGACAGACATTTTTTCAGCGTTGCACTGTACATGACGGGATGTATTGGGTAACCAGTTGACAGTCACGCATCGGTTAAAGTGAAATTGCAAAAAAATAAATGAAATTTGGACAATCGAACGAGGCTAAAACTAAATCATAACAAATCATTCCTGAGAAATTATGAAAAAATCAATTTTAACAAATTCAAATTCATTGGATGCATATATATATATATAAATGTATGTATGTATGTATAAAACTTATCCCTTCGAAAAAGGATTCACTGATAAGATAAGATTAAATAACTGATCATTGTAATTTAAAAAATAGTTCACAAAGTCAAAAAGTTTGAGGGTGGTTCAACTCGACTCGTGTAGACAATGTAAGCTTCATTATTTAGCCATCCTCTTCCTTTGAGGTTCGTAAAGTTTGATGGACACTGGACTTAGAATAATTGCAATGTTAGGCTCCTGCATTTTCACTACTTTCTAAAAGAGCCACACCTTTTTCTGTTCATCAATTTCGTCCTAAAACGTCGTATTAGGAACTTTTATGTCCAAACGACGTCGTATGAATCCTGATAGAAACAGTGTCATTTACCCTTATCAGAGTTGAGTAGGGTGTGAACTTCTCGTCATTTCTCTCCCTCGTATTCATTCATTATCTCTTCGATTATCTCTATCTTCTTCATCTCTCTATCGCATTTCACCTCTTTTTATCTCTTCGAACATATCCGTCTCTTCTTCGCTCACTTTCGAATTTTTGGATATTAGGTATATTTGATGTCTATATATCTGATTTGGTTATTTTCTCAGCTCGGATTTATTTGCTTTTATTTGACTGTAAGCCTAATTCTATTCTTTAGATTCATGTTACTGATTGAGACGCTTGTCTTCTTTTACCTTCTGACTTTGTCGTCTCCGTTGGCAGTTTGGTACATTTTTTTCTGTTTTGGTTTTTTTTCCTATTCGAGTATTGGCCTCAATTTACCTGTGAATAAAAATAAGCTTTCAAGCTTGCTTAGTCTCTCTCTCTCTCCCCCCTTCCTCCCCCCCCAATCATTCGAGTTAATTTAACCAATGCTTATTGTTCTTTTCTCACGTTACTACTTACTCACCCACCTTTATATGTTACTCAATGCTCACTCACCTTCTAAACAAGTTATCCATCTATAACCCATTACAAATCCGTTAACCAAAAATAGACGGAAAAAGACACGTGACTAACGAAAAGCTAACTTGGCATGTAACCCATTTAAAATCTGCCAAGTTGGAGAATTAACTCCTACAAGCCAGACAAGGCCTTTAACTAAAAGAGCAAAAACGTCTTCAGCTCACCAATTTTCCCTAAATCTTTCACTTTCTTCCATTTGCAATCAATTGAACCCTGATTCACAACCAAAAGTCTTCTATACTGTTTGGCCCCCATTTTTTGTAAATCAAATTTATTCAACACTCAATCTCAACCATATATTTTAGTCAAACCTACCATTTTTTACTTTTTGAACATTTTTTAACCACACATCCTCCCAAAAATATTATTCCAAACCATAATTTTTCCCAAATAATGGGTCTTGAGGAAAATTCTTCACATCGCACCCCTCAACTTCTTCAAGAGAAATGCTCGAGTAATAAGATTTCGAGCATTTTGAAGCTGAAGAACCGCAGTATGCATGCTCGAGAAATGGCTCATCTTTATGGGAATCGAACTGGAATGATTCAACGTGTTTCAGAAGGAGTTTGAACAATTCATTATGTTAAGCTTATTAGTATTTCTCTATGTTTAACCCAAATGAGAGAAGCTTGACCACATCCATGGCTTGGTGCAGAGATTAACGCAAGGAAGCTGGACTGCTGTAGAAAGTTAATAATGTTATTGGCAATAAGAATTTAATGAAGAAAAAATGGAGGATTCAAACAATCAAATTGGTTGCAATAGTGCACATTTAACATGTTGACGTTTAGTAGTAGTAGTAGTAGTGTCTATACTAGTAGTGTATGGGGGTGATGTTTAATTACTGGTTTTGATCATGTTGTTGGTACTGTATTATGTAATTAGTATTCTTAATGACTACTTAATTATGTTATCCATTTTTTATTTTATTTTTTGACTATTTATCTTGTTTTACATATGAAAATCATATAACATTGTTCCACATGGAGCATAGTTCAAGTACAGCATTGGTAGCATTCAGAAAAAATAAAAAAGAAATAGAAACATAAATCAAAGCATCTAGTCTCTCTCTCTCTCTCTCTCTCTCTCTCTCTCTCTCTCTCTCTCTCTCTCTCAAAATATATCATAGAAAATAGAGGAAAAATAAGGTAAATCAATTCCACTAATCTCAAGATGCTCGAATGTTATGCTCAGTTAAATTCTATGAGTTGAAATTAACACACACCACAGAGACAAAATACATAATTAAAAAACTGAGAATTTCACATTATAAGATAAACAACAATTAAACTCTGATTATATTTAAAAATAAAAAGGATTCGGTTTTTGCACTTGCAACTGAGAAGATATTCCTAAGAACAGGGGCGGATTTACTATGGGGGCAGCGGGGCAGCTGCCCCCACTACCCGAGTAATTTTTAAAATATATAAGTATTTAAATTTGTGTTTTAATTCTTTGCCCCCAGTAATTTTGGGCCTTTCTGTCAGTGTATGTTTGGCAATATAAGTTTAACAGTAGGGATTATTTCAATTTTCTGACATTGCAGGTGTAAAAGTAGTCAAACTCTAACAATGAATATATGTATACGTAGTTTTCACCGAAATTACCCCTAACTCATTTCGCTATTGTTGAAGTTACCAAGGGTAAGGTGGGAAATTTCAGTGGACTGACATGACAAAGGTCAGGGGGCTATTTTATAAAATCTGTGCTAGGATACCGTGCATGTGTAATAAAAAATCATAGATTGTTTACTTCATATATATAAATTTTGTATTATGGATATAGAAGTAATAATTATCAGTACAAAGTTACTATCCGCATTATCGATTTCGATAAATAAAAATACAGAAAGCATATAAAAATAATAATCTAAGATGTTATTTGTTGAAATTGATCTATCAATTTAACTTGTCTATTTTAGTATTCAAAATTATTGATTTCAATTCACTTAGTTCAAAAAAATTTCGGGGGCGAACCCCTAAGAGGCCTCCCAACCTCCAAATACTTTGCCCCCACTACATAAAGTTCCTAGCTCCGCCCCTGCCTAAGAACATTCCTTTGCATGATACATTCTAACATGTTATATAGCAATTGTAAGTTGGTCATGATTAATAGGTAACCTGTAGAAGCCAAATCTTTGTGTTGTCAGCTAAATGGATAAGAAATCCAATAGATTAAGAGCTTGTTAGGTAAAATGAAAATTTTCACTACAACTTTTCAACTCAATTTCAACCATCCATTCTTAATCAAGCCCACAGTTTTTTACTTTTCAAATATTTTTAAACCACACAACCATAAAAAATAAAAATAAAAACTACAAAAACTTCTAAAAATCATATTAACAAACAGGTTCTGACTCTTCAATTATCTTTTTTTTTTTTTCCTTAGGCTCATTTGATTAGTAAAACTTACCTCATCGAAAATTGTATATGAAGGCATTTCAAGCTTGACAATCTCTTAAACACCAATTCAAAGAATCTAACAAAATGTGGCAATTTGTTAGTAAAAGACCTTATATATTTCCACAAACAAGATTGCAAAAGCTATACAACATGACAACAACACAAATTAAAAATGAGAATATACGAAGTAGGGCCTGCCTTGGGGCGCCACTAAGAATTGGAGACTTTATGCTAAATTTTAAACAGGGCCTTGATAAAAAAGAAATTATTAAATAAAATAGTTCATATTTACAACAATAATAATGTAAACCGTCAATATTTCAAATCTTCTAGTGTTTTTAGATAAAAAAAAAAATAACAATTATACTAATTGGACATTTTTATTAAAAAAAAATTGGGTATCTACTATCTACTAAACTAAACTGTTGGTTTTTACATACTTTTGGGGGCCTTTACATCTTGGGGACCCTATGCGATTGCATGGAATGTATAAGGTCAAGGCCGGCCCTAATACGAAGCTATGCTTGATTAAAGCTAATGGCCTTATTTTTCAGTTAGATGAACTTTTTTCAACAAGTAGAAGTAGGAAAATCTGGTTATGCCCTCACTTGTTTTTAGAAAATTGGAGAACTATAAGCTAATCTCCATTACTTTGAAGAACTTATTTTACACTGTAAAACATGTTTTTCATGGCCATATTAAAAGATTCCAAGTTGATACGAGTTTCGTTGCTGCAAAAATATATTACCATTACATTATCTGAAATAAAACGATCAAGATATCCGTGGCTAGTGAAAGAATCAAATGATTAAGATATCTGTTCTCTGAAACTGTGTACCTCAAGTGCATGAGTCGCGTTCAAGTAATAAAATGCACTCGAAGAATACTGGTTATCGTACCCACAAGGATTGATCAATTCGTAACTAAGATTTATGATTCTAATTTGAATGAAAAATCAAGTATAATAACAAGTTTGGTTTGATGTTGGATTTCTTAACTAGTTAATTTAAATAAAGAAATGAAAATATAAAAGCTAGGAAAAAAAAAGATGCTTTGAAATAGATTGAAGTTGGGGAAATGTTGGGATATTTGATTTTCATTTAATTCACTTAACACAAATTTTGCACTTTGTAAGAGTAATGGATTACTTTAGGCATATTTAAGGTTTAATTCTCCTAACAATACCAATTGCTTCTCTTAAATGTCAATTGACTTCAATTAATTAACTAACACAAGCTAAAGTCTTCTCTTGAATGTAATTATCCCTAATCAATTAATTAATCATGTATTTGCAAGGGTTACCTCTCCAAACACTAATCTCTTCTCTCGAATGTAATTAGCCTTAATCAATAAATCAACATAAGTCAATTTCTTTTTTTGAACGTCTATTAACCTTAATCAATTAATTAATCAAGCAACAACATGCATTTGAATTTATAATCCAAAATCTTATCTTATCTTATATCTTATCTTATCTTTCTTATATATCTTTATCTTTATAAAAGAAGAAGTGAGGAGAGAGAGTCATTTTGGAGGAAAAATTGCATTTAATGACTCACTCTCCTTACTTCTACTTTTATGCATAAAAAAATAAATAAAGAAAAGATAAATATTTTTGTAGGAAAAATTATTATTTATTACATATTTAGTAAGATTTGTAATAAATATATTATGTATAAATGTATTACATTGAAAATCAAAAAATTAGATTAATATATTTGAACATAAATAATGTGATATATATATATAAATGTGTTATGTAGGAAATGAAAAAATTGGACCAATATATTTGAACATAAATAAATATGATATCTATGTAAATGTGTTGTGTAGGAAATGAAAAAATTCTATTTATATATTTGAACATAAATAAATGTCATATCTATGTAAATGTGTTAAATTGAAAATGAAAATTTTGGATTAATATATTTGAAAATAAAACGTAAATAAAAGTCAAAAGAAATTTATATAAAAAATTTAATTAAGTGTCAAATTATGTGTGGCGCGGTACACTAAGTGTACATGCAGAATTTTTATTTTGATTAGTTTTTTTTTTTTTTTTTTTTTTAAGTTTCAAATTCAATAACATGTGTTATATAGGAAATGAAAAAATTGGATTAATATATTTAAATATAAATAAATGTCATATCATATCTATGTAAATGTGTTACATTGAAAATGAAAATTTTGGATTAATATATTTAAAAATAAATAAATATATGGTATATAAATTTGTTAAATTAGAAATGAAAAAACTGAATTAATATATTTTGAAAATAAATAAATAAAATTATTGAAATTTTACTTCATTATATGTCAATAAATGAGTAGGCTCTTCAATACGCATGTTATAAAAATAATTAATTATTTTCTTTCAACTTTTTAACAACGCATATTTTCTCTCTCCAATTTTCAAACACTACTTTTTACCTCAAAATCATAAATAAACAAATTTATAAATCAAATATTATTAACAAACGGAGGCTTAATTCATCATTTTAATAAAAAATGGCATGTTTAAAAAAAAGAAAAAAGAAAAAATATTAATTAATATATTGGATTTCAAATAAAATATATGTAAGCAACACATTAAAAAATATGGTTAATAAGAAAATATAAAATACTTAAAGGAAAATAGGTAATAAGGTGGACAAATTTTCAAAGAAAAACGTAAATAAAAGTCAAAATAAAAATTTATATAAAAAATATAAATGAGTGCCAAATTTTGAGTGGCGCGGTATACTTATTGTACATGTAACATTTTTTTATTTTGAATAGTTTTGTCTTTTTTAAAATTTCAAATTCAATAACATTTTGTATTGAAATTTAATTTAAATTATGCTTTTTATTTTATATGATTAAATCAAGATATTTTTAAAATTATGATTTAAAAATTATATATTCCGTTCATCGCACGGGTAGACAACTAATTACTATTACAAAGAAGGATAGTGGCTATGTGTTTTCCATAGAAAGTTTCTCCCCGAATCTTATAAAAAGATTTTTTTTTTCCTCCAAACAAGTTATTACCGCCCATGCCCATTTAATAATTAATATGTAAAAACGTGCACTGCATCTGTTAATTGCACTGTTCAGAGTCAGATTTTGCATTAAATGAGATGCCATTTTTTTAAAATGGTGAATTTTTTTTAAAAAATTGTCTGAACAAGTTCTCAATCTTTTCCAGATAAATCAATTCATCTCCTCCTTCTCACACCACCGTTCTCCCTCATTTCCTCACAAACCCTGGGACACCCAAGTTTGACACAGCAACTACAGGGAATGGAAGTCTATGCAATATTTTCCAACTGAACATGTTCCCGATCGCCTATACCGACCCGCCAGTTTCAGTCGTGCAAAAGAAGGTAAGGTTTCCTCATTTACTTTTTCCAAATTTGTGAGATGAATCTGAGCTGGGTTTTGATTTGTGGTTCTTCTGGTGATTTCATACACAGCGTAGTTGATGTATTCCCAAATTTTTTTGGGGCGCTGGGTTTCTTTGGCTAATTAGCTTTTTCGGTTTCTTACTGCGGCGAAATTTTCTGAATCTCCTAGGTTAGCCCTCGAAGTTCTTTTCCTCTTCATATCATAGGTATTGCTGGGATTTGTTTAATCGGAGAAAGTTTTCTAATCTACCCATTTCGTTATTGTGAAGAAGACATAAGGCTGGATTCATTGAATTAGGTATTATGTATACATTAACTAATAAATAAAATAAATTAATTTTGTGCGGAAAAGTTTAAGAAATATTACATTGAATTCTTTGACAACAGGGATCTAATACAGAATGGTGTTATTGAAGAAGTTGTCAAAGTTGACTCAATCTCCATATTTGAAGAAATAGATTCAATTGTTTTACAAGAAAAAATGGTTAACCTGTCCAATGATATGTTCTACTTAAAAAAAGTCTTCTTTGTTATCTCAAAATTGTTACTATCTTATGGAGTTGGCACAACCTAATATTTTGATTGATCATTGATGTGCATGATTAATGAGTTTATGAAGTTATCTACCGTTAAGTTAAGGTAATTATTCCAAAGAATTGATTTTCAACCATGTGGTTGTCAATTTGTCTTCCATTTTGCTTAGTCACTATTTAGGCTATAGTCCTATGATTGTCATTGTTAGTTATGGTTTGTTACTATTGTCGTAATGAACAACTATTTTGTTGCTAGGATCTTGATGTAGGACTTATATATTTTGACACGATGATCTGTCATTTTGAGTTTTGAAGGTGTTATTATTATTATTTTGTGAGTTTTATTATTTGATTCTATTATGTGAACAATAGACTTTCAATATATATTTTTTCGAAATCACTCACACGAATATCAACAGATTGGTGATTAGAGTTACATAGCTTGCAGTTTTGTCATCGAAAATTAATATAATTTTTTAATCAGACATTTTTCTAAATCTAATGACTTAGCCTATGTTTGGTAAAATGACACTGCCATAGGGATGTTTATAAGTTTTTGAAGTGCTGATTGATATAAGTGAAGGCTCCGTGTATTAAATTTTGAGCGCTAGAGCCTATATTGCCTCTGCCAAGATGATATGTCAATTGTGAGAGGGCCTGCTGCAACTAACATGGGGAGATTTGCTGATTCTATTGATGATTTATTTGGACTTTGTCAATATATAATCATTATTTTAAGTTATTTGTTTCAATACAGTGGAATATATAATGTTATGGTTGAATAGATATGCCCCTATTTGAGCCCCATTAATTTAATTTCTTTTACATCTGGAGTATACTTTTAACGCTGCATCAGTAATAAGAGTGGGCCCCAAATCTTTTGAGTTTTGATCAGCCACTAGATTCTTTCCCAAAGAGTAAAAAAAAAATAAAACAGTTCTGCATTTGAATATTATTTTTGAACATTATCTCTCTCTCTCTCTCTAAACAATATTATCCTTGTGCAAAAATCAGTTTTGAGACTTCAATTTTAGTGGTGGTTCCAAACTAATTGAACCTATATTGGCTAATAATCAGAATAACTTCTTTGAAGCAAAATTCTTTGTACAATCCATCAAGCATGATATCATAGCTTCTCGAAAACTGATTTCTGCACAAACACATATTTACAAAGAAACATAAACCTTTCAAATTTGACAAGATTAGCAACTTGATCAGGAATTTGACAGGCCCTTATAAAGGCATTGATGCTAAATAACTACAAAATAAAGATGAATGAAAAGAGTGAATATTACAGTTGCAATATCATTCTTCTGACAGTCTTTTTATAATTATATCTGAATAATTATTTTGCTTTTATTTATTTATTATTTCTGCACAGTGTTGATATTGTTCCGAGAATAAGGATTGTCACAGGTAAATCAATCCTCTTTATTGCGTGGAAAAGGAGAAATGCTTTGATGGCTCGATCATTGATTCTTCCAGTCGAGAGCTTTAGTTTAGAGCATCTATTTATCCATTAGTGTTTGTAGTCAAGAGCTTTAGAGCCTCTCCAATATGGAATATTCACCCTGTTTAACAACAAGTAATAATCATAATTCACTGGCCTAATCTTTTAGAGTTTTGTAAGATCATTTCATAATATTACTTATTTAGTTGAAATTTGCAGTAATATTCTTATTCAAGGAATTACAATCCTAGCTCCAGTTACAACCCCAAATATAGACAGAATTAATCCAGGCGAGTCGCGCAACGCACCTCCCACCCCACCACCCCTATGCCATCGATTTCGTCAAAGCCATTAAAAGTCGTTTCCATTTGATTTATTTCAGTCTATCATATTAGAAGAAATTATATTGTCCAAGTCGTTTCCATTTGAGCATGTACTGAAGCTTTGTGTTATTACTCAAAGGATGGAAATTCTGACGTAGTTTAGTTTCATGGACTAGGATTGGAAGCACATGCATAGTTTAGGCTTTCAGTGAATCGGATCAATGCATAGTTTAGGGTTTCATTGTGATTTGAATTGGTTTTGCAAATTTATTTCACTAGATTATAAAATGCTAGCAAATTTTTGCTTTGAAAACTTTGTGAGATTTTCTTGAAGGTGAAGTACTTACTGAATTTTGCAAGTTGTGATTTTGTTTGTCCTTAAAAAAATTGTTTTGATGATACATGGATTATCTATCCAACATCCACGTGTTAAGGAATACGTATCTCTTGCGTGCCATATGAAGGGAAGATTTTTGGTCTGTAATTAGTAAAATAATCGTTCCAAATTCTCTGAAGACATTAACCATATCACAATTTGCAGAACTGTTGATGAGACTATGATTACTACAATTTCATGTTTGAACTGAATCCTTGCTTTGCTTCCTAATTATGGGCAGGAGTGGGAGATGATTAATGATCTGAGGGACGACGTCACAAAACTTCAGCAAGGTATGAAGCACATGCAGTTGGAGTTGCAGCGGTCAGTCCGATAGGAAGTCTCAGCCAT
The DNA here is from genome assembly GCA_963555705.1 of Ligustrum vulgare. NCBI lineage: Eukaryota > Viridiplantae > Streptophyta > Magnoliopsida > Lamiales > Oleaceae > Ligustrum > Ligustrum vulgare. The sequence goes on along the minus strand of OY743188.1, from coordinate 15,926,042 downwards.
TCTTAATTCTTCAGGCGGTGGACAAAGTGTGTAATCTTGATGCTATAAACCTTGAATATCTACCTATTCAATCCCTACGAAAGTGGTTTTACGTTCATCATTAGCTTATGTGTCATTTCTGGTGTTCTACTCACCATTCAATGCCCTTGAAAAAGCAAAAATCTACTGCAACCATCCCTTGATTACTTTGCATTTTCTGTCAGTGCTCTATCCTATATTGTTTGCTGTAATTGGTTTTATTAATGCATATGCGTATGCAGGGATAGCAGATACTTCATAGGATGGGTCTAAATGGGGTCAAGTTAGAAAGGGCACATGTCGTGTTTGTTGTGATTACTTTGCATTTTCTTTTAAAAGTTTTACTTTGTTGTCATTTGGTGGGTTGTTAAAGATAAGTGTTAGGTGCCCAGAAATGCTATGAACATTATCTGATATTCATGAATGGTCAACTTTATAGTTGTAACCTTAAAAATTGTGTTTCCTTGTGACATTAAAATAAGTTTCAATTATGACCTTAAAAAATTATAGTTGTAACCTTAAAAATTGTGATTGACAGACTGTGATAAAGAAAAAAAATCGTGGTTTGTGACTTCAAGATTTGTATTTTGTGATTTGAAATTTTACAATATTGTGACCTTACTGTCTATGATTAATAAAATATTCATAATTATTTAATTTAATTAATTAATTTTAATTACAACCTAATTTTTAAAATTTTAAAAGTTTCAACTTAATTTTAAAATTTGTATTTATAACTACCTTATTTATATATTTCTCAATCAATGATTCCTATATGGGAAAATTACACCCATTAATACTTTTATATTTAAAAATTTTAAAATCAGGTATATGAGAAATAATTATACAAATCATACTAAACCAATTAAGCAAGCCTCCACACAACCACTCTGGCGGCGGGAGATGTGTGTCGTGTACTCCTTCTCGCTGCCCACTTCGCAACACGAAGATATCGTGAGAGACGTCGCTGATGGTGTAAAGTATGGCTACTCTAAACTCTACAACCTCACTGGCCAATTCGTACATGGCATCAGAAAGTTAGGGCAAGAACCAATGGTATGTATTTTTTCTGTTTTCAATTTGTAGTTCCTATTCTGTTAATTGTTCACATATGGAGCTTTCCAATTCGAATACAAAATGATGGAATCTGTTCCAAAAGCAAATTTTCATCCTAGCATGACAGAGCAACATAGACACCGAATCTACCTTTGTAAACATGCCAAATCCCAAAATATTTGGCAAGCTTTGATTTTCAATTTCTAAATATTTCTTTTAACGATTTTCAGGGTGTATTACCAGAAGAAGACATATTTAAGAATGTAAATAAAAAATTTAGGGATAACGATTTAAGAATATTTAAGATACATAACCCTCACAAAAGAAGACTTAAGCCGGTAACAATTTAGGGGTCTGATTTCATTTATTTTTTCAATATTTATTTATTAATTCATCCATTCTTGAAGCGTAATATATGTTTTCGATTGGCGGTGAACAATGAACAATTGTCTTTTTCAGTGACTTGTTTATCAAATGAATTATAGTAAGAGTTTAAGGTTATTTGATTAGACTTTATTATTGAGCTACATTTTTTACGTAGTTATGTGGGAATAGGATAAAACTTAATCTTATGCCGTTTCATCGTTCAAACATGTCTCATAGAACAGATATTGAATGTGTTTTAAAAGACAGGAAGAAAAAGGTGTCAAATTGGAAATTATAAGGAATGGTATTTGTATTGGATCCATCTAAAACGTAAAAGAAATGGGGAAATGTTTGGAATATCTTAGTAGTTGTTTACAGTACTGCACTCGCATGTTTGATGTATTGGATTGGATTGGATATGAGTCGATACCCTTAAGAAAAAGAGACAATGAGATGCTGCATATTAGTAGTTCAGCTCAATCCAAAGTACCAAATACATTGGTTTCTTTTATATATATATTGTAGCCCTATCGTTTGAGAAGTAAGTTACCACTTTGGTATTAGTTCTCAAGTCTTGTTTAGAAGTTTGGGTCAAGTTCATTGGATGGGCAAGGATAAATTATCAACTTAGTTAATGAATGGAATATTTCATTGTGATGGAGAGACTGATATTATTATCCACACCTGCAAGGTTGAAATTTGTTATGAACTAGTGAAAATAATTACATACCCTAGCTTGAGATCAATTTCACTGAACCCTCATCCCAACACCAAAGTAATGCCACCCTTTTTAATCTTGACGGGAAGTAAATTTTGATTTAGTGCTAGCATTGTGTTCTCTCAAGTCCAGCTGCTCAACCTTTATTTGGCTCTTACATAGTGTTCTTCTGTTGCTTCCACAGATTGAATCATGGGCGACTATTTCGGTCCTTCAGCTCGTCTTTCTCCTGTTCATCCTGTTTCAATTTACTAGCAGGTAATATTTCTTCCTTCCTTAGTCTCCTTTATTTACTAGCGGTTTGATAATCTTCTACTTTTAGCTCTATTTGTTTGGATTCTTTTTTATACTAATTTGGGGATTATTATCGAGGCTTCATTAACTGTTAAATATGGAGGAAATTAATAATATGTGGTGTTCTCTTTCACTCAGAGGCAGAGCTACCCCCCCCCAACAATAATTTGTGGCTGAAGACAGAGGATTTAGAGATAAAAAAAATTTTCAAAAATATCTATTAGTAAAGTTTCCAAATCCCTTTTCTCCGTGTGTTTCTTTGCTGCATATTTGTAATCTTATTCATTGTACTCAAAAGATTGAATTTTAGAACAGAATTTAAGATTCTCATGATTGTGTTGTATGTTATATCTAATTATGTTGCTAATGATTAATTTGCGTTGTGTGTTTGGTGCTGTATGTTATATCTAAATATGTTGATAATGATTTTTGAGTTTTGTAGTTTGTGGCAGTAATATGTAAGAGTTAGGCAACACTATTGACATGGATGAGCTATTATCGTCACTTGTGCAGACTGAAGATGAGCACCGATTGTATGATTTTATGTCACAATATAAACATCGAGTTCTTTCTATTCGGTTCATGGTTAGTCTTTTATGACATGAATCTGATTGGCAAATATTGTTGGCACTGCTCAATTGGATTAATAAATGAGGAACCCTTTTACACTCCCTCCTAAAAAGTCATTAACCAAATTTTCTGACTATGGTTCGGTGGCCACGACTGTGACGGTGGATGATTACAAATTACACTAACGTGTTACGAATTTATTAGTTATAATTGTAATTAGTTACAAATTGAAGTAAATGTACAATTGTAATTAATAGTAAAGTATAATTCATTACAAAATGTAGTTAAATTGTAATTAGGTGAATGTAACTAACTAACTAAATTAATTTACCAAAAAAATCTGTAATATTTTACGAATTAATTAGTTACATCCGTAATTAATTTCAAAATTGAAATAAATATGCAATTGTAATTAATTAAGTTTAAAAGAAAAAAGAAAATCTCAATGACTTGTAATATACAATTAAGTTGTAATTGTATTTAATTACAATTTGTAATTTAATTAAAAATTATTATTTACAATTGTAATTAATTACATGATTTAATTAAGGTGAATGTAACTAATATAATTAATTTTAGCAAAACAAGATCTATCATGTTTCACAAATTCATTTGGTACAATTATAATTAATTGCAATTGTAATTTATAACAAGCTGTAATTAATTATAATTTGTAATTAATTCAATTAATTTTGAAAGAAAATTATATAAAATTTCTAGGAACTTGTATTATATACAATTAAGTTACAATAGTTAGTAATTGATTACATTTGTAATAATGTGTTCGGATTCTTTGATTTTTTTTTTTTTTTTTATTTTTTACTTATAATCATTACAATTTTCAATACAATTTTTTAACCACACATCTTTTCTCTCTTCAATTTTTAACCTTTTTATTTATCTCCAGATTTGAAAAAAAAAAATGTTTATAATTGCCAAAACCTGCCGCTGAACAAGGGCTAAATTCATTAGTTACAATTGTAATTAATTGAAAAACTGAAATTAAATTACAACAATTGTAATTAATTAAGTTGCAATTATAATTAAGTTATAATTGTAATTAATTACAATTTGTAACTATTTTAATTAGTTTTAAAAGAAACTAAAATTACAAGTGACTTTTAATATACAATTTCGTTACAAAATAATTAATTAGTTATAATTATAATTAATTGTAAAATTGAAATTAAGTTACAACTGCAATTAATTGTAAAGTGCAATTCATCACATAACGCAATTAAATGCAATTGTAATTAATTACAATTTTTAACTAACTTAATTAATTTCAACAATTAAATATTCAATGTTTTATAAATTCACTGTAAATTGAAGTTAAGTCACAAAATAATTAATTACGAACTCCCCTCATCTCTTCTTCATCAGCTCTTCTTCAGACCTTATCTTCCAGACTCCCAAGGTCACCACTTTCCCCAAACTTTATGCTTATTCAATAAGTGTGCCTAACATTCTTCTGATGGACGTGTAAATGCTAGGCACACGCATCTGTAGTGATGGTAGTAAGAGAATCCAGGTCTTCATTTGGAAGCTTGTACTTTATACTTATATTGGTTGTACTAGGAGCTTGAAACTTCAAAAGGAGAGAGAAGAAGGATATGTGACGGTGGATGGTGACGATTCGGGTGTCACCGCCTACATAACAGAGCTGATTGTCGTGTTGTCAGGGAGGATTTTTTCATCGAAGCTGCACATGAAGCGAACCCGGGGTTGCTGAACGATGGAAACGTCATCACGTAGGTAATGGTGCTTTGACCCAGGTGTAGAAGAGACCGAGCGTGCCGTGCCGGAATCCAACTTAGTAATTGGGTGAAGTGACGACATTAATTTTTCAGACCTTATCCACCAATTCTCCCTAGAATCCAGCGGTGCTCGACAGCGATCTCACTTATATTGTTTTGCATTTTTTTTTTTTTTTTTTTGGTAGCTTATATGGTAGGATAGAATATTTACCTGATTTTGAAAAAATATTTTATATTATTAAAATATCTTTTAAAATACCTGATATTAAAAAAATAGTCCCTTCAAGTCACGTATTTGTGTACTTAACCCTTCCTATATTGTTCTTCGAAATCAGGTCCAGCCACACGGCCCACACCCTTGTTCGTGTCTGTTCTATGAAATTACATTTGCATCCTCTTCGCACCAAGACCAAACATTTGTCATCGCCCCTGCAACAAATTCAAGCCATCACAGCCCTCAAATGGAATACTCAGCTCAGAGAGCTCTCGAAAGCTGGACAATACCAACAAGCCATCACGCTCTACCGGAAAATGCTCCGCTCCGGCGCCACCCCCAACGCCTTCACATTCCCCTTTATTCTCAAGTCCTCAGCCGCCCTCTCACTCCCAGATTCAGGCACACAGATCCACTGCCACATAATGAAGTCTGGTTGTCAATCAGAACCTTTCGTGCAAACTGCATTGATTTCAATGTATTGTAAGTGCTGGGTTCCTGAAATTGCTTACAAATTGTTCGATGGAAGTCCCAAGTCGTGGGAGTTAACTGTTTGTTACAATGCTTTGATATCTGGGTATGTTCAGGATTCACAGATCTCAAATGGGTTGCTTTTGTTTCGTGAAATGAGGTCGAGAGGAGTGGCATTCAATGCGGTGACAGTTTTGGGGTTGGTTCCAGGGTGTAATGTTCCAACGCATTTGGATTTGGGGATGTCATTGCATTGCTTGAGTGTAACGTTTGGTTTGAACAGTGATTCGGCTGTTGCGAATTGCTTTCTGACTATGTACGTGCGGTGTGGGTCACTTGAATTTGCCAGGAAGTTATTTGATGAAATTCCTATGAAAGGGTTGATTACTTGGAATGCGATGATTTCTGGGTATGCGCAAAACGGGCTCGGGACGGAGGTTTTGGATCTTTACCGTGATATGGAATTGTCAGGAATGCAACCCGATGCAGTGACATTTGTTGGGGTCTTATCGTCGTGTGCTAATCTTGGTGCACGGAAAGTAGGGATTGAGGTAGAAGAGAAGATCAAATGTTATGGGCTGGGATTTAATCGGTTTCTGAAGAATGCATTGATGAATATGCATGCGAGATGTGGTAATTTGACAAGAGCTCAGGCTATTTTTGATGAGATGCCGGAGAGAAATTTGGTGTCGTGGACAGCAATTATAAGTGGATACGGAATGCATGGGCATGGAAAGATTGCTGTGGAGCTCTTTGATGAGATGATAAGGGCAGGTATTCAACCCGATAGGACAGTGTTCGTTAGCATTCTGTCAGCATGTAGTCATGCCGGGTTGACAAAGAAGGGTATCGATTATTTTGATTCAATGGAGAAGGATTATGGTTTGAAGCCTGGTTCGGAACATTATTCTTGCGTCGTGGATCTTTTAGGCCGGGCAGGACGACTGCAGGAAGCTCAGAAAATGATCGAATCAATGCCAATGGAACCTGATGGTCCTGTATGGGGAGCCCTTTTGGGTGCTTGCAAAATCCATAAAAATGTCAAGTTAGCAGAGCTAGCTTTCACCAAGGTTGTCGAGCTTGAACCCACGAATATAGGTTATTACGTGCTATTATCTAATATATACACGGGGGCGGGCGATTTAGAAGGCGTAATGAGAATTCGGGTGATGATGAGGGAACGAAGGTTGAAAAAGGATCCAGGTTATAGTCATGTTGAATACAAAGGCACAACTCATCTTTTTGTGGCTGGGGATAGAAAACACCCACAAACGAAGAACATATACACGATGTTGGCCGAGTTAGAAGAGCTAGCAAAAGAAGACGGTGGACTAAAGGAAGAGAAAGGAGATCAAGCAATTGCAAGTAGCACGAGAGTGCACAGCGAAAGGCTGGCAATTGCATTTGCACTTTTGAACACCGATGATGATCTGGGGAAGGATATTCTTGTGGTAAAGAACCTACGGATATGTGGAGATTGTCATGTGTTTATAAAGTCAGTCAGCAAGATTTTGGATCGCAAGTTTTTAGTTAGAGATGCAACTCGTTTTCACCATTTCAAAGGTGGGGAATGTTCATGCAAGGATTACTGGTAAAAATAATACTGCCCGTGTCCTAACATGAGCTTAAAATGTATCTACAACATTTCAGCTCTCTAGTTGTCACCTAGGATTAAGCATCCATGCTGTTTTGCCTTATATTACGATGCTTTAGTGCTCTACAACAAACCCCTTTTTATGGATCTTCACCTTATGTGAAGTTAAACCTTACCCCCCCCCCCCCCCCCCCTCTCTTCCGAAAAAAAAAAAAAAAAAAAAGGCTGTTAGTAGAGAAAAGAGGTCGAGCACGAATTGAATTAAAAAACGAAAGAAAGCACGATCGGGATTGGTAATGAGATCTACTGAAGAAACCATCGCTTTGAATGAAGGATCATGAAGATAGAAAAGAGTGACTTGGGTTCCTCCTAGAGAGAGTATAGTTAGCAACAAATTTCAAATGATCAAATCTTTAAAGAAATATGATTGCAGAAGCCTCCAAGTCATGTCTACAGGTTCTAACACCATCTTTAAGTAGATAGAAGTAATCTATGTCATTACAGTAGAAACAGCTATATTGCCAAAACAGTTACTGCTGAAAGGTGACCTTATAGATATAATTAGCTTAACATCTGTACGATGTACGGACATATTTTATTGACATAATAATTTACAGAAAAAAGTACAATTAAGAAAAAGTAGCAAAAACTATGAAAATTCTGCGTCAATTAAAATAATTATAAGCATTCTGTTATCAATAGTCGCATAAGTCACATTTGTTTGATTTTCATCGTTGTCATCATCGCATATCAATATCTTCACTCTATATATTGTTACATACATGCTCACGATTGAACACGGACTTTTTTAGGTATAGTCCAGATGTGTAAGTGATTGACCTTTATTTTTATCGAATGACATCTTAATTTTAATCTTAATTTTATCTTAATCTTAATAATATATATAAAAGTAGAATAACCGTCACCAAAATACACATATAGTTTCTCGCCAATTTTTTTTTTTAAAATTTGGAAATTTTCTGATAAAAAATAGTGTATTAAATATTTTAGCAATTATTATTTTACATGTATCATTAATTGCATTGGCATTCGTGTCATGCTATTAATAACATCAAAATGTTATTTTTTCTATTTTATTATTATTCTTTTAATAATTATTATTGTAGTATTATTTTGAAATAAAAAAATATGTAATATGAGTGTCAAATTAAAGATCACATTGAGAAGTTTAATGCAAGCTAATAAGTAAAAGCAAATTGTAAATAATTGTCCGTAAAATCATATAAAAAATTAAAGGTAAAGTTTTATTTTATATTTTTCCTCAATATCTAATTCATTTTAAATTATATCATTTAAGTCCTACAATAATATTATCCATAATTAGTTAACTAAATTTATTTTAGTCATAGATGATTAATTTATATTCTGATTTTTTCTCATCAAATTAAAATAAATAGTAACTATACGAATTTTTAAGGCAAATTCAATTAATTTGAGTTAATTTTACAAAATTAAGATTTCTTCAATTCATTCATCATTTCCACATTATTTTTATTTATTTACTGAGTCTGTTCATTTTTTTATTTTTCATTATAAATTTAAATAACTAAAATATGCAAAGATATATTACATATTTTAACAATTAGTTCATATAATTTCTATTAAACAATTGATCGATCAATAATTTTTATTAAAATAATAATGTAACAATATGAATAAATAAATTATCAAGAAAGAATAATCAATTAATGTAACAATATTTATTATTAAATTAATGATTATTTTTTTAGAAAAACACTTGAAATTAATAATTAATGCTTAAAAAATTAAATTATACCAAAAAAGTCTATATTACACCTCTTTTTGGAAGAATATGATGAAAAACAATATATAAAAAGAAAGCGTTGATCGTAAAGAGAATATGTAAGTTGAGTTTTGCATATGTATTGTATGAGCCTAATTTTATAAGTCAAAAGTTTTTTTAAAAAAAAAATCATTTATTAAACGTTAATTCCAGAAATGAAGTTAATATGTTCACGGTACAATCTCTAAAACACTTAATTCATGACTTGTTTTCCCGTAAAGAGATATAACAATTCAACGGTTTACAATTTTATTAAAATATTAAAAAAATATTTATATGACGTAAAAAATGGTGAAACTCTATTTCTTAATTTTATTAACATATATAAACAAAAAACTCACTATATATATTTCCATTAATAATTTTTTTATTGTCATATAATTAAATATGCATTTAATTATGTTTAATTAAATGCATCGCATTTAAGAATTAAAAATTATTAATCGCGCGAAGGATCTCTTGAGTTGAATTCTACGTTCATGCACCACAAATCTTGAGGTTGATTTTCACTTTAGTGTATCGTCAATATTGCTTAATTTGTTACATTTATTTATATATATAGGACCGCATATATTTAATTTGTTACAATTACTTTATTTTATGTAAATTATAATATTTTGAAGTTTATTATTTCTATTCACGTTAGTCAAAAATATTTGGGCTAATTTTTTTTTATTCTATACTGTTATAAATATCTTGGGTGTGAATGACCCATTATGCCCTTGTAAAGTTTATATTATTACAATTGTACCATTATCTACCCCTATAAATAGGGTGCTTCACTCCTTCATTTAACACACAATTGGAATACATAAATTCTCTCTCTATCTCTATATTCTCTCTAATATTTTGATAGTCTTGTTCTATCTAATACTTTGGTAGTTTTACAACACGTTATCAGCACGAGATTCTAGCCAACTGAGTTAAGAAGGTAATAATTTTAAATATATTTTATATATTATGCTACCACCTACATGGTTGGTTTTACCACCTACATGGTTGGTTTTATCAGTTTTAATTATATCATGCTACCACCTACATGGTTGGTTTTACCACCTACATGGTTGGTTTTATCAGTTTTAATTATATCATGCTACCACCTACGTGGTTGGTTTTATCAGTTATAATTATATCATGCTACCACCTACATGGTTGGTTTTACCGATTTTAATTATATTATGCTACCACCTACATGGTTGGTTTTACCAGTTTTAATTATATTATGCTACCACCTACATGGTTGGTTTTACCAGTTTTAATTATATCATGCTATCACCTACATGGTTGGTTTTACAATTTTTTTAGTATATCATACTACCACCTATATAATTGATTCTACCAGTTTTATTATTGTTGGTTCTACTGGGTTTCTTTAAATATATGATTTAAATGAAATCACATTTTATGTATTTTCAAAAAGGATAAATTTATAATATAATCAATTCATCATTCCAATAAAGTGTACTTACAAAAGTAAAAGTTATTTTTCTTTTTGAAAATTAAAATCACAATTTCAAAAGATGTAATGATTAAACATCACTTCATGAAACATGGTTACATACATACCACATAATTCTTGAAATGCAATTTCTGAAAAATCTTTTGTTAATGTCACTATCATTATACGTATTAATCAATTTATTCTTGATAATTATTATCTGGATTAATTGATACCACAACTTAGATTTACACAGCAATTTCGAAATTTTGTTTCATTGCTACAACAACTTAGAATTATAATTAATATTCCAGAAGAATAAAAACTCGATATAGAAATCATGTCATTAATTCTTTACTGAGATTTTTCAAGGAATTAATTATTTTTCATGTTTGATTGAATAGTTATCCTAATGGCAAATATCACAAAACTCGAGTTCATTGCACTAGATTTATCCGGGAAAAATTATCTATCATGGATCCTAGATGCCGAGATCCATCTTATTTCAAAAGGGCTTGGAGAAACAATCAAAGAAGGAAACAACGAATCCCTGCAGGATCGTGCAAAAGCACTTATTTTCCTTCGTCACCATCTTCATGATGGATTGAAAATAGAATATCTTACTGTGAAGGATCCACAAGAACTCTGGAAAAACTTAAAAGACAGATTTGACCATCAGAGGACTGTAGTCCTCCCAAAAGCCCGTTATGAATGGATGCATCTTCGTTTACAAGATTTTAAAACTGTGAGTGAGTACAATTCTGAACTATTTAGAATATGTTCAAAATTGAATTTATGTGGAGAAAAAATCACTGAAGCAGATATGCTAGAAAAAACATTCTCCACCTTTCACGCCTCAAATGTGCTCCTGCAGCAGCAATATCGTGAGCGTGGTTTTAAAAGGTACTCGGAACTCATATCTTGCCTTTTGGTAGCCGAACAAAATAATGAGTTGTTGATGAAAAATCACGGATTACGTCCAACCGGTTCTGTACCATTTCCTGAAGCAAGTGGTACTGCATTTCCTGAAGCAAATGCTATATCAAGAAATAGACACGGATACAAACGTGGCCGTGGCCGTGGGCACGAACGTAGGCGTGGACACGGACATGAACAAGGACGTGGACGTGGAAGGAATTCTGGACAAAATCATCAACAACATGGCCACATGGTTAAAAGGCACAAGGCAAATGAGAATAACATAATCAAACGGCAACACGAAGAAAGTTGCTTCCGATGTGGCATGAAAGGGCATTGGTCACGTACCTGTCGTACGGCAAAACATCTTGTGGACCTTTACCAACAGTCTATCAAAGGAAAAGAAAAAATAGAGACAAATTTAGCTGATTGTCCAGTTAATAGGACACACTTAGATGTCTCTGATTTTTATACTGGTGATATGGAAAATATAGATTAGTTTGCTTTATCAGAAAGTCACGATGTTATTTTGAAATCTTAATATGTATTGTCCGTTTGATGTTAAATTATGTTTAACTTCTTTTTATCATAAATTCACTTTTCTAAAATATCTATTTGATTATATTTTAGATGAATTGCCAAGATACATGTCTTGTTGATAGTGCAACAACACATACTATTCTCCGGAAGAAAAAGTATTTTCTGAACTTAACATTAGCGGAAAATAATGTTAATACAATATGCGGCACATCGAAGATCGTTGAAGGCTCCGGTAAAGCCTATATTATTTTATCAAATAATACACAACTATGTATTAACGATGCACTATACTCAAGCAAATCCAGAAGAAATTTGCTCAGTTTTAAGGATATCCGCTGCAATGGATATCACATTGAAACAATGCAAGAAAACAATATTGAATATCTTTCCATTACTTCTTTTGTATCTGGCCAGAAGCAGATAAAAGAAAAACTTCCGGCACTTCCTTCTGGAATGTATTATACATCCATAAAAGAAGTCGAATCAAACAACGTCACGAACCCGAAGTTCGTAGACTTAAAAATTTTTAGACTTTGGCATGATCGACTTGGACATCCAGGAGCTATAATGATGCGTCGAATAATTAGCAACTCACATGGACATCCTTTAAAGAACCAGAAGATTCTTTCACCTAATGATTATTCATGTGTTGCTTGCTCGCAAGGGAAATTGGTCATTAGACCTTCCACTACAAAGGTAAATGTTGAATCTCCAACTTTCTTAGAAAGAATTCATGGAGATATATGTGGGCCGATACACCCACCATGTGGACCATTTCGTTATTTTATGGTACTAGTTGATTCTTCTACTAGATGGTCGCATGTCTGTTTACTGTCCACAAGAAATGTAGCATTTTCTAGGCTACTTGCTCAAATAATAAAATTACGAGCTCAATTTCCTGATTACTCAATCAAGACAATTCGTCTTGATAACGCTGGTGAGTTTAGATCACAGAGATTCAATGAGTATTGCATGTCCATTGGGATTGCAATAGAACATTCAGTTTCTCATGTCCATACACAAAATGGGTTAGCGGAGTCATTTATTAAACGTCTACAATTAATTGCTAGACCACTAATCATGAAAACAAAACTCCCAGCTTCTGTTTGGGGTCATGCCATATTACATGCTGCATCATTGATTCGCATAAGACCAACTGCTTATTATCAATACTCACCTCTGCAACTTGCATCTGGTCATGAACCTAATATTTCTCACCTAAGGGTTTTTGGTTGTACTGTCCATGTACCAATCTCTCCCCCACAACGTACCAAAATGGGTCCCCAACGTAGACTTGGGATTTATGTTGGTTTTGATTCACCTTCCATCATTAGGTACCTTGAACCCTTAACGGGTGATTTGTTTACTGCACGTTTTGCAGATTGTCATTTCGATGAAATGAACTTTCCAACTTTAGGAGGAGTAAAGTTGCATCCTGAAAATCAAGATAAAATTTCTTGGAATGAAACAACTCTATCTCACTTTGATCCTCGAAGTAATCAATGTGAGCAAGAGGTTGAGAAAATTATTCATTTGCAAAGAATTGCAAACCAATTACCTGATGAATTTGTTGACACACGAAAAGTGACAAAGTCATATATACCAGCAGAAAACACTCCGGCAAAGATTGATGTCCCTGTAGGACAAACTGCTATAGCAAGTGAACCTCAAAAACGCCAGAAGCGTGGTCGACCAGTTGGTTCAAAAGACATCATACCTCGTAAGAGGAAATTAAACCAACCAAAGACTCCTGGACGAGTAATAATAGAAAAGATTGATCAATCTAATAGTGGTGACATGGTTCCCGCAGAACCACAGATTTCAATGAAACAATCTAATAGTGATGACGTGATTCCTGCAGAATCACAGATGTCCGAGAATAATGAGATTTCAATAAATTATTTGTTATCTCATAAATTATGGGAAAGGGAGAATGTTGTTATAGATGATATTTTTGCCTTCCAAATGGCTCTTGAAATAATTCAGAATAATGATCCTGAGCCACTGTCTGTTAAAGAATGCCAACAGAGAGAGGATTGGCCAAAATGGAAGGAAGCCATGCAGACGGAGTTGAATTCCTTAGAAAAACGAAAGGTGTTCGGACCAGTAGTTCGAACACCTGAAAATGTAATCCCTGTAGGATACAAATGGGTCTTTGTAAGGAAAAGAAATGAAAATAATGAAGTTACAAGGTACAAAGCCCGGCTTGTAGCTCAAGGTTTCTCACAAAGACCTGGAATTGATTATGAGGAAACATATTCTCCCGTCATGGACGCCATCACATTCAGATTTTTAATTAGTTTGGCTGTGTCAGAAAGGCTCGATATGCGCCTTATGGATGTAGTAACTGCATATTTATATGGCTCACTTGATAGTGACATATATATGAAAGTCCCTGAAGGACTTAAAGTGCCAGAAATAAATGATACATACCCGAAGAGTATGTTTTCAATCAAATTGCAAAGATCATTATATGGATTGAAACAATCTGGACGTATGTGTTATAATCGCCTCAGCGAATACTTGTTGAATGAGGGTTACAAAAATGATGATATATGCCCATGTGTTTTCATAAAGAAAACAAATATTGGATTTGCAATAGTGGCAGTTTATGTTGATGATTTAAATCTTATTGGAACTCCAGAAGAGCTCAACAAAACTGCTGATTACTTGAAAAATGAATTTGAGATGAAAGATTTGGGAAAAACAAAATTTTGCCTTGGGTTGCAAATTGAACATTTTTCAGAAGGACTATTTGTTCATCAATCTTCATATACAGAAAAGGTTTTGAAGCGATTTTATATGGATATAGCACATCCATTGACATCACCAATGGTCGTTCGATCACTTGATCCAAAAAATGATCCATTTCGCCCACTTGAAGATGGAGAAAATGTTCTTGGTCCAGAAGTACCATATCTAAGTGCAATTGGAGCATTATCATATCTTGCAAATTGCACTAGACCTGATATAGCTTTTTCTGTAAATCTACTCGCAAGATATAGTTCTGCACCAACTCAAAGGCATTGGAATGGTGTTAAACACATTCTTCGTTACCTAAAAGGTACTGTTGATATGGGATTATTTTATTCTCACAATTTGGGATCTTCTTTAGTGGGATATGCAGATGCAGGTTATCTCTCTGATCCACATCAAGCAAAATCACAAACAGGATATGTGTTTACACGTGGTGGGACGGCTATATCGTGGAGATCCGTGAAGCAAACTTTGACAGCAACATCTTCAAATCATTCAGAAATTATTGCAATCCATGAAACAAGTCGAGAATGTATATGGTTGAGAAACATGACTCATCATATCCAATCATCATGTGGATTAGCTTCGACAAAAGATAGTCCAATGATATTGTATGAAGATAATGCAGCTTGTATTGCACAACTTAAAGGAGGCTATATCAAAGGAGATAGAACAAAGCACATTTCTCCAAAATTATTCTATACACATGAGCTTCAGAAAGCAGGTGATATCGATGTTCAACAAATTCGATCAAGTGATAATGTGGCAGACTTATTCACTAAAGCATTACCGACATCTACACTCAAGAAATTGATACATAAGATAGGAATGCGTCGGCTCAGCGATTTACAATGACTAATATCAGGGGGAGTAGCTGTACTCTTTTTCCTTCGTCTAGGTTTTATCCCACTGGGTTTTCCTAGCAAGGTTTTAATGAGGCAGCATTTATTTTTATACTCCACAATGACTGTACTCTTTTCCTTAGCTTAAATTTTATTCCACTGGGTTTTCTTAGCAAGGTTTTTAACGAGGCAGACATTGAATATTAGGTCATTCAAGGGGGAGTGTTATAAATATCTTGGGTGTGAATGACCCATTATGCCCTTGTAAAGTTTATATTATTACAATTGTACCATTATCTACCCCTATAAATAGGGTGCTTCACTCCTTCATTTAACACACAATTGGAATACATAAATTCTCTCTCTCTATCTCTATATTCTCTCTAATATTTTGATAGTCTTGTTCTATCTAATACTTTGGTAGTTTTACAACATATACAACATATATTTGAAAAATTGCATTATTTGATTTAAATTTGAGCAATTGTTTAAATATGTTTTGTCTATAGTAACTTTCGTATATCACATGGGTGTGGGCAACTACAAACTGTACAAATAATGTATTATTTAAAGAGGTTTTCCAAAATTAATGAGAATTGTAATTTATTTCTATTTTGAGTATTCGTTGACAATCTGTATTATTAATCAAAGTAAATTATGTGTTCAATTTTTTTCCTATTTCGTAATGATATTTACAGTAAAATCATTTCATATTGTTCTTCCGTACAACGTACAGGTATGATATTAGTATCATATAACGCAACCAACAAAATTGTCTTCTTTCAAACTTGAAATGTATTCTCACATTTAATGGAGTCGATATAACAACTTTTGTCTCCAATATTGCTTCTGGACATATTTATAGCTTCAAAAACATGATAACTAAGCCTTCTAGTGATTAGCCTCGTTCCATTACACAATTTTGGAGCATGATCAATGTTTCTCAACAATACTTTTGACTTTTATGTTGGGTTCTCTCTTTCTATTAGAAAGAGTCTTTTACTTGTGAAATGGATTGACAAATTATTACCCTTTTTATGTTTTTAAGGATTCTTTCTTTTCAATTTTATATATTTTTTGAAAAAGGAAATACAAAATGCAGAGAGTTTTCTTGAATACAATTCCAAGTCAAGTTAGCATATATATATATATATATATATATATATATATATATATATATATATATATATATATATATATATATATATGACAAGAGATTTGACAAATAACAAAATAGTAATAACACTTTTATTTAATAGAATAACGTCAAGCAAAAACATTTGAAGATGATATTTAATATTGTCCAAAATTGTTATATGTTAATATTTAGCAAAATAATTACACCATAAGACCAATTTATATTCTAAAATAACTTCAGCTACAAAATATCATACTTCAATCACCTAAAAATTTTAAATAAAATAATAAATAAAAATTACAAACCAAATTCACTGGTATAGAACTTAGAACTTCATTAAACACATTTTCTTTAATGAAACTCATATCAAAATTTTCAATGTCCATTCATTAATCTTTTCTATCATCAAAACTATAATAATGTGGTTCCTACATAAAAGTAATTCATTGACTATAATAATAATAATAATAATAATAATAATTGCACTAAAAAAATATCTTAGTTAAGTACTTCATAACGTTTTGATCTGGAAGCATGTTTGGAAGTTGAAATTTTGAATGCCTGGAACTAAGTGACGAATGAACAAAAATAACTGGAAGTGGTTTTGGCCACAAAGGTACATTCATAAGAAAATTCCTTAACCATTCAGCCTCCTCACCTGCCTTATCTAAAGCTATGAACTCAGACTCCGTGGTAGATCTCACAATGCAGTTTTGCTTAGTGGATTTCCATGATACGACACTACTTGCCAAAGTGAACATGTATCCACCCGTAGATTTACTTTCATTAGTATCTGAAATCCAATTAGCATCGTAATATCCATCAAGTACAATAGGGAATTTGGTATAATGTATTCCCCAATCTAGAGTGTATCTTAAATACCTCAAGACACGGATAAGAGCATCCCATTGTTCACCATTAAGATTACTAGTATACTTGATAAGTCTACCAACTGCATATGCTATATCAGGTCACGTACAGTTCATGAGATACATGAGACTACCAATCACTCTGCATATTCTAAAGTAGAAACACCAAGACCTAAATGTTTTCTCAAATTGTATGCTTGCATCATAAGGTGTTTTAGCATGAACACAATTATATTAATTAAATTCTTAAGCAAATCTCTACATAGTGAGATTGGGTTAAAGTGATTTCTTTAGAACTTTTACTATTTAATTTCCTAGAATAACATCAGCAAGACTCAAATCTTTCATCTCGAAGTGCTTTTTAAAAAAATTGTTTAGTCTTATTAATCACATCTAAACTAGTTCTCATAATCATCATATCATCAACATATAAGCAAATAACACACCACAATTATTTTCAAATTTTCTATATATACATTTATCAACTTCATTTATAATAAGATCATATAATAAAACAATAACAATTAATATCCTAATAGAGGTAATCCAAGTCACGTGTGAATAAGTATCAAAGAAGTCAATTTCTTTTTGTCTATATTCTTTAGCTACGACTCTTGCTTTAAACTAAAATTATGCTCCAATGGTAGATGTAAATTAAAACTTATAACTTTTATAAATTTTTTAGTTTACATAAATAATATTGATAGTAAATTTCTTCATTTATTTTTGTAACACCCTAAGTTCAAAATCTTAAAACTAGGCGTGTTAACTTCCATTCACATTATATGTGGAATTAAATCGTTTAAACATTAAAATTTTCATTTATATATTATAAAATTTTAGAAAAAATTCGACAGAATCTCCTCTGTAAATTGGACATAGCCAACCTGTAGAGGGACATCAAAATCATTTTAAAGTACACATCTCAACTCATTCAATCCCAACATCATCCAAACCATTACAATAAGTCCCAAACTCCTCAACATAAATAAATTTAAACAATGAGCTCCATTTAACTAAATGGAGGGTTGATAAACTACTAAAGAGATAAATAACTTATCAAAAGCTAAATCCAATGAACAATTAAAAGAATGAACTAATAAAATAACTAAAACATTTATGAAATTCCAATTCAAACTTTATTTAAAATGATAAATCGTGGTATTGTATGAGCCTGCCACCAAATGCTCCATTCTTAGATCATCTAACTTTCATCACCTGAAATATTAGGGAGGGATTGGGATAAGCTAAAGCTCAGTAAGTAAACTTTGTGCATGAATGCATGCTTATGACATGAATGCTTTAAACTTTGAAATATGTATCCTCATTCTCTTTAACCTTTCAAAACTTTCAAACATTTCGAACTTTCACTTCATTTCCATCGTGAGCTCACTTGGTGTATCTTCTAGTCAATCAGATAACAGTGGGACAATTCTTATTTGGAACCAGATTAACTTTCACATTTTCACCGCAAAGCGGCTCATTCACTTCATTCCACCGCAAAGCGGCTCATTCACTTCATTCCACTGCAAAGCGGTTTAACAGTCCACCGTAAAACGGTTGAACATTCCGTCGCAAAGCGACTTAATTCGGGTACGCCGGTCCCCCGCGCCCCATTTCCCACTCGCATCTTTCATGAACTAGAAGTACACCCATTCTTTCTTAAAAACTTGGGATACATAACTTTAAACAAACTTGCACCTTGACACATTTCTTTCATTTAAAAATATTTGACTTCCCAATTTCAATGCCAATGCATGCTTGATGATGCAATGACATGATAATGTGCATGCTTGAACATTCTTCTCAATAACATATACTTTCATAAAGTAAATGAAATTCATCAAAGCAAGTAAGTTGCAAGGCAGTCATTTACACATTTCACATTTACATTCAACTTTAATAAAAATAGGGGGAAGTTTACTTACTTGACATCCTTAGCATTTACCGTTATTTGGATTTGCAAGCGGAGGAGCCTCGACTTCCCATGTCGTCAATGTACCAAAATCCTAATTGTATCCATTCATTTAGTAAAATATACCTTCAGTTCAAATTGATATATTCATCATTCTTTTAACATTACCTTAAACAAAGTAAAACAATAAATCTTCTTTCTCTTTTCATTCTTGTGATCATTTATTCCAAACAAGGTATTAAGATATATTAAATACTTCCATACAATACTCGAAAGCAAAAGATTTAAACCATTCGATACAACAATTTAAGCTTAACTATTAAGGTACTTAAATCAAAACCAAAGTTTGAAAAATGTACATGCCTTTACAATTTTCCCAAAATTTTGGAATTATAATCGTTACTCACATTCATACTAAAATCACAATGAAGTTAACTAAATTCCCAAATTCCTTAATCCTTTACCAAATCCGAAAATTTCAATTGAAATTTCAAAATAAATCTATAACTAACCATCTAAACTAAAAATTCAAAATTCACATATCTCAATATCACCTTGTATTCAAACTTAAACCAAAATTATCAAAATTCTTACTAACAACTCTAATCATTCAAGAAGGTTTCCCAATTAGACAAATTACAAATTTTCACTCATAGTTAAATACTAACAGTAAACTAACAGGCTTAAATTCATAATTTATCAAAATTTGAAAATTTTAAACAATGTTCCATTTTACTAAAATCAGTCAAAACAACCTAGATCTATAAATTCCAAAATCTGAAAATCACATGTATAGTATATACACTGTCATCATAAAGCTCCCAAATTTTGAATTTGACGTTTAACATATGAAATGTAAACAAAAATTGAATCTGAATTTATATATGTAAACATAAAATCTGAATTTTACATATATTTATACATATCATTCACATACTAAAATTAACAATTGAGGTAAAAATTTATGAATATTATATAGAGGATACATACATTCACATCATTAACGGAATGAGGTTAAGAAGTCTGAAAATCTACTGTAAAAATTTACCCCTATATATATATATATATATATATATATCAATGTCGACATACATCAGCATCACTCAAACTCCAATTTAACAGTTTAATTCAAAATCTATCTAAACTTAAATCTGAAATATACAACCTTAGGTAATACCCCCATACATACAATTGCACAAATTCGTGGGTTATACTTTGTGTGTGCGTCATGTGCGGCAGCTGGCGGAGCAGGGGAAAAATATGGGTTCCTTACCTAGGTTGGGTCTCCACATTGCAGAAGAGGCGCCAGTGGTAGGGGGCGTTTCTGGCGCCGCCAGTGCGCCGAAAGGGACGGAGAGAGAGAGAGAGCAACCGAGGGCGGGGTGTGTGAGTGATAGAGAGTGAGTCGCGAGAGAGAGGGCTGAGAGAGTGAGTCGCGAGAGAGAGAGGGTTGAGAGAGCTGAGTCGCGAGAGAGAGAGAGGGACCGAGTGTGAGAGTGCGAGCGTGAGGGATGAGATTAGGTTTAGGATTTAAATGTAAAACTTGTTAATTTGCAAAACAGTCCTTCGATTCTCATAAATAGGTAATTTAAGTCTACATCCCTTAAATAAAATTCAAAGTGTCACCAAACTTTTCTCAACTTCAATTTAATTCAATTTAGGCACTTACTACTCAATAAAAATAGAAATGGTAAATAACAATTAAAATAAACAATTAGACATGGAATTGTACGTAAACAATTCATAAATATTTTAATTGGCACATTGATAAAGACGGCGCCCAAGTCCTTCAACTGCAAAATAATTCAACTTATAGACATTAAAGATCATAAATTTATAATTTATAATAACATTCACATGAATATTACGTGAAATTTAAAATTGCACGTAAAAATAAAAAGCGGTCTTACAATTTTATTATAGGCAGTATCCATTTATATGTAAATTACGATCAAATCGATCTAAAAATTTTGAAATTTGATTAAGAAATTAAGAAATTATTTTTAATGATAAAATGCTCTTAAAAGAGAGCATTGCCCAGCAATTGATTTATCCCCCATATATGGGGACAAATCTATAGCTTTATGCTGATAAATGCGATTATATTCACATAAATTCATATATGAATTCAGCCAAATTGCTCCAAAAATTCGCACTGAAGTAGGTCATGTGAGATACAAATGTAAATGCAAATATACATCAAATATACACTTTCCATCGGAAAGTTTATTTACATCCAATATACGCCTTCCCATTGGAGCTCATTCAGGACAAATTGAAGATGTAAATCACCAAATAGATATAATATACACCATCATTAAAGTTGCTCTTAGGAGTAACATTGTTGACTTGACCCTTAGATATTGTAGTTCGACTCATACTCACTGTTTAGGCTCAACTCAATCCTATGGTTCGTGGATCAAACTGAAGCATCTGTGAGCACACTCCTTTTTCTTAAAGAAATTAATAACATAACCACCAAAAAAAGAGCTTAAATCTTAATTTCAAAAGTCGAGCTCTCTTGGCTCATAAACAAAATTTGAGCTTGACTTGATACATGACTCGTCTCAAAATAACCGGAATTGCTCAAACTCATTTTTAATCATACAAAAAAAATAATAAATAAAAAAATAACTTTCAAAATAATCTCTTTCAAACAAACGCTTCTTGGATTTATGTGTAAAATTACTCATATCACCTCTTTATTGCTATAATAAAATTATTATTTATAAACTCACAAATTGAATCATAAACTAATGCTTCGTTCGGTGGCCTGAATAAACCAATTATTTTGTTTATTTGGGCGTTCGAGGTAAAAATGTGTTGTTTAAAATTGAAGAGAGAAAATGTGTGAAGTTATAAAGTGATTTGAAAAATTTAGTAAATGAAAATTTGAATTTATAATGGGCCGCCATAGGCTAATTCAAAATAAATATGGTAAATAAAATAAAATTAAAATAACAATATAGCACATTGTTCCTATTCTTTATTTTTTTATTTTTTATTTGTTCCTTATAAATACACTGTATTCTACAAATTTCCCAGCATAATATATAGCAAACTGGTAATGATTTTACCATAAATTTTGGTAAAAGTGGTATTTAATAATTTCATATTTCCAAATACCTCTTTTATGTGAGATCTCACAGAAAAACACTACTAAACAGACGTGTTATTTTCTTTCTTTTTTGTTCTTCAACTACCCAGTTATACTCTCCTCAATATTTTACTTTGGAGGAATTCGGTTTTCGGGAAAACGTAAATAGATTGAATGAGGTCAAAGATGATGCAGTGGGAGTCAGACCCTTTGTTCTCCGCCGCCGAAGTTGTTCAAGACTCAGCAGACAGGTCTCTCTTGCTTTTTCGAACACGTTCGTATATCATTATGCGTATGTGGGCGTATTGTTTGTTTGTTCGTTCGTTTGTTGGTTTCAGTTTGATTGATTTTGAATAAATTGGAATGGTATAAAACACGCGAACTGCAAGATATGTTGGAAAAAGTAAATCTGTGAGGAATATTTGTGATCTGGGTTTTTTCTCCAAACAGTCTGCAGCATAATGAATTAGGAGAAAAATCATTCTCGTCAAAATATGTGGTGTGTGGTACCTTTTGCCTTGCCACGCTCGAGAATGCTTGCCGCATGTCAGATATTTACATGTATAGATACTTGGGCATACTCTGATGAGCCCCAGAATATATGCATAGAGCATAATTTAAACTTATTAGGTGCCATCATGGTTGAATTGTTAAAATTAGTATTGAAATCAAAGGCAGGGAAAACAAAACTTGAGATTTTTCTTTGGCGCATGTGTGTGTGAGGTTGGGCAATCGGGGATGGGGAATGGCCCCCCTTCCATGGTCCCTGCTGCCTCTGCCATTACATGTGTACGTGTTAGGCATATAAATGCTCTTGTAGGGTATTTCGTTTACCTTTTCCACGATTCTTATTAAGTTTATGAATTAAACTTCTTGAATATTGCGTATTCATGATTAAAATGTCATGAATTGATTTTCATGCATCCAGCGTTCATGTAATTGTATATAGTGCTTGCTAAAATAATGATTTCTAATTCAGTAACCAATAGGTTTGATTTGATGCATTGGTTGTCTATGGAACAGATTGGAAGTAAGTCAAATTTGGCATATTTGCCTAGCTCTTAGTTGGATACATAAGACATTGCAAGCCAAGAGTTCACCACTAAACTGATCTGTGATTGGGTTGAATCATAATATTCTTATTGTGTTGTGTTGTGTTGTGTTGTGTTGTGTTGTGTTGTCGATGTTAATGGAGCATGTTTGGTATTACGAGAGAGAAACATACTTTTCCCCCTCCTTACTTATTAATAAAATAAGCTTATAAACCTTCCCAAACATGCTCCATTACGTGTCTTTCTCTGCTTATATTGTTGAATAATCCAACCTCGCAAAACACAAAGTAATCAAGATTAATCAATAATACAGCGGAAGAAAACAATATAATTAGCAACGTAATTGAATCAATACATAAGCAATAAAACAAGGCAAGTAAAAACTCCATTTTTCATCAAATTAGCCGACTGCAGAGGATGAAAACGAGGGCTCAAATTCAGCCCAATCCCCACAATGGTAACACCAACAACAACGGCTAGAGAACACTCCAAAACAATCCCCAAACCGGCCTAGAACCACTGCCAGCACACCCACAACCCCACACCTAACCGACTGCACAGAGGAAACCACAGTAGAGGCCGAACAAGGACTGCACCAAGGAGACCCAATAGGACACGGCCACAACAAGAATCGACTAGTGCAGGAGGCGCACAAGCAAGAACCAAGCACACAACACTCGGCCACAACACAGGAGCTAACGCAGGTAGCACAGGAGCACGAGCCAACACCCACAAAGGAGAGGACAGCGTGCAAGTAAGAGGTGAGAGGTAAGGTAATGTGATTTCACACAGAAAAGCACCGGTTTCTCATGAAGAGAGGGAGAGAGCGTCGCTGCGCAGAGAGAAGGGAGGAGATGTCGAGAGTGTTCTAACTAGCCAAAAGGGGTGGGGGTGTGGGTAGATATAGGTTTAGGGTTTAATTAGGGAAGCCCTAATTAAATGGGTCATCTCCGAAGCCTACCCATCGAGCAACAGGGTCGAGACCCAATTAAAACCTCGACCTGGGCAGTAAATCTCTTAGCATGTGGGCTGCCTATTGTGAAGATTGGGCAATACCATAATCTTCGATCATGGGCCGAGGGCCTACGAAGCTTAAAATCCGACACTGTGTATTATCATTGCCCCCGAGGTTTGATTGGGACCAAAAAATCCCAACAAACGTCCAGCTTGGTTCCAATCGAACCTGCAACACCAAAACACCTAGTTTATTAGTTGCACAAAACAATTCCAAACGAATTAGAACTCAACATACATTTTCCAATATTTCACGTTAGAAATATATCCCATACCTGCTGACAGTACTCACCAAAGGCTAAGGTAAAACCCAAGAATACACTAAATCATAGCGAGCCAAACTATGCATTTATATCACATTAGCAAGTAATACAACTTTAGACAAACAACACATGCTTTCTAAAGACAAATGTAAACAAATTACATTTCCACATGAGTCAATCAAGAGCATTTAATAACAAAAAGTTATAGGTGACTCCACACATGCGATGAGAGCACATCAAAGGCAAACCACAAATCTTTTCACCAAGTTCACATAAAGAACATAACATTAACACCAAGTTAATCAAACATGGTCAATACAAGCAACGGATGCAAATGACCCCCAAGAAAAGATATACCCACAATTACCTCATTCCAAAACCGATGTAGCTCTCCTCTCATCGCCATCTATGCTCACTAGATAACTCAACAATCACATCTAACTGGTAAACTACTAAGATCCCAAGACAATGGATGTACCTCTATCACAATCTCACTTCTTACCCAAAGAAGATAAAACTCGAATCTCCACCTCACCTAGAGATAATGGGAGCGTCCTCCACCTAATCGAGATCCTCATAGATAGAGTTAAACAAGATATTTGACAACCTCACCTCTCGTGATCTACATGTCAAAAAACACACATCCCCTAGCATGTCACCAAATACACTCTTAGGCATCTATTCCAACCTTACCAGCTAACCCTCACTTCTAACATAACTACTGAACACCCATCCCACCAAGGGAACGACATCTGACACCTATTGTGAGAACACACATAGTATCAAAACCTCACACCAAAAACCCAACCACCATGCATGTAACCATGTTATACACAAAATAACATATCACACTCAAATTCATGCACATGTTCAAATCAATACAAATGGAATGCAACATAAGAAAAGCAACCGAATCAAGTGACCACACATGCAAAAGGGTAAAAAATCAATCAGATAAACACAATTATTCAATAGAAACTGCTAGTGAGATAAGAGCATCAATAAACTCCACTCGGATCAC
Source organism: Ligustrum vulgare (assembly GCA_963555705.1). NCBI lineage: Eukaryota > Viridiplantae > Streptophyta > Magnoliopsida > Lamiales > Oleaceae > Ligustrum > Ligustrum vulgare. Next base: position 15,900,295 of record OY743188.1, on the reverse strand, counting down.
CTTCCGAGTAAGTAACTACATTGACCCCATTTCTATCCCCATCTCCTATTTTGTTTTTCTGTCCAGGGCAGTCTCTTTTATAATGGCCAGACCTACCACAACCATAGCACTTCCTTCCCTTCGCCTTACCCTGTGACTTAAAACTACTTCCACTCTTCCGTCTATCACCCTCATTGTTTGAGTCACCTCTGTTTTTACCACGCCCACCTCGCATCATGTGGATCTCACCACTACCACTCCTCACATCTCTTTCAGCTTTCACTTCCCTCTGCCTACTTTTCAAGGAATCAATGACAATTTCAGGTGTAAGAGTATCCCTCCCATATTTTATAGCATTCTTAACCTCTTTGTAAGTGTCAGGAATAGCATTTAACAATATAACAGCTTTATATTCTTCAGGTACTTTTTCACCACAGTTAGTGATGTCTTGCACAAGTTTGTTAAAGACATCCAAGTTGTCATCTAAGTCCTTAGAGGGATCAATTTTGAAACTGAAAAAACTTTCAAGCAGGTAAAGCTTATTAGGAGTAGACTTTGACACATAAAGCTCTTCCAATTTGTCCCAAAGTTCTTTAGTGGTATCATGTTTTCCAACTTTACGCAAAACAGAGTCAGATAGATGCAAAATGATAGAAGTATATGCGAGTTCATCAAAATCCTTTTTCTCATCAGCAGTCACAGTATTTGGGAAAGAATTGTCAATAGCTTTTGAAATCTTTTGTTGTACCAAAATTCCTTTCATTTTCTGTTGCCATATAGAAAAATCACCTTTACCATCGAAGATGTTCAATTCAAAACGATGTGCAGACATCTTAACAAATAAGAAGCACACAACGCAATATAAGCACCACACGAAAAATCACACAGAAGATCCTAAAGGTCGCAATATACGCCGTTCTAAATTCCCAGGATTCCGTGAGACTCAAAGATCTCAGGTCAAGGGAATTTTCGACACGGGAGTCTAGGTGATAGTTCTAATAATAACACAACAGGAAATAGATAATCACCAAGATATATCAAAAAACAGGTATAACACAGCAATACCCAAAACACAGGTAATAGCAATTAAATCCTATAACTAGCAACAGGCAACTGCAAGCCTAATGGTCACCCCACACGATGACCGCTATTACAGAAATTTAAAAGTGATCAGCCAATTTACCAGAGCGGACTTTTCAGAGTCCGTAATATGGAGAGATGCGAAATTATTTATCGTTTTATGTTTTTGCAATTAGCGATCTTTGGAGCGTAAGTCAGTACCAAGCTCAAAAGTCTCCAAAATGGTACCTAACTTGCAAAAGCCTATAAACACCAAACAGTCAATAGTTTTCAATCACACAGATTCTGAAAACACAATTGAAATGTAAATAATTTCAGCAACAAAGAACAAAACTAATTTTCAGTTAATGAAAATTAAATCAGGGAACTAGAAAACTCAATCAACGAATTCCAGTATTGATTCAATTCTGCCAATCACGCCACCAAGGCTCTGATACCAATTGTTGAATAATCCAACCTCGCAAAACACAAAGTAATCGAGATTAATCAATAATACAGCGGAAGAAAACAATATAATTAACAACGTAATTGAATCAATACATAAGCAATAAAACAAGGCAAGTAAAAACTCCCTTTTTCATCAAATTAGCCGACTGCAGAGGATGAAAACGAGGGCTCAAATTCAGCCCAATCCCCACAATGGTAACACCAACAACAGCGGATAGAGAACACTCCAAAACAACCCCCAAACCGGCCTAGAACCACTGCCAGCACACCCATAACCCCACACCTAACCGACTGCACAGAGGAAACCACAGTAGAGGCTGAACAAGGACTGCACCAAGGAGACCCAATAGGACACGGCCACAACAAGAATCGACCAGTGCAGGAGGCGCACAAGCAAGAACCAAGCACACAACACTCGGCCACAACACAGGAGCCAACGCAGGTAGCACAAGAGCACGAGCCAACACCCACAAAGGAGAGGGCAGCGTGCAAGCAAGAGGTGAGAGGTAAGGTAATGTGATTTCACACAGAAAAGCACCGGTTTCTCACGAAGAGAGGGAGAGAGCACTGCTGCGCAGAGAGAAGAGAGGAGATGTCGAGAGTGTTCTAACTAGCCAAAAGGGGTGGGGGTGTGGGTAGATATAGGTTTAGGGTTTAATTAGGGAAGCCCTAATTAAATGGGTCATCTCCGAAGCCTACCCATCGAGCAACAGGGTCGAGACCCAATTAAAACCTCGACGTGGGCAGTAAATCTCTTAACACATGGGCTGCCTAATTGTGGAAATTGGGCAATACCATAATCTTCGATCATGGGCCGAGGGCCTACGAAGCTTAAAATCCGACACTGTGTATTATCATTGCCCCCGAGGTTTGATTGGGACCAAAAAATCCCAACATACATAATTTTCAAGTTTTTTTATTATCCCAATTTATGGTCATGCTAGGGTCAGCTTTGACTGATTTTTCCTTTTTGATTAAAAGGTGAATCGGCATGATCTTTTTTTTTTTTTGGGTGGGGAGAGGGGGGGGGGGGAGGGGGGGAATGAAAGTGCGAAAGACGTTATAATAGTGGGTTTGTTCTTGTGATGAATTTGTAAGCTTAATGTACACCTTGAAACTATGAGTGTGTTTGATATTATTTAAAATGAGTTTTTTTAAATGAATAGTGATTTTTAGAAGAATGGATGGTTGAAATTTGGTTGAAAAGTCAAATATTGTGGGCTTGACTTTTAATGAATGGTTGAGATTGAGTACAGTAGAAAAATGAGTAAACTTTAATGAAAACCAAACAAGGGCTATGGTTTTATCTTATTTTCATTTCTTTTCCTTGATATTTATGATAAAGCATGTGGATTGCAGTCGTATTTGTGACTTAAAACTCCCTGGTTTCCTATTTAGGATGGAGTCGACATTTCGCCTTCTATTGCATGAACAAAGTCTTGTTCAAAGAGATCATACAGACACAAAAGTGCTTACTTCTATAGAACATAACCAACGTGATCTCACCACTGCTCTTGAGACAGCAAAATGGCAGGTATTATTAGTGAACAGAAGTTCCCTTTTTTTTTTTTGGCTATACTCTTAGCCTGTGTCACTTTTCCTGCCAGCTTGAAGACTTCGAGAGAGAGGTAAATTTGTCAGCCGTGAGAGATGATTCTCAGAAGAGGCAAAACGCAATCACAAGACATAAACAATTCATTGAGGCTATTAGAGAACAAATAATTTATGTGGAACAAAGCCTGGAGAACGCGTCAGTAAGAAAATCATTGACAAAAATGAACTTGAATGAACAAGACAGAAATGGATTGGCATTGTTTCTTTCAGGTGGAAAACCTGTTGAACACATTGCAAGTCATGACTCAGAAGATGAGACTAGCAGATTTTTTTATCCTGCTGCCTCATCTAGTTCGAGTGACAATATTTCTGAAAGAAAAGCTGGTGAAGCTGCAAATTTTAACATGAATATATTTGCACATATAGATCATGATTTGAAGGGGGACAAGTTAAGTAAAGTGGGTTCTCTGTGTTCAACAGAAATGGGATTTGAACCATCTTCTTCTGTTCAGGATGCTTCGAATGGCAGTTATAATGAGAATGGGAGTCGGGATTTGGAAGCTAACGAGGCCAAAGATAATAACCACTTTCAGAGGAGTAAGCTGAGAGGCTATTGTAGGATCATGGGTAAATTTGGGTCCTTGGGAAATTTATTATCTGTTTATGGGAGTATGGCAAGTAGAAGCTTTGCAAAGAGATTGAAAGATGGCGAGGAACAAATGCATTCTCCACCTTCCACTGAAATGCAGGTATTTTGCAACTAGTCACTTCTAAATCAAAATTGATATTATGGTTCCCATTTATGGTATAATGGACCTTTTGGTGGACTTCAAGACTATATGGCTGAATGCTGAAATGTTCAGTTATAAATTACCTGATTTACCATTTGATTTGTAGATTGGTATTCCTAGTTAAAATTATCAGCCTAATTGACAATGGGATAACATCTTTTCATTGTTATTTTATTAAGTACATGTTTGAAGCAACTAACATTATCATAAATTAAGTGAGATTTTTTACCTACATTGGAAAAGAATTTGGTCAACTTCTTAAACGATAATTAGACCTTGAAGCTGGAAAATGGCCAGTAGAAACATATGTAATTTCATTGTCATTGTCATTGAGCATTTCAATTGGTGGGAATAGAAAATATCATCAGTAAATAAATTCAAATATGGTTGAGGTACAATATGTTGGCTAAACTTCATTAATAGAACTGACATCTCTCTCATCAAAGTCCAGGCTTAGTTTTTGAGGCATTCTTTAATTGAGATAATTAGAAATGACTTCAACTGAACAATGCACCACGCTCTATTCAATTCATTCATAGATTTCTTTAGAAATCCTGAGTTCTATATGTTGACTTTTGATATGTTTGTGCACGGTAAATTCTTTGAGGGCTTTAAAATGTGAAGTAATTGACCCTACCTATAGCATTGCTAGTGCTACGTATTGAAAATTTGCAGAGAATCTGATTCTTGATTGTAGGTTTCAATTACTTGTCTAGTACTAGGCTGAGACTATTCTAGGAAGTGTTGATTTAGTCAAATTTCGAAATGGTTGGTCAAATATTTTTAGCATTCTGTATAAATCGGTGCATTTTAATGTAAATAATATCATACAATTGTATTCTAAATGGATAAGTCGGTTTAATCCTATTATTGAAAAGATAAGGTTTTTTAAACCATCAATTAGTAAACTAATTTTTCCTTAATGTGTGTTCTGGAAGAGTAGTACTTTAATTGGAAAAGGAAGCTGTTTAATACTTAAAATTTGTGACGAGCCTGCTAAAAGAAAATTCACTACAATAAATAATATCTTTGTGTCTGTAACCATCAAATTATTCTCATTTCTTTGTTTCTCATTGACAGAGACACATTAGACGACTGATGTCAACTTGTGGATGTAGTGGTTTTCATTTACCATATCCAGAGTTGTCTGCACGAGTTATGCACTCCTGTAGCAGGATTAGGAATTATAGAGAAAGATGCCAGATACCTCTACGTCGTATTCAAGTCACTCGACATTCAGTACTGTTTATATCAGCCATTTTATTGATACTAATTGTTTTAGGTGAGGCATGGCTAGAGATTTCTATTATTTCTTAGTTATATGTATTGATATTCTGTTCGGATGGTTAATATATGAACATATGATCATGAACATTGTATAAGTAATTGACCTGCTTCCCTTTAGATATCAGTCATCTGGCATTCCTTTCTCTACTCTTATCATAATGAAATTTCTACTGGTCATTGTTCATTAGGCCAAGAAGCTTTAAGAAAATAGTGGTATCTATCCTGTCCTCCTTCCTGAGCTTCAACCCATCCCCACCCACCCTAAAAATTGAATTCGAAAAGGGTTTAAATATTTCACCCCTGTGCCTTTTTCTAGTCTTGACCTGAGGATGATGATTCAGAAGTCTGATGGAAGCACTAGACAAATATTATATGTGGAACCATGATCATTGTATCTCAAATAATTGCTAATTCCTAGGGCTTTCTTTGTATAAGTTGATTGCTGTTACTCATCAATGATATATGTTCTTTTGCTTTACTTCTCTTTTTCTCAAGGAAAAATGGCCTGGTGAACAAAATGAATGGTTTTGCTTCTGCAGTTCTGCTATCTATTTACAATTTCCATTATCTTATTTTTCTATTTTCCTCTTGTTCCCTTTGAATATCTTTCCTTCTTTTCAGTTCATCAGAAAAGAAAAAACACTTGGAGTCATCTGTCCTGGATTGACGGTCTTTTCAAATGTAATCGATTTGAGTTTGAACTGATATTTTATCATATATGTAGCAACATACTAAGGTTTACATGAAGTAGAATATCAAATGAGGTAGGTTGTAATTCTTAGTTTTAACTAATACTATTCCCTCGTTTGATGAAATTGTCAACATATTTAATTTAGTGCATGTTTGGTAAGTGGTGAAATTAAAATCTAAGTGATTATAAGCTGTGGAATCTACAAAACGTCAACATAATTAGTGGAAATACGAAATGTGTGTATAAAAAGTATGTTCGACCACAAGTGATTAATTATAATCAATTCCCAAACATGGTCCAAGTCTTTTGATATCAATGTCAAACTTATTCAACACAATAATATAATACACTCATTTTTTTCCTTTTGTAGGTCTCTTGTTATCTCAAGTTGCTTGAGCAGCATGGAGAAGAAGAAATACCTCATTTGACTGCATATGCTGCCCCATTGTATACGGTACTGCATCACATAATACTACATTAGCTTGTTTGGTAAATTGATGAACCTTGTTGTACTAAACAATGCTAAGAAAGAAAACGAAGATAAAATAAACTGTTTGTTGTATTGTATTGTCTAGTCTAGTCTAGTCTTGTGTGTAACAAATACACGACTTCAAGTAAGTATTCAATTGTCATGAAAGTGGGGGTGATGAACACAGTTTATATTGGGGATTCTGCAAGTTGCATTCTATCGATTTGTACAAAAACCATTCATTGCTTGTCACATGGATTGTAACATTCTAATTTGTAAATAAAGTCTAAATATATCTATTTTTATCGGCTTTGCGAATTTCAGATAACCCCATGTTTTCCCCATAGCTCTGATAGAGGAATCTAAAATCGAGGGACTGTGTAGGACTTTGTTATTGCTGGAAATGATCTAGTGTCCATATAAAACTCATCCGCCACATTGCGGATGGATTGGGTAATGGTGAGTGGGCCCACTGTCCACCCATCATAGGGGGATGATTGGGGGTTTCATAAGAAACCCACAGTGAATTTTAAAGGGGAATATCGGTAAATAGGTATGGCAACCAAAATATTTTGAGATATAGACTTTGACCAAAAAAGAGATTTTTAAATTAAATCAAAAAGGAAATTAATGATCAAATTACACAAGTGTCCCCCTCTTCAATATACCCTAATTCCAAACATTCTGTCATTTTCTCTCACCATCACCGACCTTCCTCTCTTCCTGCTCTTCTTCCTCCCTCCATTGTGAAAAAAAATTCAAAAATTAACGGGTCTCTTCAACTCGTTTTAGCATCCAAGCGACGCCACCATCTCTGTGAAAGGATTCATCGACAACAATCTCTTCCAAACAAGAAACAAGAAGACTGTAAGTGCTCATTTCCATATCCTTTTTCTTCTTTTTGTGTTTTATCAACAGCTGAAGCTTCACCATCATCGACTGTACTTTTATCAACAATATGCGTAACCAGTTTCTGATTTTAAAATATATGCTGTAATGCCCTCAATTTGATTGCACTGAAAAAAAATTCTCGATGCTATTTGGTTGATTTTTTGGGGGGGATTGTTTGAATATAGCTTAACCCTGACGTAAAGACAGATGGACGATGACCATTGTCTTAATCTGCATCAAATTTCGTTGGTAAGCCCACACATCAGGAGTATGAATGATAATACTCGATCACTCTCCATCAACTTTAACAAGTTTAGGCAGCCGTAGCAACTGTATGAAAAAGATGCATGTCTTGTAATCTAAACTTATGCGAGATAGTCAGTTTTTGGCACAGAAATTTTTTGTGCCTTTGTTTTTAGTGAATCTTTTGCTGGATAAATAGATTGAAATTTGGTTTTCCCATATATATCAGGTATTTTTTTATTTTCCATTCATTTCTTAAATACACATAAAAACGAGAACATGGTAATTTCTTATTATTATTATTATTATTTTGGCAATATTGCTTGTTGGGTGAAGATTTTATTCATTTCTTGATGTAGATGGAGATGGGCTATGTATAGTTGAATATATTGAAACTTGGATTGAACTTTAGATTATTGAAAATTCATATATATGTGAAGTAGGATGAAATGAGTAATGCTCTTATGGTGTTTGATTAAATGACTTAAAAGAATGAATTTATTGAAGTTAATTTTGTTATTGAACACATAACGGCACCAATGTCGTTTCAGTTATACCATAACGTCACTGTTGCCGTTATGAGTTAGAGCTCTTTCAATTGCGTTCTTGATCTATTTTCACACACTCAGAATGTTAGATACACAATTTTTAGTTACTTTAAGACTTGTGATAATCAAAAAATATATAAAATTGTGTAACGGCATGCATGCCGTTATATTTTAAAGTGATGGCCCAACAAAGATTCCATTAGCTATAATCACTCATTCATGCAGTGATGGGGCTGGAATTACTTATTGCGGAAGCGAAAATATGGAGGTCCCGGGGTTTGGGGGCGGAGCCCCCGAATTTTTTTGAACCAAGTGAACGTACAGATACTTAGGTGAATGAATGGTAACCGTATGTCAATCATTTTATCTTTCGAACCTAAATTCTATTTTTCCTTTTTTGCTCCATATATTTTCTTCCATAGAAAAACTTCATGGCCACAATGATATTCATTTACTTCTTTATTCATCGTGATTTCTTAAAGAATGGTTAGTATTGCACATAAATCATGCTACTCTAGTCATACTGACTAATTAATGTAAGCTACATCGGTTGGCGCATATTATCATCTCTTATCATATAATAAAAATAATTTACTATCATTGTTGATACCTATCAATTGCTTTGCAGATCCGAATGTTGATTTGTTACAGTGAAGTTCGTCGAATTTTCTTTTGCAGGATTAGACTTGAGTCTTGTTCAACCGAAGCATTTGATGACGTGGAGGGAAAAAATGACATCTGGAATTTTAGCATAACATTTTGACCTGTAGAACATGTTTTGAGATCGATTTATTTTGTACAGTTGCATATGTAATTCTTAATTTATTAGTAATGTAGAAATGCTAATTTTGTAAAAATGCTTTTGTATCCAGATTCTTGTAGTTGTTACCATATTTTTTGTTGTGAGGTTCTGTGTTCATGCTCGTGGACAGGTTCTAGTTAAACCGTGACCACATGTATGTCGCTATGACTTTAAATGCAAGTGGACAAGTAGAAAGGATAACACCATATTTGACTTTCAATTATTAAGTGGTTGTTTATTTACAGGTTATTAGATGAATGCCCAAGTATAAAGGATAACAGCATACTTGTCGTTCTAGTTATGTCGTAACGGCAGGCATGTCGTGACGCCTCTAAATTCAACCGGACAGGTTACTGTACAAGTTTTTGTAGAGTCGATTTTTGTGTATAGGTGCTTTTCAGTGTACAAGTTACTATTTATGGATTTGATTTTGAGATGTGAATGGCTAATCAGATTTTTGTTAAGTTTAAGTTGTTATTTATACAGGTTATTAGAAGAATGTTAAAGTAGAAAGAATAGCGGCACGCATGCCGTTCTAGTTCTTTCGTAACGGCATGCATGTCGTTATGCCTTTAAATGCAACCGAACAGGTTTCAAATTATGTATTTACGATATGTATGTACTTCTGGACATTTGGATGTGGTTTTCGGGTGTCGGAGTAGAAGAATGCTGAAGTAGAAAGGATAGCGGCATGCATGCCGTTCTAGTTATGTCATAACGGCATGGTTGCCGTTATGCCTTTACATGCAGCCGGACAGGTTTCAAGTTATGTAGTCACGATATTTATGTATTTCTGAACATTTGGATGTGGTTTTTGGGTGTAGGATTAGAAGAATGCTTAAGTAGAAAAGATAGCGGCAGGCATGCCGTTCTAGTTATGCCGTAAAGACAAGGTTGCCGTTATTACTTTACATGCAGCCAGACATGTTTCAAGTTATGGAGTCACGATATTTATGTAATTCTGGACGTTTGGATGTAGTTTTTGGGTGTAGGATTAGAAGAATGCTTAAGGAGAAAGGATAGCGGCAGGCATGCCGTTCTAGTTATGCCGTAAAGACAAGGTTGACGTTATTACTTTACATGAAGCCGGACATGTTTCAAGTTATGGAGTCACGATATTTATGTAATTCTAGATGTTTGGATGTGGTTTTCGAGTGTCGGATTAGAAGAATGTTCAAGAAGAAAGGATAGCGGCATGCATGCCGTTCTAGTTATGCCGTAATAGCAGGGTTTCCGTTATGCCTTTAAATGCAACCGAATGGGTTTTTACTTGTGTAGTTACGACATTTACGTACTTTTGGACATATGGATGTGATTTTTGGATGTCGGAGTAGAAGAATGTTCAAGAAGAAAGGATAGTGGCATGCATGCCGTTCTAGTTCTGCCGTAACGGCAGGGTTGTCGTATGCCTTTAAATACAACCGAATGGGTTTTTACTTGTGTAGTTACGACATTTACGTACTTTTGGACATATGGATGTGATTTTTGGATGTCGGAGTAGAAGAATGTTCAAGAAGAAAGGATAGCGGCATGCCTGCCGTTCTAGTTCTGCCGTAACGGCAGCGTTGCGGTAATGACTTTAAATGCAACCGAATGAGTTTTTACTTGTGTAGTTACGACATTTACGTACTTTTGGAGATATGGATGTGATTTTTGGATGTCGGAGTAGAAGAATGTTCAAGAAGAAAGGATAGCGGCATGCCTGCCGTTCTAGTTCTACCGTAACAGCAGGGTTGCCGTAATGACTTTAAATGCAACCGAATGAGTTTTTACTTGTGTAGTTACGACATTTACGTAATTTTGGACATATGGATATGTTTTTTGGATGTCGGAGTAGAAGAATGTTCAAGAAGAAAGGATAGCGGCATGCCTGCTGTTCTAGTTCTGCCGTAACGGCAGGGTTGCCGTAACGACTTTAAATGCAACCGAATGAGTTTTTACTTGTGTAGTTACAACATTTACGAACTTTTTGACATATGGATGTGATTTTTGGATGTCGGAGTAGAAGAATGCTCAAGTAGAAAGGTAACTAGTCTATTGTATCTAATTCATCATAAACACAACATGCATCCTTTAAGTTACTTGATTTATTTTATTATGAAATCTTAAAAATGAAGCATCATTAGTGTCATTATAACAACTAATACTTTAATTTTGTCTGTTTTCGAATGTTAACATATATGGGGATCGATTAAAGCATTAAATTAGTAAGGTATGATTATAACGACACGTGCGCCGCTATATTGTTCCCATAACGGCATTTCTGCCGTTATGGGTATAAACTGTTCGGAACGACATGGAAATGAATACACGGGCTTGTTAGAGTTATATTATAAAAAATAACACGTTTCATACTGATACAAATGGATGACAAGTCCGGTTATGGCCATAACGGAAGTATGCCACTTTATTGTACCCGTAACGGCTTTTGTGCCGTTATTGGCCTAAACTCTTCCGAACGACATAGAAATGGATACACAGACTTGTTAGACTGATTTTCTAAAAAATTAAGACATTCTGTGCTGATGCAAATGACTGCAAGTCCGGTTTATGAACATAACGGCACGTTTGCCATTTTAGTGATTGGATAACGGCATCTGTGCCGTTATGCTGACAGATTATAACCAAAACTTGAAGAAAAGATATGTTAACTACCTGTTACGATATTTATCTGCTACAACGTTAAAAAAATTTTATCTCCCTATTACATGTAGAGATGAGGTGTGCTGATCAAAATGAGTGACAAGTATAAAATTATGAGTATAACGGCAGTATGCCGCTTTAGTGTACCCGTAACGGCTTTTGTACCGTTATTGACCTAAACTCTTCCGAACGACATAGAAATGGATACACAGACTTGTTAGACTGATTTTCTAAAAAAATAAGACATGATGTGCTGATGCAAATGACTGCAAGTCCGGTTCATGAACATAACGACACGTTTGCCGTTTTAGTGATTAGATAACGACATCTGTGCCGTTCTGCTGGCAGATTATAACCAAAATTTGAAGAAAAGATCTGTTAACTACCTGTTACGATATTTATCTGCTACAACGTTAAAAAATAATTTATCTCCCTGTTACATGTAGAGATAAGGTGTGCTGATCAAAATGAGTTACAAGTATAAAATTATGAGTATAACGGCAGTATGCCGCTTTAGTGTACCCGTAACGGCTTTTGTGCCGTTATTGGCCTAAACTCTTTCGAACGACATAGAAATGGATACACAGACTTGTTAGACTGATTTTCTAAAAAATTAAGACATGCTGTGCTGATGCAACTGATTGCAAGTCCGGTTTATGAACATAACGGCACGTTTGCCGTTTTAGTGATTGGATAACGGTATCTGTGCCGTTCTGCTGGCAGATTATAACCAAAACTTGAAGAAAAGATCTGTTAACTACCTGTTACGATATTTATATACTACAACATGCATAACAGTAAAATTCACAGTTTCAACAATACTAAAATGTATTAAAAACTTGAAATGCAAATTACATATTTTATCAAAAGGATGTTCAATTACTACATAAAGTGCATCCATCTCTATGTAGCCGATAAAGGATTTGTACAAGAATAGGAGTCACATTTGCTGGACCATTGCCTATATGCCTCCATGTCCATCCACCGCATTCTTTCTCCACAAACTCAACAAAATAACAAACTGATATCCACACCTTGTCTAACACATCCATCACTGCAATTCAACATAAAACAAATAGATTTCAATTTATTATATCATAATAGTACTACACTATACATGTCAAAATGCAAAAAATAAAATTTTCACTCAATACATGAAGAATGCTAACTATTAACCTATGTCTAATAGTACTAAATTAGTCATATTTTCAAAACCAATTATCACAATCAATGCTAGGTATATGGTGTCAGTCAAAAATTAGATAACGACATGCGTGCCGTTATAGATCAAAGATAACGGCAAATATGACGTTATGACAAATTTTTAAACAAATGCATATATCAGCAACAATTTTGTAAACCCTGGATGTTATAAACATACTGACAGTGAAAAAAAAAGATAACGGCATGAGTGCCGTTATACATCACAGATAACAGCATGCATGACGTTATGGCAAATTCGTAAACAAATATATAAATCGGCACTGTATAATGCACCAGAACAAAAAATGTAGCAAAAAAATTATAGGAAATTATTTTAATGTGTACCTTTTTTCTTCTCCAATTGTAAATCCAAAATGTGGATTATTTAACCATTTTTACACACCACTCAAGCTTCAATGGGTAAAAGAGAATGACAAATAATAATATGATTGTTAGGCTTTTATGTAGAAGAAAACAAGTGGAGAAGAAGATAAATGTGAGAGGATGAACTATCCAGAGAAGAAAACGAGAAATGAATTGTTGGGTTAAATAATTAGGACATGTTTGGTTGTATACTAGGTTTCAAGGTGATTTGGCAAACATGGGTATTATTGACAATGTCTAACTTCTTTTCTTTTTTATTTATGGAGAAAATCTATTTACCAAAATATAGTAGATGGAGATCTATTTTACTAAAGTTATGCTTTGACAAGTCTTTTTAACTCAAACCCCCAATTTTAAATCATTTCTTACTATTGTTAATGGACATTACTACACTCACTTATTAATTTACACATTTTCTTACTTCCCCCTCACATGGGATGGGGTCCACATCAAGGGAATGTGTAATCCATGGGAGTAAGAGTAGCAAAATTCATTGTTAATATACAATTTGATTTAGAGTCCACCGTGTGCAACATAAGAATTGCTCACTGTCAATGAAAAATTATCAAGTGTCTAATTTAAAATGTTGGATGCTTGGGAATTTTTTACTGATTGTGAGCAAATCTTATGTTGCCCACGGTGGGCAACAAATCATCAAACCTCTGTTAGTGTATATATGCAAAATTATCATATTTGAAGATTTTGTTTTGCTTTCCTCTAGAAAAAGAAATGGTCGTACAAGAATATCTACATTTTTCACTGCTGCGTAGATTTTAAAAATTGGAACCATATTTTTTAATTAAAAGCATTTTAAAATTGGAACCATTTATAAATAGAGAGAAATGTATTATCAAGTACTTCGAGGATCTTTGATAAAATAGTGCTGTATAGGGAAAAATATTTCTTTTTCATATTTTCATCTACTTTTGTATTATTCAATTTATTAAATATGACTTCAATATTTTTGCTTACATAAGTTGAAGAATTTTTGTGGGGTTTGACATCGATTTCGATTATTTTATATCAAAATACGTGACTTGAAAATTTGAGTCAATTTTTTTAAGAGCACTAGTAGGACAACGTGAGTTGCATCATTTACGTAAACTATTGTAATCTTAATGGAAGTTAATTAAATAATTATATAAATTGAAAATAAAATGAAACTAACTTCAATCTTTATCTTTATAATATATAAAGGGAGAGTACTTCCTAAAAATATATTGTAAAACATTTCTCTTCTAAACTGCATTTTCTTAAACAAAAGTAGTCAATTAGTAGTCAACATTTAATAAACAGTTTATTAATAGCAATTACCTGGATTAATATCGAAAATGAATGCGAGATTATTTCAATTTCAATGAACCAGAATACTTTTGATAATTATACTGCTATTATTTTGAAATCAAAAAATATGCAAAATATAGATGTCAAATCAAAGATCTCAACGAAAATTTTAATACGAACTCACAAGTGAGAGCTTACTGTAAATATGTCGATCCTAAAATCACATAAAAAATTAAAGGTAAAAGTTCTATTTTGTATGTCACATAGGGCGACCACCTCAGTGAGCTATGAATAGCAATACTCATAAAGATAACCAAGTTGAAGAGGTCATAAAACCACACACAAGGTTACATTGGATTATGACCTTTGATGCTTTGAGTTGTGGTTGGATATGATATAGTTTACATTATGTTTTTATTTCTATTTGGTTTCACTTAACAATCTTGTGCATTATAACCATTGTAATATTGTGTAATAATAGTTATTGTAACATTACAATCTTTATAATATTGTGTAATTGTATTTACTATAACATTATAACACATCGTAGACTAAACATCAATGTCATCACTCGCATCAACCACAACTTCCTCACCAGAATTCGAAGCAATATTACTATCATTGTAATGTTGTGTAACGTTGTGTGATTATAGTTACTATAACATTATTTTCATGTTAATGTAATACTGTGTGATTGTAGTAATTATAATATTTTTTTTAATAGATTGAGTCGTTCACAGTTTATTCTCATACGGCCCAGGAGTTAATATTAAAATTAAATAGTACGTGGAAGGAGGAGGACATAGACTTGACCTCCAAGATAAAGGAAATGTAGCAACTGATAAAAAACGAAGTTGAATAAATAAAAGGGAAAAACATGCCCCATACATCAAAAGAATAAAAGATAAAAACTAGACTATAATCCTCTGAAGCTGGGAATTCCATGTCTGTCAATATGTAGAAGTGCCCTGATACTGCATAATAGATCCTATGGTCCATACCCTCGGTAAACTCTCGAGTCCCATCCCTCAGAAGCAAGTGAATCAATAACCTGATTACCCTCACGATAAATGTGAGAGACAATCCTTATAATTGTTTTGCCTACTAGTACCGCCACCACCAAACACAACAAAATCCACACCTCTAGCCACCACCGAACACAACCTACCCCATCATCTGCAAACCACCAACACCACCATTTCTCCTGCACTAACACCGCACCACCACTGCACAAAAAACTGCATCACGAGCACAACCAAACATACCACCACTACAATCACCAACCACCACATAAAAACCAACAACCAACACAAACAATGGAACAAACAATTGAAGACTACAATTGCAAAGCGCATCGCGTAGCTTAGAGGCGTCGCCTGCAGAAATTCTCAAGCTTCCTTCTCCTTCCATGGACGCACCTCCGAGCTTCCTTCTCCTTTCATGCACCTTTCACTAGTTTATGATTCTTTGAGGGGGAAAATGGAGATTTTGTGGGCCATTCGTCTCAACCGCTCATGGGTTGGGAAAGGAAAATGCGGTGCGATTAGGGTTCAATTGGGATTAAATTTGTGCGCTGATTCACCATCGGTTGGGAAAGGAAAATGCGGTGGTTGTTGATCCACCATCGGTTGGGAAGGGAAATCGGTTGTTGGTTTTCCATGGCGGTGGTTGGAGTTGGTGGGCAATGGTTGAGCAGATTAAAAGAGAGAACGGTCAAATGTGGTAGAGAGTATTTAAAATTTTGTGAGATTAAATAGATGGATAGGAGAGAGGGAGGGGAGGGAAAACAATAACGTACATTATTTTTTTAAGTACTTTGAAAAGTCGGTATTTTTTTAAATTAGGTGGGTGAAAATATTGTATGATATAATTATCCCTTTTCGATGGTATTGTTTACCGAGTTTCCTTTTGAATACACGTGTAATTAGCTCTACCAACATGTTGATCCTGAACTAATGGATGCAGATTCTAAAGTAACTCAACTCACAAATTGTCAAAACTGAAAATGTGGAAGTTTTTTTCCACAAGTGTGCGTCTTGTTTGATAGAAGGCTTCAGATTTTGTGGTTTTTTTTTTAAATAGGCTTAATGTGGATAATTTGTAACAAAGAGCATTGAAATAGGGGAGGGATCAGGTGCGGTGGGTTGGGGTGGGGTAGGGCCACGAATACATTGGGATTTTTGCAGGATTGTGTGGTAGACGTTGATTTTTGGGAGGTTTTTTATTTTTCCATTTTGGCAAAAAAAGAGTTTGAGAATTTGATGGAGAGGATGTTTTTAGTTCGAACAGTAACATTATTTATCATTAGTTGAGATTATTAGCAGTTAAATTGACAATGAATTCTTTGTTGATTCATTTATTCAGATCCACCGTCAGTTAGACGAATGATGGTTTGGTGATCACTGCTAACTATCTTTAGATCATTTTCTTCGGTTAAAGAGAAAAATCAAGTTTTAGTTGATTAGATTTGTTATACAGACTGGCGGCAAGAAAGTATGTTGGCCAATTTGTGTTGGTTGATCTTTGAGGTGACGTGATTGCTAAAAAATTGAATGTTTGACGTGTATAATCTATAATCTGTACCCCAACCTGTACACATAGCACTTCTGTCATAAAAATTGATGGAAAACGTAGTTAAAAGTCGCGAGTCTTATAAAATATAAGTCAAAATTAATTATTTATTTTAACTTAAATTTTAATCCACACCAAAAAAGGACTAGTACTACCCTAAATTATACAACATTAAACAGTATTTAAGCCTTTGTTTGAAAACATGTTTAAAAACATATTTTTTACAACATAATTTTTCAAATCACTTTTTAATCACATATTTTCTCTCCCCACTTTTTACCTAAAAAACATTAAAAAAAAAAAAAAACATATTTTTAAAAACAAAACTTTTAACAAACAGAGCGTAAAGGATCCCCGCAAATGACAGAAGCAACAGCAAAAGTAACCAGTATTTTAGAGGGGAAATGTGCAGGGTTTGTACTTTGTAATGAAATTTGTAATTACTATACAAAAATAACAACCCTTCAAAATGCAAGAGAGGAATCAAACTTGGATAAACGCAAATATGCTTATTTCAATTCATTATGATAGTAGAACAAACTGCATTATTATATCTATGGTTTAAACGTTTCTGAATTCACCAATCAACATATCCACTATGCTCTATTATGGAAAGGGGCGGGGGTTCTGCACTATCTCGAAGCTAAAACTCAAATTTGATGCCTAACCAAAATCCTGTACAGATATGGTGAATGAAGTTGAAGGAAAGTCTAGTTATATGTTTAAGCTCTTGGATAGCGAGAGCTTCCTTTCTTCCTCAAAAACTCGGGGATCTCCACAGAACCACCTTCCAATGAGGATGCAGGTCGCCTATTGATTCCAAACCTGGAATCTCCCTGCGTCAGCTGATTTGCCTGCATTTCGGCCATTGACCAAGGAACATTACGAAAAAGATTTAAGTGGATGTGGCTGATACATGTGGGGAGAAAGAAAGCGACAGAGAGGGAAAAATGGACGGACGCATGCGCGCACACACACACACAGAGAAAGAGAGAGACCTGCAAGGATATTCCATCTTTTTCCTCTTGTCGTTTAAATCCAGTGGCAATCAAAGTTATACTCACCTGGATCAAAGCAAAACAAAATGAACAATCAAAATCCCACAAACATGATTGCTCTAAGTTAACCAAAAGAGTCAAAAACTGTCGAATTTCATACTTGTCAACCGGAACCAAACCCACCCCATTATGAATACAGGGAGGGAGGGGGGGGGGGGGGGGGGGGGGAGGTTCCTCGATGAATTCTTTGGTTGTTCACTTGTCCAGTTAGCATTACATCTTATAATGTCCAGTTGAAACATCAAGCATCTTCAAATTGAATATTTTATGACCTCATTGCAGTTTCAATCATCTAGCTTAACATGTTACCGTTTATGCTTCTACACCTAAAATGTGCAATATATGTCCAATATTAATTTTGGCATCCCATGCACAGAATCAGCTACATATGTTAGGATAAATACAACCAATTCTGCTATTCATGATTTAAATATAATTTAGTGCCAAAAGTCAACATGTAAGTATACTAATATATTCCAAAAAATTAGTACATCATGAATACAATAATAACGTGTTCAGGTGAATTGTTTTTTTTTTTTTTTTTTAGTTATAATCAACTCAATTTCCAATACAACTTTTTAACCACACATCTTTTCTCTCTCCAATTTTTAACCATCAATTTACCTAGAGATTTGAAAAAGCAAATGTTTATAATTAACTTTATAGCCGCCGAACGGATTGTAAATCAAACCTCAATTTGGTTTTAACAAGCTCAACTTTTTTTGCACAAACATTTTAATATCTTGATAGTAATGAAGTTATGTCCAATCATAACTTCTGATCACTAAATCTCCCTTTCAGAAGTCAAATTAAAGAGGACAAGCAGGGATAGCGACACCCCCAAGTTTCCAAAAGTTAATGTTTCCTTTACAGGGAAAATCAATTTTAAATTTATCCTAAGAAGATTAAATTTATCCTAAGAATTCAAATTATCCAAACTTCCCCACCCCTCTCTAGCATCCCCTCTAGTCATGTTTCCCTTATGCCGGATATACTAGAAGCAAAAAAACGCATACTCCATCAGCATAGACTGGTGATCTGTGATTTCAAGCACCACAAGTAACAGATTTCACAGTACATTTAGCATGTATCTCCCTATTCCAATCCTATTAGTGCATAGACAATTGAATAGGGTTTCAAATAACGAGTGATATGCAAAAAGCAGGTTCAGTTACATGATTAAATTGACAATAACTTACTTGCCCACTTATTGATGGATCTATTACAGCACCAAATATCAGGTTAGTGCTTGGATCCACGAGATCATAGATAACCTCGGCTGCAGCATTTACCTATCATTTCACATAAAAAGGAGAGTACATAAATCATGACAAAAAATATGTTAGTTACCTACCAAAATCCATAGAAAATCATCCATTTGAAATTCCATATTTCCTTATGTATGGCAACACATACAAACCAACACATCATAAACTGCTGAAGATGAATAATATCCATTTCCTTCTCTATATACTAAACTGATATGCAATTTAGGAAGTTTTGAGGATGCTAAGTAATATTTGATGGGAAGAGCATTCAATCCAAATCAATACATTTGACAAAAATGGCTTATAATTAAGAAATATAAATAGGATTTTGAGGATAAGGAATAAACTCCAGAGATTCAAATCCAGATCCTACTATCATAACTTTACATAAGGTAGAGTTTGTTTTGTTTGGGGCGTTAGTGATAGATATGTCACCCTATCTTTTTTCCACATAACTATACATGAGAAGTTCATATCACGCGGCTCCTTGTTAAATCTCATTATCTCGTAGAAATGCTTAAACTTCGTTTTCACAATTTTCAGATTGCAACCATTTGTCTAACTATACATGTGACGATTAAATCAATTTTTCCCACCCCAAATCAACCAAATGCAACGGAACACAAAAACACAAATAACTGGACAAAAGAGAAAATAAAGAATTTAACAAGGCTTAGCTAACCGCTAACAATCACAGGAGAATAACACTTTTATTGATAAGAAAAATAAATCACTCGTTACAATATTTTTCTCACCCTCACAACTTCTCCCAACACAAAGAAAGAACAACAAACGTGTTTTCTTTCTAAACACACTCACCAAATTTCTCTTTTTCTCTCTCACATGCACGGCACGCAATACTTTCTTTTACTTTTCACGTGGATCAGAGGCTTACATCTTCAATATGTCAATGTGTCTATATATAATAAAATCGTGCCAAAAATCTTACCTAACTGTAATTGGATTCTCTTATTATTTTCCTTATATAATAATATCAATAGTATTTTATTCCATTTCCAATTGGTATTATATATACAAAGAAAATAATCATAATCTAATTTGACCACTTTATCTTTTCTTGTCAAACAAGAATTTTTTATTCCATAACTTTTTGTCAATCCCAACAATCTCCACATTAACCAAAAATTCTAATAAGCATGAACAGTATTCAACGATTTACGTCACCTTTCGTTTTGACATCTTCGAACTACTTTCGTCAATCTTCTTATCATTAGTCACAGATCCTGTCTTAACTACTTCACAAACTTAAGCAGTAGTAGAAGACTCCCATTGGTGTGACTCCAATCTAGTAGCTCCACCTAAAATTGTCTTCCCTATTAGCTTGTATAGATTCCCAACTTTTTCACCTCTAATTATTGGCACATAATTTTTATTCATAATCATCACACCAGCTCTAGCAGAATATTCATAACCCAACGATATTAAACTTCGCTTCAATCTTAGGACAAGCAAAACACTTGTTATTTGTCTTACAACTCCATCAAACATCTTTACCTTCACAATACCAGAACCCTTAACTTCAAGTTTTTGATTATCAGCCACAAAAACATTACGTAATCACACGACTTGTAATTATCAAACCAATCTCTATTTGAACACATATGATAAAAGCGTCCAGAATCCAAAAACCAATCACTAACTGGACTATCATAATTAGCAACACACAAAATATCGTTAGCGTCATAATTTTCCTCCACCACATTTGTAGAATCTGAATTCTCCAAGATTTCTTTACCTTTCCTCCTCGATTCAAGATATTTTGCCAACTCTTCACAATCTCTTCTGACGTGACCCTTCTTGTGACAGTAATAGCACTCCACGTCTCTCCTTGAACGAGATTGAGAACGATCCCTCTGACCATAATTTCTTCCTCGCGATTCACCTCTACCATACCTATTATCAGAAGTAGTCAACAGAACCCGATCACCATTCACATTACTACTTGGCTTCTTCATGTTGGCAGTCTCTAACAAAGCAGTCAAAACTTCGTTCACTAGTCTATCAAAGTAGATTTACCAACTAACAACGTGGTCACCAACGTCTCATATGATTTGGGCAAGGAAGACAATAAAAAATCTCCTTATCTTCGTCCTCAATTTCCACATCCATATCCACATTCAACAACTCAGTCATGCATTTATTAAACTTATTTAAGTGATCCCTAACATCAATATCATCATCCATCTTCAACTTATATAATTGTTTCTTCAAATAAAGCCTATTAGTTAGGGTCTTAGACATATATAAATCTACCAACGTTTTCTATAATTTAGAAGCAGGTTTTTCGTTCAAAACACTATACTTTACCTCAAGTGCAAGAGCCAATCTGATTGTACTGTCTTCGCTTCTAGTTCTTCCCAATCTACATCTTTATCCCTTCTGGCTTCTTACTCTGCAAAGGTTTGTAAAGTCCTTGTTGTACGAGAATATCTTCAGCGGTACTCTTCCAAATATTGAAATTATTCTTCTCACCAGATTGCTCCACCTCAAACTTGGAACATGTCATCATCTTTGCAATAATCCCAGAGTTTGAACTTGTCTCTGATATCACTGTTGGGAAAAATCAGTTTTTCCCACCCCAAATCAACCAAATGCAACGGAACACAAAAACATAAATAACTGGACAAAAGAGAAAACAAAGAATTTAACAAGGCTCAGCTAACCGCTGACAATCACAGGAGAATAACACTTTTATTGACAAGAAAAATAAATCACTCGTTACAATATTTTTCTCACCCTCACAACTTCTCCCAACACAAAGAAAGAACAACAAACGTGTTTTCTTTCTAAACACACTCACCAAATTTCTCTTTTTCTCTCTCTCTCATACACACGGCACACAATACTTTCTTTACTTTTCACGTGGATCAGAGGCTTACATCTTCAATCTGTCAATGTGTCTATATATAATAAAATCATGCCAAAAATTTTACCTAATTGTAATTGTTTTCTCTTATTATTTTCCTTATCTAATAATGCCAATAGTATTGTATTCCATTTCCAATTGGTTTTATATATACAAAGAAAATAATCATAATCTAATTTGATTACTTTTTCTTTTCTTGTCAAACAAAAATTCTTTATTCCATAATTTTTGGTCAATCCCAACAGATACAAGACGCAAAATAGGGGTAATTGCTTCAACATAGAAAAACACCAAAGTTCAGACATATATAATAATTGGCGTTTCATGCTCTTAGTTTAGAGCAAGCATTACTATGAATAAGATACTCTTAGGAAACTAGTGGTACAGTTTGTGAGACTTCCGCCCTTAATGTCAATTGTCACTAGGCCTGGACATTTTAATCGAAACCGAACCTCCTGAACCGAAACCGATCCAAAACCGGAGGTTCTGGTCCACCGGAACCGAAAACCGAAAATCAATTGGGTCCGGGTAGGTTTTTGATTCTTGAAACATAACTATGGATACTCAAATGGAAACAATTTTTATATAGTTTTTTGCAATTTATACACTGAGAAAAAAAATAACTTAAAAAATCTAATTTATGTCGTAATTTCTAAAACTCTAGGCTAACATTAAAAAATCAAGACTTTCTCCTACTCTTTTACCTCTCATCTCACATTAGAATATTGCATTTCATGGGTTAGTTTAATAATATTTGCAATTTGAGCTTTCTATGAATCAAAAGTTCAAGACTGGGTTGTAATTTAAGTTGATAAAATAAAGTTTTCATTTTTTATAATTCTGACTTTTATTTTCTTGCATTGTTTACAAACTTGAGTGTTTTTTTAATTATTTTTATAATGCGTTACAATTAAATTTGATATTTTCAAAGTTTGGACTGTAGTACACCTTTTTGTTATATCGAGTTCATTGTTCTCTATTTAAAATATAATTAATCTCTACTATTGAGTCAAATAATTGAGTTTCTTAGCTTAATTTTCTCCCTTACACAAATATTGCCGAGTAGTAACGTTTTCGGTATACGTATTGAAAGGACTTATATGAAACTATTTATTTAATGTATATATAAAGAAAATATTATGGGTAGAACCGAACCTGAATCGGAACCGAAGGTTCGGGTTTAGGTTTAAGTTTGGTTCCAATAATTATAAGGACCCTAATGGTTCCAATTTTGAAATACCCGAAGTATAATAAGTGGTTCCAGGTATTGAAATACCCAGAACGACCCACCCGACGCCCAGGCCTAATTGTCACTAGCAAGGCTTGGTTGCAAAGTTTTGTGTAATTAGAGTTGTCTTGGACATTTAAAAACAAGAAAAGTAGTCTAACTTTGTTACTCACACTTCTTTAATAGCATTTATAATAACCTAGTCATAATCAAACATGCGTTACACGTAACTTCTAGTCTAAGCTAACAGATCTGTTGCTATTAACTACTTCTAAATTCTTCCATAACCTTTTGGAATATGTGTTTTTAATTGGATTTCTATTAGTAATTCTTGTAGATGATAATACGAAGATGATGATGATGATTTATTCATAGAGGATGTTGGAGGAAGCAACAATATTAATAAAGGGCTTGGAGTGCACAACCATAATTCTAATGAAGAGCAGCACCTTTAATACTAATGATTGAGCCATTCGCTTTGATGATTGAGATCATATTTTAAAAGTTATATTTAGATTGAAAACGTGTTTGAATTATTTTTATTATTTACAAAAAAGTCTTATTCTGGATTGTTTATTAAGATTAAGAAGATAAAAATTGGATTAAGTTTTTATTTTTATTTTTTAAATATTTAGTGACTAGTAGATATTTAATTATTGTCAGAACTTTTATTTTACATTTTTAGATATTTATATAATAAAAATATTAAATCATTATTTATAGGATCTTACTATCCTCGATCTGGTCCAACAATTCGATCAGCAAACTCCTCCATCGAACAGATAAAAAAATACAATCCTGATAACCTTGTTTATAAAATAGTTTATAAAGAAGAAATAATAAGAGGAACGGATGGATCCCACAAAATGTGTGGTTAATGAGTAGTAGGTTTGATTGGGTAGTTGAAGTTAATATCAATTTATAAACCATTTACAAAAACCTCATTGCATTCATACAATTATCGAATAAAGTAACTTTACACACCCATTTTTATTTTGGCACCAGCTTTGTTCCTCGTAACAAAAGTTTTGATAATGATTGTTGAATACATTGAGTCTATCTATTTTGCACACTTTCCCCACTACTGCGGTTTGACCTTCAAATAAGGTCGGCCGACCTCAGAGTCAATTTTGTTTAAGTGTTATATGGTACTTGAGAAGTTTGCACAAGTATACGTCTCCCTAATATTTCCTCGTATATGAAGGATATTAGGACGAGCCTCGTATCTTGGTGTAGAAAATACAAATGGGAGGTGTGCGTATGATTTAACACATTGTAATTCTTCTTTTTTAGTATATTGTAATTCTGTAGTGGCATCAATAAGTGGGCAAAGCTCTCGCATTCTGAGTGAACCACTCTAAATTCTGTTTTTACGTGTTCTCATTTTATGGTAAGTGTTATTATTGCTCTCATTAGTAAGGAATAATCATTTATTCCAACACACAAATCAACATAATTATATGCTTTGACTAATAAATAATCAATGCCAATTAATGCCCAATATACTTTCGAACAGTTCAAGTAGTTCCACTTTAAATAAAACCTCGGTTTGTGCTTTTCTTCGAGAGACTAGACACCCTTGTAACCACAATATATAGATACTTTCCATATAAAATGTGTCATAATTGTAGGTTATGCCGTTATGTTATCCATTTAATCTATATTAACTAAGCCTTTGTTTGGCAAACATGTTTAAAAACATGTTTTTACAACACAATTCTCCAAATAACTTTTTAACCACACACTTTCTCTCTCCACATTTTGCCTAGGAAACATAAAAAAACGTTTTTAAACACACAACTTTTAACAAACAAAACCTAAATGCTTATATATAATGTACAGAGACATATTTAGAGATTTCACATTTGGTTCTTGAATAATTCACATGTTCAATTCTTATAGGAGAACTTACTTACGGAAGACTAATTGAAATCCTTGAGTATATATGAAGTTAATGGCTCGGTGACAGAAATAAGTATCTTAAGCTCGCCTTAAGATCTGAAGGTCAACCATCAACATTTCAGAACTAGTGGTAAAATACACATAACTAAATATTGTAACATACAAGAGTTCGGGGTACTTCCAAAAAAATCTTGTTCAATTTGTGGCAAATAACAGGAAAGATTGTGCACTATGATTTTGAAAATAACACAATATTTAGGAACTCTAGTATGAATTGTTTGACTAATTTGGGTTTAATATCAGAGTTACCATTTCCTAAACTTCATTGAAGAAAAAGGTATTAAAAGAAATATGAATGCAATTAGACAATGAAATGAAAAAACCATTTCATAAGCCTTGATCTTGGTAAATGGCGATAAAAGTAATATCTATGAAAAATGAGAGCAGCAAAAACTACCTCAAACAATGTTAAATCTTCCTGTGGCCCTCTCTATCCCAATATCCAGTAAAGGAGATTGAATGGCATTTAATGCAGCATCTCTAGCCCTGGTCTTTCCTGTGTGATGCAAGATGACAATACTGTTCATGATAAGATTCAATATTTATAAAAAGTCACAAGACGCATGGGGTGTGACACATAATGTCCAAAATTCCTTTTTTTTTTTTTTTTTAAAGTAAATAATTTTTTAAGTTTGATTGATTATAGAAAATTATACTTGGGACAGAATGGAGATAACTTATATTTGGTGCAGCAGTTTGCTGATTGCTGATTTATTCATTTGATATCTCTCACTCAACAAAAGGAAATAATTTCTAATTTTATTATATATTTTTTCTCGTTATATGTTTTCATCAATAAATTTGTTATACATTCAATTCTAAGAAAATAATTTTCTAATGAAAGATAAGACTGTAGGACAAAAACTACAGAATTTACAAGTTTCTCCATGGCAGTTATTATCTGCATTCTCTGTAACAGCTGGAATTAGGGCAAGTTGGATGGCAGTACTTAACTAATGAGGTTCATGCTCAAGCAACACATCAGCATTTTGACAGCCATAAAAATGTTAGAAAGATTTAGTAAAAATCAGTCCATTATTTGTCCATTTCCACGTTAGTTTTATCGTATCACTTGAAATGTCCAGTCCCACATTCAGTATAGCAAGCAATATTTTACAGGCCCATTTCCCTATCTCGCAGCGCCTTTTGAACTGCAAGGGTGATACCAACTGATAGTAGAAAAATTGCACATCTCAACCACATTAGCATTCTAGTTGGCAGAAATGTTTCAGTCAAATCTGCGGTCAGGGTCATCTTACCACATAACAAGTCTAGCAAGATCTCAATCTATGACCATACCAGAACAAAACTGGAGAGTTTTATGAAACTACCAGTTATATTGGCTGTTACAGTGTCTCTCTTACGCCAACGGGTTGAGTTGCTCAAATGATGGTAATCAAATGCCATCCTCGCTGGACACATTGTTTTTCACGTGAGATAGTTACAGCCCAATCTGTAGCGACCGGAAATTTAAGTTTAACGAGAAACTTTATTTTGAGATTTCAAAAGGAATTTAATTAGTTTGCCGCGTCACTACAACACTTCCTAATGTTCGACATAAATTATTGGTCACAATAGAATTTTGTGTGAACTTGCCTAACAGTTGTTTTATTTTATTGGCGACTTAATTTTTAGCTCGGTCTAAATTATTTAACAAATCTAGTTTGTAAGAAATTTTCTATCACGCTACACTTTTTAAGTTCCATAATTATCTTTTCGTTGGCCACGAACCTACTTGTATGATTTTGCAATATTAGTTAGTTTACTCAACCTTAAATACTTTCCTAAATTTCATGTTATTAGACGGTTAATGTCAATGAATACATGTTTGGTAACGTGTCGGGTTGAAAGATTCAGAGTGTTACACAATCATACATGTAAAGGGAGAGATTGTTGAGGAGCAACAATGACGCTCTTATGCCCATGATTGCGTCTTTCAAATGATGGCAATGGCATAAAAGGTTAAAATCTTCCCTTACTGGACACAAATGATGAGATGGTTGAAGCTCGATCCTACATGTTCAATTGTTTTATGATATAATACTTCTAAAAGACTCACTTGACTAGGTATGGAACTGGCCCTAGAACAGGAATTTCCATACTCATTTCCATATTTTTACAAATCAGCCTTGTCAACCCTATTCACAGAAATTGCTCCAGAGTTAATTCAAGGCCCCAGATTGAAAAATATCATCACATAAATTCATCAAGTGAGCCGAAGCATTCGTGCATCACTAAATCAAGGAGCAGTCAAAATTTAAAGATTTGTAAAATTCTTCAAAATAAATATTACATTTAAATAATTTTTTAAACCTTAACTAAACTTTTTCAATTTTAAGTATAATTGTTAGATAAAATGGTGTCTTAGTATAGTTGCCTCCACACTAATTTGCACATTATAGACCTTCTTCAGTTGCTTTGGATCTCCTTTTATTCTCTCTCTCTTTCCTCTCTTATTGTAAAAAAAAGAAGGGGGTTAGTTGATTAGTCGTTATATCTTAGGCTCTATCAGATCACAGTCATTATATCTTAGGCTCTATTTGTTAAAAGTTTTTTTGTTTAAAAACATGTTTTTTATGTTTTTTAGATAAAATGTATGGTTGAAAAGTGGAGAGAGAAAATGTGCGTGGTTAAAAAGTGATTTGGGGAATTGTGTTGTAAAAAATATATTTAAAAACATGTTTGCCAAACAGAGGCTAAGTACATTTTTTGCTGATCTCAAGCGGGGCACCCTAGGTCCCTTATTACTTAAGAACAAAATAAGTGCAACATAGAAAGGCACAAACGGCAAAAAATGAGAGCTTTATTAGAAATTTGGGCCTTGTGAGTTCTTTTTTACTAGAATCATTAAGGCTCTGTTAGGTAATACTGTAGCAATTATAAATTGATTTATTTATATATTTGAGGTAAAATATGTGATTGAAAAATTGAGAGGAAAAATGTGTGGTAAAAAGTGATTTGAAAAATTGTATCGTTTATAAATTGGTTTATAAATTGTAATGATTGTAACATAGGCTAATTTTATTTTAACTTCTCATGTGGTGTTAATAAATTAGAATGGAGTCGTCAATCCTGATTTTCCCAAAATAACAGCGAAATTAGATAATATTAGCTGAAATATACGTAGAGTTGCTACATTTTGTTTGCTTATATGGTAATGCATAGAGTTTTGCTGCTGAACATAATTTTGTTTCACTATGATGAAGCATGCACTTCACCTTGCACCAAAGCTCCATGACTAATTGGGCCTCAGTGCACTTTTTCAATTAAAATAACTATGACCTATCTAGTCTAGAGGGGGAAAAAATATCTAGCTCAATATGCACCATCACCAAAATATGAAGTAATAGACGAAACAGTTTTCACCTAAGGACACTATAATTTCCATTACTCAAAAGTCAAAAGGGCCAAAACACATTTTATCTTGAGCGGAGACTAGCATAAAAGGGGAAAGAAGGTGCAAAGACAACACATGATACAAACATGAACAATTTTATTGAAATTTTAATGAAGATGCATAAATCCTGCAACTTTTTTCTATCCAAGTGGTTTCATCTCAATGCAAATACATATTTATGTCCTGAAACGTAGCACTCTTGTTCGTTGAATCATTCCAAGACTATATAGGACGTATACAACAATGAGGAAATGCCGGATGGTCATGTTACTTGTTAGGTCTAGGCCAAGAGGAGTGAAATAGGACATTTAAAATCTAAAGCAAACAGCAAGCATGAGAAGAAGACTTGGTATCCAAAGTTTGAAAACCAAAGGGAGAAAATTCTTAAAAGCTAAAAGAGGTGGAGGCTGGAATAAGGACCATAAGGAAAAGACAGGTGATGCAAAAGCTCTTAATTCGCTGGATGACATTGATAAAAAGGAATAGTTTAAAGCTAGTCGAGCAAGAAACACAAAACCAAATGGCTTACTGGAATTACCTGTCACGGTCCCTATCCCCATCAATGAAGAACCAGCATTTGCCATAATAGCTCGCACATCTGCAAAATCTACATTTACTAGCCCAGGAATCTACAAAGAAATAATTAGTAGACAGAATCCCAATAACTATCTCAGATATAATAAGAAAGGCAGTCCGGCTATTCTTATGAATAATATCAAACTGGAGGCTTACATGCCACAAAACATCGTATGAGCACATGTACCAAAAAAAAATAAAAAAAAATTGCATAATTGTAAAATATCTGTCCCAGAGTTTCACCCCAGGAAAAAGAAAGCCCGTTAAGAAAAAATAGAAATAAAAATTACAACCATCATTGTGGTTTAAAAATAGATTATAATGTCCTAGGAAAAAAAAAGTAGGGAAAAGTTTTGTTGTTACATGTAGAATATTTTATTGTGTGAATGTGATAGAAAATGAGCATGAGAAAAAAGAAAATTGGAAAAATGAGAGTCAAACATAGGCTAAAATCTAAATTTTAATTGGTACCAAACAGGGACATATTCATACCGTGATTATATCAGAGATTCCACGAACGCCTTGTCGGAGAATGTCATCAGCAAGATTGAATGCTTCTGTTACTGGAGTAGATAGGGAAACTGCAGTCAACAATTTATCATTTGGAATGACGATGAGTGTGTCAACATTCTCTCTCAAAACTGCAATTCCTTCTTGAGCTTGTACAGCTCTTCTTCGTCCCTCAAAAGAAAATGGAGTCGTGACTATACCCACTGTCAAGATACCCATTGACTTTGCAATCCCTGCAATTATAGGAGCTCCACCAATTCCTGTCCCCCCACCCATTCCAGCCTGCACATTAATCGTAACCCCAAGATAAGAGAATGAGAGAGGTTGGCATTATTAACCATTCAGATTTATACTAGTTGCTAACTAAAGAACGTTCAAGAAGGTACTACTGGTTTTAGAACATAAAACCAGAAGAAGACATAATAAAACAGTTTAACAGAATCGAAAAATGCAGATTTACAGAATTAGAATATGTAAGCAGTGGGAAATTAGGCAAGGCAAAATGCATAAACAAGTCCAGCAAACAAGACAAAATATGAAAGAAGGATGATCGAGGCAAGAACTAAGCTCTCTACCCTTAAGACATTTTTACCCATTACAATGCTTAAGGATTGGTAAAATGCCTCCCAAGATACAACAGTCCAGCTTGTAGAAGTAGCACACCAACTGCAAGTACAACAATCCCAAAAAATGGTAGTACTCTCTGAATGAAGAACTGTGCAAAATGTTATGAAGAAGAGGAATGATTAATTTCGTGTTATATATGCAGAGAGGAAAGACGCCTTTTATAGAGAGGGAAGTGACGGTTCGGAGGAAACTGCTGACAGTTTTCACATGAACCATCTCGCCACTTATCAAACAGTTGTTGCACACTGATCCACCACTCACCAAAATGGGACGGTTAAGAAACTGAATATTTAAAGGGAAGGAATAATTAAAATCAGATAAAAATAAATAAATTTATAACAAAAAAATTAATATTGGGCTCAAACGAGACCCACAACCCGAGCCGGCTGGTCGAACTGCGACGGCGTGAGTGCGTGTGGACTTTGGACTAGTCTAAACATTATCTAAGACTCCCCCCTTTCAAAGACTATTGGTATCCCTTGGGGCCCAAACTCATTTGCCAAATTGACGCTTATAAGGTGGTTCATATTTGGTTTTACAACCTATGTGGGATTGGAACAATTTTCCAATTCTTTCCCATTTATTCCTCATTTTATTGTCCAACTTTCAACCACAATTTCTCATTCATAATGAAACGGTTTTACACAATTAAATGTTTCTTACATTCATCTACTCGAAACATAGAATTTAATTGAACATTGATTTGGACAAATCGAACATCAGGTCCTACTTACATTTGAGGTCAAAGTTGACCCATTTGGAGACCCAACCTATGTGGGATTGTAACAATTTTTCAATTATTTCCCATTTATTCCTCATTTTATTGTCCAACTTTCAAGCATAATTTCTCATTCATAATGAAACGGTTTTACACAATTAAATAGTCTACATTCATCTACTCGAAACATAGAATTTAATTGAAAATTGATTTGGACAAATCGAACGTCGGGTCCTACTTAAATTTGAGGTCAAAGTTGACCCATTTGGAGACCAACCTATGTGGGATTGGAACAATTTTCCAATTCTTTCTCATTTATTCCTCGTTTTATTGTCCAACTTTCAACCATAATTTCTCATTCATAATTCATAAAATTAAATATTCTACATTCATCTACTCGAAACATAGAATTTAATTGAACATTGATTTGGACAAATCGAACGTCGGGTCCTACTTAAATTTGAGGTCAAAGTTGACCCATTTGGAGACCCATTTCCAACGAGTACATTGCATCAAGTACACTGTTGCATAGACCTAAGAGAGTTTTAAGCATATAGGCCATTACACGCCTGAAATGTAACATAAACTGAGCTCTAAGTTACTGCAGTGAATGTTAATTTTACAATTAATATTAAAAGGAGTCAAGGTAATGTAGCAGATAGCAGATCACCCTCTGCTTATGGTTAGATATTAAGTAAGTGATTACTATGAAGATTTACAACAAATTAGAAAAAATTCTAAAAAAACGCAGGTTTCTAAATTTTCTCGTCCAGATTAATGAAAAATATCAGCAATGAAAGATCATCTAGACTCTAGGTTAGTTAGCCAATATAAATTGTAAAATTAAATAATTAGCCCAGGATTAGTGATACTAGAGCTCTGTGTTACCAGGATCAGAAATAGTTAATCTTGATAACCAAAGGAATCTAAAAGTTTATGACCTGCATATAGGGTGTGTGCTAGTTTGACAAATAGAAACTCAAATAAGCAAGAAAAATGTTTGAAGACAAAAAACTGGAATGGAACAGCAAAATCATTTTGTGCAGAAAATCAATGGTTCAAAGAATCCAAAACTTACAGTAATAAACACCATGTCCGATCCATGAACAGCCTCTTCTATAGCTTCTTTGCTTTCTTTAGCAGCATTCGTCCCAATATCTGGGTTACCACCAGCACCAAGTCCTCTGGTTAACTCTTGACCATTTTGCAACCGATTCTCAGAGAACACAGGGGACATCCTCATGGACTGAATATCAGTGTTAACAATCCAGAATTCCACACCCTTCATTGCACTCTCAATCATACGATTCACCGCATTTGAGCCACCACCTCCAACGCCAATAACCTTGATCTTGGCCTCATTGTAATTGTTCAAACTTGAAAAATCTCTCAAACTCTCAGTTACGCTTCCGCTCAAGCTGTCCTGTCTTGGGTTGGTCATTGTGGCATTCTTCTCACCTCTTAGCATAGAAATCTCTGGGTGAAGATTCAGAAATCTCTGGGTCCTTACCTTGAAATTGATTAACACTGTGAGAGTTAGTCGAACATTTGAACCGAGGACAATTTGAACCACTCTTTTGACTAATACCTAAAATCCCACTCCTTTCTTCAACAATTTTTAAGGGGGCAACTCTTCCTCCGAGAACATTCAGTACCCCCATGGGTCTGCTAGTATCTGGAGGTATTAAATACTGAGGCGGACACGTAGCCATCACAGGAGAAAAACTCAAATATAATTTGCTTTAATATGATTATGGATAAACCCAATTGACCATATTTCCAACTTGCAGCTCAAGATTTACTTTCAGCACCTGTCAATGGATTGATCAATAAACCAAATTAACCTCAATTAACAAAAATAAGCCACTTAAAAGTAGCAAACATAGGAAAGTTTTAGACTCCTCGGTATGACTCCATACTCTCAAATTAAGGCACCAAATTGCACTCTATTGAAAGGAATTTCAAGAATTCACAACGACTTGACCAAACCCAGATAGAAATGCGCCCCCCCCCCCCCCCCCCAAGGTCCCTTAGAATAATGCACTATGTAGCATAGAAATAGCATGTCATACCAATTTGGAGCCCCGTCCCCAAGGAGAAACATGGAAAAGAAATAAATTATAACATTCAATAGGTAAATCAAAAGCATGAAGTTGATTCGCAACAAAAATACCTGGTGGTCTTCACCAAGAACGGCTCCACTGACAATGCAAGTAGCTAAGAAATACAACAGCAAGAAGAAGAGACTACAGTAGAGACTGTATGGCGAATTACAAATGTGTTTAATTTGATTTTTACTATCTAAATAAAAAAATTTGAAAAATACTTCATTATTACTAAAAAAATTTGAAAAGTATCATAAGTATCATACTGTAATACTAACATATTTGAGAAGAATCAAAAGTATCAGATTGTGATACTTCACGTGATTATGAAGTATTTTTCAGTTTTTATGATTTTATTATAAGTAATTTTCAATTTTTATAAAATTCAAGTAAATTTCAATTTGATCCCTAAAAGTAGTGTAATTATGTGAGTAGCCCAGAAAAATACATAAATAAGATGTTTTAAAATACAAATTTTAAAAATGAGGTAAAAGTTGTAATTTCAAAAATCAGGCTCTAATTAGAATTAATTAATTAAATTAAAGAAATAAAAATATTTTAAGTCACAAGTCAAGTTTTTTAAGGCCACAAACTTATTTTCAGGTCACAATTTTAATTTATTTTAGGTCACAACTTAAAAATTATTAAGTCACAAATCTTTTAAATGTCAGAAATAATCTTTTAGGTCACAAATCAGAAAATATTTTTAGGTCACAATCACAAATTATCAAAATATTAAGTCCCAAAATGTCAAATTAATCGATCTAGGTTTCAATTTGTTAAATTATTAGGTCACAATTCTTTTATATTTTAAAATTATTAGGTCACCTTTATCAATATTAATGTTCAACATCAATCGTCACCGCCTCGGTCTCCACGGTCTCACTACCACCACCATCCGGTTTGCAAATAATTTGCCCATCTCCGCCGCCCCAGCCACTGAAGCGACCTCCGATCCCATCGCCGCCACCAGATAACTCCTGGCCATCTCAAAAATCAAAAAAACGCAGACCTTCTCCAAATGCCAAATGCCAAAAACCAGCAACCTCACCACCATCACCAAGGTATCCTGAATATCCCCCACCTCCTCCGCCCCAGTCACCGGCGCGGCCTCCTATATCGTCGCCACCAATAGAAAATCTCAAACCATCTCAAAATCAAAAATCACAAACCATCTCCAGATGTCGAAAACCATCAACATAGCCGCCAAAACCATCACTTATAACCCTCCGCCACAACTACCACTAACAAACATCACAAAAATGACCAAGAAATAAAAAATCCGGAGGCGACAGCAAGGAGCACCGTGCACGGCTCCGTGAACACAACCTTTTTTTGTCACCATTGTTGCCATTTTCGCCCCCATCACTGCCACCACAACCATCAAAGCACTTGTTTCAACCCCACAACCCTCACAACCGCTTGGGCCACATTACTATCCGAGAGAAGCTGCAACGCTCCTCTTCATCGCAACCGCAGCTTCTCGCAGGCGTAGCAGCGCAGCAGGAAAGGCATGGCGCGACGCTGTGCTGCGCTTCACAAACCTCCACGACATAGAGGTGGTTCCCGTCACAGAGAGGAGACGCATCGCCTGGTAATTTTGACGCCGCCAAGACAAAGATGAAGAGAAGAGATTGAGGTTTACAGTTTGGCTTGAGTGATTTGGGGGCGGGGGCTACTATGCAGTTTCTGAATGTGATGCTCCCAGCGCCGAGGGATATTGGTTCCGGTGGGAAGAGATGGTGAAAAGGGAGGAGTAGATAGGCTGATGATGATGATAGGCGGATTGGGTAGTAGATGGTGAAATAGGCGGTGGTGGATGGTGAAATAGAGTGATAAAATAATTAAGGTTTCAAATGTTGTGTAACTTTGAGTTGAATAATTAATTTAATTTTAAATTATTCAGATTTATTAATTAATTATTTAAATCTTAATAAAACCTGAAATTTGAATTTATTTAGGTTTCACCTGATTTTTGAATTTAGATATTTAAAAGTAGGGGTGGGTGTAATTTACACTTAAGTATATACAAAATCATCACTTTAGAGACCCTATTTTTAAATATCATGTATTTTGAAAGATATTTCAACAATACAATATATATATATATATATATATATATATATATATTATTAAAAATCAGGTAAAATTCAAGATTCGGCCTGTGGGTGGCAATACACCTCCCATGGCTCGCAACAGATCTAGGAAAAGGAGCTGGGAAAGACGTGATCTGTTGTATATGTTCTTCCCGTGAACACTTAATTGTGTGGCTGATTTCTTGCGTGAAACATCTACCAAATCATATCCACGGCATTATCAGGCTAAGATGGATATTGATACACTTAATCAGTCTTTCCACATTTTAGTCTCATTCTCTTGCATAATTCCTCTGAGAAGATTAAGATGATAACTCTTTTTCCACAACGTCCGATGAGCCAAAAATACAAAGTAGTCAGAGTAGTCAAGAATATCTTCAAAGGGTAGCTCAAATTCATCACTGTTGATTACAGGAACATTGAACACAGTGACTAACATTGTCATCAAACATACGATTTGAAGAATGGGTTCTCCAGCTATATTGAGGCCGAATTTGCAAGAGGCCATCTCTTTCCCCACCTGTTTTATCCCATTTTGTAATGAATTACATTTTGTAATTAATTGTAATTGTAATTTAATTTCAATTTTGCAATTAGTTACAATTGTAACTAATGAATTTGTAAAACGTGATAGATTTAGAAGACGAATAATAATTCATTGGAGGTCGAAGACAGGAAAGCTTCAATTGTAATTAATTGATTACTATTGTAACTTAATTGTATACTATAAGTTACATAAAAAAAAAAATTCCTTTTAAAATTAATTGAATTAGTTACTAATTGTAACTTAATTTTAGTTTTGCAATTAGTTACATTTGTAACTAAAGGAGTGTTTGGAGGCTCATTAAACAATTTATAATGGATTATTTGTGTTTTCTAGATAAAATGTGCAGTTAAAAATTGAAGAGAGAATATACGTATGATTAAAATGTAGTTTGAAAAATTGTATAAATTACAAATGGCAATGATTTCCATTTATAAAAAGCAGCCCAACAGATGCTAATGAATAACTATTATAACTTAATTATATATTGCAAGTCACTTGAAATTTTACTTTTTTAAAATTAATTGAATTAGGCTCTGTTTGTTAAAAGTTTTTGTTTAAAAACGTGTTTTTTATGATTTTTAAGTAAAATATGTGGTTGAAAAGTGGAGAGAGAAAATGTATGTGGTTAAAAAATAGCTTGTGAAATTGTGTTGTAAAAAACTTGTTTTTAAACAAGTTTGCCAAATTGAGGCTTAATTTCAATTATAATTTAATTACAATTGCAACTTAATTACATTTATAATGAATTACGTTTTACAATTAATTACAATTGTAACTTTATTTCAATTTTATAATTAATTATAACTAATGAATTTACAAAAACCCCCAAATTTGTTGCGTTGAATTACAGTCAATGCCAAAGACTAGTCCAATTACCTAAACATTCTGTAATGAATTACAATTTATGATTAATTGTAATTATTATTTAATTTTAATTTTGCAATCCATTACAGTTGTAACTAATTAATTACTATTGTAACTTAATTGTATATTACAAGTAACTCGAGATTTCACTTTTCTTTTAAAATTAATTGAATTAGTTACAAATTGTAATTAACTAAGTTTGTAATTAATTACAATTGCAACTCAGTTACACTCTTTAATGAATTATAATTCGTTATTAATTATAATTGTAACATGATTCCAATTTTACAATTAACTAGTATTTTCACCCCTGCGATGCACAGGAATATAGTGACTTCGATCAAAATTTATGAAAATATATTAATTATACAATCATATCAAACAAAAACATAGTACAATAATATTTTAATATAAAATATTATTGAATTCAAAACCTTAAAAAAAAAAAAAGTAATCAAAATAGGAAATGCAACATTTACAAAACTAATAAAAAATAAGAAATTATGATCATTATAATATTTTCCTTTCTTTTCTTTTTAAAATTGTTTGTCTCTTAAAAAAAAGTTTTATTTACTATTTGTTTGTTTGTTAAACTTTCTTTTTTTAAAATAAGTTATTTTTATCTTTTATATATATATATATATATATATATATATATTAAATTATTTATAACCATAAATCTATTTTTACTTTGAATTGGTAAAGAATATTGTTGTTATATTTTTTGTTTATTTAATTTTACTCCAAATGAGTAAATGTTGTTTTATTTCTAAAATAATTTTTTTTATAAATTTTTTTGATCTAAAATCGATTCGACTCCGATTCAATCTTCTAACCCTTGACCTGTTGAGATCTTCGATTTGACGCTTATATTACATTTTTTTTTTTTACTTCAAAATAATACAATAATGTGTATGATTAAAAAAGTGATTTATAAACCATTTTTGCAAATTTATCGAACGCATTCTTAAACATAATTTTAATACTGATAGTTACCCATAGGATCTTTCAAATACATTCCAACATTCGAGAGTGATTACTTCTAACTCTTGTTAATTGTCATTACATATGATGAAAAATTATATTCAACCAAGTATGAAATTATTCGATTTGAAATAAAAAATTTTGATCAGTCATTTAATTTTTTTATATAATCTAATTGGAAAACTTATTAAAAAATACACAATATAAGGAATGTTCTTAAGTTCTTTAAACTAAAACATTTTTCGTTCTTTAAACTAAAACATTTTTGGGTTATTTAAATGTTTTTCAACACATTATATAATATAATTTTATACCTTTAGAAATAATTTATTGTTACTTTACCAAATTATTTAGACTATGATTAAGCAGAATATTTTTAAATATATATTTTCTTAATTAATTTAACAAAATTTATAAATTACGGATCTTGAATACTTTTTAATACTAATAGAGAATTATCTATTTATTTTTTAAATTAGACTTATGATGCTTTTGATGTAATTTTTTCACATTTTTCACAAAAAAAGATGAAGTTAAGATTTATAATAAGATTATAGACAATTTTAAATTGTCATTT
Organism: Ligustrum vulgare; assembly: GCA_963555705.1. Lineage (NCBI taxonomy): Eukaryota > Viridiplantae > Streptophyta > Magnoliopsida > Lamiales > Oleaceae > Ligustrum > Ligustrum vulgare. The sequence continues at coordinate 15,862,024 of OY743188.1, read as the reverse complement.
TTTGAAATTGGAACGAAACATCTCTGTTTGATAAAATATTTTTAAACATTAACTTTTTAAATTACTTTTTAATCACAGATATTTGTTCTCTTCACTTTTCAATAACTAATTTTTACCTCGAAAACATCACATTCTTTGTTTTTAAACAAAAGATTTTAACTACCATTATTTTTTTATATAATTTAACAGTGCGCAAAATGATTTGTTTTATTTACTTGGGAACAAATGCATGTAGTGCTCAAAAGTGTAATTCAAATTTGCAATCATTACACTTTCCAAAATACAATCATTTTTTATTTATATTTTTTAATTCTTGTATTTTAGGCAAAACATTTCCAAATTTAGCAAGTACATTTTGGCGGGAAAGTATGTGTGTATTATTTTTGGCAAAGACTTTATTTTTTTATATACTAGTATTTTACCCGTGCGATGCACGGAAGTTGTTATCCACAATATCGATTTTAATAAGTATTTATAAAATTTTAATGCTTATACATAATCAACACATATATTATAACGCCCTAAATTCTGTTAACTCGAAGCGCTACTATAGTCCAAATTTTGTTCAAATAGTCATTTTGAATAAACGTCAATTTCGAAATATCTTTTTTCTTTCCCAAAACAATATCAATCGGAAATAAGATGCGGAAGCGTATTTGATTGAAATAATTTGATTTTTATTATCAAACATAATGAACGGATCGTCGAACTTTCAAAGTAGTAAGATTCGTAATTAATTTGACAAAATAGAGAATGATTGCTAAAAATGCAAGTTTAAAAGAAAATTATAAATTAAAATAGATTGTCATTTATTTCCAAGATCGCCCTGCTCATTGCTATGCATCGCCGAGCTCCTTAACCTAGAAGGGTGGAAAAAGTGGGGTGAGCATAACGAATTATACTCAGTAGAGATACAGTAATCAGTCCAAGTTAAATCCAAACATGCAAATCCAATTATGAATATCATGCCTAAAAAAAATAATTTTCTGTAGCTTTGTGTATTGTGGGGCAATCCCAAGGATCCACTTTCGATCCCGGACCTATTTACGATCCCTGATAACATAGTATTAGCGCTAATTAAAATTGTGCACTGTGGGCGACCCTCTTTCGATCCCGGACCTATTTACGGTCCCTGACAACCTTTTTGAAATCATGGAAGCACTATATCACAATCAAAATCACACATAGAGAAGTAACATGGACAAAATAACCACAATTGCTTTAATGTAAACCTCACCTCAAAGTCTTGAAATTTTCTGAAAATTGAACTGGATGTGAAGCCAAAATGCTTTAAACTATTCTCGCGAACTCGTCTAGCCAAAAGGAAATAAATCTTAAATTAGTATTTTGGGAATTAAAAGTTTTAAAATGAATTTAAAAAAATTAGGGACTAATTTGAAATTTAACAAAGTTGAATTTGAAAAGTTTTGGGGCTGAAATAGAATTTTCAGAAACTTATGGACTGATACTTAAAACACTGTTTAAATATAAGGGGCTGAAAATAAAAGTGTGAAAATGTTGGAACCGAGTTAGATAACTTTTTAACAATTGAGGGCTTATAAAATAATTTACAGAAATCAGATTTTAAAAATAAATCAATCCCTTTTCTCGTGGGAATTTTAAAAATACCCAAGTCAAACATGGGCTAAGTCAAAATACCCTAACTTTTCAAAAACTAACCACAATACCCCTTTTTCTTTAAAATGACGTGTATACCCTTAATAATCATATTTCTCTTATACCCTTCATTTATCTCATATTTCATATTTATATTAAAACGAAAATAATACAATTCTCACTTTTCATTATTCTTTCGTTTTTTCATCTGTTTGTGCTCAATACGCAGATAAATTATTCTCTCATTTTTTATCTGCTTGTGCTAAAAAAAATCCACAAAAAATATACAAATCTCAACTAAAAGATTTCATTCGCTACTTCTTATCGGTAAGTTGATTTATCAATATTTTTATACTGTATTTAATTTTGTTCTCGTTGTGTTAAACTTATTCAACAGATCTATAATTTCAGTAACCAAAAATTAACAAAAAATTCATATAATGTTAATTTTTTAGTTAATAATAATTATAGATCTATAATTATGTAGACTAAACAATGAAAATTAATATGGCGAAGTGTGATTTTTATCAGTTTAGTAACAAAATCGAAAAAATTGAACATTAGAGCGGAAAAAAGTGCTTGTCAATGGTCCGGCCGGACCATGCACACGGTCCGGTCGGACCATGGATTGGTCACAAAATCGGAAAAATTGAACATTAGAGCGGAAAAAAAGTGCCTGTCAACGGTCCGGCCGGACCAATTTCAAAAATAATTATTCTAAATTATTTTTTTACATTATAAATAAATTATAAAATTCTAAATAATTTTTTTATTCTTAATATTATTTATCATATATTACAAAAATAATTTCATTACTAAATAATGTCATAATTTGTTAATAATAATTGCAAATAAGATATGTAATTATAATTTCTTAATTTCTTAATAAAAATGAATTAATAATTTCATAATAATTAGAAATAAGATATGTAATTATAATTTCATAATGCAAATAAGAAATTTATTAATAATATCAAAATAAATATAATTATAATAATTAAATAATGTTTAATTTTCCTACTTGTTCATTTACGTGCGGTAGTCTACAATGTAGAATGGTTAAATATTGCGGATGTATGGTCCGGCCGGACCGAGGCTCCGGCCGACAACTATTTTTTTTACAATTATTTTTTATCAGTTACTCTGATTTTCCTTAACTTGTTGTTTTGAAATTTTATTATTTTTAATTAATGCAGATATGGCTTTCATACCCGTTTCTTATTTTGGCGAATTCGTGGTTGATGAAAATCTGCGATGGTCATGGAAATATACAAGTGGTCAAAACATTTCTGTAATTTTGTTAACTCCAGGTATGTCATTTACTGACATGTACAGCAAACTACAAGATCAACTCGAACTTAATCCATCTGAATATGAAAAGGAAACTATTCCTCTTTGTGTAACTTTAGTATGAAAGGATACTCCCGATAATCAGAATGAAGAACTCGATGGTGGGGATCAGAATGTGAATGATATTTGGGACACATTAGAAATAGTTCGTGAGGATGATGATGTTATTCCTGATACAGTTGCTATACTCCATGATCCTCTTATCACCCATAGAGGTCACGATGTAGTCGGAGACAATCAGGAGGACATTTCATTTACAAACAATGATCTGATTAATTTATCCAGACGTCAACATGAGCACTTCGAGAACTCACAGGCTGGGCCAAGTTCACGATCGACTAATTGTTCACGTGTGGTTCCAGATGATGAAGATTTGGAAGTCCATCAATTATTTAATACCAAACAAGATCTCCAAGAAGCGGTGCACAATATTGCACTTAAGCACAATTTCGAGTTTAAAGTGTAGAAGTCAGACAGGAGTACCTACACAATTGTCTATGTAGATGATAATTGTAGTTGGCGTCTGCGAGCAACGAGGATGGACACAAATCAAATCTTCGTAGTTTGCAAGTATGCACGAGAGCATACTTGTCAAGTGGGCATTCTTCGAAATGATCACAGACAAGCAAGTTCATGGTTTATAGGACGACAGATAATGCATAAGTTTGATGACCCAAGGACTATTTACAGACCCAGAGACATCATTAACGATGTGCAGAGAGATTTTGGGGTGACCATGAGCTACCAGAAGGCATGGAAGGCTAGAGAATGTGCGTTAGATTATTTAATGGGTTCACCCAAGGAAAGTTATGCGAAATTAGACAGGTATTGTCATAACATGTCGAGAACTAATCCTGGTTCGACATTCTTTATTGAGGCTGACGATGACAATCGCTTCAAGTATTTTTTCATGGCTCTTGGACAATGTATAAATGGATTTAGAAGATCGATGCGACCTCTAATTCTAGTAGATGGTACAACACTGAAAGCTAGATATGAAGGAAAGTTAATTATTGCTACATGTCAAGATGCCAACATTCAAATATACCCTCTTGCGTTCGGCATAGTTGATAGCAAAAATGATCTAGCGATGAATTGGTTTTTCTCAAAGTTGAGGGAAGTAATTGGAGATGTCCATGACCTTGCTTTTATAACTGATCGGGGAAATTCTATCATAAATGGTATAGCTGAAGTTTTTCCCTAGGCACACCACGGTTATTGCATGTACCATATACAAGGAAATTTGAAGACGACGTACCGTGGTACTGGGATCGTTTCCTTGTTTAAGAGAGCGGCAGAGGCTTACACTTTTGAAGATTATAATAAGTTCATGATCGAAATAGATAACAAGAGTAAGAAAGCCTCGGAGTACTTAATAGATAAATTGGGGATTCAACATTGGGTACGGTGTCAATTTCCAGGACGTCGATACAATATGATGACGTCAAATAACGTGGAGTCTTTGAATGCATTATTTAAGAAGGATCGAGAGTTACCAATTCTGGCAATGATTGAGAACATTAGGGAGAAGTTACAGGTTTGGTTTCACGATAGACGCGAGGAATCTCAATCATGCACATCTTATATCACCCCTGTCATGAAAACCAAACTCTTCAAGACATTAGACCTGGCTAGAAGGTTGGGCGTGGAGCCACTGGATCAGTTTAGATTCAACGTTGTATGCGGACGTAATGTTGGTTATGTTGTGGACTTGAATGACAACACGTGCACGTGTAGACAGTTTCAGGTTGAGCGCTTTCCATGCGCTCATGCAGTTGCAATTGCTAGACATAGGGGCTTTTCACCACAGTCATTATCAACTGAGTACTATACCACTGCTTTGTGGAGAGAAGCATATGCTGAAACTATATTTCCTCTACCAAATGAGGCTGAGTGGGAACTTCCCGAACACTTGCTCCCGCTTGATAATTTACTGCCACCGAATGTCCTAAGACGTACTCCTGGACGTGTACGTACGTCTAGAATACCATCTACTGGAGAGTTTCCCAGACCGTAAAAGTGCGGCAGGTGCGGCGCAGTCGGTCATACTCGCCAAACTTGTACTAGCCAGATTCCCTTGAATAATTAATTTTATCACTATTAAAACTTTTACTGTAATTGTAGTGTTGTTGATAATAAATTATCTTATTTTATCTATGTTAATAAAGTTCGTGAATTGCTTATTATACGATGAAAGATGATAAATGTTTCTTGGGGAAAAAAAAGATATTTTAGGGTTTATGGTATAGTTTTCTATTTTAGGGTTTGGGGTTTAGGGTTTATATATATATATATATATATACACTATTTTTTTGTTCCAACAAAATATATTGTTATCTATACTTGTGAGGCAATTTATTTAACTAAAGAAATTGACAAATAAAAAATATAATAAATAAATTGACTATAATAAAGAAATTGACAAATAAATATATATACACAATTACATATAAAAACTATATTTTTACATTTCTAAATCTTATGGATCACAATTGTAGGTAAATAAATCAGTAGCCAACTTTATCCTCCACTTCTGGATATGTTCTTGATTGATCATCTTGACATCTCGTCCGATGTTCAAGAACTCAATATATTTTATTGCAAAAATTCCGCAATCTCCACTGTAAGTTAAAAAAATAAACTTTAGTGAAATAAATGAATATAGTTAAGAATTTAATTAAATACTAGAATACGAGTATAAGAAAATTTACCTGACACCTTGTTTGGAAATTCCCTTGATCCTCTCAATGGCTAGTACATCATCGACATGAATTCCAGCACGCTTAGCCATTAGAGGAACAATGAATGCCAAGGGCATCAGAGTTTCTTGGAGCTGACAACCATGTTCGGAGTCGTACACATACAATTTCGATTCGGCGAACACGACCTCAACAGCAATGATGTGCGAGTTCACGATCACCGGAATATAGATGTGTGTACAACCCGTCCACGACTGGCCACACACGGGCTCTGCCCCTACCACGTAGTCCAACATGTAATCTGGAAACACGTACGAGGCAGGGTTGTTTTCGAACATTGAGTACTCAATGTCGACAGCGTTTTTAAAGCCGCAACACAAGATCACTCGCCCGAGAAAGCTGAACAATTTCGGGTACCTACTAACCCAATCGCGCAGCAACTCCATCGCAAGATCAACATGCTACAACATAAAATATAAGCGAATTAAATATTATTTAATCAACAAATAATATAGTGAGTTCACATAATCACGATTATGCACTCACATCTTCGGCAAGTCAAGCTCCGCTTTTGAGGACTATTGCGAACCAATCTTTGGCATTCGATATTGTTGTCTTCCCAATGGCGAAGTGAAACCTGAATGAATAAATAATTAGAGATTCATATATAATCATTTTAAAAGTTAAGAAATAAATAAACAAAATCATAAGAAACTTACTTCGACTTAAGTTGAGAGTACCACATACCGAACACCTTTTGCTTCGCCGGATCGACTTCGTGGAATAAGTTGACATAAGTGCCGTCCAAGAATGTCCCCTTCTTCGCCTCGCCTGTGAAGGGAGAAATAACATGCTGTGAGGGTTGTCTTGTCCTCTTACTTATAATCTGCTCATTCACCTCGACAGTACGTTTTCGTCCCCTCTTCTCGACCATCTCCGTCAGCCGCTTAGTCGACTCATCCTCCGGCACCTCCGACACCTCCTCCTCCTCCGCCTCCCGATGCACCTCCTCCTCCGGCCCCCAAGGCCCCTCCTCCTCCGGCCCCCGAGGCACCTCCTCCTCTGCCCCCCGAGACACCTCCTCCTCCACCCGAGGCACCCCCTCAGTCACATCCCCAGCAACCCAAGTCAGCACCCTGTAAAAATCTTGCTCCGTCATCCGAGCTATCATATCATCCATCTCATCATGCTTTGGCATCATATCTGATACTCCATGCCCACCTCGGAGCTCATCCCTAAGGGCGTCGACCTTACCTCCGAGGGCGTCGACCTTCACTTCGAGGGCGTCGACCTTACCTCGGAGCTCATCCCCAAGGGCATGCATCTCATCATGAATGACCCCCACTAGACGCTCAAACAAATCATCAATGTGAGGTACTGGGCGCTGAAAACAAAAATGACAATTGATTATTTAACTCAAATATTATAACATGTAAATGTGATCATTAAAATACTATAATTTATTGAAACTGAATCCATGAACATACCGGGGGAATGGGGGAGCGTAAAGGTCCGCGAGATGCCCCCGGTGAATGAGATCTCATGAGCGACGGGGACATGTCTCGTATTGGACTGCGTTGATCCTAAATATAACAAAAGTGGAAATTAAATGTCGAATATTGTTTATTTAAGATTCTACAAAATTTTCGACAGAATCTCCCATTAAAATTGGACTTAGCCACCCTATAAAGGGACATCAAAATATCATAATAAAGCAAAAACATTCAACCACTCAACCACGACAATTCAAAACACCAACCACAACTCAATAATACTCTCATATCACCAACTACTCCAAAAATAATTCTCAACTCAAAAACATATCAAATTCAAATTATAAACTCCAAATAATATAATAGGAAATAAACTAACTCCCAGTAAAATATTATAGCTTATTAAATCCACGAACATACCAGGGGAGTGGAGGAGTGTAAAGGTCCGCGAGATGCCCCCGGTGAATGAGATCTCACGAGCGGGGGGGGACATGTCTCGTACTGGACTGTGTTGATCCTAGATATAACAAAAGTGGAAATTAAATGTCGAATATTGTTTATTTAAGATTCTACAAAATTTTCGACAGAGTCTCCCCTTAAAATTGGACTTAGCCACCCTATAAAGGGACATCAAAATATCATAATAAAGCAAAAACATTCAACCACTCAACCACGACAATTCAAAACACCAACCACAACTCAATAATACTCTCATATCACCAACTACTCCAAAAATAATTCTCAACTCAAAAACATATCAAATTCAAATTATAAACTCCAAATAATATAATAGGAAATAAACTAACTCCCAGTAAAATATTATAGCTTATTAAATCCACGAACATACCAGGGGAGTGGAGGAGTGTAAAGGTCCGCGAGATGCCCCCGGTGAATGAGATCTCACGAGCGGGGGGGACATGTCTCGTACTGGACTGTGTTGATCCTAGATATAACAAAAGTGGAAATTAAATGTCGAATATTGTTTATTTAAGATTCTACAAAATTTTCGACAGAGTCTCCCCTTAAAATTGGACTTAGCCACCCTATAAAGGGACATCAAAATATCATAATAAAGCAAAAACATTCAACCACTCAACCACGACAATTCAAAACACCAACCACAACTCAATAATACTCCCATATCACCAACTACTCCAAAAATAATTCTCAACTCAAAAACATATCAAATTCAAATTATAAACTCCAAATAATATAATAGGAAATAAACTAACTCCCAGTAAAATATTATAGCTTATTAAATCCATGAACATACCAGGGGAGTGGAGGAACGTAAAGGTCCGAGAGATGCCCCCGGTGAATGAGATCTCATGAGCGGCGGGGACATGTCTCTTACTGGATTGCGTTGATCCTAGATATAACAAAAGTGAAGATTAATTATTTAACCCAAAAGGTAAATAACAATCTAAAATTACATTACATACCAGTCCACGCATGTAGTCCTGCTCCTCCTCTAAGGTCGAAGTCGTCAACGCATGAAGGATTTCGAGCTAATATATTAACATTCAAACAATTTATAAATCATGTGTCAAATATTATATTACATTAATAATAATTTCTAAACGCTCACCTCAGGATCATCGAGGATAGCCGAAAGCTGCCTAGAACTTGGCGTCTCCGTTGCTCTCCAATTTAACATCCGAGGAAATCGCGTCCCCGTCTTAACTGCCCACCTGTCACCTAAGGCGGGAATAACCTCATACGCCCATATCTGTGAAACGTACAATTATTATGACGATGAAAAATATAATAAACTAATTCAAAATGAAAAGTTTAAAATTATTACCTGCAGAGCAAAAGGGAAGCCGTACGCATCATACTTCCGGGGGCCCTTCTCCGCCTTGGGCATAGAATGAGTTTTCTTAAATATATTAACGGTATCGACATAAATTTTATTCCCCCATGGATAGTTGTTGAAGGCTTCAATATCATCAACAAGTTCCAAAGGGTATAACTCGATACCATTCTTTGCTTGCTTTCCCTTCACGAAGCTCTCCAGAATATAGACCATGCATAACTTCAATTTGTCCAACATATCGGGACAAGTCTTTAAAGTATTCCAGAGCTCCCCCCTGTAAATGGTCATTTGTTCTTCGAAGTATTTCAGATGAAGCCTCAATTTTGAGAGTAATTCGGGCATTGGGTCCGTTTGGCCATCACACTTTAATTCGTGATGAGGGAAAACTCAAATGTCAAGAATGTGACTATCTTGTCATCCCCGAAGCAAAAACTGTATACACCACCGTCTACTGGCTTCAGAAGTCGAAGTACCAGAGAATCCATAATTTGAGGTGCAAACTTCATCTTGGCCAATTCTTTGAATCTCCATAGGAATGATCGTTTCAAGATATCTTGATGATACTCATCAAGAGTCTTTAGAATTGCATCGAAGTCACATTCCCTATACTGGGAAACTTTAGCTGGACGTCCTCTCAGTTCAAGACCAAGCGCATACTCCATCCTGCAATAATTTCAAATGTTAAAATCAAAGTTCAAAAAAGTACGCCGCAATATTTAACCATTCTAGATTATAGTCTACCGCACGTAAATGAACAAGTAGGAAAATAAAACATTACAGGAAAAATTTTATTATTATTATTTTTTATTATTATGGTTTATATATAAACATTATTAATTATTATTGTATTATTTTTTTTTATTAAAGTTGTGTAATTATAATTATAATTATTAATGTTATGAAACTATTATATATATTTTTACATTTATGAAATTATAGTTCATATTTATTATTTTTAATTATTATGAAAAATATTAATAATTTTTTATCAACAATATTTAATCATTATAATTATATTTAATTTGATATTATTAATAAATTTCTTATTTGCATTATGAAATTATAATTACATATCTTATTTCTAATTATTATGAAATTATTAATTCATTTTTATTAAGAAATTATGAAATTGTAATTACATATCTTATTTGTAATTATTATTAACAAATTATGACATTATAATTACATTTTCCAACATTGTGAAATTATTAAATTTTTGTTACAATTATGAAATCATAGTTAGCCATTTGTTAATTCTAATTATATTTAGTAATGAAATTATTTTTGTAATAAATGATAAATAATATAAAGAATAAAAAAATTATTTAGAATTATATAATTTATTTATAATGTAAAAAAAGATGTCGTCAAAAACTTTATTATTATTATTTTTATTATTATGGTTTATATATAAACAATATTAATAATTATTGTATTATTTTTTTTATTAAAGTTGTGTAATTATAATTATTAATGTTATGAAACTATAATATATATTTTTACATTTATGAAATTATAGTTCATATTTATTATTTCTAATTATTATGAAAAATATTAATAATTTTTTATCAACAATATTTAATTATTATAATTATATTTAATTTGATATTATTAATAAATTTCTTATTTGCATTATGAAATTATAATTACATATCTTATTTCTAATTATTATGAAATTATTAATTTATTTTTATTAAGAAATTATGAAATTGTAATTACATATCTTATTTGTAATTATTATTAACAAATTATGACATTATAATTACATTTTCCAACATTGTGAAATTATTAAATTTTTGTTACAATTATGAAATCATAGTTAGCCATTTGTTAATTCTAATTATATTTAGTAATGAAATTATTTTGTAATAAATGATAAATAATATTAAGAATAAAATATTTATTTAGAATTTTATAATTTATTTATAATGTAAAAAAAGATGTCGTCAAAAACTTTATTATTATTATTTTTATTATTATGGTTTATATATAAACAATATTAACTATTATTGTATTATTTTTATTTTATTAAAGTTGTGTAATTATAATTATTAATGTTATGAAACTATAATATATATTTTTACATTTATGAAATTATAGTTCATATTTATTATTTCTAATTATTATGAAAAATATTAATAATTTTTTATCAACAATTTTTAATTATTATAATTATATTTATTTTGATATTATTAATAAATTTCTTATTTGCATTATGAAATTATAATTACATATCTTATTTGTAATTATTATTAACAAATTATGACATTATAATTACATTTTCCAACATTGTGAAATTATTAATTTTTTTTTACAATTATAAAATCATAGTTAGCCATTTGTTAATTCTAATTATATTTAGTAATGAAATTATTTTTGTAATAAATGATAAATAATATTAAGAATAAAATAATTATTTAGAATTTTAAAATTTATTTATAATGTAAAAAAAGATGTACTCAAAACAGTCCGGCCGGACCAAAATCCTTTTCAAAAAGGTCCGGCAGATGAAAAGGTTCTGCTGGACCTTTTTGAAAACGGAAATGGTCCGGCCGGACCACTTTTGGTCCTGCCGGACCATTACTTCATCTTCTTCCCAAGCTTTCCAACAATGGTGGATAAAGAAAAATGCTTCTCTATGAACTCGATTTACATAAGAAAAAATTCAAACTTCAAGCTATAAATCTAGGAATCAAAGCTAAAAAAGTAATCTAACTTTGTCTAAAGTTTGAATCTTGAACAATCCGGAGTGAAGTTCTTCTTCTTTGCAACGACCGAACTAGAATATGGAGAGGAGACTTTATAATTTCGCCGGACCCGAACTATAGAAATGGTGAGGAGGCCGGACTCTTTTGAATACTTATAAGGATATTTTAGACTTTGTCAATAATAAACCAATTTTGCCTTTTCTTTTTAACTTACAAATGGGTCAAAGGGTATTTTGAAAAATGGGTCGGAGGATCCGGCTATTGGCCACTAATTCCTCCCCTTTTCTCTCTCTATTTTCGCACAATAGAGGAGAAGAAAGAGGGATGGTGATCGGGACCTTCATGCCGGTGGTCACCGGCAATTTTGCCGGTGAAAATACCACCGTCCAGTGGTGGCGGCGAGGAGCGGTGTGGCTGCGAAGAAGAGCTGGGCAAATTTGGGTGTGAAAATCGAAAGTGGACCATGACTAGGGTATTCATGATTTGGATGAGATTTGAGGTATTGAAATTTGGGCAGTGGTGGTCGCGAGTGATTGTGGTGGCGGTGTTTGAGGCTTGGCTATGGTTCGACAGTGATGTGGTTGGGTTCGACTGTGGTGTTGATGTTGGGTTGGGTTTGGTTTGGTTTGGTGGGAAAATTGTGACCTTGGCTGTCGGGTTGAGCAATAGCAGTGGTTGGTGGCTCGGTCGGTGAAGGGAGGTAGTGGGGGTGTTCGTTGTTCCTTATAGATTGTTTATGGATCGTAGGATGTATGAGTTTGGTTATTGACGTTATGCTGGTTATGGTGATTTTCTGTCGATTGAAAGTGGTGAGATGCGTGGTTGTGAAATTTGGCGGTTGTTGCTGGTGGGTGTTATGCAACCAGTGATGGTAAGGTTCAGTTTTGGGTTCGATGGACTTCAAGGCAGTTGGTTGTGGCTGTTGGTTGCTGCTGGCGATGGAAAAAAAAAAGTTGAGCCCCAAATTTGAGGGCCCCCACCGACCCTACCTGGGCGGATGTAAATCGCAGGTTATGCTTCCCAGAGTGCAGGGTGAGGGCTTACCTTTTAACTTGGCAAGGGTCGGATTCGAACCTCTGACCAAGCGAGGCTGGTCTTTAAACCACCCTCCCTTTCACCGCTGGGAGATGTGCCCTGGGGGCATTGCTGTGGTGATGGATTTTGGGTGAATTGTGGCTGATGGTTTGGAGATGGCAAAATGAAAACAGAGAAATTGGAAGCAACTTGCGTGAATTGTGCAAGAGATCTTACCTGGAGTGAGTTACTGAAAACTTGTGTCATGAATTAAGAGTAGAATAGGGTATAAATATTGATAGGAAGTGTTTTAGTTAGAATAGAAAAGGGTTGGGAAGTGTTATAGTTAGGATGAAATTGTGATAAGTTGGAATATAGGAATAACGATTGGTTTAGATTTTCATGTACTATATTACTTCTTAAATGATAAGAATTGAGTTAAAATAAATTGTATAGTAAAATAATTTTAGGTTTGGACTTAAAAATAATTTGGGTTTAAAATAATAAATTTTTGGCTAAAAGATTTAAGTTTATTTCACTGACTCGAAAATAGTTGACTTGGCTAGAAGAATACGGTCAAATTTTGAAAATGGGGAAAATTATAAAAACACATTTTTATTTGAGAATTGAGAAATAGAATATTTATTTAAGTTGAAAATTCTCGATCGTTACATATATAAATGCATAAAAAATAATTTTCTATTTCAATAATTATTAGACTTTAAAAAATAATATACCTAATTCAAATTATTAAAAATATCTTTGAATAGTATAAACGTCAATTTGTATATTTAAATATTTGAATTTAATAAATAAAAATTTATTTACAAAAATAAGCAGTCAAAATAATAATTTTGAAAATCTCGCAATTATCATGATACGACAATCGAGTAAAGTTAGAAATCACGAAATTGTATCAAAAATCTTCAATATTAACCTTCGTTCAATAACTTTTTCGATAAATTATTTATAAGTAACACATTTTTTTCAACCCACTTTTTAATCACATATATTTCTCCAAAATTTTTCTCTATCACATATTTTATTATAATACTAAAACATAAAAAATTTAAGAATAAATTCTGTCAGACTATCCTACTTTCATATATAGTATAGATTTTCACCAGTATAATGAACTAAAATTGCTATCCGTAATATTGATAAACATTCATTAAAATTTAATGATTACACATAATCAACACAAATGCAAAAGATATAAAATTAATTTCTCCATTCTCATCACATATTTAACATTTTTCTCAATTTTCATTCAAAAACACCAATACAATAATTAAAAATATGTGTTTAATCTTAATATACGACAATTGAACAACGTTGAAGATCAAGAAACTATTATATCATATAATATTTGTACAATTATTAAAATTAAAAATGATTAAAAAATATTAACCATTATTTACCATAATAGTAGACTATTAGTGTGTGTGTGTAAAAGGCAATAAATGCATTTATATCTATCTAGATTTTGGATTCACATTTGGCGTACAACTATTTTGTATTCACATTAATCTCGTTTTGCATTCACACTAACCAAACCATATAAGGGACGTGCACTTTAGGCGGGAAAACAATAACTTCTATGGCAAGCTACACTTCTACTTTTATTAATATAAAGATAAAGATAAAGATATAAATTATAATTGTAACTAATGAAATTGAAAAATATTTGTTTAATTCTTAATTTGTAATTAATTAGCATATTGATATAAGTAGCTTAACAACTTGTATCTTCAGTTGAACTATTAGTTAGAAACTAACACTTTGTAATTATTATTACTACAAGAATTTTTGAAGTTACAAAATTGTAATGAATTCGTACTTGATCATTAAGTAGTATCTAATCACATTGTGAAATTGATACAAGTAGTTAAATGGCTTTTTATACCATACAAAAACAATTTCGACTGAATTGTTAGTTAGAAATTGACAATTTGTAATTAATTAAGAAATTATATTGAATTTACAAAATTGTAATGAAATTGTAATTGATCATTAGACAGTATCTAACCACATTGTGGTAAATTGATATAAGTAGCTAAACAACTTGTTATATTATACAGAGGCATCTTCGGCTGAATTGTTAGTTATAAATTGACAATTCACAATTAATTACAAATTTGTAATTTATTACATGAGTTCTCATCACCGCCCCAAATTCACTAATACCACCACATCCACCTCAAAACCTCCATCACAACCACCACAACACCGTAAAAAATTTGAACTTGTTCACTGACCTTTAGTGGAGTAATTCATAACATTTACTAAGCAGTTAACGGGCAATCCAATTTGACGTTATCTTATTCCTCTCTTAAAAGCTGAAGTTTATTGAAAAATGTATTCAAGAAGGTAAACAAAGAAATATAAACTCGTTATTTATTTACATAAAACACATAATCAAGAACAATTGAAATAAAGTTCTAAAACCAAAATTCCAGAAATGATAAACAATAATAAATTATTACATCATACTATAAATAAAAATCATAAGAACAATAATCAATGAAGAGACAGCTCTTAATATTAATTTACTAACAAATAGTAAAACCCTTCCATCAAGATCTAATCACATAAGTGATATTCCCAGTTCTCATATGATTATTCTCCAATACACGTGATAAAGAAGCCAAAATCTTAGATATTCTGAGAGGCTGGCTAGCTTTCTAATAGAGAAACCTAGTGCTCAATAAAAGCCAAGAAAGTGCACAAACTAATGAAATTTCACATAAAAATCAATGCCAATCGAAATCATAATGTTTCAATTCGTAAGTTCCAGGTGAGGGATCGTTGAAATGTGGAGGAATCCTCAAATCTCACAAGATATTCGGCTTCATCTCTTGGAGGAGGAATGGGGTCGGGTTGGATAAGCGGTTGGGAGAAACTTGATTTCTATAAATATTTTCTAAATATCTTATTTTAAAAATTTTAAGAGGAAATTAGTAGTACCACCATCCATTAAAAAAAAAAAAAAAAAAAAAAAAAAAACTAATTTTTGACATTAGGAAAAAAAAATATTGATATTTGCCATTTTGATAGAAATATTTTAGTTATTTACCACCTAATCAAAATTTAAATATTTTATCTTTTTTTTCATCATTAAATGTATTTGAGAAATATGCTCTGCTAATTTCACTCCGTTAAATGGAGAAATGGATAAAAATTCAAATTAAAAAGGGTGGCTATATTGCCACCACAAAACTTAATTCTTATACCACATTTTTAAGTATTTCTTTATTGACTAAGATAGACATAAATGAAATTACAAAAATATCCTTTTATTTTTCTCTCACTATTTTTACATACACCACAATCTTTCAAATAAATTTCTTTTCTTTTCTTCTTTATATTTAGGGTGGCTAAATTGCCACCACAAAATTTATTTTTTACACCACAATTTAAAGTATTTTCTTTATTTATAAAAATAGACATAAATAAAATTATATACATATCATTTTAATATTATCTCACTAAAAATAATTTTTATATACATCACATATTTCAAATATTCTCTTATCTTCTCTATGTTTATTTTTCTAAATCATCTTGTTCTTCTTGTTATTTTATATATATTTTTTTCAATACCAAGTTAATTAGAATAGATGTTAATTAATACAATAATTTCATATGAGTTTTCAAATCATAACATCATGCAAACATTAACATAAGTTAAAGTTTAGGACTTTAGGTTAGCGATAGATTTTTATTGTTTAAGATTCCCTATATTTTGATGTCACCCAGGATTTTGATTATTTAATTATATTTGATTTTCAATTAAATTTTATATTCGATTTTCGAATTCTATGATTTTTCAATGACATATATTTGTGTGTTCATACTGCATTCTGCCTATCGTATTTTCAGTTGCATCTAGTATTAAAAAAAAAAATAGTGATTCTAATTTCTAATTGCATCTAGTATTAAAAAATATATATATGTGTATCAAGTATTTAGAAGTCAACCACCTACTATGTTTATATGAAATTGAATATTTTATTGTTTCAATTATCCATCAAATATCAATTAAAAAATGTGTAACATGGAAATATGAACCTAATTAATTGTAATTAAGGAAACAATGGGTGGCAATGATGAGGAAAAAGGGGAGAAATATTGAAAATTTGGGATGATGAGTACACCACAATAATATATAATATATATTTTTTTTAAGTTTTTATAGGATTAGGAGTATTATTGTAAATTTGTTGTGATGTATTTATTGAAAATATATTTTAATTGTGGTGTGATTATAATGTGGTGTAGTAAATAAATTTTGTGGTGGTAATATAATTACCCAATTAAAAATCACCACTTATATTCATCTTTCTCGACAAATCAATCTCCCCGGTTTAGGTTATTGCTAATAAATCCCAACTCTACGGTGGCAGAATAGTTGCATTAAAACATCTTGGTATTTATGTTGTTATGAACTGCATCAAAAAACTAAAAAGAGCCACCTCAACACCAGACACTGGAACTGAGCCCATGAACTGCATCAAAGAAGAGCCAGAAACTTTCACGTCTGAAGAAATTTCCAGCCACAGAACTCCACTTATTTTAATAAATCGAACCAATCAGGTCGGTCCTCATCCGCGGATTGAAAAATCCAATCCGGCACAACCATACCATAATGGTGGACCAAAAAATTTTATGTTGGTTGACACAACTAGTTGTATTCAAGCATACAAGAAAAATACTGGTTCATTTGTTACACAATATTAATTTCTATTTTGATATACAGAATTGACATCTTGACTTCTAGTGGTTTCCACTATACAAGGAGCTTAATGAGGCATCAACAGAGGAGGCAAGAAAGGAAATTCTAAACAAAATATACTAAGGTTTGGTCTTGTTGAAGGAGGCAAACTGCAGCAAAGGGAAACCTTTTTTTGGTGGGGATAACGACATTGGTTACCTTGATATTGCACTAGGTTGCTATATGGGATGGCTTAAAGTGACAGGGAAAATGACCAGATTAAAATTTCTTGATCAACGTAAGACCCCGAGCTTGGCACAATCAATGGGAGGAGAAATTTTGCGAAATCTGGCTTTTGTTCTAACCAAGTAACTGGTCGTAATGCTCTGTCTGACTGCATGAATTTAAATCATTTTTCAAACATGATACCACATTATTGATACTACGGCACCAAATTATTATGCTTCCACATTCAAAACAAGAACGAATAAATTTGGGAACAATATGACGGATTAATCTGGAAAATAAAAATAAGTGGAATAATTGAAGTTGAGCTTGTGGAGGCAGCAGACAGATAACTTCACAATATCAGTCAAGTTTCTGATGCAAAATATAAAAAATGATTTGGCTAGTGCGCCTTTCATTTCAACAGTGAACTCCAACTATCGAAATGACATTTCTTAACGACCATCAAACTGACACATTTATATATTAGTAGAAGATATAAACATATGAGAAACCGATAAGAACAGTCTGCTGGGACAACCAACGCGCAAACAGCGTACCCACTGTAGCTATTACATTCATCCCACTCTCCTTCATAGTAGACAAAGACAGTAATCGAGGCCATTTACCGAACCCGGATTGATTGAAAAATGATGAGAATGATGGTAATAACAATCATGATACCCACAATGCATCTTGTCGATGGGAAATGATGTTTTTAAATTAAAGCAATAAACATGTATATGTCTGGTACCATTGATTCTATATGGAAGCTGGATTTGTATCATTCTGTTATTAATCTCCATAAAATTGATTGTGTGCCAGTAATTCTAAACTCTGTGGCTACTAATCATGCTATTTTATTTAACTCCATGGTGTGATCTGCTGTCTAATGTATTCAATTCATTCAAATTCCAAACTCGAGGCCAATAACAGGTTAGAAGAAAGCAACCTCAGAAACTATTTTCTTGAAGTTACTTATATATTACATTGAAACCTTAACCTCATTTATGATATACTAGTGGTCTCCCGTGCGTTGCACGGAATGTGGTAATAATTGTGTATGTAATAACGTTGATGGATCAAAAGAAAATAAGTCTCCTAAAAAATATTACTTAGAATTTGAACACTACATTAAAACTCGAATAAGGTCATATGTGCTAGATTCTACAATCATTAATAGACTCACAAGTTGTGACCAATTTTCATTCATTTCTCTGACTTAAATCATAATCAACAATGTCTCGTAAGAGAAATTAAGTTCTAGACTTATGAGAAAAGGAAAAATGAAAAATCGATCAAACGTTGAATATAAAACAAATACAAAAACGGAACACAAAAATAGAAACGATGAACAATGGTGATTTGGACAATCGATCAAAATTTGAATAAGTACTACATACAAAAAAAAGAAAAAAAAGAACCACACAAATAGAAATGGTGAACGGTGGTGATTTAGGGAATTCATATTACTTGTAGCAGTTTCTGGATGACGGTGATAACGCACGAGATGTGATAATAATTGTGTATGTAATAACGTCGATGGGTCGAAAGAAAATAAGTCTCCTAAAAAATATTACTTAGAATTTGAACACTGTATTAAAACTCGAATAAGGTCACATATGCTAGAGTCTACAATCATTATTAGACTCACAAGCTGTGACCAATTTTCATTCATTTTTCTGACTTAAATCATAATCAACAATGTCTCATAAGAGAAATTAAGTTCTAAACTTATGAGAAAAGGAAAAATGAAAAATTGATCAAAACTTGAATATAAAACAGATACAAAAAAGGAACACAAAAATAGAAATGGTGAACAATGGTGATTTGGGCAATCGATCAAAACTTGAATAAGTACTACATACAAAAAAGGAAGAACCACACAAATAGAAATGGTGAACGGTGGTAATTTGGGGAATGCATATTACCCGTAGCAGTTTCTGGATGACGGTGATTTGAAAAATAGTGTTCATCGGAAAAAGGAGTAAAGACTATTGAATGAAATGGGGGAGTACTACATAGCATGGATGTTGCATGTTGATATGAACAAAGATAGTTGCAAAATAAATTCTAAATTAAAAATAGAAGATAAAATATTAGGATATTTATGAGTTTTAACATGAGGCTTATGAATAGTAAATGAATAATGAAGTCCTTAACCTCTTTTATATATGTTTGGAAATTAAATAAAATAAGTTATTAGTTATTATATTACATAAATATAAATAAGTAGTTAAAAAGAAATAGGTAACACTGTAATAAAAAAAAAAAGACATCACGATGACATCGGTCTTATAAATAGTAAATGAATAGTATAAATAAATTAAATTAGAAAGAAATGGATAACACTATTATATAAAAAATAAAAGAAAAAGAAAAAAAAGAAAAAAAGAAAGAAAGATGACATCACAATTACATAAACCTTATGAATAGTAAATGAATAGTGTTCTTGTTTCTCTTCTTTTATAATAGTTAGGATATTCATGTACAATTGTTGACACATAAAAATACCCAATTCGGAGACCCAGCATAAAAGGTCCAAAACATGATAGCCCATTGCAGATGAAAGGGCGATGTGAAGGGAGCTAGGCGATTTGGCTATCACTAGATTGCTTGGATGAATGCAAGGGAAATTGGGCAACCAAGCTAGATAAGGTTGAAGAAGCGATTTTGGGGGTTCATCCCACGATTCATCTGGTCATTAAGCAACAGATTCCACGTACTGGGTAGTTGGAAAGGATCATGGAAGTTATTTGAAACAAGGTAGTGGACATTAGTTATACAAGGAAGTGGGCGATGATTGTGCAACATGATGAGCAGCAGTTATTTCATGCAAGTTACAAGTCAAGGTGGTAAATCAAGAATTCAAATGTTAGGAAGCAGTTGTAGATAGTTGTGTATACATAGTAGAAATTTAGGCGTTTAGAAAGACCAATCAATCAACTCTCAAATAGAGATTGTGTATTTTCTTTATCTTTAATTTTCCTGTCAAATCCTAGTTTAGTTCGTATGTTTGTACCCCTTGGAGGCATTTAGTCTTTATTGTAATCTTCATAAATAAAGTTCCCCTCGACTCGTTGGGAGAGGTTGTTGTTTCTTACACATTGTCTGAATCATTTTAATTGTTAGCGGTATACCATTTGTGCAAAACAGTTTAGCACGCCTGGTGGGACAACTTTGGTGTGTTTTTGAAGACACAAAAGTGAATCATCATGCCTCATAAGAACTCCGATAAGGAGCTAGCAAGCCATCGACTCTAGTCTGTGATCGAGAGTAATGAGGAGGAATAAAGTACTCCAGGAACAGAGGAGAGAATCAGAGCCATTATGAACCAATAGCGGAATTAAGTCCTCAGACTATGCGTTCACTACTTGGCGAACTCACCCAAGATGTGGTTGAACAGGTAAACTTACAATATGTTCATAATATGAAAAAGTTTATTCAAAGTGAAAGAGAACATTATGACAACGTGGCTAAGCAACTAAGAACCTTACATGATACTATGAATAGGTTAACATGCCAAATTTGTCAATCAACTTTTCCAAATATTGGACACCACTTCCAAGCCAGAACAATTGTGGGACATAATCCCACGATTGTAAGTCCAAATCAGGGAATAGAACTAGCTTTTGGACCATCTACTTCCAACCTGAGGGTAGTGGTATGGCTAACTTGAGTAATAGTAGTGAGATATCAAACTTGGGGGATAACTCAAGTGCAAGAGATAATGTCCAAAATAATGGACATAACACCCCACGTGTTAATGATGGGGGAATATTCAGGCTAATGGTAACAATGGTCTAAATAATGACACCTTTGCTGCTAACCCGTTACCACACTTCAAGCCTCAGGTAATACCACCAGGAAACCAACCCATAGGTATCCTTTATGATCCTAATGTCTTGTTGGGATATCAAATCACTGAGATAGTGGTGGATCAAATGGTTGTGGGAATACGTCCTTGTATTAGCCCTACTTACACAAAGCCATGTCCTAGTTGGATATATCAAGCATATCCATGGCTTAAGGGGTACAAAGTACCAAAATTCTCATTGTTCGCTGACCTTAGGGAAGTTTCTACTCTAGAACATATAGGGCGTTTTACGTTGCAATGTGGCGAGGTAAATGACTACCATAAGATAAGACTATTCCCCTAGTTCCTTAATAGGGGTAGCCTTCTCGTGGTTCATTAATTTGCCATCAAAATATGTCCAGACATGGTAACAACTAGAACAATTGTTCCATACCCAATTTTACAAATCTAAATTTGAGGTTACTTTGGCCAATTTGGCGAATTTACGCCAAATGCCAAACAAATGGGCAGAAGGTTTCCTTTAGATGTTCAAAATAGCAAGAAGCAAGTGTTTTGTACCATTGTCAGAAAAAGAATTCATTAAGATCACTGAAAGTTGCCTCAGTTTTGATCTAAAAAATAAATTCTAGGACAGAGAGTTTCCTGACCTTTTCCAGTTAAGCGCGAATGTGGTCAGGTATGAACGTCTAATTAGAGAAGAAGAGCAAATGAAAAATTCTAGCAAAGTGACTTACTATAAAGACCCAAATTTTAATGTTCACCTGGTTGTTGATGATTACTATGACTAGACTGAAGTATGTCTGGCTGAATTGGTTAAGGGAGATACATACGCTTGCCCTTAATGGCTGAATCAAACTCAATGGTCAAAAGTGAGGCTAATAAGTGTATTTTATACACTTATTTTAATCGTTAAACTAGAGTATTTGTTATAGATTTTAATGAATTATAGCTTAATTGATTATTTTTATGTATTAGGCGAAATTCGATGCGAAATGAAGGAATCAAAGGAAATTGACAGGAAATCGAGCTAAAATGAGATAACTAAAAGTTCGGGGACTGAAATGCAAACTTTCAAAATGATGACTCGAACCAATTTTCTACTCTCGCGTGATACTGAAGATTCAATTGGAAGAGTTGGAAGCTAATTTTGGTGAAATAAATGGAAACGGAAGAAAACGAAAGAATTTCTGCCGAACAAGTTTTGCTCAAAATTTTTAGCTTAGTATTAAGGCTCATGTTCCATCCCATAAACGTTCGAATTAGAAAATGTCTTTTCTAGATGAATTTTAGCCCTTTGAGTCAGCTTTCCACAGAATTTTGAATCACGTCGATCGGACGTCGGATGAAGAAGTTAGGTCGGAGGAAAAATCTGCTGTGCGTCCAAGGAAGAGAGTTCAAAATCCGATTTTATGCATGATTTCAATTGTTTTAGCAATCCAATATGCACAAGTATGGGCACAAATACTAGACACAAATTAATGGAGACAAAAGTGGAAAATGAATGGAGAAAATGGTGGAAAATAAAAGATAAGATCAATAGTAGACGGAAACAATTCATGATGGAAGAGAATAGTTCTTGCGAATGGACATTATCTTATCATAAAGGAGATGTTATTTCACTCTATAAATAGCAAGGGAAAATGAAGGAGAAGGGGGACCTCTTACATACACATCTTACACACTACAACAAGAGAGGAAAAAAAAGAAAGGAAGAGGAGAAACCATCATCTTGGCTTGAAGATTCATTCGACATAATGCTGGGTTTTATCTATTTCTCGTGTTTTACATTAATTATATTCTAAGTATTTTGTACAAAGGTTGATGATGAAATCCATTTACTTTCATAATTATTTGGTTATCATATTAATTCCCTTTTATGTGAAAATTTTATGGTTCTTTCTTATTTGAATAATTAATTTAAAACGTTATTTCATCATTAATATCAGGTATTTTTGATAGTTAAAACTTTTGGTTAATTAATTAATGCTTGGATTTTAATTGCTAAGTCTGATTCCTCGTTTTTGTTCATTACAAAGGTCGATACGACGAATGGTTGGATAATTTGTTAAAGAAGTGAAAGAAGAATCTACATTAGAAATGCTAATCTAAATTGGGCTTAATTGTTAAATCTAAAGGTAACAATAAATTGATTTTTATTTGTTGCTTGAATTCGGGAATTAATTGATAACTAAGTAATTGTGTTGTTAAATTGTGGTGGATTCTAAAACCTTAGTAATTTTTATTTCATTAAATTTCTTTAAAAAATTTGCAATCATGTATTATTTATGATTATTTAGTTTCAAGCAATTCAAACAAATTGATTCTTTTCCTCAACTAGCTAGAGTAATAGTTAAATAAGATTAAATTACACTTTCTAAAAATATTCAGTTCCTGTGGGTTCGACCTTGCAATCACTTTTCTTTACTACAATTGATTCGTGTGCTTGTGAGTATTTAAAATTTATCAAACTTGGGGGGTAACTCAAGTGCAAGAGATAATGTCCAAAATAATGGACAGGACACCCCCACGTGTTAATGATGGGGGAATATTCAGGCTAATGGTAACAATGGCCTAAATAATGACACCTTTGCTGCTAACCCGTTACCATACATCAGGCCTTAGGTAATACCACCAGGAAACCAACCTATAGGTATCCTTTATGATCCTAATATCTTGTTGAGATATCAAATCACTGAGATAGTAGGGGATCAAATGACTGTGGGAATACGTCCTTGTATTAGGCCTACTTACACAAAGACATATCCTGGTTGGGTATATCAAGCATATCCATGGCCTAGGGAAGTTTCTACTCTAGAACGTATAGGGCGTTTTACGTTGCAATGTGGCGGAGAGGTTCAAAATGAATGGGCGAAGGTTTTTTTCAGAGGTTCAAAATAGCAAGAAGCAAGTGTTTTGTACCATTTCCAGAAAAAGAATTCGTTAAGATCTCTGAAAGTTGCCTCAGTTTTGATCTAAAAAAGAAATTCTAGGACAGGGAGTTTCCTGACCTTTTCCAGTTAAGTGAGAATGTGGTCAGGTATGAACGTCTAATTAGAGAAGAAGAGCAAATGAAAAATTATAGCAAAGTGACTTACTATAAAGACCCAAATTTTAACGTTCACCTGGTTGTTGATGATTACTATGATTAGACTAAAGTATGTCTAGCTGAATTGGTTAAGGGAGATACATAAGCTTGCCCTTTAATGGCCGAATCAAACTCTACGGTCAAAAGTGAGCCTATAGGAGATAAAAACAAAAAGGCTATAGTATTCTCCTTTGATGGACCAAAACTGACCTTATATTTGATAAACTATATAATAATAAACAAATAAAGTTGAGCGATAAGTATAAGTTGCCAAACCCTGAACAAATTAGGGGTAAAAAATATTGAAAATAGCACAATGCATGGTCTCATATGACTAAAATTGACTGGTGTTTTGTCATGTATTACAAGATGCCATTGAGTCTGGGCGAATCACGTTTGGGGCCAAAAAGAAGATGGCGGTGGATGAAAATCCTTTCCCACAGCCACTTGGAGTGAATATGATGTCAACTGACTTCAAAGGCAGATTGCCAAAATTCAAGTTAGTCATAGATGATGGAGAAGAGGGTCCCGAACCATGTCTCAGTGTTTTTGGGCAGCTCAATGGAAAGGAAACCAGGAGGGATGAAGGCATTTTATGTGTTAAATGCACTTTTTCAAATCTATCAAAACGTTTGATCAATTATTAAGTTCATTAAGTGTGACATGAACAATCGAGTTTAGTAATCTAGATTGAAGTTGTGATACTTTTCTCACTCTGTCAAAACGTTTGATCAATTATTAAGTTGATTAACCGTGATGTGAACAATTGAGATCGAAGTTCAGCTACTTTTTTGAATCTATCAAAATGTTTGATCAATTATTAAGTTCATTAAGTGTGATGTAAACAATCGAATTTAGTAATCGAGATCGAAGTTTTGATACTTTGTCGAATTTTTCAAAACATTTGATCAATTATTACATTCATTAAGTGTGACGTGAACAATCGAGTTTAGTAATTGAGATCGAAGTTGCGATACTTTTCCGAATGTATCAAAACTTTTAATCAATTATTAAGTTCATTAAGTGTGACGTGAACGATCGAGTTTAGTAATCGAGATCGAAGCTCAGCTACTTTTTCGAATCTATCAAAATGCTTGATCAATTATTAAGTTCATTAAGTGTGATGTGAACAATCGAGTTTAGTAATTGAGATCGAAGCTCAGCTACTTTTTCGAATCTATCAAAATGTTTGATAAATTATTAAGTTCATTATGTGTGACGTGAACAATCGAGATCGAAGTTCAGCTACTTTTCTGAATCTATCAAAACGTTTGATCAATTATTAAGTTTATTAAATGTGATGTGAACAATGGAGTTTAGTATTCAAGATCAAAGTTCAGCTACTTTTCTGAATCTATCAAAATGTTTGATCAATTATTAAGTTCATTAAGCGTGACGTGAACAATTGAGTTTAGTAATCGAGATTGAAGTTCAGCTACTTTTTCGAATCTATCAAAACATTTGATCAATTATTAAGTTCATTAAGTGTGACACAAACAATTGAGTTTAGTAATCGAGATCGAAGTTGTGACTAAAATCATACAAAAAGGAAAAGTGAGGACCAATTAATGTAGTCGGTTAAGATGTAAGTTAACTGACTAGATCGCAGTTTGCAAATCGCAGTCTTGTTTTGGCCCTGTTTGCCTCGGGTAGACAACCACGACCCAGTGGGTTATTTGGTCAGTTAACCTACATCTTATACGACCAAGTTGGTCAAATGGTCGGTTAACCTACCTCTTAACCGACTTGGTAGGCTAACCTACTACATAATTGAACAGTTAATATTTACTCAATTTGATAAGTATAGTAAGATAACAGACCATTTATAAGTAAGAATTTGAAGAATTAAGCAAGTAGGTTAACAATTGGTTAACAGACTATAAAGTCGGTTAACATACTTCACTTAGGTAGGTTAACCGACTTCGAAGTCGGTTAACGAAGTCGGTTAACCAACTAACTTAATAGTCGGTTAACCTACCCGTGTGCGTAAAATCAGATTTCCTGCTGTCTAGAATAAGATTTTCGCAATGGATTAAGTTTACACTACAAAATTTATCACAGAGCAAGCAAAACCCATTTAAGTACATTTTAAATACATCAAAGCAACTTAAAATAAGATTAATTTTGGAATATCTTACCAATATCAAATGCATAAAATTTAGGGTGTTGTCAACATTTGAGAAGATGGAGAAAGTGATGAATAGTTTTGCTACAAATCAACAAAAGGAGCACTTGGAGAAGATTACATATACTAAAAATGAGTTTATTACATTAAATGAGGATTTTGATGGAAGGATTTTGAGAGATTTAACTTAAAGTAGCCATTGGTTTTCTTGAGGATTTTTCTGTCTTTTTAAATTGTTAGGTAAGTTTGAAAATTTAACAAGATAACAAGGATAATTTAGTCTTTGTATAAGGATGGAGGCCCTTTTTAATTTATCAAACAAAAAATTGTCTTGTTTGACTTAAGAGCATTTGACTATAGCCCTTTCAATAAGGGGAAAATTACACGTTAACTTGTTTTTCAACTATACAATTCAAGATGACGGTGCTAAACTTTAATTTTTAATTATCAGGTGTTAATTATATAAATTAACTAATAAAAACATAATTGACAACGAAAATAAATCTTATCCCTCATTTTACTAATTCCATTACACGGCTACAATTCTTCACCACCGATCAAAGCAGCAGACAGAGGGCAGTTGCACCGAAGTTAAATCCTATCTTTGTCGGCCACTGCCCCATGGCAATGGCGCTGTGACCGCCCTCACAGCGTCGCGACCCTGTGACTGCAGTGCGTCACCGACACAAGTGACTCTCACAACGCAACTTCTGAACGACATCTTTCGTCAACGTTTGTGCTTTCGGTGATGGTGTTTGGGAGTCAACTCCTCTGATCATATGCCTTCTTTCTTCTCCGCGGCTGGATCTTCCTCAACCAATCTGGTTATCTTGGTTGCTTCGATCTGGACAGAGGATGAGGAGGGAAGTGGTGTTATAGAGAAATCTTCCTCCGTTTTTACTTCCTCAACCAATCTGGTTATTTGGTACTGGAGTAGATAAGGAGGGAAGTGGTGATAACAGAGGGAGATGGACATTTGAGATTGAATTTTGGGGTTGAACAGATCTAATTCAATTCAGTTTTCATCAACATCAGTGAATATTGATTATTGAGTAATAGTGGTGGTTTTATTTATGTTGTGCATGTAGTGTGGCGGTGACTATGGCGGCTTAAATTATGGGTAGTGGGCTTGAACGAATTTGATTCAAATCAGTTTTCAGATTAAGTTGTGATGGACAGGGATAGTGGAGGTTGAAGGTCGTGGGTTGGGGTAGGTCGGGGTGATGTGGTGGAAGCGTGGTGTTTGTTGGGTGATTTGAATATAGATTGTGACCAGTTCATCTCCGCCTTCAACTGCTAATCTCTTCAACCACTTCATCTCTGTCCCCAAATCTCTCGCTCTTACTGCCGCTTTTGGAGTCCTCTTCCACCTAGCATTTCAATACTCTAGTGGAAATTCTAACTTCAATTCTGGAAATGGTGTGCGGTAGAGGTGAAAGAAGAAGAAGATCTAGCAGAAATGGGAAAGTTGATTATACCTTTTCTAGATTCGGCGGACGAACACAAAATTATCTTCTGCATGAATGTTGGTGCTGCAATTACTTTAGAGAGAGAAAGTGGGGGAAATAGTGAAAGAGATGTTGTACCTCCTTTATAAAAATTCAATTATGGAAATGCAAATTGGGAGGGGGTTTTGTAGGAGTTAAGTGAAGCCTCTTCAAACAGAGAGAGTGAGACACAAGGAATCTGTATATGTGTATTGTGCGAGTATGAACATTTGAGATTGAGAGACACAGAGGTGGGGGTGGGGTGGGGTGGAGTGAGTGGGTATAGGAGCTTGTTTGAGTTATCACTAGCTGGATGGAGTTGGTCCACCGATAGATTTTGGAAGGCAACTCTTGTTTTATTTCGGCTGTAGCTCCAGCTCGAATTATTTATTGTTATGGATATTGTGACCAATTATTAGGCGATTGTGACTAATTATTAATTAATTGTGACTTTGTGCGACTTATAACGAGTATGGAATGTGACCAATTTATTAAGTAATTATGACCAATTATTGATTAATTATTACTTTGTGCGACTTGTGATGAGCATGGAATGCGGCTAATTTAATTAAATTATCAATCACAAATTTTGATTTGTGAGTAAATTTGTAATTGTGATCTACAATTTGTGTTAACTTTGACAATGACTGTGTGACCGAATTGTGACTGACCTTGTGTGATCGAACTATGACCTAGTATAATCTAACTGTGACCTTGTATGACCAAATTGTGACTTGTGTGACCATCTGTGACTTTGCGGGTCATGTTAAGTGGTGTGTGATGAATTTTGCAACTAAATTTGTAATTGTGACCGAATTATTATTTTGTGTGACCAATTGTGACTTTTCTGGTAGGTTGAGAGGGGTGGCATTGGGTTGTGGTTAAATTTACAATTAAATTTGTAACTATGATCGAACTGTGATTGTGTAACCAACTATGACTTTGAGGGTAGGGTGGGGTGAAATTTGCTACTAAATTTGTAATTGTGACAAAACTATGACATTATGTGACCAACTATGACTTTGCGAGATGGGTGGGTAGGGTGAGGTGAAATTTGCAGCTAAATTTGTAATTGTGACTTTGTGTGACCAACTGTGAATTTGCGGGTAGGGTAGGGCTGGACAGGGTGAAATTTGCAACTAATTTGTAATTGTGATTGAGTTGTGACTTTGTGTGATCAACCGTGACTTTATGGGGTGGGGTGGGGTGGGTGGGGTGGGGTTGGTTGGATGGGGGTCGAGGTGAAATTTGTAATTGTGACCGAACTGTAACTTTGTGTAACAAACTATGACTTTGTGGACGGGGGTGGGGTCGATGTGATGTGATGTGATGTGATGAGATGTGGTGGGGCGGTGTTGAGGGACATATAGATTTTGTGATTAGGTGGGGTTGCAGTGAAATTTGCAACTAAATTTGTAATTGTGACTTTGTGTGACCAATCGTGACTTTGAGATAGGGTGGGGTAGGGTGGATTAGGGTAGGGTTGGTGAAATTTGTTACTAAATTTATAATTGTGACCGAAATGTGACTTTGTAGGGGTAGGGTGGGATGTGTGCGTGAATTTTGTAACTAAATTTGTAATTGTGACCAAAATTTGACTTTGTATGACCAACAGTGACTTTGTGGGGGTGGTGTGAGGTGGGGGTTGTGGTGAAATTTTCGACCGTAATTGACTTTTTGTGACAAACTATGACTTGGGGGGTGGGTGAGGCCGGGTGAAATTTATAATTGTGATCGAAATGTGACTTTGTGTGACTAATTGTGACTTTGCGCAGTGGGGTGGGGGTATTGGTGGGTGTGGTTGCGGTGAAATTTGTGATTAAATTTGTAATTGTAATTTTTGACTGAAATATGACTTTGTGTGAACAATTGTGGCTTTGCGAGTAGGTGGGTGGTTGGGTGGGTGGCAGGGTATGGATGGGACTGAGTGGGTGGGTGAGTGTGAAAAAGTAGAAGGAAAAAAAAAATCATTTTTTTGGGTGGGGTGGGGTGGACACAAGTTATTTTTTGATGACTTTTTTATTTAAATATTATATTAGTTTTAATTTAATATATAATGGATAATTATTTTTATATTCTACAATATTATATTTATTAATTACTAATTAATACTTGATTTTTTTTAAAAAAAATTCTAATTTTTTTAGTTTTAAAAAGTAATAATTTTAGGTTGGGAAAATACAAAAATAAGGTAATTATAAATCCAAATTTCAAAATTAAGACCAAACTTGTATAATTTCAAAAATCAAGTTTTAGTTAAAATCATTTAATTTCATTAAGTAATTAAAAATATTTTATTCATTATAAATATTAAGGTTACAATATTATAAAATCTCAGGTCACAAAATAAATTTTTTTTAAGTCACAACCACCATTTTTTAGGCCACATATCATTTTAGATTCACGAATGGTCAAAATATTAGGTCATAGATCGAACTTATTTTTATATCACATTAACAATTTTATAGTCAAGAATAATTTCAAGGTCACAGTTTATCAAATCAATAGGCTACATAATGTTAAATTAATCATTACTTATCAAATTCACAGAATGTTAAATTAATCACAAGTCACAAATTTTAAATGTTTAAGATCACAACTCAGAAATTTTTATACTACCCATCGCGATCACAGCCACCCCTGCCACGTCACCACCACTCCACTACACTCCACTCCACTCCACACCACACCACACCACACCACACCTACACCACCACCATTTCACACTTCAGCAATAGCTACCACCTGCACCTTCATAATTCTGACCCAACCTAGCCCCACCTGCAAACACCAAATCCACATATTGCCCACTACCATCACCAAGAAATTGATCACAGAAGCTCATGATAGGATTTAACGGAAGAACAAACGCAACTTAAGCAATACATGCTATTACAACACATCTTTTGATCATTGTCGTCCAGTAGACTACAACGTTACCATCTGTTCTGCAACAGAAGCCAATCCCTGCATCAGTCGAACAAAATCCACATATCGCCCACTACCATCACCGTCGTCACTTCACTATTGCCTATACAGGTCGGGAAGTGCGACAGAAATCACTTCCATAACTCTCCAGTTTTAACCATATAGATATGCACAAAGGCTACCACAGATCGATATAGCACAACTGCACCACAACCATCACACCGCCACGGCTACAGCCCTACCCACCACCAAATGCCAACCACCATAGCCTCAATTTCCGTCGCCTCCACAGATGCAACCACTAACATCATACAAACCTTCAACACCTCTACCTGAATCATTGCACCACGCCAACAGATCGCATTTGCCAAAAAAAAAAAAGATCGTAGTGAGTAGAAAAATAGATCAACTGGGTATGTAGAAAAACAGATTTCCTAGGCTGTTGCCCTGTTACTCGAAAATGGGTATTAACCTGGTGGTGGCTGGTGGGAGAGATGAAAGAAGTAGAGTGCAAATGGTATTAACCTGGTGGTGGGAGAGATGAAAGAAGCGGAATAGGTGCGTGGGATGGGTTATTGAGAATGGATTGAATATAGTGAGAGAGAGAGAGATAATTAGGGTTTGAAGTGTTTTTTTTTCGTGGTTTGAAATTGGGATATGTTAGATAATTAATAAAATATTATTATGAAAATTTTTAATTAATTAAAATTAGAATTAAGACCTAAATTTTGAAGTTATATATGTTTAATCTTATTTATGAATTTGGATATTTAAAAATAAGGATGAATGTAATTTTCTCTTTTGAGTTTGTAGTTATGTAATTGTGGAAATTACAGGAAAAACGATCTTACAAGATTGAAATTCAAATATAAAAACAAAGTTAAATATATTCACATTTCAGGTTATAAATAGATATTTAAAATAATATTGAATTAATACAATATTATAATTTAAAATGTATAGCGCCAATTTTGTAACTGACTCCCCTAAATATCGCAATTGTAATATACACGTTCATCAAATCAAAATTATCCAATCTAATAATCAAATACCGAACATTTAGGTTCAATCACAAGCAACATCCCAAAACCCTAAACCCAAACTCAATCACAAGTGACATTCCCGCAACCTGAAACTCCTAAATCCAAATTTCCAGCAACCCTCGCCGCAACCTCATATTCCCGACCATCATTGAAGAAAAATAGCAGGTTGATAATGGTGAAAGCCATGAACGCTGACCAGAATGAGTCCGGTAGAAGAAAAAAAAAGGAAAAGAGATTCCGACAAGGGGAAGAACAAGGCGAATATCATGACAACTCGTGGAACTCGTCAATCATATAATTCGAATCAGGTATTTCGAAATCTTCGATGACTATAACATATAATTTTCTAGGAATAAGGTAATGTAGATGATAATTTATTCATTGTGACCTAGCTATCATATGTGACCTAAGGTATTGTATGTGATTTTGGGTATTGATTTATTCGTTGTGACCGAGGCATCATATGTGACCTAGGGTATTGATTGTGAATTTGGGTATTTCACCAGTATAGAGATGTGACCTGAAACCAACGTTGGGTATTGTTTCATTGTTTGGGTATTGATTTATTCATTGTGACCTAGGTTTCATTTGTGACCTAGAGTATTGAATGTGAACTTGGAGCTATCATATGTGACCTGATGTATTGTATGTAATTTTGGGTATTTAAATTTAGGTATTGATTTATTCATTGTGACCTAGGGTATTGATTGTGAATTTGGGTATTTCACCAGTATAGAGATGTTCTGCTGACATTGACCTTGAACCAACTTTGTGTATTGTATGTGATTTCAGTATTCTCACGTATGTGACCTGAAACCAACTTTGGGTATTGTTTCATTGTTTGGGTATTGATTTATTCTTTGTGATCTAGGTATCATATGTGACCTAGGGTATTGAATGTGAACTTGTTTATGTCACTAGTATGGAGATGTCTGCTGACATTGACCTTGAGCCAACTGTGTGTATTGTATGTGACCTGAAACCAACTTTGGGTATTGATTCATTGTATGTGACCTCGGTATATCAAAATGTGACTTGAAACCTTATTGGTATTTAATGGTTGTAACCTTAACCTAATTTTGATGGAAAATTTAGATTTGCATTCTAAAGGCACGCTGTAGAGATTTTTAATATATAAACCTGCATCTTATAAGACATGTTGAATCCCACAGTTTAGAACTTGGAAGGCACATATTGTATAGATTTTGGTTTACATAATTAGTGAGTCCCTCAACTTATAGTCATAAGAAAATTATTTTTTTGCCAAACCAGGTCATTTACTTTCTTCATCAGTGATTAAACAAATAAGATTAAAAAATATGTTTAGTTTGGCTTTGAAGTATCAAACTGCTTAACAGGCGTGATCCTCTTGGTTTCCACTTTGTGCTAGAGCCTAGAAGCATTTTTTTCATAATCATAGCTGTAAAGAATGATTTGCTTATTTTTTAGGAAAATACACTGATGTGTGACTTGAAGATTGGTTGTGTAATACATTTTTCTCTATTGATGTACCTTAATGTGACCCTGTTTCTATTGATGTGGAATGCACTGAACCATATACTGGTGGACTAATATTGTGACTTACACTATTCGTCAACAGAAATGGAAGTACATTATTCCCGAGGGAGAATGGTTTCCAGGGAAAATTACGTCCAATGTCACAAAGAATGCTCTGACCAACTTCAAATCCAAACTAAATGATAGTCAAAAAGAGATACTGGCTAACACATGTTTCTCATATTTTGTCAACTTCCATGAGATAGTGCTCCAGCCACAGTTATTTACCTTCCAGAATAAAAGATACATACTTTGGCCATTTGAACACTGTAACGAATGAAGACATCAGAGATGTGTATTTGGGAGTCACAGATGCACCTGATCATGACTTAGTGAGGCTCGGAATTCTATATTTGATCACATCATATTTTTTATCTACATCATACAAGAAGGTGGTTGATGATTACCTGTTTCCCCTCGTTGAAGATTTTGATGTAATGAAGATGTTTCCATGGGGGAGGGAAATATTTGAAATATCAATTACTTCGTTGAAGGATGCCTTAAAGAAGAGGAATTCTCATTAGCGACTAGGGGGTTTTTAACTTGCCTTTCAAGTATGGGTCTATGAGACCGTACCAATATTAAATGGCAGAGTAACCACAAGAATTCGGAGCATGTCACCTCGAATCCTTAATTGGCGTGCCAATAAGATACATGTCTACTCCACCATAGAGGACAAGATATTTTCAGAACCAAATGTAAGTTTTTGAAAGTAATTTTATTTAGCCTCTTAATAGATAGGACAGACTATGACAATCAACTTATGGTCTTTTTTACATGTGGTACGTTTCAATGTCCTAATGGTAGTATAGTTTATCACAGTTTGTAGTATCTATGTGTTTAGGAGGTCACATTATATGTCATCCTAGTCACTAACCAAATATTTTCTGAGGTCACATGTATTGTCAATCAGGTCACACTTCATGCTTCAATTAGTGATATAGGAATGTCAAAATGTCATTCATTTATTTTAACACCCTTAGCACATATTATTTCAGCGGGTCACAGCCTTGGTTTTCTGAGGTCTCATTTATTGTCATTAAGTTCCCACTTCATGCTTCAATTAGTGATATAGGAATGTCAAAATGTCATTCTTTTTTATTAACACCCTTAGCACATATTGACGCGATCCCAGTCAGGGAATCTCTTCGACAACGCGGAATAACGAAATTAAAACCCTAGGAAAGATCTAAATCAGACCTGACACGAAAATAAACAAGAACACGAAGAATTAAATAACAGAATTAAAGATAGATTGACGATAAAACCTTGGCCCGACAATCACGATGCAATTAAGAAGATGCGGATTGCAGAACCAAGATTGGTGAACGCCACAAGGTTTGTCAATTCCTTGATAAGTTCGTCAAAGAATGAATCTTTGATAAGTTCGAAACAAAGGGAAAAACTCAACCTTTAACAAGAGAATCCTCTCTCAATTTAATTCATAAACTCAAACTTGTTTGTTTACAATCATGGTAAATAATATAAATAAGCAAAATAACCTAATCGCTAATTTACTAAAAATAGAATTCTAATTAAGCTAAAATTCCAAATTATGCAAATAACTTAAAATAATAATAAAAAAAGGAAACAAAATAATTGGAAAATTCTCGAAAAATCTGGCGCTGCTTATTTACGGCCGTGACGAACCATCTTACGGCCGTAAAGGCCTTTCTGATCCAAAACTGTGTTATTAGTTACGGCCGTGACGAATTTCTTACGGCCGTGAATTTCCCCTGCTTTGAATGTTATGGTCGTAACTTCCAGGCTTACGGCCGTAAGCCTCGTTCTGCTGAAAATCTTCATTTTTCTTCGATAAATGATTACGGCCGTGATAACATGATTTACGGCCGTGAATATATGGGTTACGGCCGTGAAGGTCCTCCATTACGGTCGTAATGGATTTTCTGCCCAAATAACTTCGTTTTCTCGACTCAACTTGATCCGTCCCTCTTCTCGGCTTGACCCCAACATGGAACTTGCTCCGTTTTGCATGTAGATCATTGTCATATTGCCGATGGCTCGACTTCGCCCTCCGATGCCTGGTCCGGATCATATCATACTCCCTCTCTTGAAAAGGATTCGACCTCGAATCCATTTTTGGTCGACTTTTCAAACTCCTCCTGCTTTTCTGAGCTCGATGATCATGTTTAAGCTTTGTACGATCCTTTAGACTTTTAGTCTGGTCATTTTTGCCAACGGATATCTTCCCGGCCTTAAGTTCATGGTTTGATTTATGTCCCTGCAAAACAGATTTAGTAGAACTAAGGAGGGATGTGTTAGCAAATGCAAATAAATTCATTTTTGTGGTGGACTCTCTTTTCTTTTTTCTTTTCACTTTCAAGCTCACCTTTTTCTGAGGTCGTGGCCTCAACGCTCTTATTTTTCCCCTCAAACTTGCTCTTTATTTTCAATTGGTCCTCTTAGACCTCTTTTGGAGATAGAGGAACAAGAGTGATCCTTGTTCCACCCTTCACGAAAGAATATCGATTTTTAAACCCATCGTGCACTACCCTCCTATCATGTTACCAGGGTCTCCCCAACAAAATATGGCCAACATGCATAGGTACTACATCACAAACCACCTCATCCTTATAACCCCCGATGGCAAAATTGACCCTAGCCTGCTTATTTACCTTAATTTCTCCCGACTCGGTCAGCCATTGCAATTTATAAGGGTTCAGATGTTTTATCAAGCTCAAACCCAATTTCTCAACCAACATTGTACTAACCACATTAGTACAACTTCCCCCGTCAATCACCATACCACAAACCTTTTTACCCACTAAGCATCTAGTATGGAAGAGATTATCCCTTTGCTCACCAATTTCATCCATCCTGACCCTAGTACTAAGGACACGCCGATTAACAAGCGAATCTTTAACATCATAGGTCAGCCCTTCCTCATCACTACTACTACTAGCCCCAACATCCACTAACTTAGGCATTCCCTTAAATTCATCCTCGGAACTAATTTCTCCTTTTTCACGCAAGATCATTAGCCTCCTATTTGGAAACTGGGATGCTATATGACCCGTACCCAAGCACTTAAAATGCTTAATATTTGTATCTTGAGTATTTTGAGAATCATAAATATTTTTACCTTTCGTTGTAGGCTCCTCCTTCCCTTTCGGGTTATGTTCATCATGATGTTCCTGCTTCGGTTGTGATGTAGGATAAGATGGTGAGTGTCTTGCTGCCCCCTTTCGCCTTAGCTGTCTTTCCACCTTCATGGCCATATGCACCATATCTTCTAGCTCCACATAATGTTGCAGCTCAATGACATTGGCAATATCTCTATTCAGCCCACTCAGAAACTTAGCCATCGTAGCTTCCCGATCCTCCACCACATTAGCCCGAATCATCGCCACCTCCATATCCTTGTGATAATCCTCTACACTCCTCGATCCCCGAGTTATACCTTGCAGCCTTTGATAAATATCCTTATAATAATGAGTTGGCACAAATCGCTTCCTCATTATGGTTTTTAATTCACCCCAAGTCTCCACTGGCCCTTCAAGGTTCCTCCTCCTACCCGTCACTAATTGATCCCACCAAATATTGGCATAATTTGTGAATTCAATCACAGCTAATTTAACCTTCTTCTTTTCCGAATAATTATTACAATCAAAAAGCCGTTCGACCTTTGTCTCCCAATCCAAGTACGCCTCCGGATCACTCCTACCCTGGAACGATGGTATTTTCACTTTAATTTTCCCAAGGTCATCATCAACAACATCTCTACCCCCACGATGCCTCCTAGCATCACGACGCTCCCTATCATGCCTCCGCTCATACCTATCTCCTCTATCCCTCCTTCGCATACTACCCAAAGATATACTGCCACTTTCACTGCCCATGTCTTCATCATCCACACCAACCTCATGCCTATTACCTCTCCTAACTCGAGAACCATCATGAGATTGATCCCGAGGTTTTTGTTCACGCTTTGCACCTCGATTCTCCATCTGTGCCATAAACCTCTCAAATTGTGCCCTCATTGCTGCAATCTCATTGTTACCCTGTTCATTCTTTATATTCACGCCCCCGGGCTGTTTTCTATCTCCAATATAAGATGAAGATGTGGAAACCTCTCTATCAGACATTTTTAAGACAGGAACAAGGAAATTCGAAATATTTGGGAATTTTCGGATTTTTTTTTATAATCTGCCAGAGAATTGTACTACGAGTATGGCAGAAAAAGGGAACTGGATTTGGACGAAAAACGAAGAAGAAAAACACTTTTGAATTTTTGGGACTGACTCTTATGGATCAAACTGAAAAAATTTATGATTGACACGAAAAACGCGAAGAACACGAAAAAAAATCAAGAAATCCAAGAAACGCAAGAATCTGAAATAGATCCAAGCTCTGATACCAGATGACGCGATCCCAGTCGGGGAATCTCGTCGACAACGTGGAATAACGAAATTAAAACCCTAGGAAAGATCTAAATCAGATCTGACACGAAAATAAACAAGAACACGAAGAATTAAATAACAGAATTAAAGATAGATTGACGATAAAACCTTGACCTGACAATCACGACGCAATTAAGACGATGCAGATTGAAGAACCAAGATTGGTGAACGCCACAAGGGTTGTTAATTCCTTGATAAGTTCGTTGGGTGAACGCCACAAAGAACGGATCTTTGATAAGTTCGAAACAAAGGGAAAAACTCAACCTTTAACAAGAGAATCCTCTCTCAATTTAATTCATAAACTCAAACTTGTTTGTTTACAATCATGGTAAAGAATATAAATAAGCAAAATAACCTAGTCGCTAATTTACTAAAAATAGAATTCTAATTAAGCTAAAATTCCAAATTATGCAAATAACTTAAAATAATAATAAAAAAAGGAAACAAAATAATTGGAAAATTCCCGAAAAATCTGGCGCTGCTTATTTACGGCCGTGACGAACCATCTTACGGCCGTAAAGGCCTTTCTGATCCAAAACTGTGTTATTAGTTACGGCCGTGACGAATTTCTTACGGCCGTGAATTGCCCCTGCTTTGAATGTTACGGCCGTAACTTCCAGGCTTACGGCCGTAAGCGTCGTTCTACTGAAAATCTTCCTTTTCTTCGATAAATGATTACGGCCGTGATAATATGATTTACGGCCGTGAAGGTCCTCCATTACGGTTGTAATGGATTTTCTGCCCAAATAACTTCATTTTCTCGACTCAGCTTGATCCGTCCCTCTTCTCGGCTCAATCCCAACATGGAACTTGCTCCGTTTTGCACGTAGATCATTGTCATATTATCGATGGCTCGACTTCGCCCTCCGATGCCTGGTCCGGATCATATCACATATAGTTCACCAGGTCACAGTCTTGGTTCCACACGAGCTTTACAGCCATGTTTATGTAATTATCTGATCCAACTCAATTTTGTTTCCTTCATTCTGGATACAGATTGAATTGTATGACCTTGATCCTAGTGATATGGAGATGATGTAACCATACATGACTGGTGTCCAATACCATAAGCCACGTCAACCGGGTGATGACGTAGGTTCAGCTCAAAAACCTATTGCTATTCGACTGATGATTACATATGATAAATCAGCCCATAAAGATAAAATAAATGATGATGATGATGATGACTTTGTCGATCCCCCACCTGCACAGAAAAAGTCATCAGGTGTGTTTTAGTCTCCAACGGATCAAGCTGGGGTAGAATTTGATGAGGATGCTTTCATGGACAGTCTGAGCCCTGCTTTTGAAGATATAATCCTTACCGATGACACAAATTCAGAGGAAGGTCCATCTGCTAACGTAATTCGTTTAGTTTACACTAACAATTTATTTACCTTTGAAACAAAACTAATACAAATGCAATTTGTGGTATACATGTGTTTCAACGTTGGAAGAAAGAATTGAAAGATGAAATTGCTCAGGTGAAGTCACTGAACAAAGATCTGAGTTTGGCTGTGAATGAACTAAAGTCACAAGTTGTGGTCCTACGTTCAGACAGGAGCCAAGAACTGCAAGAAATTGTTCAGACACAAAATGTATTGAAGAATGAGATGACAGAGTTAAAGACAAATATTACATTCATGTCAGATTCTGTTTCCTCAATGATAGCCAGTGCACTTGAGGCATTTAAAGATAAATTGAGTGATATGCACATGGATCATGATAAGTATGATAGCAAGGCGTTGGAGGTAACTTCAAATTCATGCTTCTTTTTTGTTTTGGGTCTCAACCTCATTCTCAATGTTTAACATGCATGTATATTTATTATCTGAGGTCACACGACCGTGAAATAACTTTGTGTTCCAGAAATGCATTACACTATTTCTGAGGATATGTTTTTTGGCAGGAAAAAAACTCAGAACAACAGTCCGATGCCAAAGGGAAGGGAAAGAGTTTCCTTGAAGAAGAGATCCCTGACCATTATCAAACTCCATCCTTTGATTTAGGGATGAAATTCATCCAAACTCCTACACCATCTAGTAGCCCTGGCTTTGTGGTTCCAAATGACGAAATACAAGGAAATCTGGATAAAATAGTAGCTGCTGTGGTTCAGGAATCAAAAATTGACAATGAACAGGTATATTTATTACACCGAAGTCACAATGTTATATCTCATTTCCATTTTTACCAACTTTACCAACATCTGTCACCGTTTTCACTGTTGCATCCCATTTCAGATAACACCCACAAGTTCTCCAACGTCAGGGCTTCCAGTTAATAGGGCAACAAGACCAACTATAGCATTGCAATCTCCATTTGTCGCTGGGCAAGGAAAACACAACAAGCAATCTGCAACTGTAATTGTCTTTGAGAAATGTGACCAGAACGCGGATGATGCAGACATCATGACATTCAAGAATTGTTTCAATAGATGGTACAAACCAAAGACCAAGTAAAACATAAATTGTAAACTACTAGATCCAGTTTTTTAACCATATAAGAAAGATCTTGTGATCATATCTTTGCTTCATTGGCTTTGTAGGAAGAAATTCAACGATGAAGATGATGAGATCTCTCCACCTTTTCAGTTTGGACCAATCCCTGCTGATACAAAATGTGGTGACATGCACTTATAGATCCAGAATCATCGCTTTGTAGCACGGTTAGAATCTTTGCACCGTTACACAGTATCATTTTCTCGCGTCACAAACCAATCATTACAAGTGAACAAAACTTAGTAAGACACTTTGATTCCATTATAACATGTGCATTATTTCACTACTACAGCACATGGATGCGTGTTTCTATTACATTCTCCAGGCAGCACCACATGGTTCGAACATACAGCGTAGATTCACGACAACTGACTCAACTTTCCAAGCATTGATCAAGGATTTGTACCCACGTTTTCTGAAAGACTCATCCACCCTATTGTCCAAGCCTTACCTAACTGACGTTATGAGAGGTGAAAGATTGGACATGAATGCTCCACGGAATGACGTTGACTTTGTGCTACTGCCGATCTTGCCCACCAACCGTGCACACGGGATGCTCGCAAAGCTCAATATAAGGAAGCATTCGGTATTGATACTTAATTCATGCTCTAGGACCTATAGGCCCAACATGGTGTATGAAGGGATTCAACATTTCCTGAAGCTCATCCCTGAATTGATGAAACATATTGGCATTTGGAGTAGTGCATCCGACCTGCCTCACAAGGATCTTTTGTGGTTGGAAGCATCTATGGCACAGGACATCCATCAGCAGCAAAATGGGTATGGACATAATGTTACATTGCAGATGCTGTAAATTTCTATATAGATCTCTATTGATAACACATGTCTACTTGTTTTTATTTAGGCACGATTGTGGCATATTTGTGATTAAGTATGCGCAGTATGTGTTACATAACAAGATCAAGTCAATGTCAAAGGATTTTGACGCTACACGTGCACGGATGGACATAGCCGCAACACTTTACAAGCACAGACAAGTAAAAATTAACTCATCACGTCTTACAAGGAGGGTAGACAGCATTGTCATATTGGACGACTGATTTTCTGTCTAATCAATTGGTGCAACATCGTATATATATGCAGCACTTTTTTTTTTCCTTTTTCAAATTAACAGATGAAATATGATGTAATTACACTGGATGCATTTTAGTTATATTTTGTTTATTTCCTTTTTGGATCATGTACATTTTCACTATGTTTTCAGTATGATTAATTATGCTTAATGCGTCATGTTCAAAATTACATTGTAAATAGTGTATGTTTTGCTATTCGCAGCCCTGAAAGTATGGAATAACCTAAAGGTCACATGAAAAATTGACCTTGTAACAGGTTTGCATTTCATGTCCCATGTTATTCATACCAAGTCACAATGTAGTCACTCCAAGTCACACAGTAATCATATTAGATCACATGTTATTAACACCAGGTCACGTGTTATTAATACAAAGAACAAGGTTTGTAGAACATGTTACATATGAGTCATACCAGGTCACACATCATTCATACCATATCACATGGTAGTCGTACTTGGTCACTTCTAATTCGTTTCAGGTCACATTATTTTCATACTAGGTCACACGTTATTCATATCTAGTCACATGTAATTAATACAAATCATCAATTTTTGATTGATAGGGTACATCTTACTCACTGTAGGTCACATGCCTTTAATTTAGGACTACATGTTACTTATGTGTGGTCACAAGTGAATTATTTCAGGTCACATTTTACTTATACCATGTCACCTGATATTCATACAACGCAACATTGTTATTACATCAGGGTACATATTACTCATTCGAGGTCACTTGTTCTTCATACCAGGTCACATGTTATTCACACTAGGTCACATGTTATTAAGACTAGGTCACATGTTGTTCACCCTGGCTCACGTAGTACTCAAATCACGTAACAAGTTAATAAAAACCATGGTAATTATTACTCATACCATGTCACCTGATATTCATACAACGCAACATTGTTATTACAGCAGGGTACATAATACTCATTCGAGGTCACGTGTGCTTCATACTAGGTCACATGTTATTCACACTAGGTCACATGTTATTCACGCTAGGTTACATAGTACTCAAATCACGTAACAAGTTAATCATAACATGACACATATTATGTATACAAAGCATCATTTATCGCATACTAATTTTTCAATGACAAGTTTCATTTGCAATTTTTAAAATGAGAACTTATCATGTCTGTAATCTTTTACTGAATACATGACAAAGCAAAAAATTGAAGAGCTTAAGAATCCATGCCCCAATCTTTATCGTAATGTTGCATTGTAACCGGGTAACAAATATAATTCTGAAATGAAGTTCAATCATTATGTAACTCATTGTAAAATCAATGAAAAAATTAATGATCTTGCACTTACATCCACTAGTGGGAATTACAGAATCTAAAACTATAAAGGTATCAATTCATTTACTGATGGGAGCCAAGCTTGTGCAAGAACGCCTATTGTGACCTTTGCTTCCACAACGCCCACACTTCATTGATTGCCTCTTTTCCATCATTGATCTTTTTTCTCTTCTCAGCTGGTCTTCTCGAGCTTCTTTTTTGGTTTGGAGGTAATACTATAATTTCTTGTAATTCATATGGAACCTTCCTTTCATTCGGATTACCAACTGGAAAGACAGATTCCTGACATGCGGCCTTATATGCAACAGTTGTGTAATAGTACGAACAGTATTCGTAAGGATCCCTTTTCGTGAATGCAATAATAGCTAGTGCATGTGGACAAGGTAATAGAAACAGGGGCGAAGCCAGCCCATTTGTTTGGGCTGGGCCAGATTTCATTTGGGGATGGGCTTTGCCTAAGAATTTTTTTTTTTTTCTTAAAGGAATTTTTGGGCCAGGGGTGGGCCAGGGCCCAGTTGGCCCACCCCTGGCTCCGCCCCTGACTTGAAACATCCTACATGTACACGTCCTTTGTTCTATGTCAACGACAAACGACGAGCTTTCTTCACTAACAGAAAATAGTGTATGATTTATTGACGATACCTGCATCAAGTTATTATTACTTAGATTTCACATAACATTTGAAATTATCAAAGCGACGCAAATGGTCAAATCTTCATTGCATACCTTTAAACGCCGCACTACTGTGCTGCATTCCCTCATTAACTTCTCGTACTTGTTCGATAGCTTTCTGAAAATTCCATGTGCAATGCCATATTCTTGCAGAACCAATCCTGTACTGTTTGCCTCAAAGATTCTAATAATGCCACAATAGGATAGTTCTTAGTTGATTTTGTCACTGCATTAACTAACTCTACAATGTTCGACGTCATTGTCGAAAATCTGTTCGCCGGCATGTGGTATCGTGACCACCTTTCATATTCTACGTCCTTCTAAATAAATAACACAAATAAAACAACATCAGTGCAATACTCTTGTGACATGATCATGTTCAAATATTTGTACAATGTTTATGGACTTACCAAATAACCCCTTATGTATCCACTAATTGAGTCCAGGTAGAGCATGTGATACTCAAACTTTGCCAGGGTGTATGCGCGAACTGCCGAATTGAAAGTTTGTGTGATATTGTGACCTGATTTTCCAT
This sequence comes from Ligustrum vulgare, assembly GCA_963555705.1. Classification (NCBI taxonomy): domain Eukaryota; kingdom Viridiplantae; phylum Streptophyta; class Magnoliopsida; order Lamiales; family Oleaceae; genus Ligustrum; species Ligustrum vulgare. The sequence goes on along the minus strand of OY743188.1, from coordinate 15,817,823 downwards.
AATGTTTCTTCTGGTTCTGCAAGAGGTGATAAGAACATATACCATGACATGTTCCAGGGTAGATCTTTTCAATAGCATTCTTGATACTTTCATGCCGATCCGACACAAAACACAACCCTTCCTTACTGTCGTGCGCCCTCTTAAACTGTTCAAAGACCATCCCCAAGATTTGTCATTCTCATTATCCCCAATACCAAAGGAAAGCAAAAAAATTCTATTGTTAGCATCCTGAGTACATGCCGTGAATAGAGTACCCCCATAGTGTCCATTAAGATATATGCCATCAACAACAACAACTGGCCTACAATTCATCTATCCATGAATTGATGCACCAAATGCCATAAAGCAGTACTCAAATTGATTTTGATTGTCAATTTTCATCCCCGTGAAGGAGCCGGGATTTTAATTTCCAATACATGAAAAAAACTCGGCACTTGTTGAAATGATTCCTTTGGGTCCCCCTGTAATATCTTCAATATCTTCTCTCTAGATCTCCAAGCTTTTATGTAATTCAGTGAAACTCCATATGTATGCAACATATCGTTGCATATGTCATTTGGAGTGTATATAGTTCTTGTGGAGTTATACTTGTACTTTATGCAAGTGGACACAACGGAGCTGGACACTTGCATGTGTGACCCCAAAACTATATTTGATGGACATGTATGTCCATCATGCATGTATCTAATTTGAAATAAGTCCGTCTTCCCCAACCTAGATGACCTACACAACTAGTTGCAGAAACTATGCGAACACCTGACAACGTACTCCTTGTCCGACCGAACAACCATGAATTCGAACATATGTTGTATCGCATAAAATGCCAAGCTCATTTTTAGAGTCTCTTTATTCTTAAAAATCCTTTGCTCTTCAACCTCTCTAGCATCAGCATTCACCATAATTATGACCAGATTATCATCCACCTCGCACGATCCCTCCATCGTTGCATTACATATTTCATTAGCCATCTCACGTAATGAAAATTATTCATCATTAAACCTGTGCCTCATTGCAATAGGCTCCATAAAAGGGAAAACATCATTGTTCTGCCCATTTTCCACGTTTGTAACTTCGATCATTATGGGGTACTTGGCAGGATCGTTATCAATGCATTTCAATGACAGATAAGAGATAACATTGTTGTCACTCTTAATTCTAGCTGGTTGTATATCACTATTCAATGCATAACTCATTGACACAGCCACCTTGTTACGGTCAAATCCAAATTCTGTCATAGTTGCTTCCAACAATCTCGAATAATCACATTCTTGATTCACGATTACCAATGCAGAACGTGATCCATACAGCATGCAAATGTGGATGTACCCCATGCTTGCACATTATGTTGGACACATTAGTCAATCATATACATATCAATTCTATTTTACCATGGTTACAGTCAGAAAGTTATTTTTCATCTCCAGATATTCTACGTGTATTAATCGTCCCTAATAATATGAGTTCATTAGATCACAAAGTTTTACTTCCACATGTTGAATACTTCACATACTTAGCTTGTCAATGGGAGAATTAAAATGACTCAGGTATCATATAATTACTACATCAGCCACTTCCGAAACAACAATTAAACTAATTACCCCAGGTCACACGACCACAGTTCAACACAATATCATGACAGAAGCGAATTAGATTACATCGTCAGGTCAAATTGTACAAGGTCACATGCAGATTTAATATGTTGATTCAGGACACTGTGGACCAGATCTGGGCTTTGAAAACAATCTCAGGTCAAGAGTTTAGGTGAAACACAGTATCAGGTAACATAAATCTAAATTTGTTAAAATAATTATCCCCATTTTCAATTTATTTGTACTCATTTGCAAGAATACATCATAAACATTAATGATATATATGAGGTCACATATTGTACATCAGAAATTATATCACCGTTGTCAAGGAAATTATCATAAATTACATACTGTTATCATTACATTATCAAATATAATTAAATTACCTCTATAAATTGATCTTCCTTCTTTCTATCAACCCTGTCAGACACCATCCAACGTCCGACAGTTAATACCGGGGAAGATTTTATGTGACCTCCGAAAATTCTTCAGTCGACGACAATGGAAGATTACATTGACAATTGAAGTGATTGTGTCTTTCGTAATTACTTCAGCGACTAGTAAATGAGGAATCAAATCAAAATTGGAAAATGTAAGAAACCTGTGTAATATGGTAAGTTTGTGTAACAGATTCCGTGATTTCAACGTAAATATTTGAATTGTCGTTTCTTTATATATATGACCTGAAAAATGAAATAATATAAATTGTTTTTTATTTATAATATAATATATTATAATAGACTGAGTTGTGTATTTTTCCCAAATTTCTAGCTTCTAGACAAAAGGTCAAAGCCCGATCCAACAAGAGAAGCCCAGACGTCCACCCTAGGCAACACAGTGACACAGTCAATACACGCTCTCATGCTCCTACGGATACCGTCTGCCCACACCTCTTTGTGATTGAGAATAATGACATTCCGACAGGCGACAGCAATGGAACAACAAGAAATCACCGGCGTTGTCGGTGTCTCAAAGTCGGTGGTGGTGACAGCTTGCACTGCCATGTCAGTGTTTTATGTCGCAATCCTCTACTTTCCCACGTTGATTCTTCGATTGCCTCCACCCTCTTCCTTCAAATCGTTTCTTATTCGGCGGTTCGTATGCGCCGCTATTTCCTCCATAGTTTCACTCGTCGCCTGCTCTCTCATTCTCCCCGTAAGTCCCTTTATTAATTTTTCTGTCTATTTTCGACTTATACTAATAGTTTTACTGTTTAATTGATTGAAAATTGTTTAATTTACAAATGTTTGTGTATGTGTCTCTAGTGTACCTATGAGGGTTTTATATGAGATTAAAATTGAAGTACTTTTTATCATAATAATTTGATATATTTATTGAAAGTAAGGCTAGTCAAACTGTTTGTGACAGAGTGTGAAAAAAGTTTCTCTTTTTGGTAAAAAGTATGATGCTGCAAACTTGTTGTTTTATAATTGAATATGGATGGTGATCCACATCAGGTAATTATATCTGATGCGATGTCTTAAACATGACGAACAACTAATTGACTTCCGAATTACTTCTTGTTTGTTTTAGTTACCTATCCGTACTTTGAATTAACAATCGTTAGCTGCAATCAAGCAGGAAAATACCAATCAGAGGTATCAATGTATCATGCCATAGTAAAAATGCAATCCTTTCCCCTTACTCCACAACATAAACATATTATCATCATAGCTTCTGTCAAGTTTCGTTCACAGATTCAGAGCTGAAATAGATTTACCACAAGAAACCAATGAAAACTTCTTCTCAACCTTCCACTGCTGGTCCACTGCCGGTCTTCTCCTGCATCGGATTCTTGAACTAATGGGCTCAGTTTATGCCTCTAGAATGCTGCACTGCCTTCCTGAAGGGAATGAAAAGAAAGTCTAACTGAGATCAATAGAACATCACAGGTTCTACCACGAACAGATTCACACCAAACCTTGAGATCCAACCAAGTGCTCTTATTTCAAGCCAACTAGTTTTGGTATTAAGTAATCAACATCAAGGATTTTGTAATCTATGATTGAAATACTGATCAAGAAATGGGCTGAAGAAGTTTCAGTCTTCAATTGAGAGAGCTAGGTTTTTCACATGTGATTAATGATTTGTTAAAAAAAGAATATCAATAAAAAAAAAAAAAACAAAATTTTTTTTCCCCCATAAATGACCCCTTAGGTGAATCACATCCATTGATCTCTATCAATGGTTGTGATTAACCTAAATGAATCTTAGTCTCTATATCGGCTGATTTTTCATTAGTAGAAATTTTTAACAAACTTATTTTACCTTAAGATACATTTTCCTGTATGAAATGATACTTTACCTCTATATGGTTTGACCTTTCATGATAGACTGGATTCTTATAAAGCATCATTACACGTTGACTATCAGTATAAAGTAAAGCATTATCATACTAAAAATTTAACTCAGTCTGTATACCTTTTAACCACAAACACTCCTGAAGTGCTTCAGTTATAACAACATGTTCAGATTCAAATGCTTTACTTTATACTGATAGTCAAAGTGCCCTTATGCTGCATAAGAATCCAGTCTATCATGAAAGATCAAAACTTATAGAGGTAAATCATTTCAAACAGAAAAATGAATCTCAAGGTGACGCAAGTTTTTTAAAAATTTCTACAAATAAGAACACAACCGATATGGGGACTAAGGTTTTACAGTAAGCAAGTTTTGTACATGTTTAGAAATTACTTTATATTGACTTAGTCTAATTGTGATTTTTCTTTTTGCCAGTAGGGCGAAGATTAGCAAGTCCTCATAAATATGGATTATAACTTGCAACCAAATGGAATGGGAAAATGTTGATAATTCAAGGTGAAGAATTGGTGGTTATTGTATCTCTCACCAACCTTTTAAACGTGTGATGGCATACTAGTAATATTCGTGATTTGAATTACACTTTGCGGATTGTAATTGGCTGAAATGCATTACTTGGTTTTGTGTTTCATTTAGATTAATCACAACCCTCTATCAATGGTTGTGATTAACCCGAGGGGTCTTTTATGGTATTAAAAAAAAAAAAATTTATAGATATATGTTTTTAATAAATCATGTGTGAAAAACCTGGCTCTTCTGTTTCTCAACTAAAGATTGAAACATCTTCTTTGGTTTTATGGGATTGTTATGAAGATAAATACATATGACTAGTCAATAGAACATTCAAATATTTAACATCTTTCATTCCAAATTTAGTTGCCAATTTTCTTAGATAGAATTCTTGTGCTATAGTCAAATCCATATGCAGCCCTATCCCTAGTGATAACCATGCCTAGAATCTTCCTATTATTCTCCAAATCAGTTTATTACAAATTCAGATTTTGAAAGTCTTTAATTTGATTATTTCAACTTTACTACTAGTAAGCAACATATCATCCATATACAACAACAAATAGACTTCACAACCTTTTACATTGTTATTATATAAAAACATAAATCAAATTCACTTTTAAAATTCAAAACAATTGCATCAAACCTCTAATATCATTATCTACGTGACCGTTTTAAATCATACAATGATTTCTTAAGTTGACAAATCTTTTAAGAACACCTAGGGATAATTTGTTTCTTTTTAACTTAGGCACATACCTAACATTATAAAGAGACCAAATTATCCCATCATGCATTCTTATTGCAACGGCCCTAATCACTTGTACAAATTGGAAATTGTTATCACCCATGTAGACTTTCCTATGTTCCATTTTCCTATAATTATAAAAGCAGTAATAATAGGACACATGGAAGTGGCACCCGTGTCAAGAATTCACTCTTGAATCAACTCACTCCACTAACAGTCGTCACATGAAGGCTATCAAATTTAGCATCTAAGGTTGCATTATTTTGGGCTCTTTCTCATACTCTTTCTATTTTTTTTAAGTCATAAAAATCTCTCATAAGTGTCATAATTTTCCACTATGGTAACACTTTTTATTGCTCATCCCTTGACTTAGACCTACCATTGAATTTTCCTTTAGACTTCTTATATCAGTGACTACTACATTCGCTCTTCTCAGATCTCCCTCCAACAAACATAGCATGTTCCCTAGGGCTCCTAGAATCCTTTCTAACTTCTAGTTCCCTTGATCGAAGTGCATCAATAACAATAACTTGTAAGTGTATTCCTAGCATATTTTATAGCATTCCTCACTTCTCTATATGTGACTTGGGTATAGAATTCAACAAAATTATCACAAGGTCCTCATTTGCAAATTTCTTGTCATTGTGTGCTAGACTATTAACGATTATGCTGAAATTATTCAAATTAGAGCCTGTTTGGTTTAAGTTATTTTTTGGAAGTTTTGAGATTTTTTTTTGAAAGAATTCGTGGTTGAAAAGTAATTGAAAAGTTGTAAGTCCCATAAAGTGTGTGGTTAAAAATGAATTTGAGGGAAATATTGAAAATTTTGTTCTAGACCAAACATGCTCTTAGTCTCTAAGTCTTTACTAGTGTCCATCTTAAAGCTAAACAATTTTTCGAGCGAGTAGATTTTATTAGACAGGTTCTTGGTAAAAAAACAAAGCATCTATGGCAACCCACGGATCTCTAGCAATTTTAGATTCATCAACTTGCCTAACAATGTTATCAATCAATTAAATTGCGTAGCAAGCAAACAAATAATTAATCAAGAATTGAAAGAAAATAAATAACACCAAAATTGATAACGAAGGAAAAACTCTTGAAGAACACTTCAAGAGGAATGACATCAGGGAAAACGTGCCAGTAAAATCAACTAGAATAGATTGGACTTACAAAAATTGATTCAGACACTACTAACCCTTAATTGACTCTAACCCCCAACTTTTAACTCATCGAAACTCCTCTTTGGTTGTGCTTCTCGCAAGATTCTAGCAACTCTGGACTCTTTTCACTTTGTGTGGATTGACAAGAACGAACCTCGTTCTTCAACTGGAACTCAAGCGACCTTTCCCTAACTCTGGAACTATTGAGGCCTATTGGTAAATGATTTAAGGATTGTCGTTTTATAATTGAACAATCTTGAATTTCAATTCAAGAATTGTTGTGATTGATATTTGGAAATCAAAGAATCCATCAAGAGATTGTTATATTATTATCTCTATAAAATATAATGATCGACCACACCTAAAAAGGAAATATGGCTTAGGTATATATAATATGAAGTGTCTGAAATAGTTTAGGATTGTAGAAAGTCTAAAAATCATGAAACATATGTCCAGATTTTACGACCATCAATATTTTCATCATATATTTCATTCTCGATATTTGATTAAGGCAATTCAAAGTGCGTTGAAAACATAACTCAAAGGGCTATAATTATTGTAAAATAGTATTTTTTCCAATTTGAATGTTTGCTAGGAGAATCGAGTCTCAAACTCTGACTAAAAATTTGTATCATAATTCTTGCTGGTTTTTGATTCTCACTTGACTTCTAATTGCATCTCAAGTGATGTGAACCATGTAGGAATAACGTAGAACTCGCGGAAATATTGATTGATCAAGCCTTGAAAAACATATATTATAGATCTTGCGATTGCAAGGGAAAAACAGTTGCGGTCGCGAGCTGTTGAAATTACTCTCGGGTTACAAAACTCATGTCTTGCGATTGCAGCCCTTTTAACCTTGCGATCACAAGGTGTAAGCTATGTTGCTCGGACACGGGTATGAGTATCGGGTGCGGGTACGGATCCGAGCGTTGGAAATGTTATATTGAAAAATATAGGGTAAGGGGACACGGCGAAAAAAGGTCCAAATTTTGGACACGGGTATCTCAGAACGACATTATTTTATTTTTTATTTTTTTAAATGTAAAAAACATAACTTAAAAGTTAAAACCAATAAACATCCATTAATGTTATAACACCAAATTTATTACACAACCAAATGTTCAATGCGCAAACGATGAAATTAGAAAATGGCATAGTTTATTGCAACTACACATTTATCAATTAAATAATATTACACCAAAAAAAAAAAAAAAAATCTACATTTTAACCATATATTCTCCTAAAAATCACTATTCATTTCAAATAAACTATTTTTTTTTTTAAATAATGCACATACAAATTACAATTGTCAATGCATTATTTATATTGAATTTTGACTTCTAATTATAAAAACAGAAGAGTCCATGATCCAAGTCCATTAACCCACCCAATCTGGGTCACCCCTATCCCCTAATCCCATATTCCCATTATCCCCAATTCCCCATCACTAAGAAACTCAGAAATAGAATACACTCATACATACAGTCTAAGAAGCACCGACACGGACACGAGATGTGTTGGACATGTCGACACGCAATTTTTCAAAAAAGTTCCAACACGATACGTTGTCGACACGCTGATTAAAATATTATTTTCAATTTTTTTAATAAAATAATTTAAAGCAACAATTTTTTTTTGAAGGGAATTTTTTATTTTTATCTTCCATTTACTTGTGCTTACTTTGATAAATAAAGGGTTTTACTTGTTTTGTACGTTTAATAATTTATTGGGGCTGAATGGTTGACCCAATACATTATAAATTAGAAAATAGGCCCACAGTCCAAATACAATGCTTTTTATATTATTATATTATTATACAAAATAGGGTCCAAATACAATGCATTTTATATTATTATATTATACAAAATAGGGTTAGCCTCATTTCAATAGTCTCCTCCTTTTTATCAAATCTGACTTCTTCTTCCTCGCTCTTTTTTCATCTTCGCGGTATAGACTTTTCTTCTTTTGATCATTTCTGTTACAGCTTCTTCTTCATTAGGTAGAATGTTCTAGCCATGGTGCCCAACACAATTTTCATTCAAACATTGAGATAGAAGGTTAGTTTTCTTGTTTCAATAACATTTTTTTCTTTCTTTACATCTTGGCGTGTCGGAAATTTCTTCACAGCGTGTCAGCGGCGTATCTGCATCGTGTCTGGCTTCAGAAAAAGACAAACAAAAGAGGACATGCCAGATGGCATCTCTGGCACGTATCGCCAGTGTGTCGGTGTCGTGTCGTGTCGGTGTCTGACACGCGTCGGACACGACACGCTGTCTGGTAGAGCGAGTCCGTGCTTCTTAGCATACAGTCATGCAAAGAGGGAGGGGAAAAAAATCTAGCGCCGCCGACTGAAAATGAAATTTGATCCTTCTCCTAAGCTGCTTCTTCTCCGACGGCTTCTTCTACGACAAGGCTCCTTCCCCGACGCCACTCCGACGCCTATGTTCTTCTCACCTTATCTTCTTGTAAGTCATGTTCTTAATCTTCCTCACCTTATCTTCTTGTAGTTTTCTGTATTTTCCCCTGCCGTGTCCGATTTGAAATTGCAGGATCCGGTCCGGATCCCCTACTCGCACCTCGTACCTGTGTCGTGTCAACCCGGGTACTCCGACATTTTTGCCATGTCCGAGCTTCACAGGGTCTAAGCGCACCTTCGCTTCAACTTTATTTTGGACTTAACCCTTGGCTTGAATCACTTGTATGAGCCTTGAACATTCTTCTATCATGACATTCTTGAATGTTGGAGTTTTGAATGTGCACTTGAGCTTGAATAATATGTTTTTCTCTCAACCCTTCAACGATTATCATCACCAAGTATTCTTGAACACCACTTTGATTTTCTTGAGTCCAAATGCTGAACTAACTCAACTACAACACTTTGATTGTAGTTTTAACTTTATGAACAAATTATTTTGTTCACGGGATTTTCAATTACATCAAAACCTAATAGGGACCATTAATAAAATGGTTAGAGAGGTAAGACAATTGATTGCCCACCTCAGTCACTTAAAGGGGTTTTTTTTTTCCTTGGGCGGCTCACCTGAGTAAGACAAGGAGTAAGCCTTCACATAGGACATTCAGAGCTCAAGTTTAAAGTTTTTACACTTTTGAGCTTAATGAAGCTCTCAAATCTCAAGTGAGGCACGCCTAAGGTAAGCTGATAGGAACCTCAATTGCTGAACCTGTTGCTGATCACCAGATTGATTATGCAGTAGAATTAGTTCCTGGAATATGCAGATTTGGAGGTATAAGAATTGAAGAAATAACTTTGTTTGTATAAATGGACTATTGTAGAACTTATGTATTTGAATTGAAATGTACTGTATTCAAATAGAAACATAAACATGTAAATGAAATAACAATCAAGGCATTTGAGAGGCCTTATTCTCTCCCAAGGGGTTCCCCATTCTCCACTATTTTTCTCGATACTCAACTAATTCCCAAACCCCCCTATTTATAGTTAAACACTTGTACATTTTATTCTACTACCTTCCCTTAATACCCCTCCCCTAACTAATTGGTATCTATCATTATCGCGTCCTCGAAATTCACCTTGTCCTCAAGGTGAAGGTCGGGTCGTTAACAAAATTTAAAATACCATAAAGCCAAACCACTTCTTTTGCAATCCCATCTTTTGCGATTAAGGCATCAAAATGATATTGCAGCCCAAATGAGTGGGATAACAACATAAGTATAGCCCTCATGAAAACTCCATAACCAGTCGAACATATAATCAAAGTTCCCCAAGTTTGAACCATACCAACCGGAATAAAAATTTGGACCGTCCGGTAATCAAATTGCTCGACCCACACTACCACTTCTTGATGTCCAATTTTGCGACAACTTTGCATGATTTTTAAAGGTAACAATTTCACCATCACGTTGACGGATACCTCAATTGGGTTGACCCATTTTTCCTCTTCACATCGAAGGTGCATCCCTTTTTTTACTTTCAATTGGTGCTCAAAATCAATGGAATTTCTGAAGGAGGATTGATTTTGCAAATTTGAAACATCGAGGACTGATGCGTGTCGCAATGCACCAAAATAATAAATAATTCCTTACTCGCTAAATATTAATTAATAATGTAGTAGTGAGAGTAAGGGTCGATCCCACGAGGAACGGAAACTAATTTTAGTTGTTCAATCAATTAGAGTGGAATGGGGGGTTTTGTTGTGTGAAATTGCTTGAATGAAAACTATGCATAAAATAAATAATTAAATATGACTAGATAATTAATATGAGAAGAAATCTTGTTCTCGGGTTCGGTTGTGCCCTCAATTAATGTTATACTTTTCCTTGTAACGTGTTTCTATTCCTAATTCAATTATCAATCATAAATAATCAACAAGTTCTGATTATCTAAATTCTTCCTTATGTGTATTGATTCAAAATAAGCTCGTTGAACCAATTCTAGCCATGGACAATCCTAAACAAGCTCTTAGGATTTAATGCACGACTAGTATGAAAATTTAGAAGAATAGATTGAATTGGATCGTTAATTACACAAGCTCGAATTAAACAATCCAAGTCGAATTATTACTAAACCTGCACGAGATTTATTTGCTACTAAAGTAAAGATTCAATGACAATTACGGATCAAGAATCTAAACATAGCATATTCATGAATCCAAAGATCAATAATCCAATTGGCCAAATTAAACTATTAATCAAATAAACTCAATTGAACATTCAAAACATAATAATCCAACAATTGAAATAAAGGAATAAATTCACGCTACTAATTTGTAGGAAAAGAAAATAACATAATTAAATTGACACAACTTCCCCTTTGAACAAGATATGGAATTTAGCCTAGCATGGTTGTGGTAGATTCTTCAAATTGCTTCATGAATTCCATTGTTGTTGTGTTCTTGCGCTTGAAAATCTCCAACGAATGCTCTATATTTTTCTGTCAATTTTCCTCAATGTCTAGCCTCTTTCACAATAATAAAAGTCCCTTTTTCTTGTCATGAAACTCCCTTTTTATAGCCTCAATTTCGTGTCCTAGCTTTGGGAGCAAGAAATCCAAAATTATGGAAAGAATTGAAATAAGGAAATTTTTAACTTGAAGATTTACGGCCGTAACATTCCTTTTACGGCCGTAATTGAGTTTCTGCATATTTCCTTAAATTGGAGTTACGGCCGTAACATTTTGATTTACGGCCGTAAAGTGGTTTCTGCTTATTTTCAACTTGCTTCACGACACTTTCACGGCCGTAAACTTATTTTCTTACGGCCGTAACACCTTTTCTTGCGGCCGTAAATATATTTGCACCTAAGTCCCCAAACTTCATTTTGATCGCATTTTGGTCCTTTGTGATCCTATACAATATAAAACATAAAATGCATTAATAATACTTAGATAGAATCACATTATGACATATTCAAGGATATAAGTGTATAAAATAAACGTTAATATAACACTTATCAAATCCCCCCACACTTGAACCATTGTTCGTCCTCGAACAAAGATTTGCAAGGATAAGAATAGGATTCAAACAATAGATTCCAATTTAGAGACTTGAGGTTGCAACCCACTTTTCTTTAACAAGAATGTTCCATTGCATGATCGGATTGTGTTAGTGTGTGCTAGAGATGCAACGTCCTTTATTTCCCAACCTAATCATGGCTCGTTATGGTTTATTTCCTTTCACCTCTCGTGTTGACTCACCTCCCAACCATTATTGAGTGGCTACAAGAAAAATAGTTTCGCCCAATTTTAGAGGAATTCATTTGCGTAAACCGAGTTATTCATGATGTGAATTCAGTCAACACAATACCCCCGACCACATTCATACCACCAACCCTAGACCAAGCAATTCAAACCACTCATAAGTATATGTAATGGGTTTTAACACCCTCACAAGATATTTCTCTCGTCGCACAAAGTGTATAAGGGGTTGAATTTTCGCTCAGCTCTCTGCATGGATAAGTCAGTACCACAGATTGCCTTACTGTCATAACCGGAGCCAACAATAACACAAGTGCAAAGCGAAGGTCTTTATTTGGTTGTAGCGGGGCTTCGGGTCAGGTAGGATAAAATGATATATTTAGGCTGAGTCGAGAAGGAATTTCGCAAACTAAGTCAATTCAAAATAACATTACTTCCTTCTCCCTTAATATGAACTTCATTGTTTCCCGCTACCCAACTTTGTTCAAACTTGAATCTCTTCTTTTCTTTTCTCTCTTTTTTTTTTTTTTCACAAGTTGAGTGTTTGACATCCTCAACTACTAATTTTCATGACTAACTTCCTCTTCATTGCTTTTTCTCTTTTTTTTTTCAAATCATTACGCAGTCATCAATTGGCACAAGATAGAATTACAATCCCCTGAATTCAGTCCATTTCACAACCAATGCTCAACACAAGATAACCATTTCAACTTCTTGGACTAGACCATAGCACAATCCTCAATCAACAAAAGCTTGCGAATCCCTTCTCTATGAGTTCAAATCAAAACAGAGATAATGCGAAAGAAAGGGTATTCATGGCTTGTAGCGTAGCATTCAAGGAAAGGCTAAGGCTCAAAAGGGCTTCTAACGGTCCATGTAGCAAGGTAGGCTCTTTTAGCAAGTTAAATTTGGTTTAACCTATTGCCTTTGCTATAATTTGCATTTGAATCAAGAAGCTACAACGGTATGCACAAGAAAGCACATCCAAGCATAACCAAACCATGCAGGACACACATCAAAGAATTACGAGCTCATAAGTATTAAGAACAGCTCTTAGGTTCAAAAGCTCACAAATTATGGTTTTCATGTGTTTTTCCCATCCAATTATGAGTTATAGGTCATTGCTTGATCTTCATTCCAAATCTAAGTCCATTGGTCGAGGATAACGGTTAAAAGTATTCAAACCATGACTACTCATAAAAGTATAATAATTGGGACGTTCAGGGTTATATATGTAGGAATAATCTGTCTATTTTGGGTTAGGTCGACTAGGTTGTAGACATTTGAATATTTTACTTTTCATTTTCAACCTATTTGTGAAGTTTTGGACGAGATGATCTCTATGTGCTCAATTTATATCCAATTATGCAATGATATTTCAAAAAAATGAACCAAAAGTGGGGTCGCTTCCTATCAAAATATGGTTTAAGACCTAAGTAGCATAGATAGGTAGCAAAAGTAGATAAGATTAAAATGGGTGCTGACTCAACATGAATTTAATGTTTCGACTACAGAAAGAAGATAAAGACATTAAGAGCTTGCAATCAATTCAATTCCCCCCCACACTTAGACAAAACAATGTTCTCATTGTAAAGTAAAACAAAAAAAGGGAAAATAAAAGAAACTCCCTCGGTCTAATGTGGCGGTTGATCGTTCCGGGGTTTCCGCAGTTGTCGAATCTCCTCCCGAAGGGCTCTCTGCTCTTCTAGCATGAGTTGCTGATCTTCCAGCATACCATTCAGCTGAGTCTGGAAGGCCTGCATCAGTTCCAGCATCTTAAATTCTTGCGAAGAAGAAAACGGAATTGATATGTGATACAAAGGAGAATCCTTGAAATTATGATTGTGGGTTGGAAGAGATTGCGCGAGAAGATGGGAAATGATTTGGTTGAAATGGAAGTTGCCTTGTTTTTATTTATAAATTTTTTTTTTTTTAAATGAAACCGCCGAGTTTACGGCCGTAAATAGGTGGATTACGGCCGTAAACAGGCCTCTGAAGATTGTGAAAAAAAAATCAATTACGGCCGTAAAGATGTGGCTTACGGCCGTAAGGTGGTTTCTGGATAAAAAATTAAAAAGTGAGATACGGCCGTAAGGTTTTGTCTTACGGCCGTAAGGCTGCCTCTGAATTTTTTTTTTTTTTTTGACGAAGTAAACTAAAATTAACCAAAAATGAAAATACGAAAATAAAAAGTCGAGGAGATAAAGAAACTCCCCTCTCGGGTTGCCTCCCGAGCAGTGCCTTTGTTTACTGTCGTTGGCTCGACCGAGTCCTTTTTCAACCGGGATTAGGTGGATTTCCAAAGCTCAACTTCTTTTTCATATTTTTCATTAGGGTCTGCAAAATAGGGGGAAACTTCTCATCAGCTACTGGTAGGGTGGTACAAAAGTTTTCACCTGGTTGTGATGGCTTTGGACAATCATTAAGCTCAGCAACAGTTTCCTGAAATGAAGAATAACTCACAACAGTAGAATGAACTTTGTTAGCATCATTAATGTGTTTCATGGAGTCATAAATATTGAACTTAATAATTTCATTATCAAACTCCATGGTAAGTATACCATCACTAACATCTATCTTAGTTTTCGATGTTTTTAGGAATGGTCTGCCTAACAAAATAGGAGTGGGGTTTGGAGAGTGATCATCATTCATGTCTAACACATAAAAATCTGCTGGAAACACTAAACCCCCTACTTGTACTAAAACATCTTCAACTACCCCATCCAGATATGCATTGGAACGGTCGGCTAGTTGAATGATAACACTAGTTTCAGTCATTTTAGCAAGTTTCAATGAAGTGTACGTAGATCTAGGCATTACATTTATGGATGCTCCTAGGTCTATCAATGCACGATCTATCCTAGTGTTACCTATTTGACAGGGTATGGTAAACATACCTGGATCCTTGCACTTGGTAGGCAATTTTCTTTGAAAAAGTGCAGACACGGATTCACCCATTCTTACTATCTCATTTCCATTTAGCTTTCTCTTATTGGTGCACAGATCCTTCAAAAACTTTGCATATCGGGGAACTTGTTTGATGACATCTAATAGTGGAATGTTGATTTCCACTTTCCTGAACATATCCAGTATATCCTTTTCCTTGCCCTCCTTGTTTGCTTTTGCCAACTTGCTAGGAAAAGGAGGTGAAGTCGATTTAGCAATTGAATTAGAGCTGGATTTTACCTGCGGGATTTGTGAAGTGGCATCCCCCTTTTCAACTTCTTTCTCTTCGTTCCCTTTATTCGCGAAGATTTGTTTGCTTGGACCTTCAACCTCTTTCCCATTCCTCAGGGTTATGGCACTCACGTTTTTGGGGTTCACCTCGGGTTGAGATGGTAGCTTCCTTCCGGATTGTGCCTCAAGTCTGTTGATGGCAATAGCCATTTGGCTCATCTGATTCTCCAAATTCTGAATACTGGATTTGGTGTCCTGTTGAAATTGAATTGTGTTAGAGGCCAAAGTTTTAACCATATCTTCTAGAGAGATACCTGAGTCCTGGGGCCTTTGTTGGTACTGTCCCTGTGAATGGAAATTTCCTTGTTGGAAATGCCCTTGAGATTTGTTGGAGGGGAAACCCGGGGGTTTGTTATTCCCATAGCTTAGATTGGGGTGATCCCTCCAACCAGGGTTATAGGTGTTGGAGTACGGGTTGTATTGCTGTTTTTGAAATGGAAACCCTTCTGCAGCCTTTACTTGTTCACCATTCTCCTCTTGCAACACCGGACATGTATCTGTTGGATGTCCAAAGTTTGAACAGATTCCGCATGCTTTGACCTGATTCAAGTTCCCTACAGCAAGCTGCTTAACGAGATTGGTTAGTTCATATAATTGACCTTCGATATTGGAACTACTTACCTCGTTCACTCGGCGGACTTGGGAATCTCGGGTTGAATTGAATTGCTGAGTATTTTCTGCCATATTAGAGATTAAAGCCCGCGCTTGTTCCGGCGTCTTATCCATCAGTGCTCCTCCACTTGCGGCATCTATCATGTTTCTGTCCATTGGCGCTAAACCTTCGTAGAAATACTGCACCAGGAGTTGCTCACTGATTTGATGGTGGGGGCAGCTCGAAATGAGTTTCTTGAAACGCTCCCAGTACTCATATAATGTCTCGTCATTGCTTTGGCGAGCCCCGCAAATCTCCTTCCGGATTGTCCCCGCCCTAGATGCAGGGAAGTACTTCTCTAGAAACAACCTCTTCATGTCATTCCATGTGGTGACTGATCCAGATGGTAGACGGTACAACCAGTCTGTAGCGGCATCCTTCAATGAGAATGGGAAAGCCCTCATCTTGATTTGCTCCTCGGTAATACCCGTGGGTCTCATGCTATCACATACCACGTGGAACTCCTTGAGATGTCTATATGGGTCTTCACCGGCATGTCCCCGAAAAGTAGGTAGAAGGTGGATCAACCCGGATTTTAGCTCAAAGGTTCGTCCTTCCTCCACCGCCGGAAATGTGACGCACAATGGTTGTTGAACGACATCCGGAGTGGCTAGCTGCTTAAGAGTCAAATTGTTGTTGTTAGCTGCCATTGTTTGTTGTGCTGCTTTCCTTTGTTGTCGAAAGGTCCTCTCAATTTCTGGGTCAAGATCAAAAAGTTCACAATTAGTTGACCGAGTTTTAAGCATATAAGCAAAGGAGTACAAAAATATTTTTTTTTTTTTGAAAAGTTATATAAATAAAGTGAAAATAAAATAAATGCAGAAAAATAAAATTCTAATCGATTAAACACTAAATTGGTTAACCGCTCCCCGGCAACGGCGCCAAAAATTTGATGCGTGTCGCAATGCACCAAAATAATAAATAATTCCTTACTCGCTAAATATTAATTAATAATGTAGTAGTGAGAGTAATGGTCGATCCCACGAGGAACGAAAACTAATTTTAGTTGTTCGATCAATTAGAGTGGAATGGGGGGTTTTGTTGTGTGAAATTGCTTGAATGAAAACTATGCATAAAATAAATAATTAAATATGACTAGATAATTAATATGAGAAGAAATCTTGTTCTCGGGTTCGGTTGTACCCTCAATTAATGTTATACTTTTCCTTGTAACGTGTTTCTATTCCTAATTCAATTATCAATCATAAATAATCAACAAGCTCTGATTATCTAAATTCTTCCTTATGTGTATTGATTCAAAATAAGCTCGTTGAACCAATTCTAGCCATGGACAATCCTAAACAAGCTCTTAGGATTTAATGCACGACTAGTATGAAAATTTAGAAGAATAGATTGAATTGGATCGTTAATTACACAAGCTCGAATTAAACAATCCAAGTCGAATTATTACTAAACCTGCACGAGATTTATTTGCTACTAAAGTAAAGATTCAATGACAATTACGGATCAAGAATCTAAACATAGCATATTCATGAATCCAAAGATCAATAATCCAATTGGCCAAATTAAACTATTAATCAAATAAACTCAATTGAACATTCAAAACATAATAATCCAACAATTGAAATAAAGGAATAAATTCACGCTACTAATTTGTAGGAAAAGAAAATAACATAATTAAATTGACACAACTTCCCCTTTGAACAAGATATGGAATTTAGCCTAGCATGGTTGTGGTAGATTCTTCAAATTGCTTCATGAATTCCATTGTTGTTGTGTTCTTGCGCTTGAAAATCTCCAACGAATGCTCTATATTTTTCTGTCAATTTTCCTCAATGTCTAGCCTCTTTCACAATAATAAAATTCCCTTTTTCTTGTCATGAAACTCCCTTTTTATAGCCTCAATTTTGTGCCCTAGCTTTGGGAGCAAGAAATCCAAAATTATGGAAAGAATTGAAATAAGGAAATTTTTGACTTGAAGATTTACGGTCGTAACATTCCTTTTATGGCCGTAATTGAGTTTCTGCATATTTCCTTAAATTGGAGTTACGGCCGTAACATTTTGATTTACGGCCGTAACTTTTCCTTTACGGCCGTAAAGTGGTTTCTGCTTATTTTCAACTTGCTTCACGACACTTTCACGGCCGTAACCTTATTTTCTTACGGCCGTAACACCTTTTCTTGCGGCCGTAAATATATTTGCACCTAAGTCCCCAAACTTCATTTTGATCGCATTTTGATCCTTTTTCCTTCTTTTCTCTTCCTTTGTGATCCTATACAATATAAAACATAAAATGCATTAATAATACTTAGATAGAATCACATTATGGCATATTCAAGGATATAAGTGTATAAAATAAACGTTAATATAACACTTATCAAGGACCCCTTGTGAAAACTTAAAGACAGAATTTTGTAAATATAAGAAATTGTGGACTATCACTGCAGATTTCGAGGCTTGACTGGTGTGTAACCAATTGATAGGATCCTTTAATGGATTTAGAGCACTCTGCATATCTTTAAGCTAAACAAATTCATAGCAAATACCAGACAACAGATTCTTAAACTCTTGGTCTTGGAGAATATCTTGTCCAGTAACACTAAACGGAATATTCTTCACATAGACAGATTTTGATTCCCCTTCCTCTTGTGATAAACCATTATCTACCAATTCCAAACCAAAATCTGGTACACTTGAAAACATCGGGTTTGACTGCTGAACTGAAGTATGTGATGATTGGTACCAATTTGAAGCAGACTGAGTGTTGTAAGTGAAACATTGCTGAGATCTGACTGAAGGTGCAAGTTTTCCTTTAGGAGCTCGCATCTTGACTGGACTTCCACTAGGGGTTGGGCCAGAACGGTCCCAGATAGTTTTAATTTCAGCCCGACCCTCCAGATGTTGGGCCATATTATTTCCTGGATCCCAAATATAATTTGGATTTGAAACCAGACATTTTTCTCCACTAAAACTGGCAGCTACGTGGGTTTCTTCAAAGCAGGCCCTTGGCAAGCCGAAATCATGCCCCAAACACGAAATCAGCCCAGATCCCATCCTTTTCTCTCTTAACAGATCGTTCGTAATCGTAACCTCTGTCCTTACTACAATTTTGATCTTCTTCTCATGCCATTCTTCATCCGGTAAAACCGAAGCTGTAACCCGATTTCTTCTACTCCACACCGGTAAATCATCGTCAAAAGCACCATCTCGTTTGGGGAGAAATATTTCCAGTAGCCCTTCTTTCAGATCACTCCAATTTTGTATGGTTCGAATTTGATTGGCTCCTTCAAACCATGCCCATGCTTTGCCGTCGAAGTAAGCCGTCGCCTCTTCCACCTTCTCCTCTTCCGTCATTGGATTCTCCACAAAATATTGCTCGGCTCGGATCAGCTACTCTCCGACTTTGCTGCCGTCGAAGTTTCGCATTTCCAGATCTGGTTTCTCGTTCATGGAGACCTTATTTTTGCAGAATCGGTCCAACATCAGACTCTTCAATTCCTCCCAAGTTACCACCGGTTGGATTTTATCTACCTGTTGAAACCAATCCCAAACTTCTCTGTCGAAACAAGCTGTAACTGCTTCTACCTTTGCTGCCTCAGATAATAGATTTCTGGAGAAAATTCTATCTGCCTCCGACACCCACCATTTCGTGTTCTCGCCGTAGAATATTGATACGTTGAGTCGGCCAACCGAATCCAATCCGAAACATCCTCTCTTCTGAATTCTTTCTTCATTTGGCCCCATATTTCCATAATCCGATCCATATTCTTCCTCATCTCATAGCTGAAATCTGTTGCCATTTTCCCAGGCTAGTTGCTCTGATACCAGTTGATAGGAACCTCAATTACTGAACCTGTTGCTGATCACCAAATTGATTATGCAGTAGATTTAGTTTCTGGAATATGCAGATTTGGAGGTATAAGAATTGAAGAAATAGCTCTGTTTGTATTAAATGGACTATTGTAGAACTTATGTATTTGAATTGAAATGTACTGTATTCAAATAGAAACATAAACATGTAAATGAAATAACAATCAAGGCATTCGAGAGGCCTTATTCACTCCCAAGGGTTTCCCCATTCTCCACTATTTTTCTCGATACTCAACTAATTCCCAAACCCCCCTATTTATAGTTAAACGCTTGTATATTTTATTCTACTACCTTCCATTAATATCCCTCCCCTAACTAATTGGTATCTATCATAAGCCTCAGTTGCTTTTTTAACAATGATGATCTTTTGTATAAATGAATATTTTTGAAGATCCTACAACATTGGAATTGTGCACTATGAAAGATCTCAAGCCCGTTGTAGCTATTCATCATATATGCATTCAACTAATTATTTGAGAAGATAAGGTTCTGTATAACATATTAGTATACTACCATACTCTTGCTAAAAGTGTTTCATTTAATATGGACAAGTCTTTAGTTATACTTCCCAACCGATGAAAAAAGAAAGGAAGAAAAAGGACAAATATTTAGTATCTGCTTAGAGATCCTCAATCCTGATTCTGGTTATAAATACCATGTAATCAATGAGATGATATTTCCTATCCAGTTAACTCTTTTGATTGAAATCCATTTCTACCATTATCAATTAACTAGTAATTTAAAAGGGCTATTCTATGTAAAATGTTTAGGTTTTTATTCTTCACAAACTTATCTAATACTCCGAAAAATCTTCTGTCTTGAGGTTACCACAGTCTCTTTTTCAAATTGTTAATTGATCTACAACTTTTCTCATCAGTATTGCATTTTGAATATTTGGTAGAAATCCTAAAGATGCACAAAATTTATCTGCCATAACATATATCCTATTTGTCATGAATTGATAATCTTGATACTTCATATTATCACATATGAGTTATTGATCTATTCATCCTTTTCCTTTGGTTTCCCCTTCATTTGATCCATGATTGTGTCATGAATAGATTTTTTTACTTGTATTTCGGATCTTATTTCCAGTTCTTTCTTTATTTATGCCAGATAAGTAGGTGGGATGCATCACACGTGTTTGGTGTTTATGGCATCAGATTGGATCATATAGTAAGTATTTTACTTGAATTATTTTTTAGGGAACAAATTTGTTTGGGTGTTGTAGTATCTATTTATAGTCTTTTATGGTTTGCAGATTGGAAAAAGGTGACTGATAGCTCAAATGCAATTTTATGTATGAAACAGTGGCAAGCTTTGGTCTTCCCTCTTTCATTGACTTCCTTAATGTACACTGGGTCCTTGTTCCTGAAGTTTCTGTTAGCACTCAGCACATGCAGTGAGCATTGGAACAATGGTGGAAATCTATTGGTTATCAGTATAAAGGGCATCCTTAAACAGTTCATCTGTTGGATTCTTTCTATGGCTTCCAATGTCTCTTCTTGGCGAAACTATTTTGTGGTCAGTATCTAAAGGAAATACTTAATCCACCATGTTTTCTTTGCTGACTCTCTTTTCCACTCTTGTATATTCTAGGACTAGGAGAGATGATTTGACTTTTTGTATTTTACTCTATTTTTATTTCTTTCTGGAATTATGAATATAAATAAATTAATTTCTATATAAATGGGTGTTGTTGAAGATAAAATTTTAAATATCTAATTTACTCCCCTCCCTTATAACTTGAGCATTTTAGATAGGTGGTCCAATGTTTTTACCCCTCTTTATGCAATTGACGATGATTTTATTATGTTCTTTCTTCACAGCTTAATGAAAGATTAACTATGCTCCTTAATGTGTAATTAGTTACAACTTGTAGCCGGCAATATTCTAGTGACATATAAAGCATGTATATTGGAAATATCAAACTAGGTGCATGGCATATTAAATTAAATTGTTGACCGTGGAAAGGAACTGCATAAATGATAAAAAATTGTTTCTAAACTAGTAACTTGTATTCTTTTATCAAATAAAAAGTTAATGTTGTGGTTGGAAGTTTGGTAATTTTTAAAGGCACGACATGAATCACATATCATGATGCGGTGCTATTGAAGTTTTGAATTAACATATGGAGAACTACTAATAATATGAAACACAGGCATTCTAAATCTTTAGATCAGTTATTCATCGTACCAGTCAGTTGAGTTCAAGAACGAATGAAATGCCTTTTCTTAATACTTTTCCCAACTTGCATTCTACGAGTGGCTACAATTTTGATATTGTTACAAGTCAAACCAAATTCCTCCCTGCATTTCTAGTTTTTTGTATATGGATCCTATTTTGAAAATGCTTTACAGTTATATTATCCTCAATTTTCTTTTTACAGGCTCCACTTACAGAAGAGTTGGTTTTTAGAGCGTGTATGATTCCTTTGCTTCTCTGTGGAGGATTCAGTACATACACTGTCATATTTCTCTGTCCTGTTTTTTTCAGTTTAGGTGAGATGATAAATAAGTACGCAGATATTTGAATAACATTCTTTGTCAATTCAACTCCATTATAAAAATTGTAACCCATACTTTGCACTAATATGTAGTAATTTTGGACTTCTGCTGCAATGATTGTTACGTGGGACAATAAATACATGAAGTCTTTCATTAAAAATTATGTTTTTGGACTTTTGATTGCAGCTCATTTGAACCATCTACTGGAGTTCTACCTCCAAAAAAAATGCAGCTTCCTCAAAGCATGTGCTGTCGTAGGTATTATGCTTTCTCTTGTATTTTACTTGATGTAACGCTAAAATCTCAAATCAGCCAGCCAAGTGATTCATTGGACGAAATTTCATTAAATTGGTTTTGTGATGTGGATAAATGATTGAAGACGTGGTATAACTGCTATAAATGTTGAGTTGAGGGGACGTCAGAGACCAGAGAGTAGGATGATGATAATGAAATGTAGTTTGTAGTGTAAAGTGCCTGAGGTTAATCAAAATATATAGAGCTAATTCCAAGTATTTGGTAGTTGGGGCAATACTATACGGTGTTTTATGTTTTCGTGGTGTTTGAATATCATTCTTTCCGTTGTCATACCTACAGTATAATATTCTCTTAGAGACAATTTTTTTATGTTGCCAATGATATACCTTGTGGCGTTCAGGTTTCCAGCTTGGATACACTGTCATCTTTGGGTGGTATGCGTCATTTCTTTTTGTTCGAACAGGTGGGTACTCTTTTTGTTTGCTTCATGTACAGGATGGGCCATTATTGTTAACACAAGTAACCGAGTTTCGGAGTTCAAATGTTATTTTCAATGCATGAACAGGAAAATATTAATCAGCTCTATGGAAAATTGCTCTAACAAAATATAAATCGTACGAATTGGCTTCAAGTCTTAATGCTCTAAAGTTGTAGGTGTTTCTTACTAATCTGCTACTTCCTCAGAAGGAATGCATAATTGCATAATTGTTCATCAAGAAAACATAGGAAAAATAACATACAAATGAAAGTGAAAAGTTGGAAAAAAAATTTGTAGCTTGATTTTTTGAAATTATTGTCCTTGTATGTTTTTGTTTATTCCTGGAAAATTAGTTTATATGTATGTGTATGTCAAATTATAATAGAAACCTGCTTGTCTTTAACCAGGTAATGGGTTTCTATGTCTGTGTTGAGGTTTCATATTTGTTCATTTTGTGATTCTTTTTTCTATTTGGAGTAATTTGCGCACTGATTGAGGTACCTTAACATTTGTCAAATTGCAGGTCATCTTGTTGCTCCTCTAGCTGCTCATATATTTTGCAACTTCATGGGTTTGCCTGTGATATTTTCACGTAGATTTGGTATGTGAATTAACCTAGATCCCACTGACATGATATTTTTATTGCCCCCCTCCACCTCCACAAGAAAATGTAAAACTAAAGATAATTCATAATGAGACAGGGTGGTTATGATTTGCCTACATAAAAAACAATATGTGGGAAGTGAACATATTTCATATAGTAAGAAACCTGTGTTTGTTTAGCTCTTTTTTGTGTTGATTCGCGTGCCCATAAGGTTTTTGAATGAATGTTCCTTCATTTATTTTCGTTTCCCATGAGAGATTATAATGTTTTACTTCACTTGGAAAAATAGACATAGAAAGGTTTATTCTGATCTCAAGTTGAGGATCTAATTGTTTAGAGATGGAAGCTCTGTAGAAGTTGATGTCAAGGTATAGTTACATGTAGTTAATTTCCTGCATTCTCGCATGGTCAAGGACTGTTGAACAGCATAGAGTGGTTGGAATGATGAGATATTTTGGAGGACCCACCTAACAAGTTTTCTTAACTGAAGGATAAGAAGTATTGGAGCCTAAAGATGGATTTCAAATATGCTGCTTTGCAGAAGTTATTGCTATCTTTTCTTACTAACTGCTTAGGAGTGGTAGGAATGATAATATATTGTGGAAAAGCAAGCTAATAAGTTTTCTTAATTGAGCAATTGAGAGAAATATTGTTACCTGAAGATGGATTTCTAATATTCAAATTTTCAAACTTCTTATTATCTTAGCCTAGCGGAAGAATCATAAGTGTTACAATTCCTCCTGAATTTCTCCTATCACGTCGATATGATATAAATATATTCTTCCGATTCAAATATACTTCTTTCCCCACAATCTACTGCCTGTCTGAAACAAGATTTACATAATTTTGAAAGTATGAACTTAAGTGTGGTAGAATATTTGTAGCATGTTTGGTAAGCTTGGATGAACAGTATTAAGGAAGAACGAAAATCCTGTTCATTGTATCCAATGTTGTACCAAAGATGCACTTAGTGTCAAGTCTGATCTAGTTTTTGATATCCTACCTACAATCAGCTGATTCAGAATTGGATTTGGCCTGTTTTTATCTCTGGCTCACATATGAGAATTCGGGGGTCTGGCTTAGTGGTTAGATGATTGAGTGTGCCCTTACCCGATCACGGGTTTGAATCTTACCTCCTTCCCCTATTTCTCCCTTTCGAGCTCGAATCGTGGGCCAATTCATCTATATCTCTTCTACGGCTAAAAAATATAAAAATAAATCTCTGGCTCAAATTTACATCAACTTTCTTGCCATTTGACGTCTGCCAAACTTACTTGTTTTCTCCTAACTGGAATTTTATTTCTTTGAGTTTATTCCAATCATCATCCTCTGATTGTTTGCAGGATTAATAGTGAGTTTGACATTTGTAGCGGGGGTGATTGGTTTCTTCTGGCTGCTTTTTCCCTTAACCACTCCACAATTATTCAACAGTGCAACGGATAATTGCAAGTGTTGGCATAGGTATTGTAATTGGAGCTAACAATTTGAACTTGTGGTTAGTGATCTCTGGATTTGATATAAAGTGTAACTGTAGCATTGAAAACAGTGTGATGACAAAGTTTACTGTTATATATTTCTCTTTTCTTTTGGTCTACTATCGTCTCTTCACCATCGAGACTACTTTGGCCCACCAAATGGCATAACCACAGTAGCTGGCTTGGCTCCTATTGAGTGATTTTGACAATTTGAATTGTTATTCCATGCATTGGACCAGACATGAAAAAATGTGGTAAAATTTGTCAGTTTTCTAACATGCTAAATAACAGGCTTGCTCTTAATGGACAACAACCTCCAATGATAAAATGCCAAGTGTCCCATTTAAAAATTATTTGGACACTTGTCATATTTTCATTTGGAGGTGTGCAACATAATATTGCCCATCTTGGGCAACAGAGCAATTGATTGCTAAATAAACCATGATGAAGACTAATGTACAAATATAAGAAAATCTTGTAATATTTTTTCTAGTGAGAAAAATGAATAGAGTGAGATTCTACTTGCTGCTAAAGCCCTCACCCCAAGGGTAGGGAAAAGAGTCAAAACTGAAGAAATAACATATTTTCACATAGCATTGAAGGTATGTAAAGAGGAGTAAAGAGGTTTTGAATGCTCCTAGAATAACAGTAAGGTAGTAAAGAGGAGTCCTAGGTGGGTGGACACTGATGTCAATTCATTTTTCTTGCTTTATTTGGAAGCATTTGAATTTGAGGAGTTGGTTGGCCCATGATTAGCTGTCGAACTTGAATGCATCTGCTTGAGTTCAATGAGCAATGCCTGATTCTCTTGGTTGAGAGTCTCTGCCTTCTTCCTCAGCCTCTCATTCTCCTTCATTATATAACAATTCTCCATGTACAACTTTGAGTTAAGCTTCTCCATTTCTGTGAACTAGAACTGCCAAAGAACTGGACCTGTTAGATGATATCAAAGAAATAAGAAACAAGTTTACATGAATATATAAACTATATTTTGAGAAATAGTAGTGGGAGAAAAAGTAAAAGAATATTAATATTTCTTAATCTACACTCTTAATAAAAATGGATTCTTTTCCTTTCTTTTGTCTATGCTACAAGACAAGAATAAGCCATAACAATTAATGTAACCCTTTTGTGCATTGTTTATTATGAAAAAAAAAAAAAAAAAAAAAGTCTCTTGAAGAAGGCTTTTTCTAATTTCTACCTTTGCACGAGAAAACTAGAAAGCCTTAGGATTTGTTAAGAATGAGCTTTTTCTTAGGATTTTGGAGAGAAGAAGTGAGGGGAGAAAGTGAAGGAAAGGCAGGTCAATTTATATAATGAATGATGCATGTGTAAGCATGGAAGGTGGCAAGAATACTATGATTATACATTATGATTTCTTCTATTAGGAGCATAGCGTCATATGAATGATGATGGGACAATCGGTCCCAAGATTCGCAATGATGTGCTTGGATTGGTTTGAACCGATTGAGCCCAACAGGACAGTATTCATTATATTTTGCAATGACCAGCTAATAGATAGATAAGGTATCTAAGGAATTGGATTGGGAGAAGAAATATCAATGTGTTTGGCGGTTAGAATAAATTTTCAGCCATAATTTATTTCAATTTTTGATGTGAGATTTGTAGTTAAAAATTGAAGAGAGAAAATGTGTATGATTACAAAGTGGTATGAAAAATTGTGTTGTTTATAAATTGATTTATAAATTGTAATAATAGTGTAAAAGAACAGTCCGTAAGAAATCATTCTACAATGCTTGCTTTTCATTGTCAATGTCATTCCATTATAATTTGAAGGTTTAAGTCAAATTTTAATTTTACCTTCAAATTTCATAAAAAGCATATTTATTGCCCACTTATTTACAAATCATTCTTATCACATTATAATTTTTACAATTTATAATGAAATTCAAAAAACAATCAAATTGAATTTTTTAAAGGATGTATTATTATTAAAAAAAAATGGTGATAAGTTTCGAGGTTTCGAGTTTACATAGACGAGCTCTCACACGACTCATTAAAGAGATCATTTCCTGAAAACCCTATTCTCAAACCCCCCCCCCCCCAAAAAATAAAAATAAAAAATAAAAATCTAACTTATAAAATGAGTTTTCTCTCCCAAGTCGTCCTCAAGTGACCAGTCCCCTATTAAGAAAGGATTCTTTTTTTTTTTTTTTTTTTTTTTTTTAACAATTTAAAAAGAAAGAAAAAATGAAAGAAGTAACAAATTATACTTTAGGGATGCGTTGAAAATCTAAACGTAGAAGGTTTAAATTTCTGTGTAAATTGACATTTTCAAAACTATTTTACATTTCATTTACATCATAAATCTAAATTCAAATTCCGCTCCAATAGATCTAAAATAATTGAGTGTAAGTAGCTTGGAAGCTTTTTGTCTCTGTGTCGAACATGAAGATCTAAAAATAGATGTAAATGTACAACTATCTTTTCATTTTTTGTCGAAAAATACACTTTACATTTCCTTAGCATATCCCCATTGGAGAGATTTTCGACCACTTTTGAAGCCAAAAATTAGAATAATTTAGAATTCGAATTCGTAAATATAACAAAATAAATTTGCTTAAATGTCAATATGTAACTGCTAAAAAAAGCACCATAAATGTACAAATACAAAATATCTTGATATGTTACTAATGACGCATTCTCCTACTCCCCACACGATAAAATTTATCAACAAATGATATTCGTATCAATTCTAAGGGAAATTTCCCTCTCAATATAGATGACCATGGAATTTGAAAGAAATTCATTCTCCATTTTATTGTGAAGCGAGGTCTTGATAAGTTTCATTACTGAAAAAGCTCGTTCTGTTGTTGCTTAGAAACTGGAAGAGTCAACACTAAACGAATCAATCTATCAATCAAAAAATAATGACGAGACTTCTTCGTTTCAACCAACATCTGACATAACTTAGGAAGAGAATCAACATTCTGGAACTGCGGATGAAGAAGTACATCAAACTTGTAATGATCTAATTGCCTCCTCAAATCATCCCTCTCATCTACAGTAAAATCCAGAGGGTAAAATCTCTCAGCTAAAGAACAAATATCATCTATAGAGAAAGATTTAAATCCATCGATAGGATTCAAAGCCTCGCACAACTGAAGAAGTTCCATGGTCCTCTCCGTAAATCTACAATTTAATTCTGTCAACTGAAAATCTATCACGACATTGAATATTTGAAAGTGATAATATTCTTCAACTGTGATATTATTTTGTTGTTGACAAGAATGTCCTGTACCTTCCAAATAACGATCATCTAACTGAGGCACAACAATATCATTACTTGCACAAAAATCCACCATCCTCTGAAGAAAATCCTCCCAATGCTGATTTCGCATATTGTTAAGAAGCATCTTTGTTGATGAAACTAAATGTATTGCATTCAAAACATCTTGATCTTTCATTTACAACGCTTGACATAATAAATCAGTCTTTCCCAAAACATCATGCATCAACAACAGAATAAATGTAAAGTCAAACCTTCTCATAGCATTACGCAGACCTTTAGCCTCTCCTCGTATATTGCTGGTTGATCCACTTACAATCAGATCTTCAAGAAGTGTACAAGTTGAACCAAACATCTCAATCAATCTCTTCACAGAGAAAAAATGTGAACTCCACCGAGTAGCTCCAGCTCGTTGCAAAGTACAAACGTGATTAACCCCAGTACCAATCACTACTTCTCCTGATGCTATCAAATCATCGATTTCATCCAATCGAATTGATTTTAATTTGGAATGACGCTTAGAGGAAGCACTAAAAAAGTTAACAATGGAACTTAAAGTTTGAAAAAATAGATACACATCTTGTACCTCTTTGCCACAGCAACTAAAGCAAGTTGTAGTCGGTGAGCAAAGCAGTGAACATAATAAGCAGATGGACATTCTTTAAGAAATAAAGCTTTTAATCCATTCCACTCACCTCTCATGTTGCTAGCACCATCATATCCTTGGCCGCGTAGATCTTTTAATAAGAGATTGTATTGGTCTAATTAGGGATGTCAACGAGTCGAGCCGAGCCGGCTCGCGAGCCGAAGATCAAGGCTCGAGCTTTTAGGGGTCGAGCTTTTTTTGGCACAAGCCGAGCCGAGCTAAAGCTCGTGCCCAAAAATAAGGCTCGACCCGAGCTTTAGCTCGAGCTTTTTCCGAGCCAAGCCGAGACGAGTCCCGAGCTTTTAATTTAATTTTATTTTTATAGCAAAAATTCATAAATTTTTATTGAAAATGTATATATATAGCAAGTTGAGCCGAGCTTGTGGTCGAGCTTTTTTTAGTGGACTCTTTTTGGTTTGAGCCGAGCCGAGCCAAAGCCAAAGCCCGTCTCTTAAAAAAAAGCTCGGCTTGAGATTTGGCTTCCAAATCTCGAGCCGTGAGCCGAGCTTAGCCCGAGCTTTTTCAAGCTGAGCCCGAGCGGCTCGAGCCGACGAGCCGTTTTGCCATCCCTAGGTCTAATACATTACAAATCTCTTTTTTCAAGGTCTTGGTGTCTACAACGTTCACAACTTCAAAAATCCTTTCTCTAACAAATCCACTACCATCAACATATCTCAAAATAATAGCCATTTGTTCTTTGTGGGATTCATCCACTGCTTCATCAACAAGAATACAAAATTTCGCATCCCAATTTCATCACGGATCTTGAGTTGCACACAATCAGCAATAATTTGTAATATTTCCTTCTGAATTTTTGGTGATGTGTAGTTGGCATTCTTAGCTGCATTTTCCAGAACAACTGCATCAATTTCTCTATTTGCTCTTCCTTGAAACTTGATTATTTCAATGTAATTTCCACGATTTAAAGAGTCAACCGATTCATCATGACCTCTAAAAGCCAATTGTTGCAATGCTAGCAACTTCACAGTTTCTACAGCAGTTTGTACGCACAGGCGATGATCCTTAGCTTCTTTTGAACTCCGTTGTTCTAGCATTTTGTCAATATGTTGAGGTAGGTTTTTCAAGTTATCCAACTTTTGCACAGCAAACACATGTACTGTATTCCCATCCCCTTCATGCCTTTTAAATGCACAAGTTTTAGAGTTGACTCTCTTCCAGTCCCTAAACCCCAATACTGTAAATGTATCCAGTTGAGTGGTAGCACTTTCAAACACATAACACATGAAACACAATGCACTTTCCTTCTCTATGGAAAACTCAACCCAAGGCCATTTTTTGAACCAAGATGATTGGAATCGACGATTTTGAGTCCCAAATCAAACAAAAGGATAATCATATATAGGTTGAAATGGTCCCATTTCGACATATGCTCTTCGTATCTCATCTTGTTTGTGAACTGGATTCTGAGATATTGGGATGCGTTTTCCAGGATCTCTTTCATAATACGGAGTATCACTTTGCAATGTCTCAACATTATACTCATTCTCAGGCATTGATCTTTTGTTTGAAATAGGAGTTTCTTGTGGAATATTTGGAGTGTTTGATGATCCAACATCATCTTTCTTATTAAAGAAATGAAAGATATTTCTTCTTAGCATTCTATTTAATCTGCAAGAATATGTATTGTCTAAATTCAATCCAAAAATTCTCATCACAATAGTATAATCAAATGATAAAATAACTAAATCAATAAAGTAACTATAAAATATCACAATTCACCAAAACAAATAAAAAAAACTAAGTAAGCCATTTATTAATAAAAAAATTAACTGTCAATCTACCACAAGAAGATAAATCCTTTCTATAATAAATAAATTAATTATCACAAAAATCCCTAATTCTAAATAAGCGCTAAATAACTAAAATGAATTAATCAATAAATTCAATACTCAAAACAATTAACAATCAATAATTAAATTAACACAAGTTACACAATGATATTGATAAATCAGATTTAGAATTAAGTTAAATTAATCAACAAATTCAACTTTCAAATTTCAAGACAAGACAACTACAGTCTACAAACAAGTCAGATTTTTACTTGACTTACCTTGCAGTTGCAGACCCGTTGGTACTTGGTTGGGACTTGGGCGACGCCGAGTCCCCGACGACATAAGAGGCGAGGCGAGAGCCGGGGGATGGGGGAAGCCGGAAGCAGCAGCAGCAAAGCAACTAACTAAGCAAGCCAGCAGCAGGCAGCGTCTCTGGCTCAGCAAGGCAGGCGGCAGCGAGCGGAAGTCCGGAACAGGCAGGCGCCGGAGGAACAGCAACAGCAACAGCAAGTCAGCAGCTTGAACTCCTTCCTGTTACGAGCACGCACTGACCAGATAGATCAGGGGTGTTGTTCTGAAATTGTGATATGGATTGGGTTATGAATTTGTAGTAGTGGGCTCAATTTGGATGAGAAATCTAGTGGGCTAAGTAAGATAAAGTGATTGGGTACCCAAATGATGTTCAAAATTTCTTAGTGGGCTTCAGCCAACTGTAGCCAATAAACAATTCCGCCCCTGCTGAAGCACCTGTACTAATACTAATAAAGTTGGTCTCCGTTGGCATGGGCGGACCTACGGTGGGTCATTGTGGGGGCACGTGTCCCACTAAAAAATATGATTTTTTGTTGTTGTTTAGAAAAAAAAAACTAGAATTTGAGATTTTAGTTTGTTAAAAATTTGTGTTTAAAAACAATTTTTTTATGTTTTCAATGTAAAATATGTGGTTGAAAAGTAGAGAGAAAATTAGTGAGTTAAAAAGTGATTTGAAAAATTTTATTGTTTAAAAACATGTTTTTTTTTATAGTTTGTCAAACAGATTATGTACTTTTTTTTGGAGTTTATACTTTCAAATTAATATTTTGTACAATTGATCTCTTTTGAAATTTACATTTGGAGATTAAATATATTTTGACAATTGTTTATTTGTTTGTTTGTATCACTTATAAATAAATAAAATTGTAATAAAATTTCAAGTGTCTCTTCATTTTTCGCAATATTTATACAACTTTGATTGTGGTGATTGGTATTTGTTGAATATTTGTTTACAATTGTTTATTTGATTGTTTGCATTAGTTATGGATAGATATTTGAAATGTAAATCTGGTTTTCTATAGGCTCTTCCTAAAAAAAAAAAAAAAAATTCAGGGGCGCTGCCCTCGAACCCCCGTAAACTTTGACGCGAATAATACAAATACATTTTTGTGTCCCACTAAGATGAAACGTCTGCGTCCGCGGATATGGTACAAACTTACCACAAACTTTGAAGAATAAGTCTGCAACAAATACTTCAAGAACAATGGAAGAATCGGACTTGTATCAGAGAACGCTATCCTAAAAACATTGTTTGCACACCATATTTGAATGGGATATGCTTAAAGGCCTTCTAACAAATAGTTTTGGTGGCTTTAAAAGTCTCAAATCGAATTGTACGAGCAAAAATGAAATCTGAAATATAGGAACAAGAAAAGCGTTTGAAAATCTAACTTTTACAGTTTTTTTTGGATGAGCTTGATGTTAAGATTATATTTATATGTGAAGCATATTACATATTTATAGTTATCCGTAAGACATCACAAAATGGTGTTAAAACCATCGAGGAAGAACACAAATTTTCGTAAAAATGAGCCATTTTTTCGAAATATGCACTAGCCGTTTGGCTAGTGAAAATCGGTCTGGACAACCAGGCGTGCGCCTTGGCGATCACCGAGGCCATTTTTTGCCTCTTCTAATTTTTATTTTCCTATATTTGAAAAATATATAATAATCCCCACTTGTTCAAATATATACAAAGCAATTCAAATTTAGGAATGATGTCATGCATAAGATAGGGTATCTTTCGATTTAAACCTTATGTTAGTGGAAACATTGCAAAATATTATCAAGATTCCGGATAGGTTTGGCTTTGAACGCGTTATTCCTTGTGACAATATTGACGACATCACAAATGTGAACACTCTAGCTCACTATGTTCCACACAAATTAACTTCAGCACTTTAAAGGCCTTGCACCTATCTAAATTCATAAACTTTTTTAGAAAGTAACGCCAGCTTTTCTTGAAGCGACACAACTTCTAAGTTTATATAAGTGAATTCTTATAGTATCTTGATTATGTTTAAAGACACTTGTACTGCGTATTGAATTCCATTAAGAGTATAATAAATTCAACTCTTTTATTAATAACTGCAGCACTTACGTCATAATGATAAGACTTTAATTAAGTTAACGTGTCGAAAACAATCCACATATAAAATGACTTGTAATCACCCTTTGAACCCGTGGATTACTCATTTAGTAATGACAAGTAGGGTTTCCATAATTGTCGAATTTTAATAGATGAGTTTCAACACCATCCTACTCGACATTAATCTTACTAACTCTTTAGTAAGTGATTTTGTAAATGGATCAGCCAAATTCTCGTTTGATCTTGCATATGTAAGTAAATTATTCCATTTTTATTTAAGTTTCTTACATAGTCATTTCTTAAACTCACATGTTTAGGCTTTACATTATAGACCTCACTATAGGCTCTATCTAGAGTAGTTCTACTATCATATAGTATAGATATTGAATATTCTTTCTTCATATCTAATGGAGCCCCTGTTTGGCCCCTCTAAAAATTTAAAATATTTTTTTTTCTTCTCAACCGCACATTTATCAATGAAATAATGTTACACATAAACCCAAAAAAGATTCATTATCTTTTAACCATACATTATCCTAAAATCACTATTTATTTCAAATAAACTCTTTTTAAACAATATCAAACAATGGCGAAATTTCATTTAGAAGATCCCGAAGCCACTCCGCTTCTTTCCTAGTTTTTGCCAATGCCACATACCGAGTTCGGTTGTTGAGTGTATAATGCACGTTTGTTTCTTAGATCTCCAAGAAATAGTACCTCATCCAAGAGTGAATACCCACTTAAAGTAGATTTTTTTTACTCATACTTAATATCCAACTAGCGTCAGTATATCCTTCTATGATAGCTGAAAAATTGGAATATTGTATTCCAAAGTTTTTTGGCCCTTTTTAGGTAACCCAGAATCTTTACAATCACTTCCAATGTTCGCTACTTGAGTTACTTGTAAATTTAATACGTTTGCTCATGGAAAATGCAATATCCAGTCACATACAATGGACCAGATACATAAGACTACCTATTGCAGTTGCATATTCTAGTTGTGCAATGATCCTTCCATAATTTTCACAAGTTTGAAACTAGGGTCAGACAATATATGGTTTTCTTCAATGTTAAAAGGTTTCAAGTTGCTAATCACATTCTCAATGTAATGTAGTTGTGTTAGTGCAAAACCCTCACCATTCTTGTTCACTTTTATACCTAATATGATATCCACTTGACCAAGATCCTTCATTTTGAATGTGAAAGTTAGAAACCTCTTTGTTTCTATTATACTGTCCATGTGATCACTTATGATCAACATGTCATCAACGTACAAGCATACAAATGTTGCATATCTATCTCAAGTTTTAGCATACAAGCATTTATCAACTATGTTATGTACAAAACAAAAAGAAATGATAGCAGTATCAATTTTCTCATACCATTTTTAGGTGCTTGTTTTAATCCTTATCGAGACTTAATTAATCTACATATTTTATTCTCCTTTTTAGGAAACATGAAAACTTACGGTTGTTCCATAAAACCTCTTCATCTAAGTCTCCATTCAAAAATGTGGTTTTTACATCCATTTGATGAACACATAAATTATAAATGGATGCTAATGTAAATAATATCATAATAGATTTAATTATTGCTACTGAATCATATGTGTCAAAGTAATCAATTTTTTCCCCCTTTTGTCCATATCCTTTAGCCACTAACCTTGATTTGAAAGTTTGGATTTGACCATCGGTATTGTATTTCATATGAAATATTCATTAATGATCAATAAGTTCATATCCCTCTGGTAGGTCAACAATTTTCCATGTATTGTTGAAAATTATAGACTCTATTTTATCATTTATAGCAAAAAAAAAAAAAAAAAAAAAAAAAAAAAAAAAAAAAAGGAATTGTCTTTTTGTACAGAATAAATCTACAATTACCATATAGAAGGCATAAGTTTATCAAAATACCCCTTTTATATAAAATAACATACAAGTCCTTTAGTTTTCAAATTCTAAGTTATAGAAAAATTTAAAAAAGTATTTTAATTTATGATTTTATTTGATTTATTATTTGATTTTTGTTCGCTTATAGTAGCACCCCTCAATTGGTATCAGAGCCATATGACAGATCTAAAAGATAAATATTATATATAACAAAAAATAAAAATAAATACATGATACATACAACAGGATTTATAATTATACGAACATTAATATTACCTGATAACTATAAAATAGAAATCTTAAGAGCTTTAAAAAACTTAGATAAAGATATAAGAAGAGACATTTATGATCTAATAAATTTCAATATAATAAAAGAAGATTTTATAATAAATGAAATATTTGATTTAATACACAAAGACATATTAGAAGAACTATATAAAGACTATAGATATGGAATATCATAAAACAGATCCTCGATTAATCAAATATCTAGATATGGAAACAAATGAAAATTTAAATTTAATAATGGAACAAAGAAGAAATCTAATGGATCAAACAAGAGAAGAAAAAAATATAAAAAGGAAAGAAATACTAAGATTAAAATCACTAGAGAAAAATAGAGAATATTATAATAGAATTTTAAACCAATTATCTAAAATACAAATGATTTTAGAAAACAAAGTAAGAACTAATAAAGAGAAATATGATAAAATATGACAAATGGAAGATTATGTAAAATATTATAGAGCCCAACAAAAGAAATTAATGCTAAGATCAATTGAAGAATTTTGTGAATACAATATAATGATATATAAAGAAATAAAATATGAAATAGAACTTATTCTAGAAATTGAACATATCAAAGGAAGATATTAATGACAGAATTTCTAGAAATAAAATTTGAAAAACAAATAATGGAAAATGTTAAACTTCTAATAGGATCTTATCAAATAAAATGAAATAATACCACCATGTTTCAACCACTAAACTCATGAGGAGAATCTGATGGATTTCTTAACATGGAGTTAAACTGGATAAGTGCTTTCTTATGGCAAACGTATAAAAGCATAAATTCACAAGATAAAATCGCAACTGAAGAATTACAACAGTTAAATATATAAGATAAGAATGTCAAAGAAAAATTACAAAGTATCCAAAATAAATTAAAAATAAAATTAAAAGAATTAAAAGATGTGATAGAAAATGTTGAAAACATAGATGAAGAGATTTTAAAAGAATTTCAATTAAAATCAAGATAACTGATTAATCAAGATTAATTAGAAATGATTATAGAAAAAATAAAAAAATTAAATGAAAAAAATAAGAAGAATTGATAATGAAAGAATCATATCAATAAAAGACCCAAACTAACAAACCAAGAGTTTAAATGTCAATAAGTCAATATATTGAAGATCTAATAATATTAATAAAATCATTAATAAGTAATGTTCAAGAAGTTAAAAATGAATTAAAAGAAGCAAGAAATGACATAAATATACTAAAACTTGAAATTAGAAAATTTAAGGAAAAAAAAAAAAATAATGATAAGAAAATAGATAAAAAAAACTTATAGAAAAAGAGATGTCTAGAATAGGAAAGAAACACATTTAACAAGAAAAAATTGTAATAGAAGTAGGAAGTATGGATGATAAATTTAGAAAAAACATATTACCAATAATACTAGTAGAAGAACTAGAGTTACAAAAATTCATAGAAAAAACTTTAGGAAAATTATAAGTCGAAGAAAAAACTAAAGAAAAACAAGGTAAAGATGAATGAAGAATTAGACTTGCGTATAGAAAATTTTGACAATTAACCTAGATAATTTAAATGAATACCAAGTTTTAATGAATACTGGAGGAGCACCTAATTCAGCTCCAATAGAAACCTCTAAAGGAGAATTATCAGATCCAGATGAAAGTTACGCACCTCTATACAGTAAACCACATAGACAATTTTATGATAGGATTAGAGATAGACAACAATCTAAAGGAAATAAATACAAAGATAGATTTGAACCAAATGATAATTATGATAAACCTATTAATCATGGAAGAACAAAATTAGATTTAGATTGTAAAATAGATACTAAAAAAGCCTTATTAACTTGGATAGATTCAATGATATTATTTTTTTATATAATAAAGATGATACATGGGAAAGTACTGAAAGAAGAACAGATTTTTTAGTTGCATCATTTGAAGGAAATGCTAGAAATTGGTGAGAAAGAATAAGTAATGATATAAAAATATTAATAAGAAGAAATGTTCAAACAAAAATAATAAAATCAGATAGAGAAGGTATGCAAAGATTAGTACAAATACATTGTAGATGAATTTATAGGAGAAAATTGAATAAGTAATGCAGAAGAGGAATCAATAAGAGAAAAAGACAATGCTAGAGTCAAATTAATAAATTTAACAATTTGTGATATGTGTAAAATTAAAGAATACACTTGTGAATTTGAAGATTACTATTATTTTCAATTTTATAATAATAAGAATCAAGAAGTATACAAAGATATGTATTATAATAAATTACAAGGTTCATGAGAAATATATTTTAAGATAGAATTTGACAACCTTGGAATACCTAGAACTCTAGGATTAAGGATAAAATTACTATTTGAAAGATTATCATATATATGTCAATAAAGACAATTATTGAAAAAATCAGGAAAATTGACTAGAATATGTCGTGAAGATATGGAAAAACTATACAATGAGGATGTAATCTTGAAGGGGAAATACTAAGAGAAAATATAAAAATAGAAAGTTCAAAAAATTTAGAAACTTTAGAAAGAAATATATAAAACCTAGGAGAAGATATTATAAAAGAAAATATAATCCAAATAGAAAATAGAAAAATAAACCTTATAAAAAGGATAAAAGTCAATGTAAATGTTGGAATTGTGGAAAAATAGGTCATATAAGCCCTGATTGTACCAAGAAAAAAGTTAAAATATTACAAAAAGAATATTTAGAAATAGAAAGTGAACTAAGTGAAATATCTGATATTGAAGAATAATATGATCAAGAAGTTTACATTAGTGAAACTGATTCAGAAAGCAATGGATCAGAATCTGAAACGAGAAATAGAAGAAGTAGAAAACAATAATATAGATGTACAAGAATATGAAGGAATAGATGGTTATGGATTGAAAGTAACATTTGATAATAATAAATTTAAGAAAATACAAAAGTTATCCTTAGATTTGAAAATAGGAAAATGGAAAATCTTGGATAGAAAATGGAGAAGAGAAATAATAGCAATAAATGAATATCATAAAATTGAAAAAGTAATAGATGTTAGAACAACTCAAGGAACACATAAATTAAATTTTTTAACAAAAATACAGTTATGGAATTATTAACAAAAATTAATAAGAAACAAAGTGAAAAGATTCAATATGATTATTTAGCAGGAATACATATAATATTTAAATCTTTATTTAGAGAAGAGATATATTCACCTTTAACTGTAAGTTTACATGATAGAAGAATAATAAATTTGAAAGGTAGTTATTTAGGAACAATATAACGAAATCCAGCATATCAAAAATTGATATTTACATGTTACCCAAATTATTGTGTCTCATTGAAAGATAAAAACTTTAATGAAGTTTTAGGACTACATTACAAACTACATAGAAATAATATAATGCAACCTAGAGATCAAATTATGACTAAAGAATATAGAGCATTATATAAATTTACTAATTCCAATTATGAAAACATTTACTCTAAAAAATCATATATTGAAGTCCATAAAGAATGCAAAGATATTAGTAAAACTGTAAAACCAAACAAACAGATAAACTTAATTCTAGAAAATTTTGAACTTTGCATAACAAAAAATAAACCTGAAATTATAGAATTAAGAAAGGAAGAATAACCTGATAATAAAATAACATTTGAAGATGGAAGATTAATTAGAAGATCTAGAAGTCTTAGTCTACCTAATAGAAGATAATTAGGAGAGATTAGCAATACGAGAGAAATAAAACTTCATAGAAATGTTGAAAATATGAAAATAGAAGGTGAATATTTTAATGGAAAAAAGTATATAAAAGGATTAAATATATTAATAGATACAGGAGTTAGTGAATGTCATATAGCTTCAAATAAAAATAAAGGATTGATAGCTCATAAAACTGAACCATATAGATACATTAATTTTGATGGAGAATTACATACTACTGAATTAGAAGTCAAAATATCAATAAATATTGGAGAAATTAATCTTTTAATACCATGTTATATAGATAGCAATATGGATATAGGTCCTCATTAGGAATGTGTTTTTTAAATGGATTGGGAGATTATAATATAAAAAGAGAAGGACTATATATAACTCATAATATCCAAACTATATTATGCAGAAAAGCTGAATGAATAACCAAATAAGCTTTCCATTAGCTGGTTATATACAAGTCACTATTGTTGAAACAAATATAACTTGTGCATTAATTGATACATGAAGTGATATATCAATATTTAAAAGTTTCTTAATCAAATTATGGAATACCAATGATAAGATAAAAATAACAAGAGTTACAGAAGAAAGTACCCAAATAATCAATAGTGCTGATAAAATCGATATAATACTTGGAAGCAAACAAATGATAATGTTGACGTCGAAAATTGACGTTGACACGTGGCAATTCTTTTGTCAACTTAGTTTGAAATTTTGGAGTTATTTGATAGAGGATTCAATGTTATAGAAATATAAGAAAAAAGTCCTTTGGTTGAAACTATTTATTCCCAATTTTTGTATGCATTACAATGGTGCAAACCCTTTCATTTATAGGCAAATATCTAGGGTTTACTGTAGAAAAATAAAAAATTAATATTGTTTTCATCATAACCAATACAAATGACGCCGATTTCTTGTAGTTTAAGCATAACTCACATGATGGGCCTTCTGTAGCAATATTCTCTGTAATTTGTACAGTAGGCGATGTGTGGAAGGCAATTTGTCTGAATCATGCCGCCCTAGGTAATCCACTTGCATCGAGGTAGGTATTTTCTGCACTGAATGGAGTTCCATTTGGTCTGTTTGTTACCTAGGTCAATATTTTACCGACTTGAGGGATGTGGAGTTGCGCTATAATATTATTAAGCCGGAGTTTGGAGGCTGGGTGGACCTTTTGTTCCACGACTAGAAGACCTAAAATGGACCAAGCCCATTTTATTAAGAGCCTGTTTTCAAGGGCTGAAAACATGTTTACCAATTTTACCTAACTGGACCTTGACGAAAATTCGGTGATCAACAGATAATAAACAAAATATATAGTTATGATAAATTAGAACGTGAAAAATTACTAGGAAATGACTTTATCCAACAATTTCAATATTACAAACAAAATAATTATATGATAATGTTACAAACACCGTGTGCACATTTATTAAAAATTCCAAGAGAATTTAAACCTTATAGAGTTTAGTCGGCCCAGCATGGTAATAAATGGGAGAATAAACCAATTACACAAAATGAAATAAAAAATAAAAGCATAAGATACAAAAAAGTCCTAAAAAAGGAATGGAAACAAGTATAGAAGAGATCATTGAACAATTGGAAAAAAATTATGGAGAGAATTCATTATTATTTTCGAAACTACATCACCCTAGAAAAAAATAGAATTAATAAAAAATGTTATTATAAGAGTCAGACCAATGACGTATACGATACATGATACAAAATAATTTAAAACCCAAATAAAAGAATTGCTTGATAAAAAAACATATTAGGCCAAATAATGGATCTCATAGTAGTCCAGCATTTATAGTAATGAAACATTCTGAACAAATAAGAGGAAAAGTTAGAATGATGATAAATTATAAAGAATTAAACAAATATACTAAATTTGATGGATACTTTTTACCAAATAAAGAAGTATTAATAAACCTGGCAAAAGGAAAACAATAGTATTCTAAATCTGATTATAAATCAGGTTTTTGGCAAGTTAAAATGGAAGAAGATAGTATTTAATATACAACATTTAGTACAACTTAAGGTAAGTATGAATGGATGGTTATGCCATTTGGTTTAAAAAATGCACCACAAATATATCAAAAAATAAAAATAAAAATGGACAACATATTTATAAAATTTAATGAATTTTTAATTGTTTATGTTGATGATATAGTAATATGTTCTCATAATAAAGAAAAACACAAATCATTTAATGAAACTTATAAATGAATGTAAAAAAGAAGGAATTGTTCTTTCAAAAAAGAAAACTACAATAGTAAAATAAGAAATTAACTTTCTTGGACTATCAATAGATAAAAAATGAATAAAAATTACAAACTCATATATCTAAAAAGATATAAAAAATTTCAGATAAATTAGAATCAAAAGAACAAATACAAAAATTCTTATAATGTTTAAATTATGCAGAAGGGTTATTGAAAATCTCTCGAAAAAGAGACATAAAATTCAGATTTTACTTAGAAAAGCAAATACTAGATGATGGAATGAAGAACAAATAGAAATTGTTAAATCACTTAAAGAAGGATGTAAAAATTTACCAAAATTAAGATTATTAGATGAAAAAGATAGTATAATTGTTAATACTGATGCCTCAAATAAATATTGGGCAGTAATATTAAAAACAGATTTGAACGAAATATGCAGATATTCTAGTGGGACATTTAATCAAGTAGAAGTAAATTATACCACTCATGAAAAAGAATTACTAGCATTCATCAGAGGAATAAAAAAGTTTTCATTATTCCTATTATATAAAAAATTCACTGTTGAAACTGACAATTCTCCAGTTACAGGATTAGTCAAAAATAAATTACCATCCGAACCTCAATATAGAAGACTTCATAGATGGAAAGCCTATTTGGTATTTTGTAATTTAGATATCGTCCATATTAAAAGTATTAATAATTATCTTGCAGATTTCTTGATCAAGAATATAGAATTTGCTGATTTATAATATCAAAGAATCTTTGATGGACTCCAGAGTGTGAATGAACTTTCTCATAGAGGAAGCTAATGATATAAAAGA
Source organism: Ligustrum vulgare (assembly GCA_963555705.1). Classification (NCBI taxonomy): domain Eukaryota; kingdom Viridiplantae; phylum Streptophyta; class Magnoliopsida; order Lamiales; family Oleaceae; genus Ligustrum; species Ligustrum vulgare. The sequence goes on along the minus strand of OY743188.1, from coordinate 15,775,777 downwards.
TGGAATTGGGCAAATGGCAGAAAGGTTCCAACAAAATCTTAAATTGTTAATGGATCATTCTGTCTTTCATGCCAATTATACCAAACAATTGAGCAACATGATTAGTGAAATTGAATCATCATTTGAGTAGTTAAATATCAAACAAATTGATACCAAACAGGTTTTTACCAAAAATACAAACAAGTACAATACAAATAGGTATATCTTCTGGAAGCAGTGGTGGACCAAAAATCAAAAGATATGAACCAAGTTCAAGCCCAAAGAAGGTGATCATAAATGAAACTAGTCCGAGAAAATTAACAATTAATGCCAAGGATGAACATACAAAAGTGATTAAAATTCGTGCTGAAGAGGAAGATGATTCCCCTTTTTTACCAAAATAAGAAGAATATAAAATTTTTGCCAAAATCATATATGAACTTTAGGAATGTGATTGTTACGACATTTCATGTAGAGACCATGTATATCCACGATTGATTGTTACCTAGGGAGGTGATCCCAGCATGACAAAAATAGAAGCAGATTATGGATTTTTAGATATTAATTACCCAGGAAAAGATCTGAAAGAAATTGAAAATTTTGATGATTTATTAAAAGGAGAAATTTCCAAATTCGTTCAAGGAAAATCGATATACTTAAAATTTTATTCGACCAGTCCAGAAATTGATGGAAGAATGTACTACCCTTCTGAACATATCATTACAATTGCTTATGTTTAGGGGTGTCAGACGCTCAGCTCATTTACCTTGAGTTTGGTCTTGCCAACGAGCCGAACCTAAGAAATCCGAGTCGAGCCAAGCCGGCCCGTTTCCCACACGAGCTGACCCAAGCCCGTGACGTCTTTTTTTTTTTTTAATTTTATATTTGAAGGACTTAAAAGTTAAAAGAGTTAAAATAGAAAATTGAATAAGACATTGAGATATATTATTATATTATATGACATTTGTAATGTAACACCCATGCCACGAAAGCTTAAAAAGATTTAATAGATACTACTCATACCAACAATGTACACTTTCTTTTTAGTAAGTCCATCGTTAGAAATTCCATAGTTAAGTGTGCTTGGCTAGGGTGACCTCCTGAGAAGTTTTCTCGGGGAGTGTACGAGTGAGAACAAAGCATGCTGAAAAGACTCATGTTGGTACAGTGTGAACAATACGTCATCATCTAACGGTCGGAACAACTCGTTAAGTGGGACCCGGGTCATTACAAATGGTATCAGAGACCGCCGCTAGCTGAAAATTGGGAACTAAATGCTATGCGGGACAAAGTGCTAGCCATAGGGGGGAGCCACCTCTTGAACTAGTAAGAGCCACCTCTAGAATCTCAATGCCTGACAAAGGATCCTCAGATGGATTAAGCGCGACGAGGACGTCGCGAATCTAATGGGGGTGATTGTAACACCCAGACCAGGAAAGTTTAAAAAGATTTGATAGGTATTACTTATACCAAAAAGACGCACCTTCTTTTCCGGAAGTACATCGTTAGAAACTACATAGGTAAGTGTGTTTGGCTTGGAGCAATTCTATGATGAGTGACATCTTGGAAAGTTTTATCGGGGAGCGTGTGAGTGAGGATAAAGCATGCTGAAAAGATCCATGTTGGTACAGTGGGGATAGTACGTATCTAACGGTCGGGACAGCCCGTTAAGTGGGACCAGGGTCGTTACATGTAACATTCAATTTATGCTTAAAATGTAACATTCTTGTAATATTATAACATTCTCGTAAGTCGGGACTCGATTAAGAATTTAAAACTTAAAACATATAATAATAACATAATATTGTTATGTGTTTTTTGTTATTTATAAATTTTTTAACCTAATCATTACAATTAAAAAATTTATAAACCAATTTATAAACATCAAAAATAAAAAAAAATGCATGAAAATTACAAATGTACGAGCTGGACATGAGCCGGCTCACTAGTTGGACACGAGTTGAACACGAGCTGACCCATTTCACGACTTGTTGGGCTTTCACGAGCCGAGCCGAGCCGAACTCAAGAATTTTTCGGCCCGTTTGCCACCCCTAGTTATGTTGCAAGGAATTTCCAAATAGAAGTTGAAAAAAATTAGATATGGCAAAAAAATCTTATCCGATTCGTTGATCCGTCGATCCGACCAGATCTGATCCGAAAAAATCCCGATTCGTGGATCGATGGATAGGATTTGGATTAGCGGTGACCCGATCCGATCTTTTCCGCGATCCGAATTTTTTTAAAAAATTAAAAAAATATGTATATGTAAAAAAAATTACACACCGTTTTTTCACGCAATTATTACAATTTATAAATAACACATTTTCTCAAATCACTTTTTAACCACACACATTTTCTCTCTCCAATTTTTAACCACACATCTTACATAGAAAATACCAAAAAACACAAAAAAACTCTGACACAAGGCCGCCGAATGGTTTGTTAATTATTAAATATAAAATATATAATCTTTTATTGAATTTGAAACAAAATCATTAATTCTCTGCATGTAATGTGTTGTTGTATGAATTAGATATTATATTAGTTATTTTATGAATTATGTATTGATTTGTTTGTCGTTAATGAAAATATATAACGAAAATTTCTTAATGTTTGTTCCGATTCGATCCGAACCTGACATGATTCGAGATTTTTATTATTTGATCTGATTCGAAATTTTGTGGAGCAAATTCGGATCGGCATCGATCCACCCCGATTCGCTCCATTGTCATCACTAGGAAAAATATCAAGCTTGTACCAAATATCACAAGATCATGGTTCAAGTCCAGAAGGGTGTTAAGGACAAAAGTCCTTTATAACATTGCTAAAAATCTTTATGACAAGAAATTCAAATGTATATGTCAATATGAAGGATGGACTCTACTCACTAATGGAGGAAAGGAAATGTAACGACTCGGGTCCCACAAACGGGTTTGTAACGACCCGGGTCCCACTTTACGGGTTGTCCCAACTTTTAGATCAATGACGTATTGTACCTACTGTACCAACATGGGTCTTTTTAGCGTGCTTTATCCTCACACGCACGCTCCCCGAGAAAACTTCCCAAGGGGTCACCCATCATAAAATTGCTCCAAGCGAACCGCACTTAACTGTGGAGTTGCTAACGATGGACTTCCAAAAAAGAAGATGCACCTTGTTGGTATGAGTAGTATCTATCAAAAATTTTTAAGCTTTCCTGGCTTGGGTGTTAAAATCACCTCTCGTTAGACTCATGACTTCCTCGTCGCGCTTAAACCATCTGAGGATTTGTTGCCAGACGTTGGGATTCTAGAGGTGGCTCTTACGAGTTCAATAGGTGGCTGTTAAGTGCATTTTTATACACTTTTTATACCTTTAAATTAGCATATTTTGGAACATCTTGAGCAAATATCTACTAATTTATGCATATTTTGTGTTTAAATAGGTTAATATCCAAGTTTGAGGCCAAAAACCACAAGAGAAGTGCAAATTACGCTGAAATTGGAAGTTTGGAGACCATTTTGTCACTTCCGGGAAGTTTTGGACAAGCTGAGCAATTAATCAAGGGACCAAATTGCAAGATTTCAAAAGTTGAAGGGCCCAAAGTGCAATTTTAGAAGGACATATTTGAAAGAAATCTGAAAAGTTGGGGACTAAATTGCTCAAGATTAAAAGATGGAGGACTTAATGGCAATTACGGAAGGGACTTAGCTGCAAAAACACCCTCCAGCTGAGCCACGCGATCGCTTGGCTCGAACCAAGTCGTGTTCGCGACTTGGACCTCAAAACGGACCCGAGACAACGTTGCTGCTGAAAATTACCGCGCGCGATCGCGCGCCTTTAGAAATAAAAAAAATAAAAAAAAATTCCGGGCCGGACCGGGTCAACCCGGCCGACCCGGTTCAGCCCATTTTGCTGATTCACGTGGATCTTGCCTTTTTTTTAGGGTTTTGGATGATTTTGGGGTATTATAAAGAGGAAAAATTAGATTTTTTAGAGCCCAATGTAAGTCTTGCCTCTTTTTCATTTCTCTTGTATTTTTTTTCTTAACATTTTACTCATTTAATGCAATCTACAAGTAATGTTTTTATGATTTAGTAATGTTTTCTTATATTTAAGTATATTGTTGTTGTTTAAACTTTTGAATATTGTTATTTTCTCACATTTTCATCAAGAATGTCATTTATTTCTTGTGCATTTAATGTTTTATGCTTGGGTTGTTGAAGATATTAATGGGTGGTGAAGAAACTTTGTTCAAAGTGAAGGATTTTTGGGTTTTCACTTGAAGAACTTTACACAAAGGGGAGTTTTCTTTATTATCTTGTTTTTAATCTTTGCTTTTAGTATTATTCATATATTTATGTTATTTGTTAAATGTTGTTGTGTTGAAATTTTTGACTAGTTTATTTTCATTTAAGCATTTTAAGTAGTTTCTAGATTTTGGGTATTTATGTTTACATGTTCTTGATTATGAATGTTGTTGTAGCTTCTAGATTTTGGGTATTTATGTTTACATGTTTTTTATTATGAATGTTGTTTTAGGTTTTTGTAAATTTTAAATGTTTATTACTATTTTAAGTTGTCATTGGAATTTACTACACAAGTTAGGTTTAATTTAGAATTTCCCATGTAATTTGGTTAATTAATTGACTACCACTATTTGATTTGTGAAAGAAGAAATTAGTGTAGTTATAAAAACTAAATTCACCTTGTCTCATGTTTTCGAGTTTAGTTTAGTCACCAAGTTCTTTTTATTATTAGTTTATTTTGATAATTAGTTTTAATCCTAGCTTTTACATATTGTTGTCTATTTGCTTTAATTAACTAGTTTTTCATGTTGCCATGTTTTAATTTTATGATAGTTAGTAATTCACCACAAACCATATTTTTATGTTACTTGACTTCTCTTTTAGAATGAAATCAATAACTTTAGTTACAAATTAATCATTCCTCGTGGGTACGATATCCCGGACTTTTCTAGTCCACTTTACTACTTGAACGCGAACCGTGCACTTGCGGTATACGATTTTAGCGAACAAGTTTTTGGCGCCGTTGCCGGGAATTGATTTTATTTGTACTAAATGCATTGATTTTTGTTAATTGAATTGTCTTCTCATTCTCATCTCTTTCTTCTTTTTATTTTCATTTTCTAGGTACTCCTGCCTTGTTTATGCAACAACGTCCAACTTGGGACATTCTTCCAATTGATCCCGAACCCGAACGAACTTTTAGGAGGAGGATTAGGGAAAGAAGAGAACAAGTTGAACAACAAAGAATACAAGGCAATATGGGGGACAACAACCAATGTGGTGCCGATCCCATTATTGATGAAGATGATAGACCAATGGGGCAATTCATGGTCCCTCTCATCACTCAAAATCGAGGAAGCATCACATATCCCCCATTTGGACGTCCGGACTTTCATCTAAAGCCGGATGTGATAAATCTCTTCAAGGGGCATCTACAATTCTATGGAATGACCGAGGAGAATTCATTTACTCACATCTCGCGGTTTTTGGAGATGTGTAGTAACTTTGATTATCCGGGAATTAGAAAGGAGGCTATCAACATGCGGTTATTTCCACATACCCTTAGAGATGGAGCTCGTGAATGGTTAGATGCCAACCCGGTTGGAAGTATTACAACATGGGATGATCTTGCTCAAAAGTTCACTACAAAATACTTTCCTCCATCAAAAGTGGCTAAATTGAAGAGTGATATCTCCACATTTAGACCACTTGACACCGAATGTTTCTATGAGTCATGGGAAAGATTCAAGGAGATGTTGAGGAAATGTCCAAATCATGGGGCAAGTTCAATATTTCTATCTTGGGATGAATCCATCTAGTCGAGTGACGGTTGATTCGGCCTCCAACGGAGCTATCACTACAAAACCACCTAATGAGGCAATTGAGCTCTTTGAGAGGATGGCTAGTCACAATTCTACTTGGCCAACCGACCGCATGGTACCAAAGAGAGCCGCGGGAATTCATGAAGTTGATGCATATGCGGCTTTATCGGCAAAGATGGACCTTCTATTCAAGAAGTGTGATGATTTGTCTTCTCAACATACGGTAAAAACAATCTACCCTCCTATTTCTATTTGTGATGTATGTGGAGCAACACACAAGGTTGAGGAATGTCCCATGCTCAAAATGGCTTCTACTTCAAATGAGCAAGTGAATTATGCTCAAAATTTCAACCGACCACAAGGCAATCCTTACTCCAACACATACAATCCGGGTTCGAGGAATCATTTGAATTTTTCTTGGTCCAACAATCAAAATCAAGTAAAACCTCCCGGTTTTGTTCAACCTCCACCACCCCAAGAGAAGAAGCCTTCCATTGAGGAGATACTCATGCAATTCATGAACAAGACCAATACTATTCTCCAAAATCAAGCGGCTTCTATCAAAAATCTTGAGACTCAAGTTGGGCAATTGGCAAAAATGATGACGGAGAGACAATAAGGAGCCTTGCCAAGCAATACCGAGATCAATCCAAGGGAAAATGTGCAAGCCATCACTACAAGAAGTGGAATTCAATTACTGAAAGTCACGGTAAAGCAACATGTGGCACAACCCGAGGTGAAAGAAAAAGGTAATGAGCATGTTAAGGAGACAGATGAAAATGATGCAACATTGAAGGAAAGTGGGGAGACCTCAACAAAGGTTCCTACTCCAGTGAAAGCTTATGTGCCTCCCATTCCTTTTCCTCAAAGACTCCAAAAGCACAAGGTGGATGCACAATTTGGTAAATTTCTTGAAGTTTTCAAGAAACTTCACATCAACATACCATTTGCCGATGCATTAGCACAAATGCCTAGATATGCAAAGTTTATGAAAGACATCCTTTCAAACAAAAGGAGGTTAGAAGATCATGAAACAGTGATGCTCACGAAAGGATGTAGTGCCATACTACAAAACAAATTGCCTCCAAAAATCAAAGATCCAGGGAGTTTTACTATTCCTTGTACTATTGGTGATTTAACTTTTGGTAAAGCATTATGTGATCTTGGCTAGTATTAATTTAATGACTTTGTCTATTTTCGGGAGATTGGGCATGGGAGAGGTGAAGCCAACCACAGTTTCATTGCAATTGGCCGATCGCTCTATTAAGGATTCGTGTGGTATTGTTGAGGATGTACTAATTAAGGTGGACAAATTCATCTTCCCTACCGATTTTATCATTCTTGATATGGAAGAAGACCTTGATATCCCAATCATCTTGGGAAGACCCTTCCTCGCAACCGGTCGAGCTTTAATAGATGTGCAAGAAGGCAAATTGATATTGAGGGTTCAAGATGAGCAAATCACATTCGACATTATGAAATCCATTAAGTACCCCGTCGAGGTAAATTTATGCTCCCGAGTAGACATCATTGATCAAGAGGTGGCTACATCATTCATCTATGGGTCATCTAAGGATCCCCTTGAGACTTGCATTGCTCACTCCATAACCACCGAGGGAGAGGATGATTTGGACATCGGAAGGATGTCACAACACTTGTATGCTCCCAAATTTTATCCCTTCAAGAAGAGGCCATATTTTGAAGAGTTGGGAGAGAGCTCTTCTCCTTCACTACCCTCCATTCAACAAGCCCCAACTCTTGAGCTCAAACCTCTTCCATCACATTTGAGGTATGCATACTTGGGTGATTCTTCTACTCTTCCCGTTATTATCTCGAATTTGTTGGATGAAGTGGAGGAAGAAAAACTACTTGAGGTGTTGAAAATGCATAAAATGGCTATTGGGTGGACTATGGAGGATATATCAAGGGTATTAGCCCTACCTTGTGCATGCATAAAATCCTCATGGAGGATGACTTCAAACTAACAGTGGAGCACCAACGCCGTCTAAATCCAAACATGAAAGAAGTAGTGAAAGCCGAGGTATTGAAGTGGTTGGATGCGGGAATTATCTATCCAATCTCGGATAGTGCATGGATGAGTCCCGTCCAATGTGTTCCAAAGAAAGGAGGTGTCACGGTGGTTGAAAATGAGAACAACGAGCTTATTCCTACAAGACCCGTGACGGGATGGAGGGTGTGCATTGACTACCGGAAATTGAACAATGCCACTCGAAAAGATCACTTTCCTCTCCCCCTTTATTGACCAAATGCTTGAGAGGTTGGCGGGGCATTCTCATTATTGTTTCTTGGATGGATACTCGGGCTACAATCAAATTTTAATAGCCCCCGAAGATCAAGAGAAGACCACCTTTACATGTCCATATGGGACTTTTGCTTATAGGAGGATGCCGTTTGGTCTTTGCAATGCACCGGCTACTTTTCAACGTTGTATGATGGCCATATTCTCCGACATGGTGGAAAAATTCATCGAGGTATTTATGGATGATTTTTCAATTTTTGGCTCTTCTTTGAATGAATGTTTGGATAATCTTGGTTTAGTATTGAAAAGATGTGAAGAAACCTATTTAGTGCTTAATTGGGAGAAATGCCATTTTATGGTGAGAGAGGGCATTGTACTTGGTCACCGGATTTCACAAGGGGGGATTGAGGTTGATAAAGCCAAAATACAAGTTATTGAGAAATTGCCTCCTCCTACTTCGGTGAAAGGCATAAGGAGTTTCTTGGGGCATGCGGGCTTCTATAGGAGATTCATCAAGGATTTCTCTAAAATCACTAAGCCTCTTTGTTCTCTATTTGAGAAGAACAACACTTTTCATTTCTCTCAAGAGTGTCTATTGGCTTTCAACACTCTTAAGGAGAGGCTTATCTCGGCTCCTATTATTGTGGCCCCGGATTGGAGCTTACCATTTGAGCTCATGTGCGATGCTAGTGATTATGCCGTGGGAGCGGTTTTGGGGAAAAGGAGAGGTAAATTGTTGCATGTGATCTACTATGCAAGCCGAACATTGAGTGATGCTCAATTGAATTATGCCACAACCGAGAAAGAGATGCTTACTGTGGTCTTTGCCTTTGAAAAATTTCGATCTTATCTCATCGGCTCAAAGGTAATTGTCTATACCAATCACTCCGCTCTAAAATACTTGCTTACTAAGAAGGATGCGAAGCCAAGATTGATTAGATGGGTCCTCCTCTTGCAAGAATTTGATTTGGAAATCCGTGATAAAAAAGGAGCGGATAATCTTGTGGCCGATCATCTATCTAGGCTTGATCAACCTAAATAAGTGGGAGTAGAGGAAATCAATGAAGCATTTCCGGATGAACAACTATTGCATGCCAACCATCTTCTCCAAGTTTTCGAAGCACCATGGTATGCGGACTTCGTGAATTTTCTTGTAAGTGGTATTCTTCCCCCGGATTTCTCTTATCAACAAAAGAAGAAATTCTTTGCCGATGTGAAACATTATTTTTGGGATGAGCCATATTTATTCAAGAGGGGTCGGACCAAATCATTAGAAGATGTGTTCCCGAGGAAGAAATGGAAGCAATTCTTGATAGGTGTCATTCATCACCTTATGGGGGTCACTTTGGAGCTTCCAAAACCGCCTCAAAAGTTCTTCAATCAGGATTCTATTGGCCAACTTTGTTCAAGGATGCTTATACCTTAGTATCCAAATGTGATAGATGCCAAAGGAGTGGGAATATCTCTCGGCGTAATGAAATGCCATTGACTTCAATCTTGGAAGTGGAAATTTTTGATGTTTGGAGAATTGATTTCATGGGGCCATTTCCATCCTCGTTCTCAAATCAATATATTTTGGTGGCGGTGGATTATGTTTCTAAATGGGTAGAGGCGGTGCCATTGCCCACTAATGATGCTCGGGTGGTGGTCAATTTTCTCAAGAAAAACATTTTTACACGCTTTGGAACCCCCCGACTCATCATTAGTGATGGAGGCAAACACTTTTGCAATCGCCTCCTTGACTCACTTTTGTCAAAGTATGGAGTGAAGTACCGAGTAGCCACACCTTACCATCCCCAAACAAGTGGCCAAGTGGAGATCTCAAATCGAGAGTTGAAAATAATTCTTGAGATGACGGTGAATACATCAAGGAAAGATTGGTCGAGGAAGCTAGATGATGCATTATGGGCTTACCGCACCGCATTCAAAACTCCTATTGGTATGTCTCCATTTTGTCTTGTTTATGGAAAATCATGTCATCTCCCCGTTGAACTTGAGCATCGAGCATTTTGGGCTACATAGGCATTAAACTTTGATGAAAAATTAATTGGTGAGAAGAGGTTGCTTCAACTTAATGAACTTGATGAATTTCGCCTCAACTCATATGAAAATGCTCGCATCTATAAGGAGAGGACCAAGAAATGGCATGATAACCACATTGTGAAGAGAGACTTCAAAGTTGGGCAACAAGTTCTTCTATTCAACTCCCGACTTTGACTATTCCACGGAAAGCTTCGATCCCGTTGGTGGGGGCAATTCACAATTTCTCAAATCTTTCCCCATGGAGCTATTGAGCTATATCATCCCGACAAGGGACATTTCAAAGTCAACGGGCAAAGGTTGAAACCATTCTTGGAAGGGGAACCCCCGGAGGAAAAAGCATTATTTCTCCTCAATGCTCCCGAATAAAAACCCAAAAGTCGAGCTTATGACTTTAACCAAGTGCTTTTTGGGAGGCAACCCAAATTTCTTCTCTTTTGAGTTACTTGTATTTATTTACTATACTTCTTTACTTCCTTTTTAATAAATTGTCAAACTTTTGTAGGTAACAATTTTTTTGAAAATCCTAAGTGCCATTGTCCTCAACAAGTTTGGGGGTGAACTACATTCGACGAAAGCTTAGGTCAATTTCAACGTCACAACCAAGCATTGAATCAGGGAAGTTTCACTACCTCTTATCTTCTTTACATATTGTTTCTATTTTCACATTGAGGACAATGTGTAATTCAAGTTTGGGGGTGTTGACTTCATTTTGCATTTTATCATGTTAGATAGCCTTGCCGGCTTAAGATATTGTGACGTTTGATTTTGTTCATTTTGTTGTGGATATTGACATGCTAGATAGCCTTGTCGGCTCAAATGATTTGATATTTGAAATTGCTGATTAATTCATGAATCATGATCGAATATGCTACTTGTGCCTATTTTTATAAATTGCTTATCTATGAGTGATCATGAGTTCTCTTGAGCACAATAGTCATAACTAATTGTTGTTGAGATTTGGAATCCATTGAAGGTTGGAAAAATTTGTGAAGTAGAAAAATTAGGTTTTGAGCTTGTATCTTCAATTTTTATCAACCTATCCAATTCCTTCTCAATCCTATTAATCTCTTGATCCTTTGCGAGACAAGTTTAGGGGTGGTCGAGCCGGTAAAGGAGACGGTCTAGATGTGTAGTGATTCCATGCATGCTTGATCTGAAATTGGTCGGAGTGTTGTTGACGTTAGTATAAGCTAAGTGATGACCAAATGCTAGAGATCTAAGCCCATTTTAATTATTGCATTGCCCTATCTCGTAGCCTTTTTGACTCAAGTAATTAAGCCCGTAGGAGTATCTTGAAACTTGGTGCCTTAAGTTTGAAACTTGGGAGTCATCGGCCTAAAGCTCGCTACATGGATCAATTAGAAAGCTTAATGAGTAGGGTACACACACATACTTGTAAAAAAAAAAAAAAAAAAGAGCACATCATCATCATTGCATTTGCTTAATAAGTATACCTCACTTCGTAGCCTTTTTGACTCGAGTTAGTAAGTCCGTAGGGGTATTTTGAAACTTGGTACCCTTTGATATTAAAACAATCGGGGAGTTGCCGACCTAAAGCTCGCTAAATGGGTCGATTAGAAAGCTTAAGGGAGTGAGGAAGTCACGAGCAATCATCACATTAGTTTGTAGAAATCATGCATTTGTATTTGCATAATGGCTTAGATTAATAGTGAGTTTGAATTGCTTGGTATAAACTTTAATGTTGAAACACTCATCTAGTGGAGAGTCACTGCATATCTAGATTGTTGAGATTGCTGGTAAGTCATAACCAAACTTTAGTGGAAAAAGAAATGTGTGAATTAAGAGTCACCCCTAGGATTGCAATTCGAGAGAGAAAAGAAATAATATGGGGGGGATGAATGTCACGAGAGGGTAAGGAATGAAATTGACCACTAAGGGTGGATAGTATTATTTTGAAATTTATCCTTCCTACAATGTTTCTTTGAACCTTAGTGATAATTCGAAGTGACTATGCACACACACACCGATCAAACATGAGATAAGCTCAACTTCGTTTGTAGTATTATTTTGGAAACACAATTGTGAATTAATCATGCAATTTTACACTCAAGTAAGAATTTACAAGTTATCTAGCATTGTTGATCATTCATTCATTTGTTTTTGTGTTAGTAGATATTCTTGCTCGAGACGAGCAAGAGTTTAAGTTTGGGGGTATTTGTTAAGTGCATTTTTATACACTTTTTATACCTTTAAATTAGCATATTTTGGAACATCTTGAGCAAATATCTACTAAATTGCAAGATTTCAAAAGTTGAAGGGCCTAAAGTGCAATTTTAGAAGAACATATTTGAAAGAAATCTGAAAAGTTGGGGACTAAATTGCTCAAGATTAAAAGATGGAGGACTTAATGGCAATTACGGAAGGGACTTAGCTGCAAAAACACCCTCCAGCTGAGCCACGCGATTGCTTGGCTCGAACCAAGTCGCATTCGAGACTTGGACCTCAAAACGGACCCGAGACAACGTTGCTGCTGAAAATTACCGCGCGCGATCGCGCGCCTTTAGAAATAATAAAATAAAAAAAAAAATTCCAGGCCGGACCGGGTCAACCCGGCCGACCCGGTTTGGCCCATTTTGCTGATTCACGCGGATCTTGCCTTTTTTTAGGGTTTTGGATGATTTTGGGGTATTATAAAGAGGAAAAATCAGATTTTTTAGAGCCCCATGTAAGTCTTGTGATGAGATTCGAAGCGCGGAAGAAACGCCGAAAAGTTCCGAACTCAGGTTGTGGTTGGACGGATGAATCATGACCCGATATTCACGACGCGATGGCTCGACGATGCGGAATAAAGAACCACGACTTTCGAAACGCCACAAGGAATTGCCCAATCTCCTTGATAAGTCTCTGATTTGAACGCCACAAATATTCTCAAGAAATATTTGATAAGTTCGGTATTTGAACGCCACAAGAAATATTCTTGATAAGTTCGAAAAACATAGGAATCCACCTATAACTTTTATTGAATCTTCAATAAAAACTGTTTATATCAAAATCAAAGTCTGTATTACAATGAATGAAAAGGAATATAAATAAGTAAAATAACCTAGCCTCTAATTGACTCAAAATAGAATTCTAATTAGACTAAAATTCTAAAATAGGAAAACAAATAATTAAAAACAAAATTTAACCTAAAAATACGCAAAAACCCTAATTTCCGTCTGCATAATTGACTTGCTATTTTGAAGCCCCAAATGATGGAATTTGGTCATAAAATCAGTCGGCTCAAGGGCTTTAGCCCATGAGTTTTGCTTAGTGGCCCATTTCTACTCGAAAAACACATATTATGCATCTAATTCCGACATGGTTGACTGGATTGTACTTTTATTTGGCTTGAATATTTAACTTTTTCCGTCAAGCCTGCTATGACTCCGATTTTCGAGGGTCCGGAACACATCATACCCTCCTTCTTTAGGATGATTCATCCCGAATCATAGCTTTGTTCCTATTGTTTCACTTCACCTCCTGGATCAAAAGGAAAATTTCTCCTGTCATTACACATGATCAACCAAATATATTCTGCAATGGGGGTCACGTGAATGACTTGAAGTTGAAACACCTTTGGACATTGGTGGTGTTGCCCAAATTTCCACGTACCATTAACCTTTTGAACCACGAGGCCCTTCTCTTCACCTCATTCTCCTTTTGCAACTTCTTGCTCGCCCCCCTCTATCTCTTTTCTCTCAAGCTCGGTTACTTCCTCTAACTCAAGATTTTCTAGCTCATCCACCTATTCAATTTTTTTTCTTTCAAATTCAACCACGTCTTCTACCTCCACATTCGTATCACCATGTTTGCACACTACCTCATCACTATCCAAATGTGGATCTTCCAATTCAACACTCAAATCTTGAACTTCAACTCTCAATTCTACCTTCTCCTCATCAAATTTTGGAGTTTGTTTATTTGTTTTTAATTTCAACTATCCCTCCTTCTTTTCAATATCCTTATCCCCACGATGCCTCCTATTTCACCACTTTTCACTCTCCTTCCTTACCCTCCGTTAATCTTCTAGTGCTTCCTCTAATGTCAACCCATATAGTACGCATATTTTTCCTTTCTTAAGGAATTGGTATATGTGCATACTCTTATCATAAACAGCCTCCCTTCTACGTCTCCAAGGTTTTCCCAATAAAATATGATAAGATTTCAATGGCACTACATCACACCATACATCCTCACTATACCTTCCCTGGGTGATAGGCACTAGAATTTGTTTGGTTACTTTGAAATTCCCAAACTCCCTCATCCACGTCATCCTATAAGGTTTATAGTGTGGTTCTAGGGGCAATCCTAATTTTTCAACCACGGTGCTACTAACAAAATTAGTAAAGCATTTTCCATCAATTGTCAAATTGCACCTCTTATGATCCACATAACATCTAGTTTGGAATAAAAAGCCCGGATCATAATCCATTCCTCAAGAATGAAGAGGATTTAGATATCAAATAGCAAGAACGAATTTTATTGACTTGGAAGGAATGGATACCAAGAATTTTAAAGAAACTCAAGAAAGTGGTTCTTGAATCTTGGATGACTTTTTTTTTTTTTTTTAATTATGATGAATTTTCGGAATTAATAAAAATAAAAAAATATTTTTTTTTAATAAAATCTGAAAATTCGACAGGAACGCAACAAAACAAACGGTACAGGATTTGGATAAGAATTAAATAAAATAAAAACTTTTGAATTTTGTTGGAACGATTTTCTGGATTAAAGACTCAACAAACTCAAGAACAAGAAGAACGCAAAAAAAAAAGCTGAAAACAAAACACTCAACAAGATATGGATGATTTTTATGGGACTCGATGATAAACATAAAAATCAAACTGGATAGAAAAACCTAAATTCAGAGTCCAGCTCTGATACCAGATGATGAGATTCGAAGCGCGGAAGAAACGCGGGAAAGTTCCGAACTCAGGTTGTGGTTGGACGGATGAATCATGACCCGATATTCACGACGCGATGGCCCGACGATGCGGAATAAAGAACCACGACTTTCGAAACGGCACAAGGAATTGCCCAATCTCCCTGATAAGTTTCTGGTTTTGAACGCCACAAAGATAGTTAATCTTTGATAAGTTCGGGTTGAATAAAAGGAATCCACCTTTTAACGAGTAAAACACTCAAAATGTTTATTCAATCATCAAAGTCTGTATTACAATGAATGAAAAGGAATATAAATAAGTAAAATAACATAGCCGCTAATTGACTCAAAATAGAATTCTAATTAGACTAAAATTCTAAAACAGGCAAACAAATAATTAAAAACAAAATTTAACCAAAAAATACGCAAAAACCCTAATTTCCGTCTGCATAATTGACTTGCTATTTTGAAGCTCCAAATGATGGAATTTGGCCATAAAACAGTCGGCTCAAGGGCTTTAGCCCATGAGTTTTGCTTAATGGCCAATTTCTACTCGAAAAACACATATTATGCATCTAATTCCGACATGGTTGACTGGATTGCACTTTTATTTGGCTTGAATATTTAACTTTTTCCGTCAAGCCTGCTATGACTCCGATTTTCGAGGGTTCGGAACACATCATCTTGCCTCTTTTTCATTTCTCTTGTATTTTTTTCTTAACATTTTACTCATTTAATGCAATCTACAAGTAATGTTTTTATGATTTAGTAATGTGTTCTTATATTTAAGTATATTGTTGTTGTTTAAACTTTTGAATATTGTTATTTTCTCACATTTTCATCAAGAATGTCATTTATTTCTTGTGCATTTAATGTTTTATGCTTGGGTTGTTGAAGATATTAATGGGTAGTGAAGAAACTTTGTTCAAAGTGAAGGATTCTTGGGTTTTCACTTGAAGAACTTTACACAAAGGGGAGTTTTCTTTATTATCTTGTTTTTAATCTTTGCTTTTAGTATTAATCATATATTTATGTTATTTGTTAAATGTTGTTGTGTTGAATTTTTTGACTAGTTTATTTTCATTTAAGCATTTTAAGTAGTTTCTAGATTTTGGGTATTTATGTTTACATGTTCTTGATTATGAATGTTGTTGTAGCTTCTAGATTTTGGGTATTTATGTTTACATGTTTTTTATTATGAATGTTGTTTTAGGTTTTTGTAAATTTTAAATGTTTGTTACTATTTTAAGTTGTCATTGGAATTTACTACACAAGTTAGGTTTAATTTAGAATTTCCCATGTAATTTGGTTAATTAATTGACTACCACTATTTGATTTGTGAAAGAAGAAATTAGTGTAGTTATAAAAACTAAATTCACCTTGTCTCATGTTTTCGAGTTTAGTTTAGTCACCAAGTTCTTTTTATTATTAGTTTATTTTGATAATTAGTTTTAATCCTAGCTTTTACATATTATTGTCTATTTGCTTTAATTAACTAGTTTTTCATGTTGCCATGTTTTAATTTTATGATAGTTAGTAATTCACCACAAACCATATTTTTAGGTTACTTGACTTCTCTTTTAAAATGAAATCAATAACTTTAGTTACAAATTAATCATTCCTCGTGGGTGTGATATCCCGGACTTTTCTAGTCCACTTTACTACTTGAACGCGAACCGTGCACTTGCGGTATACGATTTTAGCGAACAGTGGCTCCTGCCCTATGACGTAGAACTTTGTCCTACATACCATTTAGTTCCCAATTTTCGGTTGGTGGTAGACTCTAATACCATTTTTAACGACCCGAGTCCCACTAAATAAGTTATCCTGGTTGTTAGGTGATGACGTACTTTTCCCACTATACCAACATGGGTCTTTTTAGCATGCTTTATCCTCACTCGTATGCTCCTCGAGAAAACGTTCCAAGGGGTCACCCATCATATAATTGCTCCAAGCAAAACACGCTAAACTGTGGAGTTTCTAACGATGGACTTCTTGAAAAGAAGGTGCACCTTGTTAATATGAGTAGTACCTATCAAATATTTTAAACTTTCCTGGTCTGGGAGTTATAGGAAAATCAACAATCTTGAAAGAATATATCAATAAGTTTTATACTCATTAGATCAATGGAAGTTTTACAACTTTACAAGAGGAGTGCATTGCCAGAAATTGCCCTGTATGCCAACAAAAATGATGGACAGCTGGAATATACTTTTGAAAAAGGATATGCCAGCAAAAGAAGATAAAAATGGAATATGCTTTTTTAAGCAAAGTGCCAAGGACAGCTGCATGTGAAGAAGGACAGTGATAGAGGGACAAATGTCCCTATGACGTAACTTAAAGTTTAAATTATTGAGTCTGATGTAATGAAAAATTATTGAGTATGTGATGTAAGCAGTGATGTAATTGTATCTCATCTAGTATTATAAATAGAAGCCTTCGGGATAGGAAAAGGCAGAGATCACTTGAGCATTCAACCTTTGAGATAGCCAAAAATATCTTCCGTCCTTGAAAAATTCTCTTACCAAACCTTGTATCAATCGTTTCATAAAAAGATATGAGTTTCTAAAAACTTCGTCCCATAGATTCTTGAAGAATCTGATAAAAAACTCTTTCTTACTTTAGCAAAAAGAGAGCTTTCTTTAATACAAATCTAAACTTTAATCTTTAGGAACAATATAGTGAGAGCAAGAAGCTAGAATAGCAAGGATCTTGTGAAGGCAAGAGGCCATTAAGGTAATTATTTGCAGATTCGGAGCTCAAAGGCCACTTGATTATGAAGGTTAGAAGTCCAGATTGAAAATTAAGGTAAATCTATTATTTTTTTAAACTTAGAAAGATTTGTCTTTAGATCTTAAGAGAATTTCCAGGATTATTATCATCATGAGTGAAAGAAATTACATCATGAAAAACCAATATCTAAGAGAGGTCCATATAAAGTTAAAAAGAATATAAAAAATAAAAGAGTAATTGAATATGAAAATGAAATTGATAAGATAGGATATCATGAACAACTTTCTGCATCTCAAGAAATACTAAGAAGTTTTAAAGAAAGTTTGATAGAAAATTTTGCTAGGGGCACTGTAAGATCTATAGTAATATAAGATATTCAAGATATAATTGATAAATTAGAAAAAAAAGAAAAACATTTTAAAATATAATATATCATTTGAACCTAGTAAATATATTATAGTTGATATAAATATTATCAATTCTCAGTTGTTAATTGAATTTCAAAAACTACTTGAAACCTTATAGAGTGTTTTATAGATTTATTTTGCTTTATAACTTTATATTTGTATTTATACAGTTTATAAAATGCCTGGATATACAATCAGGGGATTAGATAACCTCTTAGAAAATTAATAGGAAAAATAAAATATATTAAATATCAAATGGAAAATGAAGGTATGTCTTCTGAAAAATATGATAAACTTTCAAAAAATATATGGACAATATGTAACAGACTATTGTGAATTATTAGATCATAGAATAGATTTATACAGTAAAAAGAATACAAGATAATGTTGTACCATGCAAGAATATACAATCAAAGGATTGAATAATCTTTTAGAAAAATTATTAGAAAAAATGAATGAAATTATATCTCAACTTAAAAATATGGATGAATCATCTGAAGGATATCATATACTCTTATAAAATTATGATCAACACTTGATAGATTATTCCAATATAGCAGACTATAAAATGGATTTATATAATAAGATTCAAGATAATACAAGATAAAACTAGTCTATTATAATGCCTGAATTAACTATTGAAAGAGAAGTTGAAATTATTTAAAAAAATGGATGAAATAATTCAGTTTATAATAAATAACAAAATATATCCAAAAAATATTAAAAATATTCTTGAAAAAATAAATTTATTAGAATCTAAACTCCAGAATTTAAGAAATAGATTAAAAAGATAAAAAAGAAGATGTATTTTAAAAATTCATATAGAAAGAATCAATGTTATAAAATACATAATGGGTTGCGATGCGTCGATGTCGAAAATAAAAAATCACAAGTTTAGACGTGTCAATGCGAAGAATAAAGTGTCATAATGTGTTTCCTATTTTTTTATAATATTTTAATTATTTTTAAGCCATTAAATATGTATTTTTATTTTTTTACACAAAACTAAATACACAAAATATAAAATATATAACAAAATTATTCTTTAATTTCAAAATTACTAATTCAAATAGATATAGATTCATAGTTGTTATTTTGTTTGTTATACTACAATTTATTTAAATATATTTAACTCAAAATAAAAAAAGATAAGAATAATATTCAAATAACTTATTTTGGGGAGGAAAGTTTAATTAAAAAAAAAAACAAAATGACAAATAAAAATGGGTTAAAACAAAGAAACAAAAACAGTCTTTTAAAAAAAAAAAAGAAAAGGAAACAAAACAATTGTCAAAAAGAGAAAAAATGAAAAAAAAGTAAAAAAATAAAAAACCAAAATGGTTTCCCATCCTACATTGGAAGATAGATGTGGGATGGTAACTCCTAGCAAAGGAGATGAAAAGGGGTGGATTATTTGCATAGCCATCCCTCAACATTTTATTCATGTTTTTTTTTTTTTGGTATTTAACTAAATTAAATATAAAATCTTAATATTATGAAATTGGTTCTTTCGGTTTATAATCGATTTTTAATCGATTTTGACTGGTTTATAATTGGTTTTTACCGGTTTATTACCAGTTTGACCGGTCAAAGCACATTAATGAGTGCATATGCTATAAGCGACGCGTTTTGCAGCCGTGTCGCCCCAATGTGCACCTAGACGACGCTTTTTAGAACATTGGAAAGAATAAATCAGGGACTCAGCTTGCAAAATTTGATAAAATGATAAAATTGTCAGACACTATTTACTATTTTGACCTTATTAGGCTATCTATCTCCTATCTGTATAACTGCTTGTAAGAATAGCATAACCGTACAAAAAATGCAATCTCTAGAGGCTATAGCCCTTTTTTAGGGTTTGGGATCACTTTTGACTTGAATAATATATGAGATTGTTCTTACTTCTTACTTCTTTGAGGTTCACTAGACTCAATAACATCTTTTGAGGATCCCACTATTGGTTCTCTAGAAGATGGATTATCCTCTTGAGTTTCCAAATGAACTTAAGAAATTTCATCAACGATTAATGAATTCCCAAAGAACTCAATATCCCAGGATTCTACAATAACATAGGAATCTAAAGTTAAATAGCCTCTAAGCTTTACTATTCTAAGCATATCTCACAAAGGCACATTAATGCCTCTTGGTCCTAACTCAATTCTTTTATAGTATGCGAGACACCCCCCACATTTTAAAATATCCAATGCTTGGTTTTCTTCCTTTACATAGTTCATAAGGAGAAGCCCTAGGTTTTTTAGGAGGAGTAAAATTAGTAAATTACTAATATGATAAGCAACAAATAATACTATAGCCCACAAATCATTTGGTAATTTAGCATGAAATAAAAGTATTAATGATTTCAATCAATGTCCTATTTCTTTTTCTCCTAAACAATTTTGTTCGGGTACTCTAAGAGTACAACATTGATGTACAAAGACACGTTTCAAAAAAAAAAAAAAAATTAATTAGAAAAGTATTCCCCCTCTTTATTACTACTAAGTATTTTTATCTTTTTGTCAAGTTGATTATCTAACTTGGTTTTCTATACTTTGAGCATATTAAAAGCTTCATCTTTATGTTTCATTACGTATGTATAACAAAATCTAGAGAAATAATCTATAATTATGAAACATTTATTTCATCCCCAGTTAACATAACATTTAATTCGCATATATCAAAATAAATAAGATCAAGTAATTGTGTTGATTTTTCTACACTATAAAATGGTTTCTTAATCATTTTTTATTTTATTTTATATACGTTTTGCATTTATTATGTTTATCCATTTCACAAGATATCTGCTATCGTTTATAATTTTATGTAAAGATGAATATCTTGTATGTTCTAATCTATTATGTCATAAATTAATTGAACACAATAAGTAAGAAAGAGTTCACTTTATTATTATTATTATTATTATTATTATTATTATTATTATTATTATTATTATTATTATTATTATTATTATTATTATTATTATTATTGTCAATAGTACATAACTTGACCATTCCCTCAGTAGAATAGTATTTTCCTACAAAAATTCATTACAAGATAGTACAAGTTTTCCCTATTCAAAAATCGTTTTAGTGCCCAATTTTCCCAACAAAATACCTCTAACAAGGTTTCTACTCATATACAACACATGAAGTACATTAGTTAAAATAATTTTCAATCCTTTGATGTAAATTATAGTTCCACTCTCCATTTGCTATGACTTTAGAACATTTTCCATTCCCCATTTGTATTTTTTGACCATCATCAACCTCTTGATGTCATGGAAAATGATTTGTCATAGCAAACATGAATGGTGGAACAAGTGTCATACTACCGCCCCTATGTTTTTCCCTTGATCCTATTGATTTCACTTAAAGTGACCACATTTTTTTTTCATTTTCAAGGGAATTCACTTTGGCTTTAGTTTCGCCTTTCTTTCGGTGCCAACAATCCTTTGTTTGATGTCCTAATTTCCTACAAACATAGCAATCTCTTTTAACTTTCTTTTTGTATTTGTTGTCATCCTTGAAAGACTTTCTCTTTTTAAACTTGTTGGATGTGTTGTTTTCGTCCATGACATTGATTTTTTAAGTACCAACATGAGAGTTTTCATTCCCATCTTTTATCCTAAACTCTTAGTTTTGAGATATTTTTTGAACTGGCTCCAATGGAAATTCTTCGGAGTTGTGAAGTATTTTCTTCCTGTAACCTCTCCAAGTTAAGGATAATTTAGCAATAATAGCACCCACTTAAAAAGATTCGGGAAGTTCAATCTTCACCCCTACAATTTGTTCATTATAACTTGTAGTTCATGTACTTGGAGCAACAATGGTATATTATCAAGAAATTTAAAATATACATAATTAGAGATTATAAATTCCTTCATACCTTCTTCATCTGCCATATATTTATTCTCTAACTTTACCCAAATATGCGTTGCTGAAGTTGTATTGGTGTACAGATCATATAATTGGTCAACTAGTATATTAAGGATCTGTTCCCTACAAACTAATTCATCATCTTGGCTTTTTCTTTCTTTTATCCCTCACTTCACCCAAATCATCTTTTTCCTATTCAGAGATTGTAGGAAAGTCGGGATCAAGAATGTAGAAAATCTTTAAAGCAGTCAACAAGAACTTCAACTTATCTCACCACCTAGTGAAGTGGTTCCATCAAACTGACCAGAACGCACCAAATCTTGGTTCATCAACTTGATAGTTTCCATTGTTGTTTTACTCTCAAATGTCATATCAAAATTAACATTTTAAATTGTTGGAAATAATGGGATATGGCACAAACTTACCACGAACTTTGAAGAATACATCTACAACAAATACTTCATGAACAATGGAACAACCCGACTTTTATATAGTAGAATGTTATCCTAAAAGCGTTATTTATATCATGTTTTTAAATGAGATGCTTAAGGGCCTTCTAAAAAATATCTTTCACGGATTTACAAGTTTTAAATCAAATTGCAAAAGTGAATACTAGAATATAGGAACAAGAAATGCTTGTGAAAATCTAAGTTTAAGAGTTTTTGGGATCCAAATTTGATAATCTCTCAAGAGCTTGATGTTAAGATTTTGTTTAACATGTGAAACATGTCACATATTTATAGTTATCCGTAAGATATGACAAAATGGTGCTAAAACAATCAAGAAATGACACAATTTTTGGTGAAAATGCATAATTTTCTTGGGTTTCCGCCGAGTCTTAACCCGAGCAATCGTCCAGGACACTCTAAGGCACACTGCTCTGGCGTTTGATCACATGCCTATTGATCGCCCATGCAATTTTCACCATTTTTAATTTTTTTCCCTTTCTTGTTATTATATTATAATTGAACAATATAAAACAGTCTCCATTATCATATTGCAGCATCAGTATTCAATTTTATGAACCGTAGGTTGGAAACCATCGTGTAATGTTGGCACTGCAACATCAATGTTTATTAGTCAGTATGTAGAGTCATATAGGTTATCTGGTCTTTTAGTCAATAGAATGGACAAAATTTTAATTTTAGAGCACTCGTGAAATTCTAAGAATTTGATATTTCTTTCATGTCAATTGAACAATGTCATGTTTAGTTATTGGCGTGGTAAATTGGGTATTTATGATGGTTATATGGGGTAATTATATCGCCACAACAAAATTAACTTGTTACACTACAATTAGAATATATTTTTAATAACACACCACAACATATTTACAATTATAGTAAAAAAAAAATTGAGAAAGGATGATGATGATGATGATGTCATCATCAAATTATTATCTCTCTCTATTTATTTTTCCCTACTTAATCAAGACAACAAGAGACCTTAAAGATTTTGCAAAACCTTTTTTGGAAGCTTTTAAAAAAGTAAAGTGAAAGTGAAAGTGAGAAAAAGTCAATTTATGAGAGAAAGTGAAAGAATAAATTGGCAAGGGCTAACTATAATTATTATCTTGATTGTTGCATACAGAGACTGATGGAATGTGAAAATAGAATTACCTAAAAAAAAAAAAAAAAAACTTTAATTCAAGAAACAAAATCGTTCATATATTCATGTGTATGTTACATAAAGAATAAAGAAATCAAATTTATCATCTAAATTTGATGATCATTAATTCTTGAATTGGATCTGAATAAAGAAATTCCATCCTTTTGGATCATCAACTTTCAGGTTTTAATTCCAATTACATTATACTCCAAACTTCCAAGTGTTCTATGATATTCTCCAAAGTCAAGACTACGTAAGTGGTCAGACACTTTCTTTGAATTAAATCAAGAAACTAATTATTGGATTGGACAAACGAGGAAATTAATTTTTTTCTCTATCCCAAATGGAAGACCATGAAATAGTTATTGTATATTTTCTGATATAAGATCTCTAGAAACCATGTAGTATCCAATTATAGAAATAAGTTATAACCAATGAAATTACATTAAGAATTTCAAGTTCAAACAAGAGTTTTGATTAAAAACAAATTAGGAGTTTTAATTAAAATCCAAATCTAATTAGTTTACATTTAATTATTTTCGCTGTCCTTGAACTTATTTACAATCACAATTAAGTTTTATTATTTCATGAAAATTACAATTAAGTAAAAAACCTTATTATAATGACAATTAAGTCCAAAACGTTTATATTAATTGCAATCAAGTTCCTATATGTTACGAGCTACCATAGTGACCTAACTGGGCATATAATATCCAACCTCCAACAATTAGATCATATCTAGTCGATTCTAGACCATCCAATCTAATATTAGTTTTTTTTTTTTTTTTTTTTTTTTTTCAGTAAACGTAAAAAGCCAAACTCTTGGCATATAAAAGATCACAGAAGTCAATCAATCTGTAATACATTCCTCTAAAATGTCGCATATGTATTTTATCAATAATTAGGTATGAGTATAAAAGAACATTTTGCCCCTCTAATTATTCTCGCAAACTTTAGTATCATTTTCTTCAACGGTCATGTGAACCAATTACGAATGTTGAAATTTAGCCATCGTTAAACACTTAGCTCAGATATTAACTGTTCAAAAAAAAAAAAAACACTTAAGTAGTCACCTTGCCCATTTTTCAAGGGGATGTTTCCCAACACGAATTCATGTTCTCTATTTCGTTCATTCTCGATCTGCCAACTCGTTGAGATATTTGACTTTTCAAATTGATCTCACTCATTGGTGAATCAAAGAACCATTGGAGTCAAGAAAATATATACATAACAATGTCAAGATATTTACATGAAATACACATGTAATCAAGTGGAATTTAAATCTCTGCATGGTAATACTACATAATTAAACTCGATGCATGGTTCTTTCAATACACTCCAACTGTACCAGTATCACACTTAACTATTTATGCGATAAGGACAAATCGCAAGCCTGAACTAAATCGGTCAACACCACAACCTTCAAGTATAAGGTGTCAACCCTCATACATGGTTTAAAATAAATTATTAATGATCTCAATGTGTAAGTACCCAACTTATATTAGCTCAAGTAATCATAGTCACTTTAATTCGCATACTCAACGATAATAAATGCAATAATTAAAACTAGAACTTATTTTTTATAAAATGTTATTTTACTACAGCAAAATATACTATATAGGCACACAACCCAACAAATCTCCCACTTGCCTTGAGAATATGTGTCATGTCTTGCAACCTTATATATTTGCAGATGCTCTCGAAAGTCTTATCCGACAAGCTCCTAGAAAACAAGTCTGCTGGTTTATCCCTAGTAGCAATCTTAATGATAGCCACATTTCCTCTATCAACCATCTTTCCTAAGATATGGCATTTCCGTTCAATGTATATTACCTCTTTGATGACATTTGGTTCTTTAACATTTGTTACAGTCCCACTATAATTCCAATACAATGTCAACGACTGTGCAATTGCTGCACTATCTCAATGTATATTATAGTGAGGGTGGAATTATGGTGGAAAGAAAATGAATTATCGGGAATTCTTAGGAATTAGAAGTTTAACGTGTTTGATTTGTTTAATTTTTTAGTGGAAAAAGTGGGGAATATTCCAGTTTTGTTATTTGATTGACATTATTTTCCATGACAAATAATGTAAACTAAAGCTATTTTATTCAAAAGTTTTTTAATTTTTTTTTCATATATTTGTATTTGATAATAATAATAATATTAATTTTGAAAAAAAAATCAATTAACAACAATTAAAATGATCAAACAAAGCATTTATAATTTGTCATGTAAAGGTGGAAACCAATTATCACCTCTTGGCTAAGAATTTATTTGCCTCGAAAACAAGGAATTGCACCAATTCCCATAAAAGTAGCCAAATGAATTCCTAGAAAAATTTATATTATCAAATACCATTAAAATTGGAAAGGTGAAAAGCATATTCTTACTTCCTAGGAAAATGTGGCCTATCAATCACTACATTAGAGTTTTCTAGGTCATACAAGCAATTTAGCTGCATCACAAGCAGTTAAATAATCGACATTTATTGATAGGATCAACAATACATGATTGCTTAGTATTTCTTTAAAATGCCACCATCATCAACTATAAGATGTAAATTAGTGATAGTCGTCATCAGTTTGACAGTTCGAAGCCTTGTAACCCATTGGAACAAGATGAGCTATAATTCATTTTTCTCAAGAGGTACTAAGGATATGATGCGAACCCCTTTGGTGTTTGGACTAAAAATTCCCACAACAATTTAATACCAAACAAAGAAAGCTAAAATGGTAAAATAAACCTAAACTCAAGCTTAACCTAACCACAATTCCAAGGAAAAATCCTTAAACCAATGGAGAGAAATAAGCAAGTTCCAAGGTTTCTTCCAAAAACACAAGAATCATAACATTCTACATGAAGTTGAGAATAATACCTCAAAGACGCAACAAGATTTGAAGAGGAATTCTTACCTCTATTTTGCTCCCAAGGAGGCTTCAAGTTCATACCATCAAGAATTTTTAGGGTTTGAGGCAAAATGGGTATATATATATAGTACAAAATAATGGAAATAAAATAAAAATCGGAAATGAACTAAAATCTCGCGAAATCTGGCTCCTGGTCAAGCGCACGGCCGCACAAGGTAATTTCCCGTGGCCGCGTAGGCGACCATTTCTTGGTTTTGTTAAATCAGCAAATGTCACGCGGCCACGAGCCGTTGTAACCACGCGGCCGCCTGGTTGCATTTTTAGCACTCCGTAATTTTGCACTCCAGCTTGATTCTTGGCTTATTTCTTGACTTAATCACTTGTTATAGCCTCGAATACTATTCTTTGATGTCTTGGGAGTTCTTCAAAATGTACTTAAAATTTGTTTGACTTGCATGATTGAGTTTCCCTAGTCGAGCTTCCTATGATTCTCATCAGGATATGCTTTAACACCAATCAATGTTTTGATCCTAGGACTGAATGGATATCAACTAACCTAAAATGCAGTATAATCTACCGTGGACACGTAAGGTATCTTACTCACGTGCTTCATCTCTCTAGGAGTCTTGGGGAACTAATCCTTAGAGAGTTGGATTCCATATCGGAAGGCAAATTAACTTCTTGGAATCTTGCATAGAAAATCTGACAAGTATCTTGTCAATATATGAATCTAGAGAAAAAGCTATCAGCTTGTTCATTTGATCTCTTAAGATCTGAATACCTAGATCATATTAGCTTCACCTAAGTCCTTCATATGAAACTATTGGGATAATCACGTTTTCGTAGATGATAACGCTCCAAAATTATTCCTAATAAGTTGAATATCATCCATATTAAGCCCCATAAAATTATAATATTGTCCTATATCTTCTTATAGACATAAGGCTTGTCTAAGTCCTAATCAAAACCCTTTCTTAATTACTTCGTAGAATCTTTTGTTCTAAGATCTTAATTTCTGATTCAATCCACAAAAGGATCATTGCATCCACATCACGAATTGCTTCTTTATAAATTTGGATGAACAACTTGTGCCATGGAGATCACCTAATTGGACTCTCCGACCAAAAAGTGCCTAATAGGTGGGTTGATGACCCTCTGACTTTTTCTAAAGGGCGGTGAATCCAAGACTATGCCATCATTTGGAATTGTAACGTTTTTCATCACTGCCGATATCACTATCAAGTGACTCATTACCTTCTCATTATCCTATAGATGTCAAAGAGCAGAGCTAAGCTATGAGTCAAAGTTTAAAGTTCGAGCTCGGCTCGAGCTTCTAGGAGGCGAGCCTTTTTTGGCTCAAGCCCACTCGAGCTAAAGGTTTTCCTTAAAAATAAGGCATAGCTTGAGCATTTTTTAGCTAAGTTTCGAGGTTTTAGATTTTATTTTATTTTTATAACAAGAATCCATAAATTTGCTATTGAAAACGTATATATATAACGAGGCAAGCTCGCGATTGAATTTCAAGGATCGAGCTCTCGAGCTTTATGGGCAAACTTTTTTTGGCTCGAGTTGAGTCGAGCCAAAACCCGTCTCTCAAAAAAAGGTCGCTTGAACTTTGACTCAAAATCTTGAGCCACGAGCCGAGCCCGAGTGGCTCAAGTCAGCGAGCCATTTTGCCATCCCTACATTACCCTCAACGTTCTCTTGATCTATAATCAGATGATAACTCTTCTCTCAAATTGAGATCACGTTGTCTAGGTATTCTTGATACAACAAGCTTTCTATCACGTTGTTATGTTTCGGGATAGATGGTTGAAATTGATCCCACTCATTTATTCCAACATGACCTTACCCTTAGACTAGTGTTTAATTAATATTCTTACCCTTGAGGAAAGTTACATTTGTGCTTACAAACCTATCTAGAGGAATATAAAAACATTACCCCAGGTACCTTTCGGGTATCGCACAAACATGCATATTTGTGGCATAAACCCAAACTATTTTGTCTTCCCTTTCAGCACTAGAGGTGGACTTCCCAAATTCGAGTGTGACACAAGCTAGACTTGCACTCATTCCACAATTCCAGAGGAATCTTGGGAATAGACTTAGGGGGAACCAAGTTAAGAATATATGCAACTATTTTCAGTGTATATCACAAATAAGATAGGTAGAGTTGTGGGGCTCATCACTAACCTAACCATGTCTAATAATCTCATTTTTCCCTTTCTGAAAAACCATTCTATTAGGGTTTCATGCCAATCTAGAATAAAAGTGGAGCTAATTGAAGACATTTTGAAACTCAAGGTCTTAATTGCACAATGAAGAGAATATAGGACCAACTTTAATTGTTCGGAAAAATTAAGGCCTTTTTAAGGAAAACCTACACTAATATGATTAGGCTTTAAATTAAAACCAATTGCAAAATGGACTTTGAGGGCTCCTTTTTGAAGCAGTCGGCTAGGAGTTAAAAAGAAGGTTGAATCCTACTTGGTGTGGTGTGGTGTGGTGTGGTCTGATTAATTGGGAGAGAATTTGTCTTAGAATTAAACATTGATTGTGGCTGAACTTGAGAGAATAAAAGGCAGCTGATTGGGATTAAGGGGGGGGCGCAGCTTGGAAAAGAGAAAAAAAAAAGAAAGGAGTGTGCGGCTGGTTTGGAAGAAAACAAACGCTGGACATTGTTAATTAAGAGGTGTGCCAATTGGGGAGAGAAGTTAACGGCTGCTACAAAGAAAAAACACAGCCGAGAGGGATTAATTTGGGAGCTTTTCTTGGATTATTATTGTCACGACACGTCCCAGATCATCCTACTGAACCTAGAACGTGACGTGTGCCGATGACAGGTATCAACAAGAGGTTGGACCCACCATCAAGGCAACCTTGACTTTTCTTATCTTTCAAATTCTCTTCTTAAATAATATAGATCATGTAGGAATTTCTAAAATTTTGACAGAGTCTCCTCTATATATTGATATAACCAACCTGTATTACAAAAAAAAAAAATTCTCAAACAACCAACGCATGAATATTTATAGCACTCCCTAAATCTTCTAAGCCTAGCAATTGATGTAATAAAATAACTGGAAATTCTTAGTCTACTCTTTTATGCATATACATAACCCAAATGAATATAAAGTGAACCCATAAGCTTAGATACTTGAACGGACCACATCCCCAAACCAAATAGTTTTTCTCTGTAGGACTTGGGCGATTTTTAGCCCTTTCCCCCACCATGACGCCGCCACCCCTAAAACCGCTGGACTCGCCACCTTATCCGCAGGAAACCACCACCCATGTCAGCTGATCCTCAACCTCTACACAACCATCCAATCCACAAATCACCCTCCAATTCATCATTTTCAGCCCCTTCAAAACCGCCCAAACCCGCCTTTTTTACACCCTTCTTTCGCCACCGTTGGTGACTTTTCCAGTAGCTGACCACCCCCATCATCTTCCCCTCACCCAGCCGCCTCATATGATGCCCCTGAACCTCTCCCTAATCAGCCCCAACACCCACTTCTTGGTGAAGCCACGCCTAGGGTTTATGGTGAAACTGTTGACCTATGGTTAACTTAACCTTATTGTTTTGATCATAACAAACAAGAATATATTGTGTTATTAAAAAGTGTGCTTCAAGTGTTTCATGTAATGATAAATATTCAAAGCACTCTATGTTCAAATCGTCTCTCAAAGATATAAATCAAAACTATGTGATCAAGCACATGAGACGCAAAGAAGATCATGAAAGAATTGAAGATATTCAAAGATCAAAATTGAAGCATGGCATGAAGATCAAGAATTCAAGCATACAAGATTAGAGTTCAAGTTCAAGAGTTGATTTAACCTATGTAAAGGTATAACACTCTCAATCTTTAGCGATGAAATTCAACGAGCTCGAAAATGATTTTTTATGCATCAAGAAACTTACTTGAAAATTCATCACTTGCATAAAATATTTTTATCTAAGTCAAGATTGTCTTTCAAAGGTTACTTGATCTTAAATCATGATTATACAATGTTAAACCACTTTGAAAAACAAGTTAGAAACCAAAAAATCGAAAATTTTCATATTTTTCAAAAGTCAACCGAAAGTCAATGGTTGACCGTTGACTTTCGGTCGACCGAACTTTTGGTCAACCGAAAGTTTCGGTCGACCAGTTGGTCAACCGAAAGTTCAACGGTTGAATGTGTAATGGCTATATTAATGATTCGGTCGACCGAAACTCCAGAATTGGTCAACCGAAAGTTGCTGAATTTGAATATTTTGATCTATAAATAGCCATCTCATTCACATTCAATTAGAACAATTTAGAAAAGATTTTATACAAACTTTCTTGTGAAAATTCATTGTTCTTACTTGGTTTTTATTCATCTATTATTTTCATAAAACTTTGATTGATCTAAACTTTGTTTTATCAAATTCATCAAAGTTTTTGGAAGAAAGTTTTGTGAAGATTCTTGGTTTTATATTGTTCAAACTTCTTCAATATCTTCACACTATATTGGAATTGAAGTGTAAGTCTCTCTTTGTTCTAAACTTGTTTTAATCTTTTACAAGAGAGAAATTCCAATTGAGGAACTTTGATTATTGGCGCTACATTTTTCATTATCATTTGATTCATCAAAGTTCCATTGCCTAAACACTTTGAGCTTAACTTACTGTTAATTATTCAAGTGTGGCATCTCTTGGTATGTAATTTGATTCAATATTTTTAACAAGAGATCATTTGAAAAACTTTGTTTGATTGCATTGAACTTTTCATTATCATTTGCATCAAAGTTTTTCTCTAACACTCGAGCTTAATTCATTGCTATCTATTGAAGTGTTAGCCTAACTCTTTCGGTACTTAATTTGAGTATATCATTTGTCAAGAGAGTTATTTCAATTGTAAATTCAATTCATTATATCTTATGGTTTCGAGAGCCTTGTGAAAACTCGATTGATTGGTTTCGAGAGCCTTGTGAAAACTCGATTGTTGGTTTCGAGAGCCGTGTGAAAACTCGATTGTAAAGGATAGGCGCTCCTTGTTGTAAGTCTCCTAAGGATTTGGTACTCCTTGTTGTAAGTTACCAAAATAGTGGATTTGGCCTTACTCGTGACGGAGAGCTCGGTAACGGGGGACGTAGATCACATTGGTTGATTGAACCTCCATAAATCGCGTTTGCACTCTCTCATCCCTTTTACTTACTTACATTGCACTTACTCTATTCTATCAATTTATATTGTGCAACACTATATCTAAGTGCTATACTTGCTTTATCAATTAAGTTTACACATATATAGCACACTACATTGATAGTTTAGTTACTTGTAACACTAAGTGCTCATACTTGTACCTATTGGTTTTAAGTTTGAGATTATTTATCGAAGAAATTTTATAAACCAATTCACCCCCCTCTTGGTTAGTTTACTCTTGGGCTAACAGAAACCCTAGGTCCGATTTTAGGGATTCCAATTTATGGTGTTTTCGCTTCTTTCTAGCCTTCGTTGATAACTGAAATGGATTCAAAACACCAAAAAAGCCCCAGGGTAGCCTCCGTCCATCAATATTCATCTGGCAATCTCACATTGGGAAGCGTGCCCACAGCTTCCCTTCGATTGCGTACTGTTCTGATCAGAATCTGGTTTTGGGACCTACGCCATTGGATTCAGAGCCCCCATATTACCCTAAGGTAGTCCAGAATTCCACTAATTTTGAGCACAACTTGACATTGGGAAATGTGCCATTTGGCACACATTACGAGGCAGCGGGTTCTACTGCGAATTTGGGTTTGAAACCATTACTAGCAGTTCCAGAACACCTGAAAAGATTAATCAATTCTGAAAAATATTGTGAGTCGTGATGCATTGGGAATTGTGCAAAATGGCACTCACTTTGAGGCAGAGAATTCTAGGAGTTCTGAGCAGAATCTCGGTCAACCAGTAGCACCATTGATCTCAGCAGCCTCAAATTACCCTAGTTTGGTCCTCGCTCCTTCAAATGCTATTTGTAGCTCTTCATTGGGATTCGTGCCATCTAGCACGCAAATTGAGGTAGAAATTTCTATACTTTTTGCTGCTAATCTGCATATGAAACCTTCTCCATCTGCTTCAGAACACCAACAAATGGTTGGGGTCACTCTCTTGGTTTCTTGCCCTCCTGGTTCTGTTCCAACCATTTTGGCACATGCTAAAACCCCTGCTAAGGCCCCCTTGGATACTTTGGTGAAGAGTAATGCTCCTTTGGCTAATGATCCTCCACCCAAGGATATACCGAACCCTGGTCGACCCAAAATGGATGCAGTTTCTGTTTCTACTGTCCTTGCTCCTAAAAGTACCCTGGTTCTTCCTAAATTGTCATATGCAGCTACGTTGAATGCCCGCCCAACAATTACTCAGACTGCTAGGAGTCAAAACAAATCTTTTGCATCCGTTACACAGGCTCCACCAGACTCTTCACTGCACATGTTAGCTGAGCCATACAAGTTCACACTTGTTGGCAAATTCATACATAGGAAACCTCTTATCTCTAAGGTACGTGAATGCTTTTTGAAATTTTGATTTCAAGATGATTTTAGCATTGGACTTATTGATGCACGCCACATTCTGCTACACCTTACACATGAGGAGGATTATACACGGTTATTCCTGAAGCCATCATGGTATATTGAGGGATGTCTAATGCAGGTCATTAAGTGGACATCAGGATTTAGTCCAGAGCATGAGACCCCTATTGTCCCCATATAGGCGTCCTTTCCTTTGTTGCCTCCACTTTAGAGCTAAAGGGCCCTTGTATGCACTTGCTAGGACCATTAGGGTCCCACTACGTATTGATGAGGCAACTACTGACCTACGTAGGCCTAGTGAAGCTCGGGTATGTGTTGAGGTTGATTTAGAGTATGAGCTTCCCGACCGCGTATTTGGATACAGAGACAGAAATTTCCAGGTTACTGGCAGCCAGTGGTCTATGAAAAGAAGCCAAAATTCTGTCTCAGGTGTAGAAACATGGGGCATTCATATGTTCAGTGTCAGATTGGGAAACCACCTGCACCTGCTCAGCCTACACCACCAGCACCAGCACCACCACCTACTTCTGCGCAAGCAATCAGAGTACCACGTCCTATTCAGAAGAAGAGATGGGTTCCAGCCTCAGCATCCCCCTCTTTATTCCCTACTACTTCCACTCCCACACCTCCAGTCACCCAGTTAGTACCACCGGTGATAGAGACAACATCCAGACCTACAGAGGTGATCCCAGAGGTTCCTTTAGAGGTCACAACACAACCTCCTTCAGTTATTGAGCCTACCACAGAGACTCTCACTAAATCTCCTCAGCTACCCTCTCCTACTACTGAGATCATACCACAAGTTCAGACAGAGGCAACATAGGTCATACCTGCATCTATTGAGTTTATTTTCGTGACAATCCCTACCATAGCTGAGCCTCGTCCACAAGCTCTTATTGAGGTACCTCCCATCCCTTCTACTCATGCACCTGTTATAGAGGCACCACCCATAGCTACACACATGAGCTCCCCACTATCTTCAGAGACAGCACAGTCATCTCATGGGTCAGCAGGGATAGGTCCACAGCTTCTTGCCCAGGGTTTACTGACAGAGTTAGGTTCAGAGCACTCCAAGGCAAAACAACTTCTGTTAGACCACTTCAAGACAAAACATCGCATGAAGATCACATCCTCCTTGAGATTTTCCACTGAAGACCTGGTCCTCAAGCTCTTTGGAGAGCCCCCATTTGCCACGCCATCTAGTACTCAGACTTTCACACCTTCATCCACTCTTGCTCCTACTCTGAGACATGACAAGGTGAAGGCTCAGATCCAGAGTGACATTGATGGGATGGGTTTTGGAGACTGCATATAGAATACTGAGGTGGACTTACCATCAGGTACAACATATTCATCTAGGGCATCTACACCATAGGTCCCCTCAGTCACTAAATCAGCCACATCACATATGAGCCCTATCTTGAGATCAAAGACACCTACATTCCGCCCTACCCATGGTCCATGGGTGGATAATCCTCTTGCCATCAGAGAGGTTCCACGTCCCACATGTCATCCTTCACCAGGCAATTATCCAGAGCACACAGAGGACTACACAAATTACTATGATCCAGATATGTACCAAAGTAGGCGCATGACCAGATCTATGAAAAATATGAGGATCCAGCCCCGGGAGTACCCTTAACCACATTTACTCTTCTCTGTATTTATGCTTTTAGTACCATTTGACATTTATTTTGTTGCATTTTACATTTTTTGGAGGTCAGGTATATGCCCCCTCCTTTTATTTGTTTTCCGCATTAGTATGTTATAAAATAAGCTACATATGTGGTATTTGCTTAAAAAAAAGCTTAGATACTTGAACAATAACTTAATCACACAATTCATATTATCTCACTAGGTTTGCGTCATGAAATGGCGCATCAACATGATCCAAATGCTTCGTAACTCAATTCACCTTCATCCTATAAGAAAATATGGGAAAAATACGTGAGCTTGCAACTCAGTGAGTGGATATTCGAAAATAAGTTAAATTTTCTTGTAAATACACATTTACAAATAAATCTTATTTGTTCTATTTCCACTTTAGGAAATTCTACATTTCGATAATTACTTTAAAACTGAAATATTCTGGAATCATGAAAATCATTTATTCTTTATTCTAAATGAGCGTGTTTAAAGCATAAGGAACATATGATATCTAATATCATAGAACATCTGAATAAACTGTTATTTTATCATACTATAAGCTGAAATATTTATTCTGTAAACTGAATAAACTAAACATGGATTCTATTATCTAGAATCTGATAAATGAAATCTGTTATCGAAAATATATTAACTGAAGTCTACTATCTAAAATGTGGTAAACTGAAGCCAGTTAATTGAAATCTGATAAATTGAAATAATATTGAAACTCACATCAAAATGCACCCCATGAACAACCTTGCTGATGTGATCTGGGATAGGAGCTCAAAGAGGAAATTAAGACACGGGAAATGCAACAACAATCTACATGAAAAATTATGAAAGTTTCGTGTTGGGCCCGAATCGAGGATCAAACCGGATCAAATTGTTTCAAAAGGATGAAGAAAAGGTGCACCCAAGTCGCCCACGCGACCGTGTGGTGAAAATGAGGCGCGATCGCGCGAAAAGTCAACCCAAAAGTTTCAGGTGACTCCACGCGATTGCGACGCCAAAGCCCAAGCGATCGCGTAGTTGAATTCGGAGTAGTTTTACGCGTTTTTATTATTACTTTCAGTTTTAGTTTAATTAGGACTCTATTTTGAGCCCATTAGCGGTTACCCTAATTCTTAGGTCAATTTTACTTATTTATATGCTTTTCCATTCATTGTAAAAATAGATTTGATTTTGATTAAATAGTTTATTGAGGATTCAATAAAAGTTATAGGTGTATTCCTATATTTTCTTAGAACTTATCAAAGTGTGATTCTTTGTGGCGTTCATCCCGAACTTATCAAATATTCTCGAGAGTATTTGTGGCGTTCAAATCAGAAACTTATCAAGGAGATCTGGACAGATCCTTGTGGTGTTTCGCAAATCTTGGTTCTTCAATCCGCATCGTCGATTTCGCGTCGTGATTTTCGGGTCAAAATTCCACCGTTCATCCACAACCTGGGTTCGGAACTTTTCGCCTTTTAATTTCGCGCATCTTGAATCGTATCATTTGGTATCAGAGCTGGACTCTGAATTCAGGTTTTTATTCTATCCAGTTTAATTCTTATGTTTATCATTGAGTCTACCATAAGAATTATTCATATCTTGTTATTTAGTCTTTCTTTTCTTGAGTGTTCTTCGTGCTAGTAAATTTTTCCATTTTTGATCCATATAAAAATTCAACAAAATTCAAAAGTGTTTATTTTATTTAATTCTTATCGAAATCCTGTGCCATTTATTTCCAAACAATTTTTTTATATAAATTAAAGTAATGTTTATTTTCAAAAATTAAAGTCATCCATTGACAAAACTATTGACTGAAATCAAGCTGAGCCGATAAGCCTTATCCCATCTCTAAACGCCTCCTGAAATAACAATATAAATCCTTTGTATTAAAATCACTCATATCAACCATAGAAATGAACTAATATCATTTGACTTAGTTCTTTTCCATTTTCTCTTGACTAAAATTAAGGAAGTCTATAAATTAAGGAAGTTTATACTTCATGCTTTTCTTTTCTGTCAAACTCCATAATTCTCAAAATCGTGATTAGTAAATGAAAAATCCAACCAAGTCTTCTTTTAATTCTTGTTCCCCACTTTCCATCCAATTACATTCTCTTATTTAATAAATTCCCAATATACTTCAATGTTGACACACATAAAATATCCTGCCATATGGAAAATTATTCATAGGAATGAAACTCTAGTTGAACCATTATAATTTAAATTGAGACTCAAGGTTTTAATACTTTTTCATCCCCTTGAACTTACTACTAGTATGTACATGTGTGTACATATATTAATTTCCCATTTCCGTAACTAAAATCATGAATTATGCTATGTTATCATAAAATACCCATTTCCACCACCATCACTTCCATTTTCTTCCTAGTAAATTCTTATCCTTTAATCTATACTATCATATCATAATTCAATCATTTAATATCTATAATCATCCAAAAGTTAAAGATTAAACACTGATTTCAAAAACCCATTTCATGATTAATTCCCTTTACTAACAAAAATCAACATATACAATTTCTTGGCAATTTCTTCAGCATATTACCTCAAATACATGTCAATAACCTTTAATACTTGCTAAACTTCGAAATTAAGTCAAATATCCATAAACCCTAAAAACATAGTTGAAGAATTTTCACTTACCTTAGAAATTGAAGAAGATCTTCAAGAGCCCAAGTTTGTGAAACATATATTTCTTCCTTCCATCTACAAAATCGCCGACCTCTCTCTTTTTTTTTCTTTTTTTTTTTTTTAGAGAAATTTCCGTCCACTAAAATCAGGAGCAAGAACGGACTCAAATGTCCACTTTCTTGTTTTTAAAATGATAATATTACTAGACAAGTCCCTAACCTTCCTATATTACATGATTTAGTCCTTAAATTCCAATAATAGAAAACTAAATACTTGAAATTCTAATTTGTGTCAATAATGTCCTTAAAATACTTGTAATTGTAAAATAGAATCCATAAAATCATCTAGTTGTTTTAAGTCCTCATGAAAAATATTTTCTTCACAACTTAAGTCCTCATTTGACTTTAACTTTGACCAATAAGATTTTTGATTTTGAATAAAAAATCTTGACTTTGACTATAAGGGAGTGGGGTGTAACAATTATATATACACAAGGCTGGCAGATTCTTGGTCGGCTGCTGGAGAGTAATATAGGTTGGGCTGTGGTGATTCAGAGTCCCATTTTGCAGGTATAATACACATCATAATGAACTAGATTCAATAATTCTTTGGCTATATCTCATTTTGTCAAAAAGGATATCTTGATCATATTACCTTCCAAACAAGAATCAAAAGATGACAATGGTTCAATCTTAAACGAGTTGAGAGGACCATCTCTAGTCGATATTTGTATTATGTTAAGGTTGATTTATCCAATGCATCATATATATGTATCACTAGTATGGTATGACTTTTGTTCTTAGTTTGTAGAAGTAAATTTTATTTCATATGTGTAAAAGTTTAAAATATAAAGACCGTTAATCAGATTTCTAGTGCAAATAAGAACTTTGTTCATTAAAATACAAAGCGTATAAGAAGCTTATTTTATAGAATAACATTTTCCTATTCAACCGAAAATCGAAAATCAAACTTCTACTTCATTAACGGGACTAATAATAGTCTCTAAGAATCAAGCACCTACCACTGTTGACATAAAAACAAAATACTCCTTTACTTTTTCTAAATTGTACTTTTTGTGCCATTAATTTTTTTAAAATCAGCATTCACTTAGTTTTCTTTTATGATCTCCTGAAGCATTCGCATCGACATGCGAATACTAGTGGTTCCAAAATTTAAAATTCAAGTATTTGTATCAACCACTAAGAAATACTTAGTAACGAAAAACAACACTCACACTTCACTTTATAGCCAATGCATTTGGGCAATCTTTCTTCCAGTGTCCTTTTAGACCGTTTTCAACTATCCATTCCCTTATTTCCAAATATGCATTTCTGCTTGGAACTAGAGAAGTCAATGAATGATGCATGAGCATCGCCACTGTACTCTAAGATCACTTTCCACAATGCAATGCAATGCAACACAATCATCAACCCAATTAATGGTATCTTTATCCTATATAAGTGATAGTCCACAGTAAACTATGATTAGTTCAATAACATGTCAAATCGAGCCTCCTTGATAGATAGATAGTTGCACCTAGATTCTCAATCATATTTAAAGTGTTCAATCATAGTCAAACTATAAAAATCCATAGGCACACTTGATTTCATACGGATGTTCCATAAGTTATAAGCCTCAAAAGAGCATTCC
The DNA here is from genome assembly GCA_963555705.1 of Ligustrum vulgare. Lineage (NCBI taxonomy): Eukaryota > Viridiplantae > Streptophyta > Magnoliopsida > Lamiales > Oleaceae > Ligustrum > Ligustrum vulgare. Next base: position 15,736,802 of record OY743188.1, on the reverse strand, counting down.
TACTTTGTAGATTGAACTTGTCCTAAAGGATTCGTGGTATGTTATAAAAAGTACTTTGGTTGTCAAGTTGTTGTTGTAACATATTTGACATTGAGGCCAATATGTAATACTAAGCCTCTAGTCTAGTCACCCATTCAACATACTCACCCCTCTTTAACTTATCACACGATCTCAGTAGGTCCATCAGGACATCACTTGTGTATAAAATTAGTTTATTCGCATTGAGCTAAAACATCAAATTACCTTTTAAATCAATATAATTTTCCCAATTAGTTGATTTTATTTTAGAATAACGGAAAAATGGGCCAAATGTTATTTCACATAAAAATAACTATTCATTGCATATTAAAATTGAGCAGTGAATACTTAAAAAAAAAAAAAATTTAGCAATGAATTTCAATTTAGCATATGATGCATGAGTGTATGATCTTTGTCTAGATCTCTAGATACTTGGAGATAATTTGTCCATTTATAGGATGATCACATATTATATCTCTAAAACAATAATATTTCAAAACAATAATTGAAAGCATTCATAAAACGATAAACTAATAATTATTTGTAGCCCAAAAAGACTTAAGAATTAAATTAAAAACTAATTGTACTCAAGCTCAATATTTATTCTAAGCCTCTAATCCAAAAATTCCTCAAGGATCCAACAGTACCAATCCAAACAACAATATGACTTCTCTACCATAACTGTAAGAAATTAATTTAGAAGTCGACCCATTTAAATTCGATCTCATCTATGGAACAATCCGAAATCTAAAATCAATGTGAAATAACCCCAAGCCCTGCCTCTGTAGCAGCAAATCAATTATGTTTAGCAGCAGCTAGTTGTTGTGGCAAACGCAACTTTCTGCTCTCGCCAAAGCTGATGTCGAACGACGGCTACAAACCAACTTCAATTTGGCAACAACTTCTTGTTGTGCCAACCACATCTTTCTACTGCTTGCAGTGAAGCTGCTGTTGAACCCTTAATTTTCAAGAATTGCTAAAATTAAGGAATTACATAAATCGTAGGTCCTGAAGGCTCACAATTTTTAAATATAATTGAAAAGAAAACTAAATCGAGACGATGAAGTCATAATCCACTTATTTTGTTGCAACTGGATAGAAAAAATTACATTCAAGAACTTATCACAAGTATTTGGATCAAAGTTTAAAGTAGTTCCAATAATTCAATCAACATAATAAATTATCTCTAGACACCGCTCGACTAGTACATGCACATGAACAATCTATATTTCTCCTATACCAATTGTTGGACTACAGAAATGGAATTACCTGATTTTTTTTTTTTTGAAACAAAAATCTTAATTCAAGAAATAAAATCATTTAAATGCTCATATGTTAGTTATATCAAGAATAAAAAATTCAAGTTTATTACCTAAATTAGATGATCATGTCTTGAATTGGATCTGGATCACGAGCTTCCAGCCTTTTGGAACAACAACTCCAAAGTTTTAATTCCAAGAACCTTATGCTCCAAACATTCAAGTCTTCTATGGTAGTCTCCAAAGTGAAGAATACTGTAGTGAGTGAGCACATTCTTTCAATGAAATCAAGAAACTAAATATTTGACTGGACAAATGAGAAAATTTTATTTTCTTTCTTTTCTAAATTGAATACTATGGAATAATTATTTTATATTTGGTGTAAGATCTCTAGGTACCATGCAGTCTCTAATTATAGGGATGAGATAGTGTTAATCCAATTACAATGAGAATTTCAAGTTCAAACAAGAGTATTAATTAAAAAAAACTAGGAGTTTTAATTAAAGTCCAAATCCAATTAGGTTACGTTTAATTATTTGTTATTTGTGTAGTCCTCGATATTCGATATATGTAGTTTATCCCCGTTTGATATTCGATAAAGGCAAAAAAGCTGAACTCTTATAATATATTTAAGATCACAAAAGTCAATCAATAAATAATACTTTCTTTGACCTGTCATATATGTCGTTTATCCCCGTTCGATATTCGATAATTTGGATGGTCATAAATGACCATTTTGTCCCTCTAATTATTCTCACTAACTTAAGTATTATTTTCTTCAACGATCCTAAGAACCAATTGTAGATATCGAAATTCAGCCATCGCTAAACATTGAGTTCAGATTTTAATCGTTCAACAGAAAATACTTAAGTAATCGCTCTTCAAGGTGACGGTTCCAGATGGGAATTCATGTTTTCTACTTTGCTCATTTTCAAGCTCCAGACTCACTCGGATATTTGACCAAACATATTGATCTCACCCATTGATGAATCAAAGTATTATTGAAGTCACAATATATATATATATATATATATATATATATATATATATATATATATATATATATATATATATATATAACATTGTCAAGGGATTTAAAAGAAATACACGATGATCAAGTAGAATTTAATTCTTTGCTTGGTCATAGAATTAAATTAAATTCGACACGTGGTCCTTTTAATATATTCCAAGTGTATTAGTGTCACTTTTAACTATTTCTAAAATAAAGAACCCATCTTACTAAAGAATCGACTTTGATGTCAATTCAGCATGACATTGATGAGTTTGGTAAAAGTTTTAGGTTCGTAAAAAAGAATGTGAAGTTTTCGAGGTAAGATAAGTGGTTAAAAATTGGTTATGAAAAATGTCTGTGGTTAAAATGTGGTTTGGAGAAATGTATTTTTGTAAATTTGTTTATAAAAAAAGTTTAACAAATAGATGCTTATTATCAATGTCTTTTTTCCAATGCTTATAGATTCTTAACAACCAAAATGCTTGAAGAAGAGCATAGTCTGAAAAAGTTGGAAGGACAAGAGCACAACCAATGATATGGCTATTTAATCTATTTTACACGAACTCCAAGGAGTGCTTTAATATGATCTTGAGAATCGAATTCTAAAATTGAGAATGAAATAAAAGTAGAAAAGTATTTTTCCGTGATGTTAAGAGGCAAAATGTCCACATGTCAGGTTAGAGGCAACCCTGGACCAAAGCCACTAAGGCAATGGCCTTGGGCCTCCAATAGTGCCTCCAAATTTGGGGCCTCAAAAAAAAAATCTACCTAGTATTATTTTTCCCCTAATTATTTTATATTTAAACATTTTCATAACCCATTTCCTTTCGACTACCTAATGTTATTTTTTCCCCTAATTATTTTATATTTAAACATTTTCATAATTCATTTCCTTTCCATAAATCATTTATCAATAAGAGATTTAAATATTTTAACGTTGCTACGCTTGTAAAAAAAGTATAATGGTTTCATAATAAAAAAAATCACCTAGGGCTTCAAGATCTCAGGGTCGCATGCATTAGGCATTATGAAAAAATTAGAATCTTTTCTCTTTCTAATAGTTTAGCCTCTGTTTGGAAAGCTTTTATACACGGTCGTTTATAAATAGTGACATGTCAACATTTTGTTGGTCCATTTTTTAAAAAAGGAAAAAATGGTAGGCGAGAATTTCTTACGAGTTAAAATTATTGACTTTTAAAAAAATGGTACAAAGGGAAGTTGTAATATGGTCGTTTATAAATAAAATTTCTAAGCAAAATTTGCCAAACACACTATTAGATTTTAAAATTTTTAGATAAAAAGATTAAGTTTTTGTTTGGTAAAAATTGTTTATAAATCTTGTTTCTAAATGGTGATTTTCATTGGATGATTTTTTTAAGAGTCAACAATTTCGGCTGGTTAAGTATTCTCGCCACTATTTTGATTTTTTTTTAAAAAATTGGACCAAAGAAATGTTGTCACGTCACTATCTATAAATAATATTTATAAACGACTTACCAAACAGAGTTAACATATTCTTATTGTTGCCTCTTTTGCCTTCGAGGAAACCATTGTATTTGTGCTTCAAGGAAACACCAACGGTTTTATTCAAGCCCAAAGAAAGCAACATGCATTATTCTGAGTTTAGATTTCGTGTTGGACTGGGTACTCTAGACTTGTACACCTCACTTTTTACTTTATCTTCTGTTATTTTAGCATTTGTCCTGTAACATAATTGTTAGGGAAAATACATGTATCAGGCTCTTACAAAATCACAATTCAATTGTATATAATAAAGTTTAAACTTCCACAAATCTGGTGGTATATAAAACAATTATATACGTTATATAAATTAGAAGTACCCACGCCACCCCACCCTCATCCACCAACGCCACCCCACCCAGTCACATCTCAAACACTCCATAGTCGATGCAGATCGTGTCGATGCTCATCACCATCACCATCACCGTCATCTTCACCATTACCAGCGCACCAATATCTCCAACGCACAATCACCATCGCCATGACCACAACCATCACCATCACCATCCCCATCGGGCCATCACCATAACATCCAGGCATTGGTACACCACACCACCTCCATAACACATAGAACCAAGGTGTGTAAATATATAAAAATTTAAAAATTGTGAAGATCAATCAAAAATAAAATTTGTAACTTAGGTATTACCTTTGGCCATTCATCTTGAATATGACCTGTTGAGATTGATTTGTGACTTGTGCACTATGATTTGTGACCTGTGACTTGCAACAAATGAATTGTGACCTATGAACTTAAATATATTACTCATTATCTACATCAATTAATGGAAGTAAAAACATGCCACAAGTGTAAAAGTTGTGGGGACATACTCAATTACAAATTTACAATGAAGACGTGGCCTATCTTGCCTAATATGAGTTATTCAAGGTATGGGGGTCCAACCCATGTGAAACTTTAGAAAAGTAGCAAAAAATATTGTAATCTTATCTTTATTTTATCTACTTTAATTGTAAGCCATATATGTAAAAGTTAGTGAATCTTATCTTGTCCATCAACTTAGCTTTTATCAATTATAAAAGGAGGAGTATCTCATCATTGTAAGCATCCAAAAATCATATTGATTTTCAGCAATAAAAATATATTCTATCCATCTATTGTCTTTCTCTTTATTTTTAGTTCAAATTTTCTTTCGTCAAACCAATCTAAAAACAACTAACAGAAGGTATGAATAACTAAACTTCACTTGATATATATGAAGTCATTAATTAAATAGTTAGTAATAATATTTATTTATGAGTACATAAGTTTATTCTTTATAAAATTTTTATTAAAATAGTACATCCAGAGATAGGAAATGAAACTAGATTGCGTTGAACCTCTTTGAAATGTTAAATAGAAAGTATTGGAGTAAGTCTTTCGAGCATCCATTAATGCGTGAGTCTTTTGAGTAGCAACGATCTCCTATGGAATTATCTTTAATACTTAGATAAATAATAGAAGAGTATTTGATTAAAAATCTTTTAAAATCAGATTTGCAAAGAAACGTGATGGGCCCATGGATAGAAAGAAATATTATTAATTATTTATGGTTGGTTAGATATTGCCTTTATCATTGATTTTGTTTAAATTCTTTTATCAGAATTATATTGTTAAATTTATCTTGTTTATCATATTTCTTAAATGTTTTTACATATGTTGACAACATGTTTTTATCATGTCCGGATTAACTATTGAAAGAGAAATTGAAATTATTAGAAGAAGATTAGAAGAAATAATTAGAAATAATAGGATATATGCAAAAGATGTAAGAAGTCTCCTAATTATATTTGCACCATAATTTTTTTATAACTACACTACATTTCAATTACATTATTGGTCCATATTCTTTATAGATTATTACATTTATGTTCTTTATTTTTTTCATCAAGTTCTTATAATTAAATTTTCAACAATTATCGAATTTTGTCATTTATGATTGTTTTCGTCCATTATTATTATTATTATTATTATTATTATTATTATTATTATTATTATTATTATTATTATTATTATTATTATTATTATTATTATTATTATTATTATCGTGCTTTAAAACAATGGGCAAGTATTCAATTAAAATTTTGATTTTTTTACTTATTAAGTGTACAAGCGGTAAATAAATATTTTTAATCACTCTTAATAAATTTTTTGATAGAAATCGATAGAGGAGACGAGTTATATTAATTAATGAAAGAATTAAAATAAGAATACAATGAAAAAAGTTGGGGGACATAATTATATTATTGACTAAAGGTAATGAACATTTCTTAAAATTAAAATGTGGTGCACATATAAGAACATGTGGTGACAATATATTTAGCCTTATAAGAATCCAGACTTCAGAATTTAAAAAATAGAATTAATAATTGTAATTAACTATTTAAGTTTCATGATTTATGAATTCAATACCCCATTTGATTAGTTTATGTTCAGTGATTCTTGACGAATTTAAAGATCGAAACGGAGAAACAAGTATACAATTAGAATACATAAAAGAAGATTTAGGAAGATATTATAAATTATTAGATTCAGCAATTAAAAATTATCTAAATACATATATTTCAGGACTTAAAAAAATTATTATTGATAAAGATAAATTAATTAGAGATTTAGAAGAAAAAATTGAAGAATTAGGTACAATTATAGCAAAACAGACTTTAGAATATAATAGTAGATTTTACAAATTTTATTGTATAATACCAAATATATCTTAGACTTAGATACCTTACCAAGTGATTAGAAAACTAAAAAAGTTATAAATAGAATGATAACGTAATCTGTTTGGCAACTAGAAAGCGTTTAAAAACAGTTTTTTTTTCTTTTTTTTTTAGGTAAGATATGTGATTGAAAATTGGAGAGAAAAAATATATGTGGTTAAAAAATGATTTGAAAAATTATGTAAAAAATAATTTGCCGAACAGACACTACAACGTTTTATAACATTGTTTAGTTTATAAATTTATTTATTTATGATTTTGAGGTAAAAAATCATGGTTAAAAATTGAAGATGAAAAATGTGTTTTATTAAAAAATAGTTTTAAAAAATTGTATTATTTATAAACATATTTATAAACAAAAAAAATTCTTTAACCATGCTTGCTTAGAAATTTTATCTAGTGAAATTTGTGTGTAAACCGTTAATAATAACTACATGTAGGCATGCAGCATCGTCTTTTCCACAAAACAAAAGATTTGTCCAAGTCACGGCATTATACATACAGTTACATCAGGACGTCAATGGCATTACTGTTTAAGTTTGACTCAGAGCTGAAAATACACTCATACCTTTTTTATTTTTTTAACCAAAATACCAGCGCATGTATAATTTGAACTTGCTACTTAACAATTATTTTGAACAGACTCTTGAACAACTCTTTCACATGGAACACGGGGGCCCACACGCATGTGCATGATTGTTCAAGTATTTGTTCAAAATGGTTGTTAAAAGTAGATTTTTTGGTATAATTTATACGATATTCTTTCTATATCTCCCATTTACTGTATGATTTCATTTCCAGTTTCTGGGACTCTTTGACTTTAGTCCTTCCTTCGTGAACAATCTGAGGTGTGAAAAGTGGTGATGTCGATTCTTAAAAGTGATCCGATTGATGGGCTGGTGGTTTCCGATCATTCTTGTGCCATGAAACGTGAGAAAGTTATTATTGATACTGATCCTGGAATCGGTAAGTACGTTAATATCTTGATTTTAAATTTTTTTTTTTTTTTTTAAATCATGGGTTAATTTTTTGTACTCGGTAACTGAATTGATTTTACTAGGTTTTTATTTGTATTCAACGTGCTTGTACAATAAGCTAATTCAAGTTAATTTTTGGAGCTTGTAGATATGAATATGGCACTATTTAGTTACTGTTTTTGCCTTTATTTTTTGTGTTTTGGCTAATATTTTATTTGGTAACACTTATTGACGGATTTATATATAATTTTGAGGTAAAAATTAGTGGTGGAAAGTAGTTTGAAAAATTATGTAGTTTATAAACCAATTTATTTTGGTTACCAGTTAAGTTTGAAATTCTTTTAAGTACTAATAATGTTTACTTGAACAAGTTAATGTTGATGTGGTTATGAATTTTTTGTTTTGTAGAAAGTAATGGATAGTTCTTTTGTACTTGTTATTAGTATTATCCTGTGAATTTTTTGGGGCCTTTTTATTCTTAGATTATGCTTTTAATAGTTAAAATAAAATGAGAAAAGAAGGTTAAGGTGTGTTTAATTAAATGTGTGGAATTATGACTTCAATTAACAGATATATCGATGACATGCCATAATTGTTAGGGGTTAAATTTCTTTAGCAGAGCCAACACTTTTGTATGGTATATTTTCTGCAATATCTTTGGGTCAATGATGTGGAGGATATAAGCATTATCTTTCTCATCTTTAAAGTTTTTTTTGGAAGAATCATCAAATGTGCAGATAGATATGACTTGAAAGGGAATTTTTTTTTTTTTTTAATGCAGATGATAGCATAGCAATATTAATGGCATTCCAGTCGCACGATTTAGAGATATTAGGATTGACAACGATATTCGGTAATGTTTCTACAGAAGATGCTACACGCAATGCCTTGCTTCTGGTATGTGTTTTCCCTTTGATTATCTTTTCTCACAATAAATAAATTGTTTTGTAATTCAGGTTTTTGAAACATGTTCATGATTTATTACTGTTTTTACTGTGCAAAACGATAGTGTGAGATTGCTGGATATCCAGATGTTCCTGTGGCAGAGGGTAGTGCTGAAGCTTTAAAGGTATAATATACTGTTAGGCACGAATTGAGATTTTAGCTTTAGTAGCAAATTTAATTTGATTCTTTTTGAATGAGATTCTTGTTCATGTCTTCTTTGACTCGGATATGAAGGAGGTTAAAAGGTTTAGATGGCTTTTAGTGAGTTTATCGCTATTTACAATTACGGCCGAAACTTTTGGCTACATTGTTTTGTATCACGACCGTTGGCCGAACATTTTCACTAAGTATTTATCAGAGTTTCCAAGTTGATAACTGGCTTTGGCCGGACATACATTGCTTGGTTTACTGTCACAGAAACTTTTCTATGTAGCAGCCCATATTGCTATGAGATCTCATTTTTTTTTTTTTTTTTTAATTTGGGCAATATAAAATCTGGAACAGAGAGGAAAGCCAAGTATTGCAGACATTTTCCATGGCTCAGATGGACTTGGGAACATCTCATTACCACCTCCGAAATCCCAGAAATTTGATAAAACAGCATCTGAATTTTTGGTCGATAAAGTTTCAGAGTATCCTGGTGAAGTGTCCATATTAGCATTGGGCCCTTTGACAAATTTGGCTCTGGTAAATTGTATTTTTTCTATTTGGTTTCATCTCAACAAATTTCGATTGCACTTTTTAACATAACATCCTTATTGTTTTGTTGATTTAGGCTGTTGAGAGAGACTCGTCCTTCGCAAGAAAGGTGAAAAGAGTCGTGGTACTTGGTGGGGCATTCTTTTCATCGGGAAATGTTACTCCTGCTGCTGAAGCAAATGTACGTCGTACATGGTTTTTAGTAATTCTTGTATTACGAGGGTGCAAATTATTTCCATCATCATCGCTCGGTGTCTGTTAGAACCAGTTATATGAACTCCGTTTTGTTAATAAATCTGTAATGCTGCAATGCAATCTGGTGTAATGCAAATATTATTACAGAAAGTAAAAGCTTGTTTGACCTGCAGATCTATGGGGATCCAGAAGCAGCTGATATTGTGTTCACTTCTGGGGCTAATATCGATGTCGTTGGAATAGATATCACGACGCAAGTGTTGCTGACAGGTGCTCGTACCCTTTTATATTTTGGTTTCATGAAAATTATTCTCTCACAAAAAAAAGAAAAAAAAAACTCTGTTTTCAGATGCTGACCTAGACGAGCTAAGGCAATCGAAAGGAAGGCACGCAGAGTTTTTATGCAATATGTGTAAATTTTACCGGGACTGGCACGTAAAATCTGATGGCGTCTATGGTAATATTACTTGTTTTCAAATGTTTTTCCTATGTCTCACTTTTGATAACATTGCTGGAAGTGATGGTTCAACATTCCCTTTGAGCAGGAATTTTCCTACACGATCCTGTCAGTTTTATGGTATTAGTCCGGCCCGATCTGTTTACATACAAGACAGGAGTTGTAAGAGTGGAAACACGGGGGATTTGTGTAGGTCATACAATAATGGATCAAGGACTAAAGAAGTATGATCTATGTGTGTCTGTGTGTGTGTCTGTTCACTCGTCATAGATTCATGAGAAAGCATTTTAATTATGTTCAGTAATTATAGAGAGATATTTTTAATTAACATTTTTAAGTGACATTGTAACATAGCGCACGTACATTGGGTAATGAAAATATAAGTGATGGTGTAGTTATTTACATCATTCAATGTATGTTTGACATGTCACAATATCACTTAAAAATGTCAATTTAAAATGTCTCCATGGAATTATTCTAATTATGTCTCTTGATTCGATGCAGATGGAATTCGAGCAACCCGTGGTCGGACTTATCCCCTGTTTCGGTAGCACGGACGGTTGATGTGGTACAAGTCTTAGATTATATTAAGAAATTGTTGATGAAACCCTGATTGAGAATCAGAGGGCAAATGTCCCCATTGTTGACCGTGTGATTGTTTAATAAAGAATCAAATGGGAAATTGTAATGGTGCATGAATCTTGTTATAAATAATTATAATTCCCCACCTAATTTCCTCACCTAATTTCTATTAATATTTATTGTATGAATGACTTGTAAAGCTCCTATATTTTTCCTATAAATAGGGGCTTAAATCTTCATTATGATCACACCTAATGGAATGAGAATTCTCCTCTCTATTCTCTCCATCTCTTCCTCTCTAATTCTTGTTTAGATTTTGATAGTTTTATAACACGTTATCAGCACGAGTCTCTAGCCAATTGAGTAATACGACGGGAGTATGCTCTACAGTTGCATCTAAATGATGAACCTCTGTATCAGAAACCAGATTATTATTAATCAACGTTTCATATTTCAAATCTAGTGTTTTTGGTATTAGAAAATCATTTATACATCATAGATTAGAAAATCAATTCCAAGTCCATAGAAAAATTGGAGAAATTGTGTAATCCGAAACTTTCAAAGCAAATTAACGCACCGTAACGGATTGAACTATTATGAATACCTTGACTGAAAGATATGATTCACTCACTCATGAAAGGTAATTATTTCATTATGTTGATACCGCCTATATGGTCGGTTTAATTATTTCATTATGTTGATACCGCCTATATGGTCGGTTTAATTATTTCATTATGTTGACATCGCCTATATGGTCGGTTTAATTATTTCATTATGTTGATACCGCCTATATGGTCGGTTTAATTATTTTATTATGTTGACACCGCCTATATGGTCGGTTTAATTATTTCATTATGTTGACATCGCCTATATGGTCGGTTTAATTATTTTATTATGTTGACACCGCCTATATGGTCGGTTTATCAATTGAATACATATAAACACCTCAATTGTTGGTTAATTCTAACATATTAGAGGATTGTTGTCAACATATATACGTGGTGGTATAACCCCAGTATTATTATTGTTAATATATATATACAATATTATTGTTAATATATACTTGGTGGTATAACCCTAGTATTATTATTGTTAATACAATATTGTTATTTAATACTTCATTAAATGATACCAGAAGTTATCACTACTAAAGATAGATAATATTTCATCAAATGATACCAAAAGTTATCATTACCAAAAAGTTGGTAAATGTTGATAAAAATATTTTATCCAATGGTACCAGAAGTTACCAATATCTGAATTTGAATGGGTAGATGAAAATTATTCAACAAGAGAATGTTGATGTATGATAAGATAATATCACATGATAGCACGGATATGGCTAATGTGAAAATAATCTCATCAGTATTATGAGATGAATATTAGATATAAGTGTCTGGAAAAGTTCTTGCACGAGCACTTATGTATTCCAGAAGAAGTACATATTTACTCCAGAAGAAGTAAAAATTATCATCTAAACATACTGAAATGATATTATTATTGCTCCTGAAGAAGCATAAACGAGACATACGTGCAAAACGCAAAAGGGGGAAACATTTATGATCCTCAAAATGAGAGATGTGTTTCGGGAGTAGCCGTATCCTACCACCTCTGACCTTTTGAGGAAATAAAGAAAAAGGTGTGTCTCAAGAGTAAGAAATACTCCATACTCTACCACCTTAAATCTTTGAGGTATACAAGATTAAAACATTGATAAAATCCTAGAAATTTATGGTGTGTCTCAAGAGTGAGAATACTCCGTACTCTACCACCACCTATTCTAGGGTTCACAAAGATAAATTTACATTAACCGAACTCCATTTTCGCTTGATTCCCCTTCCTTGCGACCAATCTATCTTAACTCCTGCTGGATCTTGTATTGGAATATATGATTGCAACTTATCCAGCAGTTCCTCGATAGTAGGAGCAGAAATAAGGATTCTCCTAGAAAATGGAGAGATGAATCCCTGTTCCACAGCATAATCAAGAAATGTTAGTAAACCATCAAAGAAATTGTTTACATTTAAAAGCCCAATAGGCTTAGTATGGAGATCTAGTTGAGCCCATGAGGTAATATTAAATATTTCTTCTAAAGTACCAAAACCTCCAGGCAGAGCTATGAAGGCATCAGAACCATATAGCATGCAAGTTATGCGTTCATGGATAGATAAGGTTTGTACTTCATGCCCTCGTGTTTTGCCTGAGATATCAGCTAAAGGAGTAGGTATAACACCTATCACTTTTGCTTTCTCTACTAGAGCGGATTGTGAAACACAACCCATCAATCCACTGCTACCTTCTCCATACATGAGAGTGATACCTTTCTCTCCCAATTTCTTTCCAAGATCCACTGCAGCTTCTAGATACCCAAAACCTTTCCCTACTTTTGATCCACAAAATACACAGATAGTTTTAATCTGTCGAAGTTTTGATCCTTCCATCTTTGAGAGAATAAGGAAGGAAAAACTTATGAGAAAATGATATTTTGGGATGCATAAACTGTGAAAATCATTGGCTTTTTAAACTTGAAAAACTTCACTATTTACTGCTCGTATTTCGAAAAAGTTAAGATTTACTTTTGACAAAATCACCCTACTCACCTTTCGGTGATTTAATATTTTTAACCAGCCTTTATCAAAACCTGTGAAAGGAAACAGAAAAATATTTTATATGTGCATATATATCAAATGATTTACCTTGTATTAATGCTGCATAGCCAAAACATCATTGTTTATAACAGCCTGGCAAACAGGATCTTTTGCTATTATATTTTTGAGACTATAACGCTCTTTATCGCTGATGAATTTAGCCCATAAAGATAGTAGCTCACGCTGCACATACCCACTAGGGTGCGTCTCAAGAGTCAATCGGATATCATCCAATGACTCCTTACTCAGTCCACCTTAATGAAGTCTATCTTATCATCTCGATTTATGGATGAATATCCTATTGATTTACAACGGGTATCACATGTCCATCGAGCACATTTGTAGCAACTATTTAATCTTTTTGCTCTTCTCTTCTTTGCAAAAGTACTTTTACCTAAGCCAGGCTTGTGCTTAGAAAATGAATCTGGTAATTCACCAGCTAATCGAACTTTTGCTTCGATCAACTAGCGAACATCTTCTGGGATGCCATGATCCATCAGCAACCTCAATCTTTCGAGCCTAATTCGATAAATTTTTCTCAAATCATTTATTGGAAGATTGGAATAATATTTGCGAATATTTGAAAGTATGATATCCATTTTTGATGGATCTAGCCTTCTTCCCAAATCATCTATTTAAATGCATTATTCAACGCGTAAAAGAGCGGTGGCTCCGCATGTCAGTGACATCGATTCCATCAAGAAATAATGGAATAAATTATTGAAAAGGTGGAAACAATGAGATAATGTGTCATTACCTTTTTCGATATAAGGGAAGATTTGGCGACAAGATTGAGATCATGAGATATTTCCTTGGATATTGTACCTGATTTTTCAGTATAAAAGTAATAAAGGTATACTGATTTGAAATGTACAGAAATACGTACTGATGAAATGAATACTGTATTGAACCAGAAGTTCATACATATGTACAAGTGAAATATCTTGCTGAACCAGAAGTTTATACGTACAAGTGAAATATGTATATAGTATGAACCAGAAGCTCATAAATGAAATATACATTGTATTGAACCAGAAGTTTAACGATATTGTATTGAATCAAATATTCATACATAGAAATGAAATAAAACCGTATTGAACCAGAAGTTCTATAATAAACGGTTAGATTATCAAAAGTTTCAAATTATTTTTCTATGAGAATAACTTATTCAGAAATTGTTTATCATACAACAATATTCTATGTCAAACAGGGATTAGCTCAAGAAGCTTTATGATTTGTAAAAGTGCGATATGCATACACTCCACCAAAGCACACTGAGATATATGATTGAAATTACATCCCTAAAGGGACGACATGTGCGGCATTTTAGCCGATTGATATAATATAATGTTTGAAAACATTATGGAGAAAACATGTCTGAAGCGTAATTATGCCCGAAGCATAATGACTATCGATTCCAAAATAAATATCTCTTGAATGATTAAGATGATCCCTTTGAAGCTAAATACTCATGGTGAGTAAAAGGGACATAATTAAATGTAAGAGATTCAGGTACCTGATGATAGAACATATAATGAGATTTCTCTATGTTATATTGAGATGGAATCGATAAATAAGTCGACTACATACCCTCTTATGAAAATGAGGTTGATGAAATTATAATACTTTGGCCAAGTATATAACCCCAATGTAGGGATTATTGTTCAAGGACCTGAAGTCCAAATGATTATTGTTCAAGGACCTGAAGTCCAAATGCTTAAATGTGTAAAGCCAGTAATTATATGTACAAATGAAAAATATCTCACAGTCGTAAAAGACGACTCGTTGCGCGCAAGATTTTTCATAGAACTGGCATGACATATGGTGGATAGACTATAGTCTAAATCACTAGCTTGAGCTCTTTGATATACCAATGAGTGAGATCAAAATGTATGATTCTCATCTCGGTACTTTGAGAGTATTCTTTGATGTACCAGTTGATCGGGGTACGTTGGGATTTCAAGTAAAATGATTGTAGATTATATGTCGAAAATGATATCTGTTTCAATGATTGATTATGCTCCTGCAAATTAGAAATTGCAGTTTATAAAGTGTAAGAACATACATGTATAAATCATTGAAAGATTCAATATGCCCAGATTAGTATCACTACAGAATGATACAAATGACTCCATGATATAATATGTTGAAAGTAAAATTGGAGTGTAACATTTATAACATCTGGGAAATTGATTATTCACTAGAAGTGAATATGAAAATGAATATGTTTAATTATTCACCAGAAGTGAATTCTAGATTTAATTATTCACCAGAAGTGAATTCTAGATTTTATTATTCACCAGAAGTGAATTCTAGATTTGATTATTCACCAAAAGTGAATTCTAAACTTGATTATTCACCAGAAGTGAAAGATGCAATATTTGATTATTCAACAGAAGTCATAAATGCAATCGATAAATTAGTACAACATTGCTTAATATAGCATGTTATGACATCATAAATGAGCTATGAACAAAGCTCATCATGAATGATATGTTTGATGAAAAGATACGAGATTGCATCAATATACTTCTGATATTCCATGAAAGGAATAAATACGCGTTGCACTCTTTTTCCCTTAGCTGAGGTTTTGTCCCACAGGGTTTTCCTAGCAAGGTTTTTAATGAGGCAACAGTTGAGGCGTATTGATGAAAATTAATGAGAATACTGCACTCTTTTTCCCTTCGCTGAGGTTTTGTCCCACAGGGTTTTCCTAGCAAGGTTTTTGAGGCATCATCATAGCTATCAACAAGCTATAATTCAGCAACACATTGTTGTACTGGAATGATATCAACAAATGAAGAAAATCATACACATCTTATGAAGAATGTTATGATATCGGCTACACACAAGAAGATTTTCATATATATTCCAGAAGAAAGATGATATTATTATTCAAAAGGTTCATGAATACTTGATTGCACACTTCAGGGGGAGAATCATGCTGTCATGCTGTACTCTTTTTCCTTCGTCCAGGTTTTGTCCCACAGGGTTTTCCTGACAAGGTTTTAACGAGGCAGCGGCTGTACTCTTTTTCCTTCGTTCAGATTTTGTCCCATTGGGTTTTACTGACAAGGTTTTAACGAGGCAGCACTAAAACACTGAAACAGTGAAGCACTTCAGATTTCAGTACATGATTTGTACTACTTATCATTGATGTCATTTTGGATATTAAACTCAATGATTAATGATGGCCAACATCAGGGGGAGCAGCTGTACTCTTTTTCCTTCGCTCAAGTTTTATCCCACTGGGTTTTCTTAGCAAGGTTTTAACGAGGCAGACAATTGAGCAATTGAGCAATAAGTCATTCAAGGGGGAGTGTTATAAATAATTATAATTCCCCACCTAATTACCTCACCTAATTTCTTACCTAACTTCTATTAATATTTATTGTATGAATGACTTGTAAAGCTCCTATATTTTTCCTATAAATAGGGGCTTAAATCTTCATTATGATCACACCTAATGGAATGAGAATTCTCCTCTCTATTCTCTCCATCTCTTCCTCTCTAATTCTTGTTTAGATTTTGATAGTTTTATAACAAATCTTATCATTTTCGAATTGTTTAAGAAATAATGAGAATATTTACGTACTACTTTACACTGCAAAAAAATTATATAAGAATTTTGTACACGCTTTATCCTGGAACATCGCATCTTGATTATAAAAATTGGGACTTCTATAATTTGGAATTCGAAAGAGAAGAAATTGTTCCACTCAATTATGCTCACTAAATAATTTAGATTTTCTGATTTGATCTTGAGTTAATTGATATATAAGTGCATTTGGTTCACTTATTTATGCTCTAAAATTAACCGTTTTAGTATTTTTCAACTTAATTCTTTGCAAATTGTATTCATTTCAGCTATTGGCACGAAGAGGAGACATTGAATGAATTGGAATAAATCGAGATCAATTAGATGCATTATAGACTCAATTATATATGCTGACCACAAAATCGGTAGGATTTGGATAAACACGTCTCAGCTCCTCCTTCTTAAACATGTGGATTTCCTGCGCACTAGGACAAACGATCAGCATGCAAAGAGGACCAGGGTGGCTCCCGTTTGCACTCCGACGCTCAAGTCAAAACTCATTTCAAGCAAGTATGGATTGAATGCGAGAAATATAAATGTGTGTAAAAGAGAGAAAAGGGAGAGAGTAATATATTGAGTTAAAGTATTGAATTGCTAACATTTTTCTTTGAGATAAACATGTTCTATTTATAATCGGAACCATCTTCTAAGATCATGGCACGTGTCCTACTTTACACGTGGCATCACCCTAGCCATCCATTAGGTAAACCAAATGTTTGGTCATAATCATTAATACTTATTTATAGAGTTACGGCTGCCATCACATCTCCAATAAAGACGCTGTCTCATCAAGTTGCAACTTGCAGAAATGTCAAATCCCACTGGCACAATTTGCTAGCCTTGTCACTGGTTCTAGGCTTGTACCTCGCATGACACTACCTTGGAACGAGTAGTTTGGTCATAGGGGGTTCGGTCTATATACCGCCTCGTCCATGCAATAACTTGCAAGTCTTTGGGTCCATCTGATAACTTGTGGGTCCCATGTGGGCTCCCATGAGTGACGTGTCAAGCTTAATTTAGGAGTGGTCGTAACACTAGTCTCTCAAGTTCGATGGGGTCATTCATGGGCGTATCAGACTTGATATAGGCAAGCCGAACTAAACTTGATGTGTGGTCATAGAGATGGGATAATGGTTTTCCATGGAGTGGCACAAAGTCGAATGCATCTAGAACGCTCTCTCCCATGAATCGGGCCGACTCAAGCGTGGGTTCTGTTGCAACATTCTAACGTTCTGGGATCTTTCATCCATAGACTATACTTCTTACGTGTGATAGTTAGACCTTTGGACCCTATTTAATTCAGCCATTACGAGTGCTAGCATGTCTTCTTGGGGGGCCTTATTTACGGAAAATAAATAATTGGCTTTAATTTCCAAGAATATTTTAAGGGAACGCGTCACAGCGCTCGTAAGACACACTCCATTGGTGGGATGGTTACTTCCTTTCTGAATTTCAAACTGTTGGTGCTTCACGTTACTCCTATTTTAAGACAAGTGTACCTCCTGGATTAACTTTTCAGCTTCAAGATAAAGGGTTTAGATTGACAGGGCCTATATATAAAGCTCTCCACGCCCCACAATTTCTTCTTTCTTATGTCTTCAAAAATCTTCTAAGAGTCCACTCGTGAAACATTGCTTCTGAGCTTCTTTTACCAAGAACCTTATTGCGTTCTTCGAAAGTTTATTCAACAACGAAACCCTTTTCAATCAAGGCTTTCCACTAAGCCGCTGCTCTCTTTTGGATTCAAGGCTGCCGATTTTCACCCTTTCTTGTCTCAGGTAATTTTTTTCTTCCTTGCATGTTTGTTATTTTTAGCTTTGAATTCGTGAGTGCTTGTTTGAGAGTTCTCTTTTCTTTTCACGTTCTCCATTTTTGGGGTAAGTTTGGAAATTCGAAGAAATGGAAAGAGTGGAGGCAACGGGTTCGCAGGAGTTGGTGGTAATGGCGGTTCCTATCAGAGGCTATTGCCCTTTGTCTTAATCAGTATTTAGTTCCCACTTATTTAAAGAGCGGATTAGGCAAAGGAATAGGAAATGCAATAGTATAATCTATTTGGATGATTCTGACAGTGAAGAAGAAAAGAACCAACCCTACATGGCTCATTTATCTGCTGAAGAAGAGGCTTCGTTGCGAGAAGTTCGAAGTAAGCGTGACAGAAATCTGAGAAGAGAAGAGACGACGAGCTCTTCATCCGGAGTACAAGACTCTGATTTAGGGATTAGGGTTCCTTTAAGGGCACATAGGGAAGAGCTTGGGTTGTCCAGGGAGGAAATCTCCCAAGTCGAAGGCTGGGTTGATTATGTGAATAAGGTGTCGGGGTACCCGTCGACCCTGAGCATAAGCCGGAGTCATGAGAAGGTAGCAAAGTAGAGTCCGAGATCCGAGGGATCGATTTGGTGGGTGCTCTTTCAAAATTCAATATACCAAATGGGATTCGGCTAATACATCCTACACCATCTTGCCAATCCCGCAATCCACTGCCAGGCCAAGTGGTGATTTGTTACGATGCCCTATCGTGCGGGATGAGGCTCCCTTTACACCCCTTTTTTAGGGCCTTACTCCGGAGCTACAACTTATGTCCTTATCAACTAGCTTCGAACTTCTGGACACAAGCGGTTGGCACCTAGTTAGTATGGCAAGAAGTCAATCCGGACTGCCCCATCTTCCTGCACATAATCCACACCATGTACATTTTGAAGAAGTCCATCAGGAGGGATAAGGATGTGAGACCAGACGTGCTAGACTGGTACTATCTGTCTCCAAGAGGTACCAATCCCCCTATTATCACTGGGCACCCAACTTCTATAAAAAATTGGAGGAGCCAGTGGTTCTGGGTCACTGGGGAGTGGCAGAGCTTGCCTACCGATCCTACTCCAAAGATCACCGTTCCCCGAACTCTTTCCCCTCTGTGTGAGTTTTATTCTACTTCCATTTACAGACGTGGGTGCATAGTTTATATTAATTGTTCATTATCTCTAACGCATATTTTCGTTTTGCCTCTTATCTCAGGTCAAATCTTCCCCTCCTTGCTCTCAGAGGAGGATTTGTCAGGGGTGAGGAAACTGTTTACATTCCGAGGCACTTTCCAACATGTCATTCAACAAAACAAGTTTTTTTTGTTAAGCACGGTCTTATGCGAACTATGAGTAATTTAAACTTTTCCGTCTTGCTCTCTGTCCATATAACTCAGGTTTAGTTTCCTGAAGCTACCACTTTCTTCTTTAATTGTAACTTAGATTCTAAGGAATTCCCCAAAGCATCCCTAAAGGGGTTGATGTCAAAGAAGGTTCCTCCCGTCCTTCGCTAGGGAAGTGAGGTTGAAAGAAAACAGAAGTTCGTTGTTCACCTGATATCTCGCGATGCGAGATATCCCCGCAAGTGCACGGGTCATGAGAAGTAATAAAGTGGACCTAAGAGTCCGGATTATCGTCCCACGAGGACTGCTATTAAGTACCGAAATATGCTAGTTCCTAACTCTATTTGAACGGACGAATTTATTTGAGATTGTTAACTACAACTAAAGAATTAAACTAAAGAAATAAAATTGCGAAATTGCTTTTGTGTTTAAATACGATTGTAAAGTAGTTGGGAATCCCGATTTCACCTAACCAATTAAATTAACTCCAATTCCATGTTTTATTTCCTAATTATGCATTCGGTCGAATTTACTAATTTAACTTGAAATTCTTCTCTCGAGTTTAAATCAATTCTACCTAAATAAGTCAACCATGTATCTCTACAGAGGGTCCGAATATTCCTTATCTAGATGCATAACACACAAGAATTCACACACGACCACAATAATAACACGAGTATATCTCTATCTCTTGTTCAATTACTGGACTTATTACCACATTCTAAATTATTAACTCACCTCTCGGATTATGGAAATAACTCAATAAATCATGAATTGGTGATCAAGCAATTCAAGCATTACGAACAATAATAAATCAATACATGCAACAAAGCGTTAAAACAAGGAATATGGCATTAAAATAATTAACTAGGCTACATCGTTCATCCCAACGTTAAAATTAGTTACACATCATCATGAAATAACAAAAACAGTAAAAACAAACGTTCATTGAAAAACAATATAAAGAATGGAAAGATTGCACCAATCATCAATTCTTCAATTGTTTTCAATTCACGCCCCTCTGCGATGTTGGAATCTCCAAGGATTTGATGTTGAATTCTCAGTTGTAGCTCGTTCTTTGGAGAGGCAAAGGTCTGATTTTCGTGCAAAGAGGTTGTATTTATAGTTGGTGAAGAGATCAAGTTGAAGAAGGAAATAAATTCATCAAATCCGCGCGCGAGTCTTTTGAGATATTTATTCTAATTAACATCCAATTATGCATTTTTCTCATCAATTACTTCATTCTTCATCTTTTGAGATATTTTCTGCAAAGTAAACAAATAAACACAAATTAAATAGCATATATTCTAAAACGATAATAATTTATTCTAATTTAGACGTACAAATAAGTGTATAAAATACACTTATCATTCGTCCTCGCCAACCTTCAGGTGGAGGTGGTTAAGAATGTATGAGAGGCGTTTACTGCACGAATTTAGGGCTCTTTTCCAGTGCTTTTACCGCTTCCCGCCTTATTGCCAATTGGGCCCCAACAACCAAACTTGGGGGAAGGGGTCAACCTTAAGAAGGCCCACGCTAAGGGAAAAGAGTGACCGGGGCGGGGCCAAAGGAAAAAAGGGGTCCAAAAAGATCTCACTTAAGGATACCACTTCAAATGATATCACCGAATCGATTTCTTAGGATGAGCCGCCCCCTTTGAAGAGGATGAAAAGACGTAAGGATAGCTATTCTGCTCCTCCACCCCTACCGTCGAAGTTCCAGAACAAGAAGATGAGCCTTCTGTATCAATTCCTGTGATGGGTTATGATGTGACTCAGGCCGTAGCTGAGGAACTGAAGCAGATTAAGACTAGTGTCCTTCCCAGATATGTCACTTTTGATCCCAGCTTGTTCGACTCCCCCAGCTCCCCACCTGCTAGAGTTGCCTTGGCTATGGAGTAGTTTTGGATAGAAGGCTGGTCAGCCTTTTCCTCTAGTGTCCCTCCTGCCCGAAAATTGCTTGCAACCAAGGCCATGAATGTTAGGGCCTTGGCTCTAATTGACGAGGTGGAATCTTCCATCTTGGAGGCGCAATATGGTAAGAAGAATGCTGAAACAACGCTTCTCTAGGCTAACAATATGCTGAAGAAGATTAATGATCTCAAGGAGCAGTAGTCTATAGCTATCAAATCCTCCTCAGATGACAGAGCCCTTTTCAAGCGCCTTCAATAGGACAATGAGAGGCTAAGGCACGATCTCTACGCTTTTGAAGCTAATGTGGCGATCCTGTGCAAGAAGCTCGATGATTCCAATCATACGCAGTCTATGACTTCCGAATCCCTAATTGAAGCCAATGCCACAAAGAGAAAGCTGGCGATCGAAGTGACAGGGTCACTGACAGATTGGAGAGAGAGGTAGAGACTCGAAAAAATAGAAGAAGATTACACTTCTCTGGAGCGGCACTTAGAATCCCGGTTTAAGGAGGTCCTAGTGCAGACCCTTGCAACTAGGGTTGAGGAAATCATTGGGGCTAAGGTATCCGAGGTGGTCCAAAATTTCAAAGACACCTTTGAGGAGACACCTGAGTATGAGGCTATGCAGAAGGTTTTTGGAAATATTGGCGCCCGGATGGCCTTGAAAGATGTGAAGAAGGATTTTCTCTCTCAGGATCTTTCAAAAATAGAGGCCTTTTATCCGGAGCCAATAGACACAGAGGCCGGCCCCACTGAAGGAACCATAGGCGATGGTTCTGCTGAAGATACCCCCCTTCCTGACTTTTTGTATTTTGAATTTTTACTTATTTTTTACTACTTGTAATGACTTCGTTTGTATGAACATCATATTTTTATTTCAGAATTTAGTGTTGAATACTTTTCATTGCAATATTTTATTTTTTCTTGACATGAGTGTTTTTTACAATGCAATGTTTGCATGTGCATTGCATGTTTTATTTTTTCTTGACATGAGTGTTTTTGCGATGCAATGTTTGCATGTGCATTGCATGTTTTGCACATGATAGTCCATCAAACCTAATCATTTAAGATATTCATGTTCATTGGTTAGGTTTGATTGAGAGATATGCGCCTCGAATTCTGCTCCCAATAATTCTGAAGTGTAATTGTGAAGTCCTTTGTGTGAAGGGGTCCTCCTTACTTTCTTTCGAAGTAATTTGGATTAAAGATGATTTGCAGAACTATAAAAAACAAGTTTAGTATTTTTCTTACACAAGACAATGCATTATTAACATTGGCAGCACCTCGCATTTTCCCAGGGCGCTTTAAGTGTTTCGTGAGTTTGCAGGAGTCCCTTGCTTACAGGATTTGTCATGAACCTATGCGAGTGTGGGAAATAATGGGGTGCCTTGGCGCTTGGTTTGGTTTGGTTAGGTTAGCCAAGTTATGCTAATTCTAAATTTACTTGATGCGAATTTTTATAAGAAAAACCGTTTATTAAACAACTGTCTTAGAGTCAGATGCAAGTATTTCAAACTAGGGGAAGCTTCCTTTACTGATAATAGCGGTGAAGATGATCGGTGTTCCAGGGATTAGACAGAGGTATTCCAGATAGGTCTCTATCCTATATGTCCCTGGTACCACTTCAGCAATGACTTTATAAGGTCCTTCCCAGTTAGGACCTAGAGTCCCTACTCCTGGCTCTCGGGTTGAAAGAAGTACTTTTTTCAAGACTAGATCCCCAATTCATAAAAACCTCTTCTTTATCTTTTTGTTGTAATAGCGGGCCATTTTTCTTTGTAGCATGCTAACACAACCTGCGATTCATCCCTTCTTTCAAGGAGGAAATCTAGATCTGCTCTTTGAGTTACTTCATTTAGTGCTTTGTCGTAGTAAATTTGGCCCTCAAGGCACTTCGATCTCTATTGGGCATACTGCCTCGGACCTGTAAGCCATTGAGAAAGGAGTTTCTCTTGTTGCGGTGTGAGAGGTAGTTGGGAGTGCCCATAAGATTAGGGGGAGTTCAATGCACCCTTCTTCGACTCCAGTTTCCTTTTCAAAGTATTTTTGATAGTTTTACTGACCGCTTCCACTTGACCATTTGCTTGCGGATGATGTGGCGACGAGAATAACTTGCAGATTCCCAAATCATCGCACAATTCGTCAACTCTTTTATTTTTGAATTGCTTCGTGTTGTCAGTCACCAATGAGTGTGGAACACAAAACACGCAGATAATATTCTTCCAAATGAATTTGGAAGTTTTTGCCTCGGTGATTTTTATCAGGGGTTCTGCCTCGGTCCATTTGGTGAAGTAATCTACTACAATAATCGCGAAGCAATTGTTTCCACTACCTCGGGGTATGGGGCCAATAATATTGATCCCCCACTTTCCGAAGGGCCAAGGGATGGTTACCACCCTCAACTCATGGTGTGGGGGTGTGGTATGGGGGCATGTTGCTGACATTTGTCACACTTGATAGTGGGCCAAAAGTACTCCTGTTTCAGGGCTTTCCGAGCTAAGGATAGCGCTCTGACATGGTTATTGCAAATGCCCTCATGAATTTCCATCATTATGTACTTGTCATCCGCTGGACCAATAAATCAT
Organism: Ligustrum vulgare; assembly: GCA_963555705.1. Classification (NCBI taxonomy): domain Eukaryota; kingdom Viridiplantae; phylum Streptophyta; class Magnoliopsida; order Lamiales; family Oleaceae; genus Ligustrum; species Ligustrum vulgare. Next base: position 15,712,540 of record OY743188.1, on the reverse strand, counting down.
AAAAAAGGCGCAGTGTAGCTTTGCTTATAGAGTACATCATCAATGAGGACGAAGTTAGCTGCATATCTTTGTAATTTCGAGCTCCCTCCAAATCGTCTCGCAGAGTCTGATATTTTAAGTAAGCAAGAATGGGAGTCATCCAAGAACTCTCCTCCTCTATTGCATATACCTCTTACCGTGGTTCAATAGAAGAGACCGGTAAATGTTCAATGGGTATCATGTTGAGGAGCTCAGCATCCTTGCTACTTGCCAATTTGGATAAGGCATCTGCATTCGAATTTCTGGACTTGGGAATGTGGATCAACTTGAATTTCTCAAAATGAGCTACCAGATCTTTTACTTTCTTTAAGTATGAGATCATTGCGGGTTCCTTGGTGGCGAACTGCCCACTAACTTGGCTTATGAAGAGCTGAGAGTCACTATTTACTTTTAATGATTTGATTTTCAAAGTTATTGCTAGCTTTAGTCCTTCCAAGAGTGCTTCGTATTCTGCCACATTGTTTGAGGCTTTAAAACCAAAGTAGGCTGCGCTGTGTAATTTGTGTCCTTCCGTGCTCACCAGTATTACTCTGGCCCCTGACCTTCCTTCAGTCGAAGATCCATCAACGAATAGTCCCCACTCATGATTGTCCCCTATATTTTAGATCATCTCCACCTCTGGCGGGTGTGTAAATTTAGCTATGAAATCTGCCAATACTTGGCCCATTATTGCTGTCTGAGGCACATATTGCAGGTAGTACTAGCTAATCTCTACTGCCCACTTCATTAGCTTTCCAGACACATCTGGTTTTTGCAGTACTTGTGTCATAGGAAAATTTGTAAGTACTCGGATGGAATTTGATTGAACGTAGGGGCTGAGCTTTCGGGCCGCAGTGATTAGGGCTAACGCGAGCTTCTCCATGTCATGGTAGCGCCTTTCAATGTCTAGCAGGGCATTGCTCACATAATACACCGGAAGTTGATTCCTATCCTCCTCCCTAATAAAGACGGAGCTAACGGCCTCTTTGGAGACAGGTAAATAAAGGAATAGTGGCTCTCCGACCATTGGCTTTGATAATAGCGGGCTTGCCCCAAAAGCACTTTTAACCCCATGAAAGCTTGTTCTCATTCTTGCATCCATTGGAACCTTCTTCCTCCTTTCAGGGTCTTAAAGAAAGGCAGGCACTTATCGGTAGATTTAGAGACGAATCGGCTCAAGGCGGCAACTCTTCCAGTCAAGTTTTGAACTTCTTTGGGGCTCCGCGACGACTACATATCAAACAATGCCTTGATTTTATCCGGATTGGCTTCAATTCCCTTGCTGTTCAGCATAAACCAAGAAACTTTCCAAATGCTACTTCAAAGACACACTTTATAGGGTTGAGTTTCATCTGGTATTTTCTTAGTATATCGAAGGTCTTTGATAAATGTTGGATATTCTTTGAGGCGATCATGCTTTTCACCAGCATGTCATCCACATATACTTCCATGGTACTTCCAAGTTGCTTCGAAAACATCTGATTTACTAACCTTTGGTAGGTAGCTACTGCATTTTTAACCCAAAGAGCATGGCCCTATAACAGTAAAGTCCCCTGTCCGTGATAAACGAGGTGTACTCTTTATCTGATTTATGCATGGGGATTTGATTGTACCCGGAATATGCATCCATAAAGCTTAACATTTCATACACCGCCGTGGAGTCAACTAGTTGATCAATTCGAGGCAAGGGAAAGCTATGCTTGGATATGCTTGATTAAGGTCCGAGAAATCGATGCACACCCGCAGCTTCACACTTTTTTATGGGACCAATATGGGGTTTGACATCCACTTCGGATAACGCGATTCCCTAATGAGTCATTTTTCAATAGCTTCGATGCCTCCTCTTTCAAGGCTTCATATTTATCTGAACTCATAAGTCTCCTCTTCAGGCTATTTCCTGGATGAATTAGGTCAAATTGGAGCCTGTGGAAGGCCACCTTAGGGTCTATCCCTACCATGTCATCATGCTTCCATGCGAACACATCAAGGTTTTGGAGGAGAAAGCTTTTTAGCTGCCCTTTGAATTTGACCGTCAAGTCTTGTCCCATCTACAACTCCTTCATTGGGTCTAATGGATCAATAGAGAAGCACTCTATCTTTTCAGCCGAGGCGGTACAACAGATTGGACCTGTCATCCTGGGGTCTAAGTCTGCCAAACCTTCTTCTTCTTTCCTCATTATTACGTTTGTATCTATGGCAGGTTCTATACCCAACTTTTCAGGTTTGTAACCACCTCGGTCATTGCTATATCACTGATCATATTGATAGTTTGATCATGGAAATTTTGGATAGTGTTTGGGTAGCACAACCGTGATTCCGTCTGACTCCCTTTGACAGTTACTATCCCATTTTCAGTTGGGAACTTGATGCAGATGTACTTCATGTGGGTGAAAGCCCCTAGTTTGATAAGGTATGGCCTTCCAATCGAACCATGATACGAGGAAGTCTTATCTACGATTAAGAATTCCATTGGTATCTTAGAAATGGTTGGTGCTTGCCCCACCTCAGTCATAAGGATTATAGATCCTCTTGGGACAATGCTAACCCATCTTTTCATAGGTTACCCCGTAAATTACATTTACGAAGGCACCATCATCCACTAGCATCCAGGGCAGTCCATTTCTGGCCACCACTATCCTAATTACCAGTGCATCATTTTGTGGGAAATGCACCCCAATCGCATCGTCCAGGGTGAAAGTGATTGGCTCCGTCCTCAAAGTCCTAGTAGGGTGTGCGTTTATGTGATAATTCACATTGGTAGGCTCTTTGGCCTGTCTGATGTATCACTTTTGAGAGTTGTTTGTACTTCCACCAGGATGGGGCCCTCCAAATATTGTGTCGATCTCACGGATTGGTGGATCATTTGGAGGATAGGGCAATTCCCTGATATTTCTATCAGGTGCTGGGGCTTTGTTCCTGTCTAGGCTCCGGTCCCTCTAACGGTTATGATTCTCTCCCCTCAGGGGATTCCTTTTATTGTCCCTTCGATAAGCCCCGTTGAACCTTTGATTACTCGGCATGTTTGACCTTCCTCTGTTTGAGGTAGAGTTGCCCCTTTCTTTCTTGGGCCTTCTGATCAGCCAACAGCTGTACCTCTCTGCAGTCCTCTATTGCATGTCCATAATATCTATGGTAGGAGCAATATGGCCCAGTCATTGTCTGCTTAACGCCTTGGCTTCTACCTGCTCCTTCTGGATCGGTAGAAGGGGCCATTGTAGGCAATGCGGAGTGCAAGTTGGGAATGGCCTCCATAATCTCAGTTGCATAGCTAGATCTGGACCCCAGGAATGGACGCGACCCACTCCCACGGTGATTCTCGGACTGGTTCTTATTACCTCCAGTTCCTGGATTCACTCCGGGCTGAAGTCCGGTGTTATACTGCTCTTGAGGTTGGCTATCTCTAGCCCTCGCCATCTCTTCCGAGATGATTTTCTCCTTCATTAGATCTACAAGGGTGTTTTAGAACAGCTCTTCAAAACATGCTGGTCATGTCTAGGCCTCCTTTCAAGGCAGAGAACATTCCTGCCTCTGTGATGTTTTCATAGTTGTGCATTTCCTCAGTGAATCGAGCTAGGTAGCCCTTCAAAGATTCGCTTCTTCCTTTCCTTAAGTCTTGTAGGCATTGTAGGGGAAGTTAGCCTGTCCTGGAGGAGACGAAGCCATTCTTAAAAGTCATTTTCAAATCTCTCCAGTTGTGGATGCTGCCCAGGAGGGAGTTTCTTGTATCGTATGTCACTCCCTTCAAGCGTTAAAGAAAATGCCTTGCATTTTAGTGCGGGGGTAGCCCTGGCTATTCCATACTGGCGTGGTAGTTCAGCAGGTGATCATCAGGGTCACCTCTTTCGGAGTACTTTGTTAGTTCTGGCATCTCAATGTCAACAGGTACTGGGCACCTCTGAATTCCCTCGGAGAAGGGGCTCACTTCCTCGTCATCGTCAATTTCATATGACGAGATTTCGTTGTTGTTTTCATCATGGACAGATTTCATCGAACCATGGTATTGGCCATAGAGTTGTTGTGGCTAGTTCTACTCATGGGGGGATAAAGCCTAGCCATAATTAGGCTTTTGGTAGTTAGGCGGATCCCCTTGGGTTTGGGAGTGAGCCTTTGTAGCTCTTCGCTCCCACCTATTTCTAGGCTCACAGGTCTGTGGGTACACTCTTGCTACCCCCGTTTCATACCTATTTCTAGCATGTGACCCTGCGAAAGGACCTCTTCGGCCCTTCGCTCACGCCTATTCTTAGGCATTTATACTTAGTGTCGGGCTTGTTCAGCCCTGCTTTCCATCCTGCCTCGAAATAATCCCCCTATCCGTTCTAAAGACACTGTCGAGCCTCGAGGGGGCAGCTTCTTCATGATATTCGGGAGGTGGGCTATGCTCTTCTGGTCTTTCATACACAAGGTCCTCTTCATGGAGGGGTATGGAATCCATCTCGGCTTACATCAGTGATGCTTTATAATAGTACGAGGCAGTGCCTGCATTAGATGGTGAATAATGTGGTTGGGAGTAGTGAGATTGTGCTATTGGTTCATTCACCACATATCCCCTTGTCATGTAGGCATTCATGGAAGCAGTTTGCTCAATTTGTTGCTTTTGCATCTCCAACATTTGCGTAGCCATGCGTGTCATGTCTCGCAGCATGCGTAGGCTTCAGTGCCGATGAGGAGGATCAGGTTGTGGATCCTCTTCGTTGGCACTTTCATGCTGGCTTGTTGGATGCGTCTCTTTGTCGCCATACTGTTCCTCTCTGCTCCTTTGAGGGCTGCCATCGTTATCACTCCCACTCATTCTTGCAGTAAGTCAGCGGTTACCCTTTTTCAAGGTTGGTAAACTTATGTTTCAAGGTTTTTAGGCCTTTTTCAAGGTTATTAAACTTGTATTTCAAAGTTGTAGACCTTTTTCAAGGTTATTAATCGCTTTTTACCAAGTGATTTTCGTGCTTAAAGGTGTGGTTTCTCATGGACAGCGCCAAAATGTTGACCATAAAATCTGGTAGGACTTAGATCAGTACGTCTCAACTCCTCCCTCTTGAACACGTGGACTTCCTACGCACTAGGACAAATGATCAACGTACAAAGGGGCCAGGGTGGCTCCTATTTGCACTCTGAAGCTCAAGTCAAAACTCATTTTGAGCAAGTATAGATTGAATGCGAGAAATATAAATGTGTGTAAAAGAGAGAAAAGGGAGTAAGAGTAATATATTGAGTTAAAGTATTGAATTGCTTACTTTTTTCTTGGAGATAAGCATGTTCTATTTATAACCGGATCCATTTTCTCAGATCATGATACGTGTCCTACTTTACACATGGCATCACCCTAGCCATCCATGAGGTAAACCAAATGTTTGGTCATAATCATTACTACATATTCTAGAGTTACGACTGTCATCACATCTCCAGTAAAGGCGTTGTCCCATCAAGTTGCAACTTATAGAAAGGTCAAGTTCCACTGACACAATTGGCCAGCCTTATAGCTAGCCCTAGTGTCACGAAGTGAAAATGCTTATCTCCCCATTCGGTTCGGAAAGTCGGCAACAGCTAGGCGGTTGGCCTATTTTACCATGAAGTGCTCTAATGATATGATCATATTGCAGGTATTTCCCTTACATCCTACTCATCAGCGTGCGTGTGTGCCAGTTGTTCTGCCTTGTCGGCCAATGAATGAGAGGTAAGCTACCTAGAGGCGAGAAACCTCGGGAGTGAAACCTGCGATCCGTGAAACCTAGGCATGTATCTCGGATAACACTATCTCGGAACGAGTAGTTCGGTCATACGGGGTTCGACCCATATACTGCCTTGGCTATGCAATAACTTGCAAGTCTTTGGGCCCATTTGGTAACTGATGGGGTCACATGTGGGCTCCCATGAGTGATGTGTCAAGTTTAATTTAGGCATGATCGTAACCATGTACCATAGAAGTAAATGACCAGAATTAAGAATGAACCAAGGGCTAAATTGAGGTGAATCAAGAGTTGAAGGACTAAATTGTATTCAATTAAAAGAAGGATCTGGCATGCAATTAAACTATAAGGTCCAAGATTATTGGAGTGAAAATAACCCCAACCGATTGCCTCACTACACCCAAGAGATCTTCTAAGGTTAAATCTAAATTGCAAAACCAAATTGATGAAATCCAAGTGATCGCTTGGACAAATATGAGGTCAGATTCTGTTTCATTTTTAAACTCAACTTCTATTGTTGAAGTGAGTTTCTTGACCTAATATAAATTTCAAAGGCACAAAATCAAAATGAGAACATCACCGAGCCTACTTTGGAACTGAATGAGAGGAGACATTACAATTCAAATAAAGATTTCATCAAACGAAGAATCAAAGTCTTATTTGGGGTGATGAGTTCAATAGATTCTCGTTGTTTTATTGAAATTATGATGTTAGGCTAAATTATCACTTGTGTTAGGATCATGATAAACTTTTATTTTAGATTATTAATTTGTGATTTTTGCTTGACATTAAGACAATTTGTTGATTTTGAGAAATTAATTTTATTCTTCCTTGCGTCAATCTACAATTATGTGTTCAGTAATTGTATGAACTTTTGAATCTTGTTTTAGATTCGAATGGCTTAAAAATGTTAGACATATACTAATTTTTATAAAGTCCAATAAGGGATAAAAATATACTGCTATACTTTATGTGATCATTAATTGTTCATAAATTTATTAATCCATAAATTTATTAAAGCTTTCTTGTATATTCGCATTAGGCATAAAGATATTATCGGGTCACATATATGAATATGTTTAGTTCTACTCCACGATCCTCATTATTTAGAAATTATTGTCAATCAAATAACCCGAAATTAATAATAAAAGCGGATTCTAGGCTTAGCAATACATTCACTCATATGATCAAAATGTCTCAAAATGACTTGCAATTATTCTAATTTTCATTAATATCTATTTTGTTTACACAGTTTGATCTTTTTTCACAAACATCAATCTTGAAATTTTTTGTTTCGATTAAGGTTAAACACTTAGAAATAATTTATCACAACTCTCGTGGGAACGATACAAGGACTCACAATCCACTTTATTACTTGTTCGATTCGTACACATGAGGGAGGATAATCATGTAACAAGTTTTTTGTGTCATTATCTTGGATTGTATTTTATTTTATCTTTTAAGTTATCTAGCAGTATTTCGAGCTTTGTTTTATTTTAGTTCAATTACTTCCATTTTTTCTATTTCTCCTCGAGTATTTATATGCGAAGTTCGAGGAATAAAAATTGAATGCACATTTCATCATAGGCAAAGAGAAGTAGAAGAAGCACAACAACATGAAAACAAAAAACAACAAGACATGACCAACATCAAGCCCTTGTTTACTTTCGTGAATCTCGTGACATAGATCTTTGATGATTTGAAGCTCACAGTATCATACGTCGTGGAACTAGTTGAACGTGGATTTGTAAAAATATATAGAACTATCCACCAGATATCTGAAAATGTGAAACAGAATGAGGAGCATAGGAAAAGTTCTAGAGACGATAGCTATCTCGTCCCCCCTTTAACTCGTGGGGGAAATAATTCTTACATGTGCACGATAGGTCAATACTATTTTTTTAGAAATGCTTTAACTTGTATATTATCAGTTCTTTTCTAAAACTTTTTTTGTAACATATATTCTTCATTTTTTTGCACTCCTTGCTTCATAGCAATGAGTTCTTTCCAATTTGTTTCATAACTGATTTCAACTTCTTTGAATGTTCCTGATATATATCCTGCTGGCATTTTAGGACAAAAACAATTCTTTTCACATTTATATTCTTTATGATTCTTCTTTATCTTAAGTACTGTTGTTTCTTAAGTATACTTACTCCTTCAATGAATACAAATAAATGTAAACTTATAGTGTAAGTGAAAAAGAGTAATGGTATAATTCGAGCCCACAGAATTCACAATGTTATCTTAAGACGATTTTGCTCCCTTCCAAAGGTGCTTAAAGGCGTACAACAATTGGCTCTTAGGATAGAATGAATTTTGTCTCCTATGGAAGCAGCACAACAATCTGCAGAGTTTCATCGAACACAACCAGTGTATTGACACTCAAAATTGATATCAGGATTTTAGAGAGAGAATGAGATTTAAAGCACATTATGTTTGCAATGAAAATGGTGTAATTTTTCTAGCTGCAATGAAGGTTATTTATAGAATAATTCATGGCCATTCTAATCATCTTCAAGCCTTTTTTAGAACAGTGGTGACTATTCAGACAGTCCTAAAAACGAACAAACATACATGTTGTTCAAGCAATGCTTTAGCTTCTATTTTTTTGTGAACAAGCACTTCCAGAAAAAGAAATTACATGGATAAAAGTTTAATTTCATTAAGTGCCCAAGAATCTGATTAACTACAGTTTGGCCAAAAATTCTAAATAAATTGTCCAAAAAAATATATAAAGTAGAAAAACCCTACTTGCACACGAACACGGACTGGACCCAGGCCATTGTCTGCCAAGCTGATCGGTCGAACGATGATGATGCACGTGTGGGATTAAGACCGAACCCAATTGGGGTCCAAACCCAATTGCCAAACTTTCACAATATAAACCACACAAAAGTTTCCTCACTTTCCTATGTGGGATAAGAGTTTTAACAATATGTTATATCAAATTCTTCACTTATTTAGAGTCTCAAGTGGGTAATTCTGAAATCTATTATTTCATTTAATTCTAAATGATTTTTGATAAATAAATATATCACATTGATCATCTCGAGGGGAAGAATGTTAATATGCTTAGTCCCATTAAAATTGGAGTATGGATCCCACTGAAATTGGTTCTTGACCCATTTCATTTTATTTATCAATCATGTATTTAACAATCCCCCACATGAATGAAATACATTGACTTTTTCCAAAATGATACAATCGGTCATATGTATTTTGAGTACAAATGAAGAAAAAGTGCATCAAGATTAGCCAGAGACTTTGAACTTTCCCTAGTAAAATCTATCAGATTTACTTGGCCAATCAATAGCAAGATGGTTTGAATAGTCAGTCGTTCATGTAAACCTGGACAACAGAAGTCACACAGTTTCCTTCGAACACAATTGGTTCTCACGTTTGTGTCCATTTTATCCTTGGACTCCACATGGTTCATGAGCGTTTTTAGAGAATTTATCCTCACACGATTCTCGTAGAAGCGATCCCTTCTTACTCACAAAGGTTATCTCCATAAAGAGTATTTTGCTACACCCCACTTGAATGAATCAAGATATAGTGATCATTAAAAGCCTATCTTAACATGTATTGCGGTAGATAGGCATCGTGTCAACATAGGAATGGGTTGGAGCATTTTAATCTCCCCTGTGCGTACTAAGTTTTTCATAGTTCGATTGTCCCATCAAAGATAGATCTTGGGATCTCCAGTCAACTAGATTGGGTTGTCACCATGGAAACTCTTATTTACCTTATAAGTTTTAACCCCATTCCATTTGATAAACTTTCGACCTGCTCTCTTTTCAAACCTTCTGTTAGCAGATCCGCAATATTCTCTTTTAATTTTACATAATCTATAGAGATAATACCAGTTGAGAGCAACTGTCTGATGGTATTATGTCCACGGCGTCTATGACGAGATTTACCGCTATACGTGGCATTATGTATCCTTCCAATTTTCGATTGACTATCGCAATGGATACATATAGCAAGCACAGGTTTTACCCAACAAGGAATATCTTCTAGGAATTTTCGTAGCCATTAGGCTTCTTCCCCAACTTTATATAACGCAATGAATTTAGATTCCATCGTTGATGTAGCTATACATGTTTGTTTCAAAGATTTCCAAGATACTACAGCATCTCCAAGTGTAAAGACATATCCACTTGTAGACTTGGAGTCTTTATTATCAGATATCCAATTAGCATCACAACATCCTTCAAGTAATGTTGATATCTCGAATAGTGTAATCCAAAATTTTTGGTATGTTTTAAATACCCTAAAACTCTTACAGTTGTCTTCCAGTGCTCGGTACTTGGATTACTAATATATCGGCTTAACCTATTAATAGAATAAGCAATATCATGTCGAGTGTAGTTCATAACATACATTAAACTGGCAAAAATGCAAGAATATCCTAACTGAGACTTATAATCACCAGTGTTTGAAACAAGATGCATACTTGCATCCATTGGTGTTTTCATAGGAATAATATCATATTTCTTGAACTTATCAAGAATCTTCTCAATATAATGAGATTCAGACAATATGAGACCATTGGATGCTATTGAGATTTTAATTCCTAATATAATATCAGAAACACCTAAATCCTTCATTTCAAACTTACTTGTTAACATCCTTTTTGTCGTTTGAAATGTTGAATCATTATTTTCCATAATTAGAATGTCATCTACATATAGGTATACCATGACATATCCATTTTGAGTACTCTTGACACATACACATTTGTCACACTAGTTAATCTTAAAAGCTTTGACACCATAATTGTATCAAAAATTTCATGTCATTTCTTAGGAGCTTGCTTTAAACCATAAAGTGATTTAAAAATTCGAAATACTTTCTTTCCTTGTCCTAGGGAAATAAGTCCTTCATGTTACTCCACATAAATTTCTTCATCTAATTTCTCCATTTAAAAATGCGATTTTTACATCCATCTAATGTGTATCTAAACCATTTAACATTGCTAGCACAATAAGCATATGAATAGAAGTAATTCTCATAACAGGTGAATATGTATCGAAATAGTCAAGACATTCCTTTTGCTTGTAGCCTTTAGCGACAAGTCTAACTTTATATTTATCAATCGATCCATTAGCCTTCATTTTTCTTTTGAAAATCCATTTACACCCTAATAGCTTATTTTCGAGTAGAAGGTCTACTAATTTCCCAAGTATGATTCTGGAGTATGGATTCAATTTCGCTATGAATAGCTTCTTTCTAATATAAAGCTTTGGTAGAAGACATAGCCTCTTTATAACTTTGAGGTTCATTTTCTAATAAATATGTTAAAAAATTAGGGCAAAATGAGGTTGATGTTCTAGGCCGTTTACTGAGTCTAAGTTCTTCCTCATTTATAGATCTTTGATCTATAGCCTCATCATTTTCACGAGGTTTCTTAAGTGAGTTTGATTTACTTTGCATATTGTTATAAGCAAAAAAAATTTTGAAAAATGTAGCATCCCTAGATTCAATAATTGTATTGACTTGCACATAAAAAATTTCAGAGTTATGTATAATAAATCTATATGCACTACTATGGTAGGCATAATCAATGGTTTTAGGTTCAATCTTAACCTTTTTTGGTTTAGGAACTGCTACCTTAGCTAAACATCCCCATACCTATAAGTATTTATAGTTAGGTTTGTGACCTTTCCATAATTCGTAAGGTATCTTATGCGTTTTTTCGATGTGGTAATTTGTTGAGAATATAGTTGGTAGAGAGCAAAGCTTTCTCCCACAAATTATGTGGCAATCCTGAGCTTAATAACATAGCATTCATCATTTCTTTCAACGTTCGATTATTGCTTTTAGCAATACCATTTGATTAAGGAGAATAAGGCGTGGTATTTTGATGAATAATTCCATGTTCCGAACAGAATTGTTCAAACGGAGAATCATATTCAACGCCTCTATCACTTCATATTTCCTTAATCTTTTTGCTAAGTTGATTCTCAACTTCTATCTTATAGTATTTAAACACTTCAATTGCCTCATCTTTACTCTTAAGTAAATACACATAACAAAATCGAGTGCAATCATCGATAAAAGAGATAAAGTACTTTTTAACACCTCTAGTTTGAACAAAATTTAAATCAAATATATCGATATGAATTAAATCTAGAGGTTCAGTACTTCTTTCGACGAAACTAAATGGTAAATGAGCTATTTTGGCTTCTACACATATATCGCATTTATGATTAGGATCTAAATCACACTTTGGTAATAAATCTAATTTGATTAATCTATGCAAAGTATTATAGTTCACATGTCCTAAATGTTCATGCCAAATGTTAAATAACTCCAACAAGTAAGAAGAAGATATAATTTTATTAATAGAAGGAGGTACAATATTCATTACATTCATTTTAAAGAGCCCATCATTTAGGTAGCCATTTCCTACAAACATATCATTTTTAGTAAAGAAAATTTTCTTCTATACAAATACAAGTTTAAATCCGTTCTTGCTTAATAGAGAACCGGATACCAAATTCTTACGAATCTTGGGAACATAAAGAACATCCTTCAATGTAAGCTCCTTTCCACTATTCATTATCAGCATGATCTTTCCTTGTCCTTCAACTTTGAAAGATGAAGAGTTTACCATGTAGAGTTGTTCATTATGATCCATTGACTTGTAAGTAGCGAACATCTAGCCGTTTACACATATTTGGCAAGTAGCTCTAGTATCAACCCACCATTGCTTAGTATTCCTTACTAAGTTGCATTGAGAGACAACTGTAGAAAGATTTATATCTTGTACTTTGTCAGAAAGGTTGTCATGTTCTGCTTTAGTAGCTTGAGTTGTTTTACTTTTGACATTTTTTTTGGCTTTTGACAATCATTGGATCAATGTCCCGCTTTGCTTCAGTTGTAACAGTTACCTTTGAACTTTTTTGGAGCTTTTGAAGAACCAGTTTGCCCTTCCCAATTATGCTTCCTCTTTTTGTTGGTCTTGGGACCTCCTTCAATAATGTTGGCCTTTGATTCTAGTGAATTGGATGCACTATTCCTCTTTTCATATTTGCGATTGTCTTCTTCAATTCTCAACCGGATAATAATATCCTCAAGTTTCATTCCTTACACTTATGCTTCTGGTAATTCTTGAATTCCTTCCATGAAGGTGGCAACTTCTCGATCAGTACAGCAACTTGAAATGATTCACTAAGTCTCATTCCTTCTGCATGAATATCACTAAGTATAATCTAGAGTTCTTGAACTTGGATATGACAGTCTTGCCGTCAACCATTTTGTAATCCAGAAAATGATTGACGATAAATTTCTTTGCGCCAGCATCTTCAGTTTTGTATTTGGTATCCTTAGAGTCCCACAGTTCTTTACAAACTTTGTATTGGGGTACACATTATTGTGTTGTCCAATCCGTTCAATACGTAGTTCTTACATTGGAAGTCTGAATGCTTTCGTGCATCAACCTTAGTCAGTTTTTCTTTATCACTTTAATTTTCTCCATATGAAGGCGCTTCTTCTTTGAGAAACTTTGCCAAATTTAATGTTATCAGATAGAAAAGCATTTTCTGTTTCCAACGCTTGAAATCTGATCCATTAAATTTCTTGAGTTTTTCTCCGGTCGTATTAGGGAGAGGAGTACCGGAAGTAGCCACTTCTAATACACAATCAAAAGATGAACAAAATGAGAAGGAGTAGAAGGAGAAATAAAATAATCTAGAAACTTAAAAAAAATAATTACCAAAAATTCGTCTTAAGATTGTTATTTCTTAAGTATACTTAATCCTTTGATGAATACAAATAAATGTAAACTTACTGTTGAATTGAAACAGAGTAACAATATAATTCTATCGCATCGAATTTATTATGTTACCTTAAGACGAGTTTGCTCCCTTCCAAAGGTGTTGAAAGGCGTACAACAATCGTCTTCCAGGATAGAACGAATTTCATCTCCTTCGGAAGCAGCACAGCAATCTGTAGGATTCCAACGAACACAACTACTATATTGACACTCAAAATTGATACCAAAATTTCAGAGAGAGAATGAGATTCAAAGCACAAAATGTTTGCAATGAAAATGGTGTAATCTTTTTAACTGCAGTGAAGGTTATTTATAGAATAATTCGTGGCCATTCGAATTATCTTCAAGCCCTTTCAGAATAGTGGTGACTATTTAGACAGTCCTAAAAATTAACAGACATACATGTTCAAGCACTGCTTTAGCTTCTTTTTTTGTGAACAATCACTTCTATAAAATTAATTGACATGGACTAACCACAAATAAAAATTTAATTTCATTAAGTACCCAAGAATTTGATTAATTACAATTTGGTCCAAAATTCTAAATAAATTTTATCTTAAAAAAATTATATAAAGCAAAAGATCCTGCACACGAATCGGACCCGAGCCTGTGTCGTGTCGAGTTGAGCAGGCTGAACGGATGACGGAGAAGGGCGCATGCGTGGGTTAGGACCAAACTCAATAGGATGTAGATCTCCCCCCTTCTAAAAACTATTGGTACCCCTTAAGGTCAAAACTGAATTGGCAGACTTCCACAATATAAACCACAAAAAATTTTCCTAACTTTCTTACATGGGATAAGAGTTTTAACACTATTTCTTTTAATCAAATTATTCACTTATTTAAAGTTTCAAGTGGGTAACTTTGAAATCTATTATTTCATTCAACTCTAAATGGTTTTTGATAAATAAATATATCAAGTTGATCATCTCGCGGAGTGAATGTGAATATGCTTAGTCCTATTAAAATTGGAGTACAAGTCCCACTGAAATTGGAGCTCAAAGTTGACCCATTTTATTTTATTTATAAATCATTTTTCCAACAAGTACTGCTCCCCAGTAATTGTTTGAAGCGTAAGTTTCGAGGATAAAGAAATCTTCTTCATGTGGAATAACAAGTTTTAATAGATTTTTTAATTACTTTTTACTTTTCTGATATTTTCGCGATCTTGTTCATCCCAAGACCACAATACATTTTTTTTAGTTTGGAAGAATATAATTTTTTTAACTTGGCAAAATTTTCAATGAATCCTTCAGCATTATTTAATATATCGAGAAAACTATGTAAATGTTTTTTATCTTTGATTTCTTTCTTGAATTTTCTCACCAATATGAGATTGCAACTACAATTCTCCTTCTTTTATAATTAGTCCTAGAAATTCTATCTTTAATTTTGCTATCTCGACTTAATATCATATTCTTTCATGATATAACAAAACTTTTTCAAACGTTTTATATGTTCGTTCGTATCTTTTGAATGAATAAGAGGTTTTATTACCTAATCCATTCTTATTTAGAATATTTATAGTACATTCTTCAATCCAAATGGCATAACATTCCATTCAAATTGACCTAAATGATTAGGAGTGCTAAATGAAGTTAATGGTTTACTATCTACTGTGAGCATAATTTGTTAAAATCCTAATTTACAATTGAGTTTTGAAAATATCTTTATATTTTGTACTTTATTTTATAAGAATGTCCTTATTTGGGAAGTATCAACCATCAGATTTTCTAACTTCGTTTAGCGTCTTATAATTTATCACTATTTTGGCATTTTCTCTTTTAATTTCACTATGTTTTCTAACCAAAAAGGTTGGACTACTATGTGGACTTTTACTATGTATGATTAGTTTGGCTTCTAGTAATTCTTTTATTTGGACCTTAAATTCTTCTTGGTCTTCAACACTTTATTTCATAGGTTTTACTCTTACTATAGTTCCTTGGTTTATAAGCTCTATCTTAGCTTTAATCTTATTTGTGTTCTATTTTTCTAATGGGTTCTCAGAATAAGTTTTATAAAATCATTTCTTTGAGTTTTTTTTAACTTATTTTCAGTTGTCACTTTTAATACTGTTACTCGTTTAAGTTTTTCTATACTCCAACACCCACTACGCTGGGTTAAGGAGCTCTGGTGATTAATTTCTTTATAAGCTATACTTACTGCCTTTGTGATTCTAAACATATATTTGCCATTAAATTGTGTAAAAGGTATATATTTTGATAGGAAATTTTGTCCTAATAAAATATCGCAACCAATAATAGTTGACATGTACATAGTATCAACAACTACTTCTCTAAATGATATTAGAAAAGGTACTTGCGTAGCATATTTGCTATATATCACCATATTTCCTCCTGCTATTATAGCAATCACTACCTTCTTTGAATCACATTTCCAATATTCGGATGGTAGTACGTTTGGTAAGCAAAGGTTCCTTCTTGTGTCAAAATATGCATGAAATTTTTAAATTGAGTGAAGTTTCAATATATGGGCTCATAGGATTTGTACTAATTATTCTCTCCATGGCATCAATGATATCATATTTTCATCTATTCTTGGAATAATAACTGGATTTCCTTCAAGTTTTATTTTTATATATCCTTGGAAAATCTTAGGTGGCGTTCTGTTTGGATTTTATTTTGTATTTTCATTTTCGAAAATGTTTTGTATTTCCTGTTTTTATTTTTGTTTTCAAATTTGCTGAAAATACGTTTGGTTTGTCATTTCTGAAAACTGTTTTGAAAATGAAAAACTGGAAAATACGTTATGTTTGAAATTTTGCAGAATACTATTTAAACTATTTTTAATTAATTTGCATGTAGAAAACTACTGGCTCAAACTTAAATTTCCTTTCACAACACACTGAAAACATGATTACATGCAACACACTAATGTGACATTAAGAGTCTATATTAATACAGCTCGGTCAAGTTCGAGATTTGAGGAAGCTCTAGTTCTATTAAAATATAGAAAATGAAAGTTCTTTCAAAATCACCAGAGTCCATTTATCAAGGCATTTTTTGAAATATAACAACAAGAATTTTCTCTTAATTTTTTTTGTAATGTTGATATTAAATTCAATAAAACTTTATTTAAACTTAATTCCAAGTTAGGATAATTCTACCAAAAAAAATCTTTATTTAGGCTTAGTTCCAAGTTAGGATAATTCTAAAAAAAAAAATCCCAAAACACATTTTCCACGTTTTGAACATTTTTTTGTTGAAATACATACAAAACGCCCAAAACGAGGTGAGGTTTTAGGCGTTTTACGTTTTGTGTACAAATTTTTTTTTGTTTTCCAAAATGCGTTTTCGAAAATGGTAAAGAGAACGCGTTTTTAGTGTTTTCGAAAATAAAAACAGAAAATGACCTCAAAACAGCAAAGAAAACAGAGCCTTATATTAGCCCGATGCCATTGATCATTTGGAACGTGAAAGGTGTAGCTAATAAAGCTACTCGTAGATGCCTAAAGAGGTTGGTTAAGCTCCATCAGATTTATTTTTGGTCATCTCGGAGCCCGTTGTACTCCAGGAAAGTTTTGATTATATTCGACGACAACTTCGGTTTCATATTGGGACTCAAAATTCTTCAAGAAAGATTTAGGCTTTCTGGAATTTTGAGACTACTCTTACTACATTGGATGATCATCTTCAATGTCTACACATTAGAGTTGATGATCCTAGACTATCACGACCTATTTTCTTGACTCCTTTTTATGCTACTTGCACAGCATCTTGTAGGAGGGATATGTGGGTGGGCCTTCACCACATCTCTCTCATTGTGGACAATCCGTGGATAGTTGGGGGACTTTAACGTTATTGCACATGATGGCGAGCGCATGGATCATAAAACCAGAGATAGGGGTACTACTGCTTTCTCTGATATGATGCTTAATTGTGGTTTGGAGGATGCTGGGTTTACTGGCAGCGGGTACGCTTGGACCAATTATCGAATCTAGAAGAGATTGGAAATGATACTGATTAATTCTGCAGTTGCATCATTTTGACGACAGCTCGGTATCAGGAACTTGAATCGGACTTACTCATCATACATGGCTGCATTCTGGGAGAAGTTCTTCAGGCAAAAACAGGGGATGCGTTGGTGGAATCGACATGTATTTGGGAATATCTTCTAGAGGGTTAGGGATACTGAGTATAGGGTGAATGAATTTGAGACTGAGTTTGATTTGGATCCTACACAAGAGCACCATTACTCTCTACATCAAGCTTAGGCTGTATTGAACCGGGCCTTAGCTATTGAGGAGGAGTTCTGGAAAGGATCTCGTTGGAGTGTGAGGGGGAGCATAACACCCTCTAATTTCCTGCAATGGTTCAGGGACGTCGAATCAGATTACATATCAAGTCTATTATGGCACCTTCTGGGATGTGTTATATGCTGCTCCTGATAATCAAAGCTCATCTATAACTTTCTGCCAAGATATTTTGTCTTCCCAATCACAACCTGTGGATCCCATTAGATTTAACTTCATACCTAGGCTTGTGACTGATGAAGACAACATGGCACAAAACTGCCCTCCTTCGATCCATGAGATTCGGGAGGCGGTCTTCAACATTGATTCTAATAGTGTTGTGGGACCAGGTGGATTCTCATTGACAAGTGTGTTTCACACACTTATTTTGGTCTTAAATTAATATTTTAATTGACAAATTAAGCGAATTTCTACTTATAAATTGTATTTATCTTGTACATTTAGGTACAACCTCAATTGGAAAGAAAATTGACAAGATTGAAGAGAAGTTGAGCTAAAAGAATAGAAATTTTGATGTACATGG
Source organism: Ligustrum vulgare (assembly GCA_963555705.1). NCBI lineage: Eukaryota > Viridiplantae > Streptophyta > Magnoliopsida > Lamiales > Oleaceae > Ligustrum > Ligustrum vulgare. Next base: position 15,694,263 of record OY743188.1, on the reverse strand, counting down.
ACCCAATTGAATGAAATCAAAAGTTTGAGGATTCAATTGCAACATCCCAAAAGCTGGAGGACCTACCTTGGAATTTATGGAGGGCAAAATTGATATAAAATTCAAAATTTGAGGATCGATTTGTGCAAGATCAAAGTTTATGGCCTTGAGTGAACTTAGCACTATCTTTAATTGAAAAATAAGTGTTTGAGATTATTTTACTCAACTTTCAAACGTAAGGGACCAAGGATACAATTTTCCTTATTTTTACTTTTAAAACCCCATTTTGGACTTCAAACCTAGGGCTTTCTTTTTCCTTCCTTGCTGCCGAGTTCTGGACGGGTTCTTCTTATTTTTTTCTTTGGTTTTTCTTTTCTTTTTGATTTCTTTTATTTTCCCTTTCAACTACTCGATAATTTTTGGAGAACTAATCAAGAGTACAAGGAGAATACATCTAAGGTGGAGAACTATTTGGGAAGATCATAGCCAAGCTTAAAAAAGGGTCTTATCTATAACTTTGTATTTTCTCAATTGTTTTGCCATATTTGTAATGTATTGTTATAAATATTCTCATTTGTATCATTTATAAAACATGATCTAATTTATTGTGTTGGGATTTATGGTAGTAATTTAACCTAGCTTGGAGTAATTTTCATATTTGCTCTTTGATGATTAAATACTTAATTTCATGTGTACTTGTTATTGAGATTATTCCACATATTTGTTTGATCACCAAATATGTGATTTGTGAAGTGTATGATGATCGAGAGATATTATGCATTTTAGACCAAATAACAAATGCCCTATGTATTAATTTAGGAGATAGAGATATACTCATATCCCTAGATAATTCATTGAGCTATTTTCACAAAGAATTAATGCAATTGATTGAGTTTTATTCAACATAGAGATATAGTAGGTTAAACCAATTGATTAGGGTTAATTCCACTTGAGAGAGGTAATTAGCTAAACTTGGAAAATCGAGTCTAACATTGTAAATGTACTATTTATTAATTTGGATGTGTTGAAAAATTAATTAGGCGACGGTTAAATGAAACCATGAATCTCAACGACGTTTTCCTTTAAGATTTCCAAATATTTTTTTTATTTCATTATTTTGTAGATTTTTAGTTATTTTCAAAATCTATCTTTAATTGTGTGTTTGATTTGTTAAGATTAAATTAACTAGAGTGTAATTGAGTGTACATTTCTCGTGGGATCGACAATCCAGACTCAAAAACTCCACTTTATTACTTGTACGCGATTCGTGTGCTTGCGGTACACACTTTTAGGGAACGCTCATCATTGTTTTTTCAACAGTGTTGGGATATTATTCAAATGACGTGTTCAGTGCAATTATGGATTTCTTTGTAGGTGGACATATATCTAGGGGTTTTGCTGCTACTTCAATTGTTCTGATTCCTAAAAGGGATGGAGATTGTAAGTGCACTGACTTCGAGCCTATCAGTCTGTGTATGGTATTCAATAAGCTCATCACTAAGGTGTTGAATACCAGACTAAGCTTACTGTTGCCCCGTATTATCTCCTCACAATAGAGTGGTTTCATTCCTGGTAGACTCATAAAGGATAATGTTCTATTAGCCCAGGAGCTCCTCTATACTTTGGATGATAAAGTAAGAGGAGGGAACATTATTCTAAAGCTTGACATGACTAAAGCATATGACCGCATGGATTGGGGCTTCCTATACTCTGTACTTGAGAGATTTGGGTTTGATCAGTTATATATTGACAGGATCGGGAGGTGTACATCTGGGTGCATGTTTTTAGTGCTCTTAAATGGGTGCCCATGTGGCTTCTTCCAATATTCAGGAGGACTTAGACAGGGAGATCCTATCTCGTCTTCATTATTCATTATTGCTGCAGATTACTTCTCATGTCTACTAACAGTACAGTTTGAAAGGTAACCCAGTATCGGCTATAGGTATGGGAGCACCACTCCTATCTCACACTTATCATTTGCTGATGACATGATCATCTTTGCCAATGGTTAGAGACAGTCAATCAGGAGAGTAATTTAGTGGAATGAGACTACACTCTTAGTAAAATTGTAATTACTAAAACAATAACCAATAATTATATCCTCTAACTTATCGCTCTTACATGTTATCCCCGTCGATCAACTCGAATATTCAAAGTAAGGTAAAATCACCAAAATACAAAAATCTGAATATTCATAAATTCTCAACTCTCATCTTCTATCTGACATTTCTATGTGATTACTTCAAATCATAGAATTCAACAATCATTGTCGAATTACTGAGCTTAGATTTAACTGTCCACTAGAAGAACCAGTAAGATAATGATCATACCTAAAGGTGACGGATTCCATAATACGAATATATGTTTCTCGTTAGTTTACTTCAATTCCTAAAGTATCGAGATATTGATCAACAATTTGATCTCACCCATGAATACCTCAAAGAACTTCAAGCTCGTAATCGATGTCCATTATCCGATCAGAATTAAGGTTTCTTATACGATAGTCAAGTGAAATTAAATTTGTATGGTCAATGTCACAAATTAAATTTACGTGGTCCCATTCAATACATATCAAATGTACTCTCAATTTCATTACCAAAATCAAAGATAAATTTTAATAAAATCAAGATGATCAAAATAAATTGTTCATATTTATTTACTGATTGTGAACAATAATTTTAGATCGAATTACAAATTGAATCTTCCTGTGCTTAACAACTTAAACACTCAATTAGTAATATCGAATCGATCAATGGACTAATTTAAGCACAAAATAATATAATTAACGATTTAATCAATATATCAATAAACAATATTTTATTCCAAAATTTCACGAGTACAAATAAATTAACTTGACAATCATACACTATCCAACAACTCTCCCACTTGCCCTAGAGTAAATGAGACATGTTAAATACACTCATATTTTCAATATGACCCTCAAAACTTTTAGCTGTTAAGTTTTTGGTAAATGGGTCTGCAAAATTTTCTGCTGATGCTATCATGCACACTGTCACACCTCCCCGTTGAACGATATCTCTAACCAAGTGGTATTTATGTTCAATGTGTTTTCCATGCTGGTGGTTGCGGTGCTCTTTTGCATTTGCCACTTCTCCACTATTATCACATCATAGAGTAATGGTCTAAGATGCAAATGGAACAACCTCAAGGTCCAATAAGAATTTCTTCAGCTATACTACCTCTTTGGCTGCTTCACAAGCTGCCACATATTCCGCCTCCATGGTGGAATCAACAATGCATGCATGATTTCTTGATACTCCTCCAAACAGTGGCACCGCCACCCATTAGCACCAAACTCGGAGATGAATAAACCAGCAAATAATCTCAAGTTCTGCGAAGATACTTGAGTTTATGCTTTACAGCGGTCCAATGCTCTGGTCCAGGATTTGACTGATATCTACTGACTATCCCAACAACATAACAGATATCTGGGCGAGTACACAACATATCATACATGATACTTCCTGCAGTTGAGGCATAAGGAACCTGTTTCATGTGTTCCACTTTACTAGTAGTCTTAGGACAATGCTCTTGTGACAAGTGAATTCCATGTCTAAAAGGCGTTTGACCTTTCTTGGAATTTTGCATAGCAAACCTCACCATAATCTTGTCTATATATGAAGCTTGGGATAGCACAATTCTCTTGCTCTTCCTATCCCGAAGGATATGAATTCCTAGAACATAATTGGCTTCTCCTAAGTCCTTCATATCAAACTATTATGCTAACCAGTTTTTAACTAATGTTAATGCTCCTACATCATTCTCAATAAGTAGGATGTCATCTACATATAGTATGAGAAAAATAACCTTGTTGTCTTTAGTTTTCTTATAAACACAATGCTCATCAAGATTCTAATCAAAACCATAAGCTTTTACAACTTGATCAAATATGATATTCCAGGACCTAGATGCCTACTTAAGTCCATAAATAGACATATGCAATTTGCATACCTTATGCTCTTGAACCTTTTGGATAAAACCGTCTGGTTGCATCATATAGATGCTTTCGTCAAGATTTCCATTAAGGAATGCTGTCTTGACATCCATTTTCCACACCTCATTATCAAAATGAGCTGCAATGGATAAGAGGATCCGAATAGACTTAAGCATGGCCACAGGTGAGAAGGTTTCCTCATAATCGATAAATTTTCTTTGGGTGAAACCCTTAGCGACTAGTCTAGCTTTAATGGTCTTTACCTTTCTGTCTACCCCTCTTTTTCTCTTGTAGACCCATTTGCATCCTATGGGTTTTACCCCCATTAAGTGCATCTACAAGATCCCAGAAAGAGTTAGTGTATGTGGATTTTATTTCTGAGTCCATGGCACTCCTCCAATGGTCAGCGTCAACATCTGCCACAGCTTCTTTATATGGGGTAGAATCCTCCTCTTGTTCAGTGGAGATTACCACGAAAGACTCTCCATAGAGCAAGTATCTGGAGGGTGGTCTAGTGACTCTCTCACTACGTCTATGCTAAGGAGGCTCATGGTTGATTGGAATTTTTAATTGTTCTACCACCACCTCTATGGTATCAAGTCTCTCGTCTCCAACTTCAGTACCAAGTGGTGATGCAATGGGGACTTGATCTTCCTCCAAGTTACGTGCCAGTGATCCAGACTTTAGGTCATATCATTTGAAGTAAAAGGTACCTTTTACGTACCAAGTGGTGATGCAAGGGGGACTTGCTTCTCCGCTTTAGTCCTGAATTCTTTGAACTTTTCAAAAGCTTCAGACTTCCATGCCATTAGGTAAACATAACCATATCTAGAGTAATCATCAGTAAAGGAGATGAAGTACTCATACCCACCTCTAGCTTGGACATTAATTGGTCCACATACATCAGAGTGTACTAATTCCAAGACTTCTTTGGCCCTATACTCCTTTGAAGTAAAAGGTCTCTTGGTCATTTTTTCTTCCAGACAGGATTTGCAGATTGGTAGGGATTCCAATTTAAGTCACTTAAAGGACCATCCCTTACAAGTCTTTCAATCCTATTTAGGTTAACATGACCAAGTCTCAGATGCCATAAATAAGTCTCATTAGTAGGAGATAACTTAATGCGTTTGTTAGATGCAATGTGATATAGAGAGATATAAGTAGTTTTCAAAGTATACAAGTTGTTAAACATATGTCCCCCACAAATTAAAACTTTATTCATAACAATTTTCACCGTCAAACAGGTGAAATAAACATAATAACCTTGTATAAAAAGTAATGCAACCGAAATCAAGTTTCACGTAATATCCGGGACATAATAAAAATTATTCAAAACCAAATGTATATTATTATTGAAATAAAGATAAACTTCTCTAACAGCTCTCGCAGATACCACTGCTCCTATGCCAACCCTTAAAGTATGCTCCCTTTCACCAAGTTACCTGTTACTTGGAACCCCTGCAATGAATTGTAAACGTGATTAGTGGCTCCAGAATCTAATATCCAAGTATATGTAGAGTCAACCACTAAATAAGACTAAATATAAGACAACTTACCATTACTTTTGCTTTTTAGAAGCTAGGTATCCTTGGCAGTTCCTCTTCCAGTGACCTTTCTGTCCACAATGAAAGCATTTCCCATTTGGCTTGCCATCTGTCTTTGCTTTCTTAACCTACTGTTGTGGTCCCTTCTTGTTGGACTTCTTCCTCTTGTTGCCTCCTTTACCTTTCGGCTTAGAAGAGGATGGTCCAGTAGAAGCAACAACCAGAACATCATCGGCCTTGGTCTTAAGAACAGTCCCAGCATTTTGAAGCTCATGCATCAACTCGGTCAGTGACATATCCAGTTTGTTCATGTTATAACTAACCTTGAACTGAGAGAACATCTCTAGGAGAGTCTGTAAAGCCATGTCAACCCGCTTTTCCGAATTGATTTCAGCCCCCAAAACCTCAGCCATGTTAAACTGACCAATCAATGCAAGCATATGATCTCATGCAATATTCATGCGCATGTTCATAATGGAGAAATAAATGTGATTTATGGTTATGTTGGGACCCTCTCACTAAAATCAATATATCTAACATCTCATGCAATATTAATTTTATTCTCTTTAAAATTTGGCCATCATTGACATCATTTAGATAATTTATAGGAAATCCCCACGATGTCTTTGATTTAAGTGTTCAACCCTTATATTGATGATTTTCAAGTACCAAATTAATTACCTATAAGGTTATCATAATTAATTCACACTTAAGTTAAAGAATCATCACCTAATTGGGCCCAAACCAGTAACCAAAACAGTGTAGGCCTCTTGAAGGTAGACTAAATAAATTAGCACGAGGCATACACAAATTTTTACTAATGGGCTAATAAGGGAGGCCATAGGTTTAAGAATTTGCACCCTCACTCATTTAATATTTTTAAACTATAGGATTTTCATTTAATAATTACATAATCAATTTTAAATTTTAAAATTGATTTAATAATTATGAAATTTATTTTCTAATCTAACATTTAGAAAATAAAATAAAATATAAAACGATGCATGACAATATAGTACCTAGGCGGTGTTTATGCGATCTACATGATATGTTATCAAGTGACATTCATTCAAAATTCAATTAAAGCAATAATAAAATACAATAATAAAATAAACAAGAACATGATTTATGACCCAAACCTAGACACATTACAAATTAATTAAAGATTCTATTGAGCCACAACCCGACCCAATTCTTCAATTTCCATTTACAAGTGTCATGTCCATTACTTGAACTCTTCAAATAATATTTTTGAGCCCAATGTGAAGTCCAGCCCAACTGAAATTTAATTATCAATTTCTTTCAGCCCAGCTGAAATTTAAAGAGGTATACAAATACAAAACTTCAAGGGACTCATTTTTAAATATCAGGTATTTTAAAGAATATTTTAAGAATATGAAATATATTATCAAAATCAGGTAATCAGATAAAGAAAATCATATTGATAGTTTGTAATTTATTTTATTTTTGTAACTAATTAAATTACAATTAAGTTGCAATTGTAATTGTATTTAATTATGAATTTTAATTAATTATAGTTATGACTTAATTACATTAATCCATAATAAATTATAGTATGTAATTAATTATAATTGTAATTTAATTTCAATTTGCAATTAATTACAATAGTAGCTAAATAATTATTATTGTAACTTAAATGTATATTATGAGTCACTCGAAATTCCATTTTGTCTTTAAAAATTAAGTGAATTAGTATGAATTGTAATGAATTGCGGTTTGTAATTAATTACAACTGCTACTTTATTTCTTTTTAATTAATTAAAATTATAAATAATGAATTTGTAAATATTACAAAAAATTTTTGCTAAAATTAATTGAATTAATTACATTCATCACAATTACAACTGCAATTGTAACTTAATTATATTTTGTAATCCATTACAGTTTACAATTAATTACAGTTGTAACTTTATTTCATATTTATAATTAATTACAATTGTAAGAAATAAATTCATAAAAATATTAGTATAATTTGTAATTAATTATTGTCTCTATACCATCAATAACACCACTGTCTCAACATGACCCCACAAGTTCAAATGCAAATAATTATCTCTAATCTAAAATCTCCACTCACAAGTTTTATCTTATATGTATAATTATTCTTTCTAACCAAATGACGGTGGGGCAAAAGGTTTCCATGGTGGTTTACCCAAGAAGAAGATGCGTGTGGGAAGCAAGAGTTAGCTCTCTCGTTATTAATTCTTTCGTCCCCGATTATTAATTGAAATCTCCCATAAATCCCCCACCGTTCGTCCCTCCTCATCCTCCATTGCTGGAGGTTCTGGTGGAGGAGGCAGATTCTATTATTTCGCCACCGTGAATGTTATTCTACGCCTACATCTTGATCATCGCCGATCGTTGCCCTTCGACTCGTTTGCGACCTCTTCCGATTTCGATTTTGATGTGTGCTTGTGTGTTTTGAGTTTACTACAAATTAAAGAAGAAAAAGCAGATGGAGGTGGAAATCAAGAATAACAAACACGGCAAAAGCAACATAGTGCAAAAGAACCCAAACTTTGATCTTTTATACCCAAACCCAAAAGAAGAATAAAATAAAACCTGATTTGGATAATTATTTTTAATATACCTGATCTTTATAATTTTAAAAGTAAACACATGATTAAGTCTAATTTACCCAAATTTAAATCATCAATTTCTTTCGGCCCAACTAAAACCAGCAGCCCAAGTAAAAATGGCCCATCTCCTTCCTCTCTCTTCTAGCATGGTGACTGTGTAACCTAATAGTTCAGCCGCCCACTATCAAAGTGTCATCGCCACCGGGAAACGAATGGGATAGTGTCACCACAACACCAGCCTCCGTATACCACCGCCATCAAGGTGGTATGAACCACCGATCACAGCGGCGGCAGGACCACGGTGGTGCCGCCCATCGACTGGCAGCGCTGCACAGGCAGGGGCATTCATGGTACCGTTGCCGCCGCGATCCAGGTGAGATCATAACGCAAAAGGCGCCGCGATCAACCACATATCGCAGCGGCAGCACCTAAGAGTGTCGTCGACTGCCTACATGTCGTTCATGGCTTATTTCCATAAATTGCAAGTCAGGTCCTTCATGTGTTGAGGAAGATGACGTTAAGTCTCTTTTTCGAATTGCTGCAGAAGTCCTCCATGTTTCAACAGTAATGAATTCGGTCTTCCAAATTTTAATTACAACAATAATATGATTAAAAGCTAATTTCTAATTCTATTTTGCAATAAATTAAAACCAAAGGGGAAACATGGAACCGTAATCCACCCCTTTTGTTACAAGACTCGATAAAACAAATACATGATTTACACCAAAATAATCTAGGGTCATAAATTAGTTCAATAAAATATCATTCAACCAATAACAAATCAAACCACATAAAACCTACACCGCTCCACTAACACATGCATAACAAAATTATTTAATCCTAAATACACAAAATAGTATCAAAAACCTACACTCTGATACCATTGTTGGGAAACACAACGGGATATCTAGTCACAAAAATTAATTTCTTGTGATTTAGATCATCCGGCCGCAAGAATTCACTGTTTTATGTTTTTGACTAGATTATATAATTTTGAATAGATAAAAGTTTAGTAATCATTACCCTTGTAGCATGTTTTGACAATTATTTGTGTTGCTCTTGATTCTACCTAGCTTCAAATCTTCAAGTTTTCCTTAGTGTTCTCCAACAAAGGCTATGCAAGTGTGTGATCACTTTTCTCTGGGTCTAGGTTACACTAGGGTTAGGGATTTTAATCAAGAGGAGAAAATACACACTACGCACTTTAGTGTGTGTCCCACTCACAAGTGTACTAGGTTAAGAAATATAGTCTTAGAATACTATTTATAACTTCTTTACCCTCTAAACCCCTACCAACCCTAATGGGGCATTTGCACAAATGCACAACTTTTGGTATCATAATTGAAACTTACTTCATTTTATAAAACATCACTGAAAAATACTTCAATTTTTTTTTTCATTGAAAAATACTGTTTTTCATGAAGTATCATGCTGTGATACTTCAAAAGTATCTCATGATACTTTTGATCCCAGCTATTAAATAAAAGATGAAGAAGTTGATGATGATTATCATTAACACCGAAAGCAGCAGAAAAAAATCCCAAACTGGTATGCTATTGGACTAGAAGAGAAAAACTAGACTCTATTATTATGAGAGAGCACACACTTCTTGGCTTCACTCTGGAGTCCAGGGGGTCATAGATATGGAATGAAACTTCACGCATAGCAGTCACTTGGAACACGTGTTCGCAATTCGCGAAAAAGAGGCAGTAAGTAGGACGCGGAAAAGAGGTAGCAAGTAGGAAAAGTGTTACAGAAAGAGAGTTTCAAATCATAAGATGATGAAGTGACTACACCAACGAATCAATTGGGGATATGCCAAAATGAGAACTTACCGTGTTGATTTATGAATTTATTCTACCTAAATTGTATTTAATAATTGTTATTTCAGATTTTAGTCAAAAAGAGGAACAAGGAAGCAATTACGGGAAATAAAGGTCAAAAGAAGGAGAATTGAAGAGAAACAGAAATTCTAGGGTCTAATTGATCAAATCAATAGTGGGGGATTCATTTTGCAAATAAAATCAGGGGACCAACTTGAAGGCCAAGAGAAAGATGGCGAATCGCGTGTCAAACCTCCAGGTCGCGATCGCTGAGGCTCAAGGTCAGTGATCGCGACTTGGCGACAAAATGCATGCAGAGCGAAATAAGGCTCTCCCACGCGATCGCTGACGTACCAACCACGCGATCGCGTGGGTGTCCGACTGGGCCTGTACTGGGCTTTTGTGCGCGATTTTAAGAGGGAGACTCGGGGAAATTGACCTAAGTGGTAACAGAGGCATGAGGAACAAAAGAGCAGTTTTGTGCAGAGCTGAATATTGGAGGATTCTTGGCTATTCAACATCGAATTGACGAGGAGACTCAAGCACAGAAAAGCACAGGAAAATAGGAGCTAAATACGGGAAAGCAAATCTTGGTGCAAGACTTCTTTTCTCATTGTTGAATTCATAAATTCCAGCATGTTTAATTTTAATTCAGATTGTTTTTATTATTTAGTTATTATGTGTAATTAATCCTAACGTTGGGAATCACGACGTAGCCTAGTCATATTACTTTAATTCCATGTTCCTTGTTTTAACGCCGTAATTCATGTGTTGGTTTATTATTGCGTTTAATGCTTGAATGAATTGGCCACTTATTCATGACTCTATGTGTTATTTCCATAATCCGAGAGGTGAGTTAATAACATAGATCTAGGTAATGAATCCATTAATTGAACGAGAGATAGAGATATACTTTCGTGATTAGTGCGATCATGTTTAAGTTCTCGCGTGTAATGCATTTAGGTAAGGAATATTCGGACCCGCTGTAGAGATACAAGGTTGACTTATCTAGGTAGAGTTGATTTAAACTCGAGAGAGGAATCTCAACTTAATTTAGTGAACTTGATCGATCACATATTTAGAAAATAAAATCTGGAACAGGAATTGATTTAATTGGCTAGGTGAACTCGTGAATCCCAACCACTTTCATTCATACTTAAAAACAATCAGCAATTGCGAAACCTAAATTTTGTGCAAAGTTTTAATCTGTTAGTCATAGTTATAAACATTAGTTTCCAAACAATCAAAAACTCATTTATTTGTTCAAATAGGGATAAGAATTTACACATTTCGGTACTTAGTAAACGGTCCTCGTGGGAACGATAATCCGGACTCTTAGGTCCATTTCAACTACTCTTCACGACCCGTTCACTTGCGGGGATATTTCGTATTGCGAGATATCGGTGAACAAGTTTTTGGCGCCGTTGCCGGGGAATGTTTTTACTAATATCGATACCAATAAATTCTTACTTTAATTTGAATTTTGTTTTTGCTTTATTTTAATTTAGTTAGATTTATTTTCGATTTTTCGTTATAAATTCATGTTAAGAAGGACTAAATCTTTTGAATTGCTTCCTCTTGATACAGAAATTGAACGCACTTTTCGACAAAGGCGCAAACAACAGTTGGAAGCAGCTCAACACACAGATTTAGCAATGGCAGACAATCCAATTCAGCAAAACCAAAATAATCTGCCAGCAGAAATTGTAGTTCAACAACAAAATCAACCGAACAATGGGATGCGAGCATTAAGGGATTACATGATTCCCCCAGTGGGAAATATTGGAACTTGTATAGTGCCGCCTGCTATACCTGCAAACAACTTTGAGATCAAGACTTCTTTGATTTCTCTGATCCAAAACTCTACCGTCTTTCATGGGCTGCCGTCTGAAGATCCACATGCACACTTGCGAACTTTTCAAGAGTTATGTGACATGCAGCGAATGAACGGGGTTCCGGGTGACGCAGTGAAGCTGAAATTATTTTCTTTCTCATTGGCAGACAAGGCAAAGGGGTGGTTTTACACGCTGCCCCTCCATACAATCACTACTTGGGAAGTAATGAGTCAAAAGTTTGTTGACAAGTTCTTTCCACCTGGCCGGATGTCAAAATTAAGGCGCGAAATCCTTTCGTTCAATCAACAGCCAGGAGAGTCTATTTTTGAAGCTTGGGAAAGGTTCAATGAGCTAGTTCGTCAATGTCCTACCCATGGAATAGCTGATTGGATCCTCATACAAACTTTCTACAACGGGTTGACCAATGATAACAAGAAGCATGCAGATTCAGCTGCGGGTGGGTCAGTGATGGATTTGACTTACGAAGAAGCCTACGAAATATTCGAGAAAATGGCAGCGAATAGTTATCAGTAGTACTCCGATCGCACTGCACAGAAATCTGGTGGAATAGCTGCGGTAAATGAAATTACAGCTATTAATGCTAAACTGGACGCATTGACAAGAAAATTTGACAACATGAATCAGCAGCCAGTGCTTGCAGCTCAGGCAACCACAGTTTGTGATTACTGTTTTGAGAATCATGCACTATCAGAGTGTCCAATGGCATATCAAGGTCAACCGGATAAAGAGCATGCAAATTTTGTTGGGAACAATCAGAGGCAGCAAGGAGGTATGTACTCACAAACGTACAACCCTGAATGGAGAAAGCATCCAAACTTTTCATGGACCAATAATCAAAGCACCCAACGACCACCAGGGTTTCAGCAACAACAACAACTACAGCAGCAACAACAAGTGAAAAAAACTTCGAGTGAAGAATTGATACTGCAGCTGCTGCAAAGCCATCAAGCTGATATTAAAGAAATAAAAACTCAGTTGGGACAGTTGGAAAACGCAAGTTCAGAAAGACAACAAGGTAAATTGCCAAGTAATATAGAAACAAATCCACGAGAACAGGTACAAGCCATTACAACCAGAAGTGGAGTTCAATTACCAGGAATTAGCGTGAAAGGAACAGATAACTCAGAAATACTAACAGAAGCAGTGGAGGAGAAAGAAGCTGATCACACGGAGAGTGAAAAGTCAACGGAAAAATCTGAAAGGGCAGAAGAAGCGGAGGTGAGGAAGGCCCCTTCCCCAGTTAAAGCCTACGTACCTCCCATACCATATCCACAGAGGCTGAGGAAGCATAAAATAGACCAGCAGTTTGCAAAATTTATTGAGAAAATCAAGCAGCTACACATCAACATTCCCTTCGCAGAGGCTTTAACCCAGATGCCGAGCTATGCGAAATTCATGAAAGAAATCCTGACAAATAAACGAAAGCTGGACGAGCATGAGACAGTGATGCTCACCGAAGAATGCAGTGAAATAATCCAGAAGAAATTGCCTCCCAAACTGAAGGATCCAGGGAGTTTCACAATCCCTTGCACTATTGGTTCTATTGAATTTGAATCTGCTTTATATGATTTAGGAGCCAGCATTAATCTAATGCCTTTATCTATTTTCAGGAAGCTCGGGATTGGAGAAGCAAAACCAACCACTATTTCCTTACAATTAGCAGATCGTTCGATAAAATACCCGTGGGGGTTGCTTGAAGACGTACTGATAAGAGTTGGGAAGTTTATTTACCCTGCAGACTTCGTTATACTGGATATGGAAGAAGATAAGACAATTCCTCTCATCTTGGGGCTACCATTCTTGAGAACGGGAAAGGCTTTGATAGATGTTCACGAAGGAACACTAGTGCTTCGTGTGGAGGAGGAGAAGATCACCTTCAACATCTTTAAGTCTATGAAATATCCCTCGTCATTGGATACGTGTTTCACGGTGGACACTGTGCAATAAGCAGTTCGTAGTGTATATGATGAGGAGCATCCTAAAGATCCATTGGAGGCGTGCATTGTTCAGTCAGAATCTGTAAACTCGGAAAATGAGGAGGTGGCAAGAATGGCTAATGAATTGGAGGCATCACCAAGGTTCACGTTGAGGGCAGGTCGTTATTTTGAACCATTAGGTGAAAATTTGCAGAAGTCCCGACCATCGTGTGAAAGTCCTCCCACTTTGGAGTTGAAACCTTTGCCAGCCCACCTGCGATATGCATTTTTGGGGGAGTCATCAACACTGCCTATTATTATTTCAAGCCACTTGACAGCTTTGGAAGAAGAACGGCTGCTTCGAGTGGTGAAGGAACACAAAACCGCAATAGGATGGACTATTGCCGATATCAAAGGTATTAGTCCGACTATCTGCATGCATAAAATTTTGATGGAAGATGATTCCAAGCCATCAGTTGAAGGACAGCGTAGACTGAATCCTACTTTGAAGGAAGTGGTGCGAAAAGAAATTTTAAAGCTACTTGATGCAGGTATTATATATCCGATATCAGACAGTGCTTGGGTCAGTCCAGTTCATGTAGTGCCAAAGAAAGGGGGCATGACAGTAATTGCGAATGAGAACAACGAGTTGATCCCTACAAGGACAGTGACCGGTTGGAGAGTATGTATCGATTATAGGAAATTAAATGCTGCAACCAGAAAAGACCATTTTCCACTACCGTTCATTGATCAGATGCTGGAAAAGCTAGCGGGTCATTCACACTATTGTTTTCTTGATGGATATTCGGGGTACAATCAGATTGCCATTGCCTTGGCCGATCAAGAGAAAACTACTTTTACCTGTCCCTATGGTACATTTGCTTTCAGGAGAATGCCGTTTGGACTGTGTAACGCTCCAGCAACGTTCCAGAGGTGCATGATGGCAATATTTTCCGATATGGTGGAGAGATTTATTGAAGTCTTCATGGATGACTTCTCAGTCTTTGGGTCCTCGTTTGATGAGTGCCTACACCACCTATCCCTAGTGCTTAAGAGATGCACGGAAACAAATCTGGTGTTAAATTGGGAGAAGTGTCACTTCATGGTGCACGAGGGAATTGTACTAGGACATCGGATTTCTGAAAAAGGAATTGAAGTGGATAGGGCAAAAATTCAGGTAATTGAAAAATTACCACCACCTAGCTCAGTCAAAGGAGTCAGAAGTTTTTTAGGCCATGCTGGATTTTACAGGAGATTTATAAAAGATTTTTCCAAAATCACGAAGCCCTTGTGTAGTTTATTGGAGAAGGACGTAGTCTTTAATTTTTCTGAAGAGTGTTTGTCATCCTTTACTATACTCAAAGAAAAATTAACTACCGCACCAATTATCGTGGCACCGGACTGGAGTTTGCCTTTTGAACTCATGTGTGACGCGAGTGACTACGCTGTGGGAGCAGCATTGGGGCAACGAAAGGACAAAATTTTCCACGTAATTTATTATGCCAGCAGGACTTTAACAGATGCCCAGATAAATTATGCCACAACTGAGAAAGAGCTATTAGCAGTGGTGTTCGCCTTTGACAAATTCAGGTCTTATCTTATAGGATCAAAGGTAGTGGTGTACACAGATCATTCGGCGTTGAAGTACTTATTTGGAAAAAAAGATGCCAAGCCTAGACTGATCAGATGGGTTTTACTGCTTCAAGAATTCGATATTGAAATCCGGGATAAAAAAGGTACAGAAAATCAAATTGCGGATCATTTGTCCAGATTGGAGCAGGTAAATGAGGAAAATCTTGAAGACATAAACGAAGTTTTTCCAGATGAACAGTTAATGCTGTTAGCCCAGATGATGCAGGTAGAAGATAATAAGGGGCCCTGGTTTGCAGATTATGTAAATTACTTGGCCAGCAACGTTTTGCCTCCTGATTTTACTTACCAGCAGAAGAAAAAGTTCTTTCATGATCTGAGGTTCTTTTATTGGGAAGATCCATTTTTGTACAGAAGGGGACCTGACCAAATAATTCGACGGTGCATTCCAGATGAAGAGATTTTATCGGTTCTAGAGAGGTGCCACTCAGCCCCATATGGTGGACACATGGGAGCCGCTAAAGCGGTAGCTAAAGTCTTGCAATGTGGGTTTTATTGGCCAACAGTGTTTAAGGACGCCTTCTCGTTTGTAAAGGCATGTGACCGGTGCCAACGAACAGGTAATATATCATCCAAGCATGAAATGCCGCTTAACAGTGTTTTGGAGGTTGAAGTGTTTGATGTATGGGGAATAGACTTCATGGGTCCGTTCCCACCTTCATACAACAACAAATACATACTGGTGGCGGTTGACTATGTATCGAAGTGGGTGGAAGCAAAGGCATGTCCGACCAATGATGCTAGAATTGTGGTTGAATTTATACGGAAAAACATTTTTACTCGCTTTGGAGCACCAAGAGCGATCATAAGTGATGGGGGAACTCATTTCAACAACAGGTTGTTCAAGGCAGTATTGGCCAAATATGGAACTCGTCATCGCATGGGAACAACTTATCACCCACAGACTAGTGGGCAAGTGGAAACTTCAAACAGGCAGTTGAAACGGATTTTGGAAACAACAGTGAGGTCATCCCGTAAGGACTGGGCCAGCAAATTGGATGATGCTCTGTGGGCATATAGGACAGCTTTCAAGACTCCCATCGGGATATCACCATTTCAGTTAGTATATGGAAAAGCATGTCATCTGCCTGTAGAATTTGAACACAAGGCATACTGGGCTTTAAAGCACTTGAACCTGGATATAGACTTGGCCAAAGATCAGAGATTCTTGCAGCTAAATGCATTGGATGAATTTCGCTTGGGAGCCTATGAGAATGCTTCCATCTATAAAGACCGGACTAAGAAGTGGCATGATCGCCACATTCACAAGAGAGAATTTCAAGTTGGGGACTAGGTGCTCCTGTACAATTCGCGCTTAAAGCTTTTTCCTGGAAAATTGAGGTCGAGATGGTCTGGTCCTTTCACAATTGCTCAAATATTTCCATATGGCACTTTCGAGCTTCATCATCCGACTAAAGGACATTTTAAAGTTAATGGGCAAAGAATCAAGCACTACTATGAGGTGGATTTTGATAAGGAGAAGTCACACAATGACATCACCATTCCAGAGTAAACAACGCAGAAAGTCGGGCTTGAGACTATAAACGGAGCGCTTGTTGGGAGGCAACCCAATTTTTCTTCTCTTGCAATTTTTATGTTTTATGTTTACCTTAGTTTCGTATTTTTATCAATTCTTTATCGTTGTTGCTTTCATGTCATTTGCATTAGTGAGTCTTTGGATGTTTTCGTATGTGTTCAAACATTTTTGTGCTCGTTTCATTCATGTCAGTCCCTCTTTGCATGATTTGGCATTTTAGGCATATTTTCAGATTTCTAGGTAATTTTGAGAATTATAGATTTTAGTTGTCACTCCCGACCCCCTCGCGAGTTGTGCAAGGGTTAATGTCGATTTTCATGCTCATCCACGTTTTTCTATCATTTCGTGGCATTTGTTTCATATTAACTTAATTTCATATAACCAAAAAAATATATATATATATTTTAAGGCATAGTCGCGATCGCTGATTTACCAAGTCAGTGATCGCGACTTGCCGCATAATTGTCAGCAGAAGTTTTTTTACGTACCCACGCGAACGCTGGAAGGATACCCACGCAATCGCGTGGGTGACCTGGGCGCGAGATTTCATTTTTTAAACCCGGCAGCAGTCATTTGGCTATTCATATCGCTGCCGGGTGAACCATCCCACTCTCGCCACCAGTTGGGTCATCCCTCGATTCTTGAAGATTACCACCATCTTTCTCGTGCATCATCACTATTTTCAACACCCCTAATCACATTATCAAGGTATGCACTCATGTTATTTTTTGTATTTCTCTCCTTTTGACCGAATGTGCCCTATTGTTGAGATTATGTTTATTTGATCGATTGGAGTTTGGGCTTAGGGTGTATTTTGGTTTGGATATGTTTGGAAATGATGGGGTAATATTTTTGGGTAACTTCATTTGCCCAAGGTTGTGATTTATGCATATACTGAGTACTGCCTTCAAAGTGTTCGATGAAATTTCCCAACGAAAGTTTTGATGCAATTTGGAAAATTCACTCGGGCACATATCCTTGTTACATGTTTTTCACTGTTTTTGTGCTATAATCTCGCTGTTTGACTCTTTGCATTGCCTCAAGTTGCATATTTCAATATCTAGCACCATTGCAGCCACTGCAGGGTCACTGCAAGGCCACTGCAGGGCCACTGCAAGGCCATTGCACACTCGCGTCACCACTTCATCGCGATTTTTCTATGTGCATCTGATTTCTGTCTGCTCTTAAATTTTCATATGCTACTCTTGGATTGTACTACTTTATTGTGCTCGGGACACGTTTCAATAATTTTACTTTTTTGGGCACGACAACCGAGGTTGAAAAGCACCAGTCGGGCTGTTTGTCTTTCATTTATTTTTCTCACTAGTTTGGGGGTTTGTAAAAATTTTCTTATACTTTTTCCACTCTCACATTGGTTCTAATGATGCGTTTGCTCTGTGTAGGTACAATAATGCCTCCGAAAGCCACGGCTGCTCAGAAAGGGAAGGGACAGGCTGGGCCTTCTAAGCGCAAACGAGGATCCTCCTCTGCGGATCCTGAGGTTGATCAGGGGAACATAGGAGATATACAAAGGTTTGTGGGGAGCGAAGAATTGCGCAGATATGATGTGCTGCTTAAGGGGAAGAAAATGTGGAATGAACGTGAGGTCATTGTAGCCGATTTCCCGGATACTGAGCTCGCCCACCTTATAGAGAGAGCTGGTTGGCACAAATTGGCAGGCACACTGCACAAGCCATATCCACTTTTGGTCAAGGAGTTCCTAGCCAACTTCAACCATGCCATCGAGACAGAAGGTGCCCCACACAGGTATAAGACCTGGGTGCGTGGTAAATGGATCCGATTTTCCCCGGCTGTCATTGAGCGGGTTTTGGAGCTTACACGAGAGGGGATTGAGCCGGTCCCTAGTGATTTGGACATTGATTTGATTACTGACTTCCTGTATGGCCGGCAGCATGTGGAGTTGGAGAAGCCAGGGCGCTTTGAACATGGGGAGCTCACAGAGAGTATCAGGGTCCTGCACATCTTCATGTGCCATAACATCGATCCCACTTCCCACAGGACAGAGTTTAATGAAGACCGGGCCCGCTTAATTCATCATCTAGCCAGGGGGCGCAAGTTGGATTTAGGGAGGCACATTTTTGATTTTATTATCACACTTGCCTCCCAGCTGGACTCCGGCCGCCAGATCATATTTCCTTGTTTGATCAGTGCGATCTGTGTGGCCGAAGGAGTGGATATTTTACCCCTTGAAGAACCTGCACCTCTCGGGGCCATTATCAACAGACGCACCCGAGAGAGCACGAGGCCTAGGGTACAGCGAGGTCCACCTGCTCCTCCACCAGCCCCAGTGGATCCTGTTGACCCAGCTGTACGAGCAGAACCATCCGCACCAGCCGCTCCAGCTGCACCAGCACATGTGCCAGCTCCTCTTGGAGATGAGAGGCTCCTAAGGCAGATACTTTTGGAGTTGACTGACCTTACTCGCGCCGTTAACTTGAGGAGGGAGGCTGAAGTTGCACAGCACAGGCAGTTAGAAATCTTGGAACAACGACTTGACCGTCTGGTTCAGGGTAATATCGCTGGGGAGCAGCGCATCATGCGCCATACGATGACAGAATTCAGCGATCAGTTGTCACGGATACAGGCTAGGCTCTTCTCTATGGAGAGCCGACTGGAAGGAATCGAGCGGAGATCTGAGGGGATTGAGGCGAGATTGGAAAGGATAGAAGGGAGATTGGATTCCGACGCAGCAGGACCATCTCAGCCACAGCCGCAGGACCTACCCCCAGGAAGTTCTTGATCTTTTTCTTTTTATCTTGCCTTCCATTTTTGATCTTTTTCTTGCTTTATTGTTCATTGAGGGCAATGTAATTTTTAATTTTTGGGGGTGGTTGTTTAATTTTAGGCTGTATTTATTTTCGATCATTAATAGTCAGTAACTCTTCAAACCTCTATTAATCAATGCAACTACTTGGTCCTTTTATTTGATGTTAAAAAAAAAAAAATGTTGACACACTTATTGCCTAGGAAATAGTATGAATCAATTTATGTTTAGGCTTGAAAATTGAACAACATGAAAGCATGAACTTATTTCTTAACTAGTTATGTTTTGCTAGATTCATATTTATTTGCGCACATAGCCAATGTTGGGTAATTGCTTGTGTGTGGGATTGTGTTTAATACATGTGGGGTAGAGTTTGTGCAATTGGAACTTAAGAATGACTCAAAAATCCCTGAACATAGATCGTTAGACATCTCATCCCTAATTAGAACCAATCATGCTAAAATGCAAGTTTGGGGGTAAAATGGTTGGAATTTGTGTGTGTTGGCAGGTTGGAAGTCTGTGGTTTTTGGTTTTGCACTTTAGTCAGTGCAGTTTGGTCAACTGGTATAAACCATTTCCAGCATAAAAACAGAAAAATGCTGAAGGTCTTATTCTGCTCTTCAAATGCCTTTTTGACTCGAGTAAGTAAGTCCGAGGGGTCTTTCAAACCTGGTGCCCTAAAGCCAACTGGCTTGGGAGTCATCGACCTAAAGCTCCCTACAGGGGTCAATTAGAAAGCAAGTACGGAGAGTGGACTTACACATAAGACATTATAACATCTTTAACTTTTTTGTTTAAGCCTTTATGACTCGGGCAAGTACGTCTGAGGGGTTCTTTGAACCTGGTACCCTAAAGCCGTCTGGTTTGGGAGTTACCGATCTGAAAGCTCGCTACAGGGGTCATATAGAAAGCTCGTATGAAAAGTTCTGCACAAAGATGGTAAAAGACAGGGACAATTAAAAGAAAAAGTCGTCCATAAAAAAAATAATATTGCATGGTATAAGCTTTGTGGACTGAACTGTGGTGGTTGAGGTTGTAGAAGTGGGGACTGCTTTCTTTTGATTTGTTGTGCATGCATATTTTTGATTTTGACTGCCTTGTGTGGAAAAAGCTAAGAATATTTTTAGAACCCACATAGATAAAAACCTGGGATGCGAGAGAAAAAAAACAGAAAGTGGTGATCATCCATGAGCGTTGAAAGGAATTTTATTAGAAATCATAGATTGACCACATGGGATTCGGGCTGGATTATGCATAATGAGCCACACAGTGTTGAGCACATCTTTTGCATAAGTATGCGTTTGACATTGGCTATTCACACACACACTTGAAACTCTGGCATGATATAACTAGAAAGTATTTTACATTATTGTTCATAACTCGTGCTTAGAGCGTAAATTGATTTGGACTGTGGAGGCATATGGTAAGCATGTTGGCACAACAAAAATACCTTATATCGTGTCTATTTGATTTTGTAAGTCATCATCCGTTATTCGAGGACGAATAACAATTCAAGTTTGGGGGTATTTGATAGGTGTATTTTATACACTTGGGGATATGCCAAAATGAGAATTTACCGTGTTGATTTATGAATTTATTCTACCTAAATTGTATTTAATAATTGTTATTTCAGATTTTAGTCAAAAAGAGGAACAAGGAAGCAATTACGGGAAATAAAGGTCAAAAGAAGGAGAATTGAAGAGAAACAGAAATTCTAGGGTCTAATTGATCAAATCAATAGTGGGGGATTCATTTTGCAAATAAAATCAGGGGACCAACTTGAAGGCCAAGAGAAAGATGGCGAATCGCGTGTCAAACCTCCAGGTCGCGATCGCTGAGGCTCAAGGTCAGTGATCGCGACTTGGCGACAAAATGCATGCAGAGCGAAATAAGGCTCTCCCACGCGATCGCTGACGTACCAACCACGCGATCGCGTGGGTGTCCGACTGGGCCTGTACTGGGCTTTTGTGCGCGACTTTAAGAGGGAGACTCGGGGAAATTGACCTAAGTGGTAACAGAGGCGTGAGGAACAAAAGAGCAGTTTTGTGCAGAGCTGAATATTGGAGGATTCTTGGCTATTCAACATCGAATTGACGAGGAGACTCAAGCACAGAAAAGCACAGGAAAATAGGAGCTAAACACGGGAAAGCAAATCTTGGTGCAAGACTTCTTTTCTCATTGTTGAATTCATAAATTCCAGCATGTTTAATTTTAATTCAGATTGTTTTTATTATTCAGTTATTATGTGTAATTAATCCTAACGTTGGGAATCACGACGTAGCCTAGTCATATTACTTTAATTCCATGTTCCTTGTTTTAACGCCGTAATTCATGTGTTGGTTTATTATTGCGTTTAATGCTTGAATGAATTGGCCACTTATTCATGACTCTATGTGTTATTTCCATAATCCGAGAGGTGAGTTAATAACATAGATCTAGGTAATGAATCCATTAATTGAACGAGAGATAGAGATATACTTTCGTGATTAGTGCGATCATGTTTAAGTTCTCGCGTGTAATGCATTTAGGTAAGGAATATTCGGACCCGCTGTAGAGATACAAGGTTGACTTATCTAGGTAGAGTTGATTTAAACTCGAGAGAGGAATCTCAACTTAATTTAGTGAACTTGATCGATCACATATTTAGAAAATAAAATCTAGAACAGGAATTGATTTAATTGGCTAGGTGAACTCGTGAATCCCAACCACTTTCAATCATACTTAAAAACAATCAGCAATTGCGAAACCTAAATTTTGTGCAAAGTTTTAATCTGTTAGTCATAGTTATAAACATTAGTTTCCAAACAATCAAAAACTCATTTATTTGTTCAAATAGGGATAAGAATTTACACATTTCGGTACTTAGTAAACGGTCCTCGTGGGAACGATAATCCGGACTCTTAGGTCCATTTTAACTACTCTTCACGACCCGTTCACTTGCGGGGATATTTCGTATTGCGAGATATCGGTGAACAATCTCCAACCATGCCAAGACTTTCCATGCCACCACCAACCTCTAAATAAATGTTGGTGGGCTGCAAAGACCAGATTCGACATTGGAGAATTATGAGGATTACTTAAACTGCAACACAACACATCAAATCCAATCGCCAAATTCGACGACGAAAACACCATCTTCCAATTTGATTGCTCGGGTTCTTTTATTCGTAAGTGGGCAGTCTAGACACTGCAAATCTGGTCAAGGCTTATTGTTCGTGTAATGCACCCTTCTGAAGTTCGATCGCTGGAGTCCGCTCCTTCTCCTTCGTTGTTGATGTCTCCAGCCCTGGCTCAATGATCAAGCAAAGAGTTGGTGGTTGTGCAGTGGTGCCGTGGTGGCAGTGGCATTGGTGGTTTTAGGCTGCGGCCATGATTATGTTGTTGGGGAAGGGGATGGTGGTGGCTCGGTGGTGCTTCGTTGGTGTTTAAGAGGGTGGTGGTGGTGGTGGTTGTCCTGTGGTGGCGGTGGGGAGTTGGTGTGACTCAGTTGGTATTTTTTAGTTTTTTTCCTTTGTGGCGTAAAGATCGGTTTGATTACATTTTTAAAGTAACCAGTGCAATTAACCTAACCCTAATACTATAACCCAGGCACATTTTCGCACAACCCAATACAAGTTATAAGCCTGTATATGCCTGTTATAGTGAAGCTACCAAGGGAGCCTGATCAAACCCAATTGAACTAAGCTCCAATAAATTAATTCTAATCTGGTCAACTCTTGACCAGTCAAAATAATTTATTAATCACGTTCTATTCCACTAAAAGAACTAGACTGCACTCTTACTACAATTCTAATTACTAAAACAATAACCAATAATTATATCCTCTGATTTACCGCTCTTACATGTTATCACTGTCGATCAACTCAAATAATCGAAGTAAGGTAAAATGACCAAAATACCCTTATCTAATATTAATAAATTCTCAACTATCATCTTCTATCCGACAATTCTATGTGATCACATCACATCATATAATTCAACAATCATTGTACTGAGCTCAGATTTAACTGTCCACTAGAAGAATCAGTGAGTTCATGATCATACCTAAAGGTGATATATTCCATAATACGAATATATGTTCCTCGTTAGTTTACTTTAATTCCGAAAGTATCGAGATATTGATCTACAATTTTATCTTACTCATTGATACCTCAAAGAACTTCAAGCTAGTAATAGAAGTTCATTATCTGATCAGGATTAAAGTTTCACGTAAGATAGTCAAGTGAAATTAAATTTGTATGGTCAATGTCACAAATTAATTTCACGTGGTCCCGTTCAATACATATCAAATGTACTCTTATTTTCATTACCAAAATCAAAGATACATTTTAATAAAATCGAGATGATCAAAATAAATTTTCCATATTTATTTACTGATCGTGAATAATAATTTTAGATCGAATTAAAAATTAAATCTTCCTATGTTTAACGACTTAAACACTCAAGTAGTAATATTGAATCGATCTATGGACTAATGTAAGCTCAAAATAATATAATTAACGATTTAATCAATATATCAATAAACAATATTTTATTCCAATATGTCACGAGTATAAATAAATTAACTCCGCGGGCATACCCTATCCAACAACATTTGCTTTCACGTGGAGGATGTGTTACTTTGATTAGATTAGTCCTCAACTCTCTCCCATTATACCTTCAATCTTCAGCTCTCTCCCATTATACCTTCAATCCATTATACCTTCAATCTTCAGCTCTCTCCCCTTATACCTTCAATCTTCAGCTCTCTCCCATTATACCTTCTTTAGATATTGCAGCCTCCTAAGGCTATACTGAAGAAAGTTGAGAGCATCTTTGCATGATTTCTTTGGGATCCCAAGGATCATGCACGCATGCTACATTGGCAGAGATGGAATGATGTTTGCCTTCCTACTGATGAGGGTGGCCTTGGCTTTCAGACGACTGCAGGACACAACTGATTCTTTCTCGATTAAGCTATCGTGGCTCTTTCGATCCCAGAGATCTCTTTGTGCTCAGTTTCTACTGGGAAAATATTGCATGGGAACACAACGTATACTTGCTGCTATTCGATACTCGGCCTCTCGTGTATGGTAGAGGTTGAAGAGGGTTGGACTACAGGCTGAACCATATATTACGTGGTATCTTGGGGCTGGACATATATTCTTCTGGCATGATTGCTAGATGGGGGACACATCACTAGCTGCTTTATTCCCATATAGGCACCACACCCTGGAGAGGGTGCAAGACTTTTATGATTATATTGGATGGGACATTGGTTGACTTCTTTAGAGCCTCCCACTTGTTATAGCAAAGTAGATTGGGGAGATCCCTCTATGTATTGATGTTCCTGATCATATTATTTGGAGGGATACTTCAGATGGTAGCTTTGCTACCAAGACTGCTTGGGGAGTTGGTCCGAACAGGTCAATAGTCCCAAGATACATTTCGTTTGACCTGGAGCACCATACTTCCTCTCACACTCCCATTCTTCATTTAGTGGCTATGGCAGGGGCTAATCCCTTTTGATACTGTTATCCAAAGGTGGATTAGATGTCATCTGGCTTCACGCTGCTAATGTTGTTCACAGATTGAGACTCTTACTCACATTTTCATGGGACGCATGATATCAGATCAGGTATGGAGCCATTTTGGAGATATATTTCGGGTATCTATGACTCTGAGCGAGGACTTCAGGCAGAGATTCCAGAGATGGAGATATTCTGGACGACATGTACGATTGGAGCACATTCGCACTATCATTCCTTTATTGATTTTATGGTTCATTTGGATAAAGAGGAATGAAGCGAAACACAGGGGCATTCAGATAGTGTCCAGGAGGATTATTTGGAGTGTATATCGTATGCTCCCATTCTTACACACTGGACAGCTCTTCAGACCACAGCATTGGCATAGGGACTTGACTGTTGCCCCAATATTTAGTATTTCTCTTGCTCCATCTACTCCTCCATCCCATGTTTTAATTCGTTGGTGTGTTCCAACAGTGGGAGCCTTCAAGCTCAACACTAATGGGTGCGTTAAGGATGGTGCTGCTAGTGAAGGGGGTATTATTAGGGATCACACTAGAGACTGCATTATGGCTTTCTCGGCATACTATGGGGACTGCCCCTATTTTGGAGGCAGAGATACGATATTTTGGATGGTATTCTTCTTGCTCAGCGTCTGGGTATCACAGATATTTGGGTTAAGTCAGATTATGCAGTGGTCATTCATTAATCACTAGAAATAGCGGACCTTGGACTATTCAGGGCTATCTTAGACAAATCAGAGACATCCTCTACTTTGATAGAGACACTATCTCTCACATATATCGTGAGGTCAATCGAGTTGCTGACCTACTCGCATCTACAGGTTGGGATCAGTTGCACTTCCAGGAATATGGTCCTCAGGACCTCCCTCGTCAGCTCAAAGCACTTGTGCAAATTGACAAATATAGATTGCCCAGCTTCAGAGGACTCTAGCTTTGTTTTTCTCTACTTTTCATAATTTTTTAGGGGAGTAGTACTCACTTATTTACTGCTTTTCGTTATATCATTTTCCTTCTACTGCTTTGTTACTTTCTGGAAGTCAAGTTTATGCCCCCCCCCCCTCCTTACTTGTACTATTCATTTTAATTATTAACTCATGGCCCACATGAGTATAAACTATGAACGACTCTATCTAATAAAAACGACTCTATCTAATAAAAAAAGTTAGTCTAGCTTAAGATTTCTTCTAGGTGGGAATCTTGCAATGATATTTTCACCTTGTAGTCTTACACTACATTTTTTTTATTATTTTTCCTTCAGAATTAATTTTTCTGGCTTGTTTATGAAAATCAAACATTATTTGTTCTAGTATAGTAACTTCATGTTCTAATTCTTCAAATTTTTTATATATTATATGTTGTTTTCCATATATTACTATGAGGGCTAGTGCTAAAAGAAAATATTGATTTTATACTTATACTAATAGCCTTACTTTTATGTAACATTCTTAAGTTTCCAATTCTATAATAGAGATTGAAACGTTGGTCTATATTTTAGTCTATTATTGATACTGCATAATTTGGTTATGGTAAACTAGATTTCCTACAACAATCCCTAATAGAGCATGTGTAGGATCTTGTAGAATTCTGTTATTCATACAATAAATTTCAATTGGTATCTGATTCTTGTACTTCTTGTATTTCATTCATATACACGACTTCTTCAGAACCTTCATCGGATGATGTTTCTAGTTCATAAATACTACTACGTTCACTGCTTCAAGTCTCAAAATACTCAATTGGTTCTATATCGCTATCATCCTTAAATTCTTCATAAACTCTAAGAGTTTTTATATTTTGTCTATCTTTATTTTTAGGACATTGAGGGGGCAATGTATCATTTTTCATTACAAAATAAGCATCTACATTTTTTGATATATTTCTGTTTGGGCTTTTCAAACCAATTTATTTTTTTGAAATATTTTTTATATGGCTTGAAACTTCTTTTCTTGAACTTCTTATAATTCCTGAATCTTCTCTTCTATTTTTATATGGCTTATATTTATTTTTATGGCATCCAAATTGTTCTATTTGGCCTACATCCATATAACAACATAAAGAATTCTTTCTTATTTTCTATGTTTTTCTATTTTCTAGTGCTTATTTGCATCAAGTACTTATTATTCTTTTGGTAAATTTAATCCTACTTCCAAGGCTATGTATATTTTTTCCTTCTTCTCCTATAGGCAATGTTTTGTTATATTCCTTTAGCCACTGTTTGGTTGCTTTTGCTGAAAAAAATAGTTTTTTTGTTGTTTTTTAGGTAGATGGATGGTTAAAAATTGGAGAGAGAAAATGTGTAGGATTAAAGATTGATTGGGGAATTGTATAGTTTAAAAATTGGTTTAAAAACCAAAAAAACCCCCAAAAAAGGGGTTTACCGAACAGAGGCTTAATAACTTAGTTTCCCACGAAAATGATAATTTTGTAAAATAAGATCTTAAGTTTGGTTTATTATCTGTATGTTCTCATTGGCTAATTGTATAATATAGTTTATTGAATTTACATGTATATCTTTCTAATTCACAAATATCACACTCCCTTAAATTTTCTAATGCAGTCATTCCTTCATTACATTCATCTTGTTTCCTAACTTCTTTATCAATTGTATATATGTCTCCGAAAATTCTATTCTAAGGGCTTTTTCCAATATATTTAATACTTTTCTAATACTCTGATCATTATAAATATTTCTACTATCTAATGGTTAGATCCAGTGATCTAAAAAGCGTGAAGCGTGACGAAGCGTGGAGTCTAAGAGTCAAGCTTTTGAAGCTTAAAAATCAACAAACAATGTAACAATACAGTGGTTGTGTGTACTCATGCCTCTAACTCCAATGGGATGGGGTTAATTTCGGAGCGGGACATCTTGAGTCCTCCAAGTTTTTTGTCATCCCTAACAATACCTCTAAATGTATGTTTTATAAATCCAAAAGTTGTATATGTGTCCCATTTATCAAATTGGATGGCTAAATCAGTACTTTTTATCCATGTTTCTATAGCTCTTTTTATATCTATATACAATTTAAGTCTAACCATATTCCCATTGTGGATTGGTTCATTATATGATTTTATTGGATTTATTTATTTTATAGTTTGTTTTCTAAGATTTCCACTTTATCTGTTTCGAGTTTTTTTATATCTTTGGAATCCTTCATTCCTGGGGATAAGAGTTCCATAAGGATATTCAGTATTTTCGTCACTACTAAATTATTCTTTCACTTCACTTGTGGTTGAATTTGTATTCATTTTAGTATGTTCTACTTGTTTTGTTAATTCTTTTAACTGGATCTTATATTCATCGTGTTCTTCTCTCGTGAATTCTAAAAATTTTCTTTTTAATTCTTCTACTTCTATTATCGTAAATTGTTTTATTTAAGAATTTTTTTCTTTCCCTCTATTATCTTTAGACTTCTTTTTATAATATTGGAGAAGTTTAATTATAATTTTATCTTTTCCTTTTAAATTTTTATCTAATATAGTGTTTTCTACTTGCAAATTATATTATAGATTTTCCAATTTTTTATCCATCTCTTCAAACCTTCATTTATATTATTCTTTTGGTAAACAAGAATAACTTGATTTTTTATATTTTTCAACATTCTTTAGAAATTCTTCAATTATGCTTTCTTCTTCTGATTGATTCATCTTGATTTTTAGTTCGTAACAGGACTCTGATACTAGCTGTTACAAGAGTGCAGTGGAATTTCAGGAAATTTCTATTGTTAAATATTTTTGTTCTATTTTCAAAAATGTTACAGTTTTAAAGGTAATTTTAATGTATTTCACTAAAAAATTTCGCCACTGTTAGGTGCCATTAAATTTTGATTTTAATCTTAAGTTAAGGTCAATAACAAATTTTAACCACATATTTTATATGATTCACAATTTTTCAACGACCCCCCAAATAATGCTTCCCTCCTCAAATTCTTCCAAAATTACCATAAAAAAATTCTACACAATAAACCAAATATCTCCCCCTTTAGAGTATCTCCAATATACTCCATGAATTAGGGCTGACGTGGTAATGAATTAGACGGACTTTTAGAAAACGTGGATAAATAGACGGGGAAGTTTAAAATTTACTCTCCAATAATTACTTCTACATTTAAACAATTTTGATTATGTGGTATTTTTTTAAAATTTAAAATTAACAACTCATTCGTAAAATAATTAAACTAATCTTAAAATTTTCATTATTATAAAATATAAATGGTGTTTTCTTGGACTAATATTTTTATATAACTTTATGTAGCGACTTTTTTGTTGATAAATTAAATTTATTAAAAATGAGCGCACACATACACACACACTTTATGGGTTAAAAAATAAGGTGGCGTTCTATTTGTATTTTATTTTATATTTTCATTTTAGAAATTTTTTTGTGTTTCCTGTTTTTATTTTTGTTTTCAAATTTGCTGAAAACGCGTTTGATTTGTCATTTCTGAAAACTGTTTTTTAAAATGAAAAGCTGAAAATCACGTTCTGTTTGAATTTTTGTAGAATACTACTTAAACTATTTTTAATTAATTTGCTTGTAGAATACTACTGGCTCAAACTCAAATTTCCTTTCACAATACACTGAAAACATAGTTACATGCAACACACAAATGTGAGCATTAAGAGTCTATATTAACACAGCTTGGTCAGGTTCGGGATTTGAGTAAGCTTTAATTCAATTAAAATTTAGAAAATATAAGTTCTTTCAAAACCAGCAGAGTCCATTTATCAAGACATTTTTTGAAATATAACAAGAATTTTCACTTAATTTTTTATTTTTTGTAATGTTGATATTGAATTCAATAAAACTTTATTTAATCTTAGTTCCAAGTTATGACAATTTTCCAAAAAAAAAAATCTTTATTTAGACTTAGTTTCGAGTTAGGATAATTCTAAAAAATAAAAACTTTATATTTAACGTAGTTCCAAGTTAGGATAATTCTTAAAAAAAAAAAAATCCCAAAACGCTTTTTCCATGTTTTGAATATTTTTTTTTTTTGAAATACACACAAAACGCTCAAAACGAGGTATTGAACGTTTTGCTTTTTGTATACAATTTTTTTTTTTCAAAAATGCATTTTCGAAAATGGTAAAGAGAACGCGTTTTTAGTATTTTTTGAAAATAAAAATAGAAAACGACTTCAAAACAGTAAAGAAAACCGGACCTTGTTTATTCCCTTTTTTGGACATTTTAATTTTGAAAGCAAACTCCCAAATTTTCGAACTACATAATAATATTATTATTATATGAACTTTTAGATTTAATGTTATTTATTATAATTAAAATAATTATATAAAAAAAAAACTCCCAATTTTAATTTCAAAATTTAACGCCTTTTATTATACTTTAAAAATTATGAAATTAAATAAAATATTGAGTCATCAAGTCTTATAGCTACATAGAGCATTCTATGTTATCATAATCATATAATTCATAAAATGCATTTTTAATCAATTTCGTTAAACGTGTCAAATATTTTCTCCCCATCCATACACGAATCTCCGCTCAAACTTTCTGTAATCTCTTTTCATCAAAGCCTATTCAACATATTATCTCCAATTTTTCTATTCTTTCAAAACTGCCATCAAAGCTCGAGATTACGCTGGTAAACATTGCTCTAATCAGTTTCTACGCACAGTATAAGCGAGAGTTATGATTAGTGTGGAATCCCTTCAACTAATGAACCATTGGAGATCGACCTAAAAAAAGGTCCCGAGGAACAAATTCACTGCCGAAATTGACTTGAAAATGACGGTATGTTTTATTATTTACTGTCAATTTCTGTCTTAAAGCATTAGTTTTTGGATGGAGATTAGGCTTTCATAATTTGGTACATAGGAAGCAAAAAAAAAAAAAAATCAATAATTTTGATTGGCATTGTTAACTTGGAAATGTTTTCTTTCTCCTTTTTCGCACCACTCGAATGGCATCTAATTAATTTCAATTTGTTCATTGGTTTTCTACTATCAATTTGAGTCCTGCTTTGATCTTTGATGAATTCGGGCTTTTGGGTCTGCTCACTGTAACTTTTGGGATAAAAGATTCTTTTAGTTCGAATTACATGGATAAATTGTTTTACTATAAGTTATATGTGAAATTATTATGGGTTATATATATATATATATATATATATATATAAAGAAAAGAGTTGTAATAAATGTACTATGTGTAAATGTGTTACATTGGAAATGAAAAAATTAGATTAATATATTTGAATATAAATAATGGGATATCTATGTAAATGTGTTATGTAGAAAATGAAAAAATTGGATTAATATATTTGAACATAAATAAATATGGTATCTATGTAAATGTGTTATGTAAGAAATGAAAAAATTATATTAATATATTTGAACAGAAATAAATGTCATATATATGTAAATGCGTTATATCGAAAATGAAAATTTTGGATTAATATATTTGAAAATACGTGCTATATAAATTTGTAAAGTTAGAAATGAAAATTTTGAATTATTACATTTTGAAAATAAATAAATAAAATCATTGAAATTTTACTTCCTAATATGTTAATAAATGAGTAAGTTCTTTATTTATTATGTGTAAATGTGTTACATTGGAAATGAAAAAATTAGATTAATATATTTGAACTTAAATAATGTGATATCTATGTAAATGTGTTATGCAGGAAATGAAAAAATTGTACTAATATATTTGAACATAAATAAATGTCATATCTATGTAAACGTGTTATATTGAAAATGAAAATTTTGGATTAATATATTTGAAAATAAATAAATACATGCTATATAAATTTGTTAAGTTGGAAATGAAAATTTTGAATTTATATTATATATTTTGAAAATAAATAATAAAATCATTGAAGTTTTACTTCCTAATACGTCAATAAATGGGTAGGTCTTTCAATAAGTACATTACAAAAATAATTATTTATTTATTATCAATTTTTTACCATCAATGATAAATTGGTAGAAAATTTAATCATTTTGACAAAAAATTGGTATGTTTAAAAAATAAGGAAAAATAAAATATATTAGTTAATATATTTGATTTCGAATAAAATATATGTAAGGAAAGTTAATTAAAAATTATAACATATTAAAAGGAAAATATGTGATAAGGTTGGCAAATTTTCAGACAAAAAACGTAAATAAAAGTCAAAAGAAATTTAATATAAAAAATTTAATTAAGTGTTAAACTTTGAGTGGCGCGGTACACTGAGTGTACATACAGAATTTTTTATTTTGATTAGTTTTGTCTTTTTTAAAGTTTCAAACTCAATAACGCGTGTTATGTAGGAAATGAAAAAATTGGATTAATATATTTGAACATAAATAAATGTCATATCATATCTATGTAAATGTGTTATATTGAAATGAAAATTTTGGATTAATATATTTTAAAATAAATAAATATATGCTATATAAATTTGTTAAGTTAGAAATGAAAAAATTGAATTAATATATTTTGAAAATAAATAAATAAAATCATTGAAATTTTACTTCATAATATGTCAATAAATGAGTAGGCTCTTCAATACACATGTTACAAAAATAATTAATTATTTTCTATAAACTTTTTAACCACATATATTTTCTCTCTCAAATTTTCAGCCGTTTTTTTTTATCTCAAAATCATAAATAAACAAGTTTATAAACTAAACAGTATTACCAAACGAAGGCTTAATCATTTCATCATTTTGACAAATATATTAATTAATATATTGAATTTTAAGTAAAATATATGTAAACAACACATTAAAAAATATGGTTAATCAAAAATTATAATATATTAAAAGGGAAATAGGCAATGAGGTGGGAAAATTTTCAAAGAAACACATAATTAAAAGTCAAAAGAAATTTTATATAAAAAATTTAATCAAGTGCCAAATTTTGAGTGACGCGGTATACTTAGAGTACATGTAGCATTTTTTTATTTTGATTAGTTTTGTCTTTTTTTAAAGTTTCAAATTTAATGACATTTTGTATTGAAATTTTATTTGAATTATGTTTTTATTTGATATATTGTATAATCAAGATATTTTCAAAATTATGATTTAAAAATTATATATTTCGTGCATCGCACGGGTAGACAACTAGTTAGATTAAGAACCAAAGTGGGATTATTTTACACAAGTCTTTAACCTTTAACCAAGGTTGGAAAACAATAAAAATGTTAGTCGAATTAAATTCTGAATTATTTGTGGAATTTTACAATCCAAATTTCATTATAGCATGTTTGGTAGGGAGAACAGGATAGTATGGATAGTATTAAAAAAGCAAAAGCAAAAGCAAAAGCAAAAGCAAAAGCCATCTCTCTGTATTAAACATGCACTAGGAGTTTGTTAAGGTCGATTGCTTATGGAGAATAAATTCTGATGCTGACTTGATTTTCACTCTCAGTGCCTTCATGGTAAAGAAAAAGAGAAGCCATTAATGTCTAGGGAAAATAACTATTTAGTTATTATATTTTGGAGGCTGTTACTTTCGCATACTCGGCATTTGCAATTTATGCAATGTATGGTTCACGTCCCCATTGTTCAATCCAAATTAGTCGGTGTATTTAACACTATGTTTAGTATATTTATTCTATGCACCAAACTCCATTTTGCAAAGACTGCTTTGAAGTGGGATTTTGGTAAATTTTGTTGTCACGGATCAAATTGTTTACTACACAGGCATTTTCTCCTTCAATTTCTTATGTTTCTATTCAAATCAAAGAGGTTAAAAAATATGAAAATGCTTGTTCTAATATGATGTTTGTATGGTTTTGATTTGTATCATTTTCTATGAATAGGTAAAGCTACGAGGCCAGGCTTAAGAAGTTTCATTAGGCAATTTCCAGTTGATTCAAAAGGTAACTAATGCTCTTAATCTGTTTAACTGGTTCTTAGTTTCCTTTAAGAGTTTTTTTTTTTTGAAGTACAAAAGTAGATGCAATGTTGGAGACCTACTTAAAATTTATTCCGTATGAGTTATTTTGATTTAAATGTGTATGAGGCATCATTAAGTTAATGACATAGGATTATCGCCTACTCTTGTATATGAAATTGTTACTTAGATTTTCTCCAATTCAAAATTTGTAATACCTTTCTATTTTTGGAATCAAAATGGTCCAATTCATAAAATACAAATGGAGCTCCGGTTTTACACTCCAACTCTACAGGCTGCTTCCTTTATTAAGATTAAGTAAATAAACTAAAAAAATTACATCTTTTTTTCCTTTTCAGGAATGTCCTTTCGCTTTTGAATCTTTTTTTTTCGTGCACTATTATCCATAGATATATTATCAGTGGTGGTAGTTTTAATAGTTGATAGTAACATCAATATATAACTTTTTACCTGTATAGAAGATGGAGTACTAAATTCATGTTCTATTGCAATAAGAATAAGAACTGAACAAAAAGGTGGTTGATTAGAGGGAGTTTATTATTAGGGAAATTTTCTGTCATTTATGGATATTCAGGATTATAGTTTTGTTTCTTCATGGGGTTTTTTATGGAGTGTGAATTTAAGTGATATTTAAAGTTGGGTGTCTAATGATTTAGAGATGATATTACATCAAATTGCTTGTGATTTCATGAGGAGGGCTCTACATAGAGTTAATTGTTGAAATTTATTTATTGTCTTTCAAGAAAGGGAACACTAAATTTGATGATAGGAACAATTTGATGGATCATGGTTAGTACTATGCCATGAATATAACCCTGGATTTAGGAAAGGGGATGCATTGAGAAAGCAAAATGTGCTAAGATTAAGTTCCATCAAAGTAAAATGCTTTTAATAGTTAAAAAAGAAGCAAACCACTCTTAGGGTGTGTTTGAAACACCATCTTTTCCATGTAAAAGAAAATTTTCCACGACTTTTTCCAACTTTTGGTGTTTGACATGCATTATTTTCTCGGCAATTCATTTTTCCTCTTTTTCCTTCACGCGCGCGTTTTCCCTCTTTTTGGTGAATTAGTTTTCCTAGCCAACTAGTAGAATTTATTTTGCAGGAAAATTTTTTAACCATTTTCGTCACGTTTGATCATTTTTGTTGTTGTTAATTTATTTGTTTTTTGCCCAAAAATTAACATTATTATTATCAAGTACAAATATATGAAAAAAAAATTTTAAAAAATTGTTTTGACTAAAATAGCTAAATTTTGCTTTATTTGCCATGGAATATAATGTTAATCAAACAACAAAAGTTGAAAAATTTCCCAATTTTTCCACCTAGAAAATTAATTCAATCAAACACATAAAACATCCTGGAATTCATTTTCTTTCCACCCAAATTCCACCATCGCTATCAAACGCAGCCTTATTTCCTCTTTCCCAACTTCCCACCTTCCAAAATAGAATAGAAAAAAATTGTTATATTGATTTACTTGAACAAATAAAGGAAACAAACCTCTTATTTCCACTTAGTTGAATGGTTTATTAATTTACTCCAGCATATATCTATTTTGGTATTAGTTTTTTTCAATTGCCTATTGTTTATGTATTCTCATTTTAGATAAATCATTTTACAATGCGTTCGGGAACATTTGTTTATAATAAACACAATTTCCAATACCAATTTTTAACCACATATCTTTTCTCTCTCCAATTTTAACCACACATCTTACCTAGAAAACACAAATAACATCAATCATTATTATTTATAACAGTTTCCGAACAGGGCATTAGTTGTTGAATATCTTCTCTCTTGTGAATGTACACTTGGTAGATGATAGGATGATGATGCTTCACTTGTATAATCATGGTGTAATTGTAACTCAATCATTATCTTACTAATCGTCATTTATATATTATTTTTCCGTCCAACAATATTTTTTCAATTTACAAATTTGAAGTTATATCTTATAGTTGGATTCCACCTCTAGAAGCTGGTATACTAGTAACCGATCCCAGCAGAAGTCCAAAACCGATACTAATCCCTGATCCGTAACCTCAAAACCCCAAAGCAGCCCTTAAGAACGCAGTCGAACTTGCAGCGTGAAATTGACAGTGGAGAATATGGTAGAAGCAGAAGAACCACTGGAAATTGACGTACCATTGAAACGAAAAAGTAACTCAAATAAGCAAAAAACTCGAGCACGATCCACCGAAGTAGCTCGTAATACAGAGCCCGCTCAATTTTCAGGCCTGACAGAACAAATCAATTATTGTACTACTTCACCAGGAGTCATATCTTCAATTTTCGATTATTCAGTTGAAAATCACTTCAAAGCCGTTGATACAATATTCAGACTCTGTGGAGAGCCAGAAATAATCGGTTCTAATCAAACTGAAATCCAACGATTCTCCAATGCTATTACATTCTTAAGGTAATACTAATGATTTTTATTATAAATTTGATATTTTTTGGTTAACTGGAATGAAATTGTTGAGACTGTTGATTTAAGCAATAAGATTTGGATTATGATATGATATGATTGTAGAGAGTGGAGGCATTTTTCTTACCCGCCAAGGATCATAAGGTTTGCTTGTCAAAAAGAGATTAATAATTCCAAGGGAAAAGATGTAATAGGTGGGATTACCTTGCCTCAGTTTTCTGCTGCTACTGTTCCTAAGGTAAGTTGCATAATGACTTTGCAAAAATGAAATTGGGGAAATTTTTTGGAGTGAATTAAATAGTACCTAACTGAATTGTTTTGGAATGCAGGAGGCACAGAATGGGGGAATGGTTGCAGGTTCTGAACCTAGGTAGGTTGAGGAATTGGATTGAGATGTGCTATTGAAACGTATGTTGAATTCATATCTATTTATTTTGTACTCACTGAAGCTTGCTGCAGCAAAGACTGTGTAATGTATGTTGGAGGCAATGTTTGGGCTGTAGACTGGTGCCCTAGAGTTGACCGCAGTTCTCGCAATCACATTACGTCTGAGGTATTTCAATTAGTATTACTTTCTTCTGTTCACGTTTTTTTTTTGGGTTAACTTTGGTGGGGTTCCATTACTTGTAGAAGTGTAATTAGTATGTTTAACAAACACAAGAACATGTATTAGAATAGTTGAAGATCTTATATATGATAGAAAATTGTTGAATCAGTGAATATCCTGCCACAGAGAAACCTTAAAATACATAATTTTACTATAGCAAATTTGGAAGGAAAAAAAATGGAAAGAAAGAAAAAAGGAATGGTACTCATTTGTCTATAGTTATGATTGACATTATATAACAACGTGCAGAAGGAAAGGGTTTCTAATATTCCTTATCATAGATAACCTCCAGTAGTTCATACATCTTGGAGTATAAGTTAGTTATGAAAATTTCCCATTATTGATAATCTAGTAATTGCTGCACAGAAGATAAAACACTTCTATTTTTAGAACATTTATTTAATGAATATATTTGCAGGGGATTTTATGCATATATCTGTTGTACTTGGATGTCCTCGTCTAAAAGCTTCATTTGTTTTAGATGAGAAACATTTGTTTATATAAATTTAGCCTTCAACATCACCCTCGCGTGCAAACTGGATTCATTTATTTTTAGCGAAGGCCGGAGACATGCAGGCTTTCATGAATGGGTACATGTATCCAGATCTCTATCTACTTTGATACCAAATTGAACCATCTCATCTAAAAGCTTGGCTTGATATATATTTATCCAAATTACCCTGTTGCTGCATTTCTCCTTGTCTTTAAGAGTTCTTCTTTCAACTGAAAAGCACTCACCTACATAGGATAGTCTTGTAGTTAAATTTTTTTTTTTTTTTTTTTTTTGGGGGGGGGGGGGGGGGGGGAGGGGGGGCGCTTCTGGTAAAGTTTCATCCAGTTTGGATGTTGAGAGACATGTCTATTTTCTGAGGCAGTTCTATGCTCACATAGCTCATTTCCATAATAATTGAATTATCTTTAGGCTTTTCCTAAACAATGTCTATTTTCTTCATGTATTACTTTTTAATTAAATTACATACCATGCCACTTTGGGCCTTCTGATCTAGTTATTAACTTTAAAATGCTAGAAGAAACAAAACTTTTTTTGTGA
Organism: Ligustrum vulgare; assembly: GCA_963555705.1. Classification (NCBI taxonomy): domain Eukaryota; kingdom Viridiplantae; phylum Streptophyta; class Magnoliopsida; order Lamiales; family Oleaceae; genus Ligustrum; species Ligustrum vulgare. The sequence goes on along the minus strand of OY743188.1, from coordinate 15,656,131 downwards.
TCTTTGCGCCTAGTCATTACATCTTTACCAATTCTCACCTGAATAATTTTAGAGCTGAATGGCTATTCACTTTTTTAGTTACAACTAGTTAGCTGCATGTGCAAGGCATGTGCTGTATTTTTATTTAATATTTATTAGCGTGGATACTAATTTGTGCATAAAATAAAATTAGGCGCTTGGTCAATGCAAAACACATTCCAAGTAATTTTCATTGATCCTGCATAGTTGTACACACATGCGTGCATACAACAAATATTACAGATAAAGCAATGTGAATTTAGAAAAATACGTAAAGACTTGACTCTTGCTTTAATCTCCACTGAGCATTCGCAATTTCACAAAAACAATAATCAAACACCTTAAATAATAAAAGTAATAAAGCCCATGTTTGATCCCCTTTAAAATTTTAATACATTTCTCTCTCTTCTATTCAACCACATATTTATCAATAAAATAATATTATACATAAACCCAAAAAAGATTCCCTACTTTTAACCACACATTCTCCTAAAATTCAATATTCATTTCAAATAAACTCTTTTTAAACTACATCAAACACAGGAGCAAAATGACTAAAGTAATCAAAATAGAAACAAAATTGTAAATATGAAGTTCACTTATTATTATGATGACAGATGATCATAAACGGGGCCTAAGAAATCGACTCACTATCTTCAATTTTTTCTTCATTATGGTTGACAAAACCTAAAAAATACAAAAATCTAAAAAAATTACCTACAAGTATATGACAATAAGAATAACAAAATTTGTCGTTATCAACTTCCATTTATACACAAATCAAATAGAAAAATCGAAAAAAATAAAGTGTAGTCAGGTCTGACCACAAGAAGAAGGCGCTAAATCTTTATGCCCCACTCTGTTTCCAAATTTCTTCCAACTGACGACACATAACTTCTGATACATAAATTAAAAAAAAAAAAAATGATACAAAAAATAGAGGAAATTCAAGATTTTGTAAAAAAGTACAAGGAAAATTATTGAAGAGACAAGGCAGATAAACATCTAATATCTTAAATCACTTACATGGTACAAAATTTGTCGACACCAATGTTTCATAGGGCTCACTCTCATTAAGAGTAATCACACTTCCAAATCTAAGTTGCTTCAGGCAAAGCAAGTCCTTTGGAAATGGAACAGCTCCATCAAGGGAAAATGCACAAAGATAAATGCACTCACAGCCTCAAAATCACAACTTTCCATGTAAGATTTAAAATGAAGTATAACAATAACATTAAACTAATTGAATAGCTTCAATTTTGAATTCAACAGAATCAAAGAAACACCAAGGATAACGGCAACAAATTAATGAGGACACATGCGTAAACCAAATGAAGCAATGTATAAGTAGATAAAGTATAATTTTTGTCTTCTCAATCACGTGGTTCTTTAATTATACTACATTGATAGTATAAATAAATGACAACAAAACAAGATCTAAGCAAGAGAGGAGAAAATGAAAAGGCTCTCAAGAAAATTCATACCTAGAACAATTTATGCTTCATATATTGTAATCCTATCTAAACCCTCCCATTTGCTGGAACATTTATGGGCAAAAAGTTTTCATATGAATGACATACACCATAATATTAATTCTGTAGAATTTATGCTATTGTCCCTGTAAATATTGAGGTTAAAACTTGTGTTCTTTCATTCCAACATCCAAGAAATAAATACAAATTTCAACTATTAAACTATGCCTACTTAGTCCCTATCTATTACAATAATAAAACAACTATATATACATTACAACACTCCCCCTCAAGTTGGTGCATAGATATCACACATGCCCAACTTGGATATAGAAGTATAAAATGGACCACTAGCAACTCCATGTGTCATTACATCAGCTAGTTGGTCAGCACTCTTAATGTACGGAATTTCTATATTTTCGGAGTTCAAATTGTCTTTAATGTAATTCCTGTCAAGCTCAACATGCTTCGTTCGGTCATGTTGTACTGGATTGTTAGCTATCTCTATAGCTGCCGTGTTGTCACAAAAGAGTAACATGGGTTTGTTTGGACCAAAACCAAGTTCACTAAGAAGAATTTTTAGCCATGAAAGTTCGGTAGTTGCATGATGCAAAGCACGATATTCTGCCTCCGCACTGGACAGTGACACCACATTTTGTTTCTTACTTCTCCAAGTAACAAGATTTCCTCCAACAAATGATACGTATCCTGATGTAGATTTCCTATCCAATCTTGATCCGGCAAAATCAGAATCCGTGTAACCTACGATATTCAAATGCTCCCCTTTAGTATACAAGATGCCCTTGCCAGGAGAGGACTTCAAATACGCCAAAATTCGAATAACTGCACCCATGTGTTGATCACTTGGATTATGCATGAACTGGCTCACAACACTCACCGCATATGATAAATCAGGTCTTGTGTGAGTTAAATAGATCAGTTTCCCTACCAAGCGCTGATATCTCTCTTTATTTGTAGGAATCTGATCAGGATAGATAGACAGACCATGGTTCACCTCAATAGGTGTATCAACCGGGGCACAAGCAGACATACCAGTTTCTGCTAGAAGATCAAGAGCATACTTACGTTGAGAAAGAATAAGTCCTTGCTTGGATCTTGATACCTCAATGCCCAGGAAATACTTTAGAACACCCAAATCTTTCATTTCAAACTCCTTTGTTAGGTGAATCCGAAGTTTTTCAATTTCACAGGAGTTACTCCCAGTAACAATCATATCATCCACATAAACAATAAGTAAAGTAATATCATGACCCTCTCTTTTATAAAATAGGGTGTGATCAGCTAATGCTTGTTTAAAGCCATACCTCTTCATTGAACAACTCAACCTTCCAAACCACGCCCTCGGTGATTGTTTTAGCCCATATAGAGCTTTCTTTAATTTACATACCCTACTCCCTGGAGGAGTAAAACCGGGTGGTGGATCCATATACACTTCTTCTATCAAATCACCATGAAGGAATGCATTTTTTACATCAAATTGCCTCAGTGACCAGTCATGATTGACTGCTAATGATATTATGACTCTAACTGTGTTCATCTTGGCTACCGGAGCAAAGGTCTCCTGGTAATCAATCCCATAGGTCTGTGTGTAACCTTTAGCAACCAGTCTCGCTTTATACCTGTCAACGGTCCCATCAGAATTGTATTTCAATGAGTACACCCATTTACACCCTACTGTCCTTTTTCCCGGTGGCAAATAAACCATCTCCCAAGTAGAGTTCTTTTGGAGAGCGTTCATTTCTTCTACCATAGCAGATTTCCACTTAGGTTGATCAAGAGCTTCCTGAAAGAGATTAGGAATAGACACGGAAGATAGCTGAAGGGCAAATGCCATGTTAGTCTTAGATAAACGATGATAAGAGATATAATCTGAGATCGGAAAGATGGCATTAGAATTAGACTTTGAGATACCCAACCTATCAGGTGGGTTACGGTTCCGAAGAGGATATCTCCTACTATGCACATCAACAGTGTCTAAAGGTGCAGGGTTGGAATCAGAAATGGGAATAGTAGGTAAAGAAGGAGAATGTACCTCATTTTCAATTGCAAAAGAGTCTGATGGCACCGTAGTATCAACAGAAGGATTGTCGTAGTCGGGAGGGTGTTGAGAAGTATCTTCGGCGACAGGAGCTGGAGTACAGGTAGTGTCTAGGTTTCTCCTAGTATAACACTTTTGGAACAACCTAGGTGATCTATCACTTTCAACCTCCTCCTTTCCCCCTGAAATCCATACTTTCTTTTCTTCTAACCATATTTGTTCCTCTTCTTTACTACTAATCTCCCCCTGAAGAGGAACCAACGACACGTCATCAGAGAAAAAAGATTCAGATTCACAAAATTCGACGTCCATAGAGATATAGTATTTTCCTGTAGAAGGATGAAAGCATTTGTAGCCCTTTTGGGAGCTAGAATAGCCAAGAAAAACACATTTCAAGGCTCGAGGATCGAGTTTATCTCTGAGATGTGAGTGCACATGGACATAACACACACAACCAAAAATCTTGGGACAAATATTTAAGGCAGAGGGAATAGAGTGAAAACGTGACAACATCCTTAGAGGAGTTTGGAATTCAATTATGCGAGTAGGCATACGATTAATGAGAAAAACAGCAGTTGTCACTGCTTCAGCCCAAAAACGTTTTGGAACACGCATAGTAAAGCATAATACCCGAGCCACCTCAAGAATATGTCGGTTCTTACGCTCTGCTATGCCATTTTGTTGTGGTGTGTAGGCACAAGTTGTCTGGTGAATAATCCCGTGAGTCATGAAGAAGTGGGCAAGGGTTTGGTTCACAAACTCACGACCATTATCAGAATGGAAGACCTTAACTTGTGTATGAAATTGTGTCTCAACCATTTTGAAGAATTGAGGAATGATATTGACTATATCACCCTTAGTTTTTAGCAAGTATACCCAACATACTCTGGTACAATCATCAATAAAAGAAACGAAATATTTATGACCTGAGGCAGATGGAGTAGAAAAAGGGCCCCAGACATCAGTATGGACAAGGGTAAAGGGGACAGAACTTCTATTAAAACTGACTTTAAAAGGTACACGATGACTCTTGGCAAAAATGCATTGTTCACACCGCATACTACTACTGGGAATATTTTGAAACAAGTTTGGAAACAGGTGTTCTAAATAAGAAAATGAAGGATGACCTAATCGACAATGCCACAATAGAATCCTATCTCTAGGGGATGATTTACTACCTACTTGAAGACCATGACTAGCCTCTGTTTGCAACTTCTGTGTCCCCTCCAGAAAATACAATCCTCCGCTTTCTCTACCAGTGCCAATCGTCATCTTTGTTTGATTGTCCTGAAAAACACAATGAGAAGATGAGAATATAACAGAACAATCTAGACTCTTTGTAATTTTACTGATAGACAAAAGATTGGTAGAGAATGAAGGTGCAAGTAAGACAGATGATAGAGATAAGGTAGGTGAGAATGAGATATTTCCGGCCCCAGTAACTTGGGCAGGAGTCCCATTAGCCACTCGAACGGACTTAATATGTGAAACAGTCGAAGAATCAAACGTAGATGGATTACAAGTAAAGTGATCAGTAGCTCCAGAATCTATCACCCAAGAGTCTGATACAGAAGAAGTGGACGACAATCCAAAAATACCTTCCCCAGAAGATGATCGTGCTACATGGATTAGTGAAGCCATATTTCTAAAAGTTTATAATTTTTATTTTTATTTTTTTTTATTATTATTTTTTTTTTCTTTTTTTTTTCTTTTTTTATTTTTTTACTTGCTGCCGGATTGCGAGAAGCCAGAAAATCGACCAAGAATCTGTCGAGAGAAATCTGACTGATGAAGCACTTTTTTCCTTTTTTTTTTTTTTTTTTTTTTTTTTTTTTTTTTTGTAAACTAATACAATTCACGTACAAGCTGAGAGAGACAGAGGCTCTGCGCTGCTGAGAGATTCGATTGGTGAGCAAACAACATAGAGATGGAACTGTAATAGGGATTCCGGCTAAGCTCCGACGGACGAGGGAGCAGGAGGTCACAGCGCTGGTCGTCGGCGTCGCGCAAGCCAGAAACGGTCGGTGTCGCGGTAGAGGACGGCGTCGCGCAAGCCAGAAACAGACCGGAAACGCGGATCTACTGCCTAGGGTTTAGACGCCGGCGTCTGACCTGATTATTGCCGGCGTCGCCGACACTGGACGGAGCCGGAAGAGGTGGCGGTGGTGCTAGGGTTCAACCATGCTCTGATACCATGTAAATATTGAGGTTAAAACTTGTGTTCTTTCATTCCAACATCCAAGAAATAAATACAAATTTCAACTATTAAACTATGCCTACTTAGTCCCTATCTATTACAATAATAAAACAACTATATATACATTACAACAGTCCCTTAGTTCATAAAACATGTGCTTATCTAAAGAACCAAAATTAGACTAATTCAAAGTAAATTAATGGCAAAAAATGCATTAAAAAAATCTAATCCATACTTGTAATAGATTTCTACCTTAGAACTAAGAAGTTCCAATTTCACAAAGATTCTATTCTACCTTCTTCATCAATAGCTTCTGATATCTAGGAGCTTCACAACTATTAGACATTTCAATAGTTTAAGGTAATTCACGTTGAACCTAAAAAAATTCTTATATCAAAATGCTATCAGATATATAACACTCTATTATAATTTCTTTATTTTTTTATTCGTAATATTTTTTTATTTGTAAATAAAACACGTCGTTATCTCCAAAAATGAAAAACAAAGCACTTCGTTATCTTTCAGGAATGATTAAATCCAAAACACAGAAAGATCACAGAAGGAAGAAATCAATGTAAATAGAAATGATACCAAGCTCAATTCACAAGCAGGAAAACTGCAGAGGAATATCACCTAATATATTTCGAAATAATTGACCGAATTTTCAGCAAGTTGCGTCAGCCGTCCGTCCATCCTGCCGATCATCCCATTGTCGACCACATGAAAGAGGGAGTGCCTTCGGTTCGGAGCTCGCACAGGTCGCTGAACCCTAGCCAAGCCCTAGCCGAGAACTGATAAGCCAACGTTGAGGATTGAAGTTAGTTTTTCCTATACTTGTTGAACCAGTCCACCCCGACGCCGACGCTACTGTTCCGACCCCGACCAGGACACTCCGATGCACCACTGTCGGCGCCGACGAGGTCTCTGCGGCTGTATTTTCGCGTTTTAGAGCTGCGATCTTAGCTCCTTCTGTTCGGCTTCTCCAATTCCGGCGCCGACGGCACTTTCCGGCGCCGACCCGGTTATTTCCGGCGACCCACCGACAGTACATCTATATTTTCTGGTTTGGAGCTGCAGTTTAAGCTCGGTTCAGCTCAGGTTCTGAACTTCCTGTGCATGAGTCTCAAGGTTAACTGGTCCAGGTTATTTTGTCACTGTGGGTGTATTGACAGAGAAGAGAAAGATGAGTTTCTGGAGTTTCAGAACCAGATTTAAGGTTTTCACATTATCTTTAACTAAAGATGGAGGAGCAGTTAGAATTGCAGAAAGAACAAGGACATGGGGGTATGAGATATCAATAACGATAGATGCAGCTCAATGGTTAATCGATGCAACTAGAGAACTATGTAAGAATGGAAGACTCTTGAACAGGAAACAAATGTTCAAAAACAGGGAAATGGTAGTATGGATTGAAGTACTAAAAAATGAAAGAGGTGTATTTCTGAAAATATGCACACTGAGGAATAGCTTGATGAAGCAAATAATCATCCCTGCGGAAAAGGATATGATTGGGTGGAGAAACTTGGAGGAAAACATAAACATGGTACTTGGACGGGGGAAGAAGTTAGCTGGGCAAGTCAACCAGTCACAAATGAAGTACAAAGCAAAATTTGAACCGGAGAAGAAATCTTGGATAAGTGTACTAAAAAATGAGGAAGCTGGGAGTGGGAAAAGCTTGGAGGTACAAAGAACCATAACGGAAGAAGGAAATAGAAAATCAAAAAATTGGGAAAATTACATACTGATGTTCAGAGAGTGTAGTAACACACCATGGGAAGCTATCAGATATGGGTTAAGAAACATGATGAAAATGCAGTACGATGTTAGACCGCTACATGATGATCGAGCTCTGATATGGTGTCACAGTGAAGATGAGAAAAGCAAACTCCTCAGAACAGGCAGAATGAAAATACCAGCAGCAACAACAGTGTGTTTCTATCCTTGGAGCTGGAAGTACCAATCGGAAGGAATTAAAGTGGAATGTCGTTATAGCTGGATTGGAGTGGAAGGTATCCCTTTGAACATCTGGAACATCCATGTATTTAAAGTAATAGGATCTTTTTGTGGGGGCCTGATTGATGTTGACAGAGATACAATCGAACAGAAGTTCTTAACACATGCTAGATTAAGATTGAGAGGCAGTAAGGAAGGCTTCATCCCAGAGTCCATACAGCTACCATATGGAGGTTCAAGCATAAACCTAAAATTTTTCAAGCTGAATGACAGGAAATATAGATTCCATGGAACTGTTGCTAACATAGAAGATGTTACCCAGTTTTCACCACAGGAAGAAGATAATGAGCTGGCAGAATATGGAGAAGTGGGAAAAGATGACATGGCAGTAGAAACCAATTTAATTGTTACAGGTGGATTAACCTCAATGGTTAAACATAATGGAGGTTCCAGTATAGATGCCATACACGACTTCATTGGAAAAACTGAGGAAGTGGCATTGGAAAATAGGAAAAATGACTGCATAGTGGGGAATGAGGAAAAGTTGATAAGTCTTCAGACAGTTTTTGAAAGAATCAATAGCGGTCTGAATCATCTGATGCTGAAACCACAGGCGGGTAAGAATTGTCTTGGTAATAGAAGTAATTCAACAGGGCCGATAATAAGGACGAGCCAACTTAACTGGGCTTTGGGCAATAACGAAAGGGGCTTGCCAATTAATTTTTCTGGGAAAATGTATCAAAGGAAAAAGAAAAGCAGGCCCATAAATCCACTCCCATCGATCCAAATCCAAAAAGCTTTGGAAGGTTTCAATATCGGGAAACTTAAATTTATTCAGCCTAAATCAAGCTTAGCCTTGATTCCCGATTGTAACCCAAAAATAAATAAGGAGATTCGAGTCGAGGATGACCCAGGAGAGAGGATGATGCTGAAGGTCATGTTTAACTTCAAGAACAATACTGGGAAACAGGTGTTTGCAAGGGGGAAAATATATAGCAGTGAAATTGAGTTTGCCAGTCACACAGAAACAAGTACAGGTAAAATCAAAGGGAAATCAGTCCTTCTTTTTGAAGAGTGTGAAGAACTTGAGGGACTAGATGAGTTCGTGATGACGCAGAGGCACAGGAGCAAAACTGCTAAGTTTCTGGAAGATGATTTCAGTTGGTTTGAATTTGGAACAGATAATGACTTTGAAAGTCTCCTGGAGGATGAGGACAACATGGAGAATAATGGGCATTTCACAAATAGAACTGAAGATATAGTCAACAGTGAAGATGAAGACTATGTAACAGAAACAGAAAATGAAACTGAAGGGGAGTATGAAATGCTCACAGACATGGGAAGATTATTCTCAGCTACAAATGGGTCTTATCAAGAGTGCATAGATCAAGAGAACCAACTACCAAAGAACAAACCATCAAAAATAAAACAAAACTCACACTATACAGAATTTACCAGGAATAGCACATATAATGGTCAGTTATCCATAGCTTCTTTTTCAATTCAACAACCTGCTACAACATTTTTATATCTACCTACCACTACCCATGTGTCAGATAAACCAGGTATTATCCCTTCTCTGTGCTCATATTTGATTAATCCATTATATATCCCGCCTGTGTGCAATATAGCTGCAGGTGTCATCGGAGAGAGGAGTTCATATAAATATGCACCGGTTATTAGAGTGAATAGCCATACAACTGATAATCTTAACCAAATTGTAATAGATTCTGTTCATTGGGGAACACCAACCTATTCCAAAAATGAGAAAGAGTTGATCAACAAGGAAAACCCGGGAGTGGATGAGCTAGTGAATTCAAATTCTGTCTCTAGTAATTTTAACTTGACTCTAGTGCCTTTAAATAATCAAAAGGAATTCAAATCAAAAGTATCAAATAAGGGGTTTAGCAAAACAGACTGCAAGCAGAGTGCTAAAAGAGGGGTGAGGGAGCTCAAAAATCTTCATACCAACATCAACTACGAAAAGAGTAAGGCATGTTTTAAGTGTGCAGGGGATACCATAGGTTCCAAATGAAGATAATCAGTTGGAATGTGAGAGGTTTGGGGGGGAGGGATAAGAGAAAAGTTGTGAAGGATCTTTTGTGTAAGGAGAAACCTGATGTCGTAACAATTCAAGAAACCAAGAAGGAGGTCATAGACAAGAGACTGATTGGTAGTATTTGGGGCTCTAGATTTAAAGAATGGACCTTCTTACCATCAATAGGCAGATCTGGAGGAATATTGATTATGTGGGATTCAAGGATACTCAGGGGTAAAGAAGTTGTTTTGGGTAATTTTTCAGTTACAGTACTCTTACAACCGGTCGGAGGGGGGGAAGAGTGGTGGTTCTCTGGGATATATGGTCCTTGCTGTTCAAATGAACGAGGGGAATTTTGGGAAGAATTGGGTGGTCTATACGGACTAGGGGGTGAAAGATGGTGTGCGGGAGGTGATTTTAATGTAGTCAGATACCCATCGGAGAAGTTGAATGGAAACAGATCTACTAAAAGTATGAGAAATTTTGATCGATTCATAACAGAGACAGGGTTAAGGGATCTGACACTATCAAATACAGAATTCACGTGGTCAAATATGAGGGAAAGATTGGCCTGTTCTAGGATAGATAGGTTTTTATTTACAGAAGGATGGGAAAATTTGTTTGAAATAATTAGGCAAGAAGCTCTTGTGAGGGTGACATCTAATCATTGCCCCATTGTAATCGATACGAGCAGATTCAAATGGGGTCCTACTCCTTTTCGTTTTGAAAACATGTGGTTAAGGCGTAAAGATTTTAAAAGCAATTGGATGAGGTGGTGGGATGACTGTGATAAGCAGAGGTGGGCTGGTTATACATTTATGGAAAAATTGAAAAGAATAAAGGAAGAGCTGAAAGTTTGGAATAAAAAAGAATTTGGAGATGTGAGATTGGAAAAAAATCAATCATGAACATAATTGGGGAAATAGATAAGAAAGAAGACACACAAAAAATTGAAGAAATACATAGATCTGAAAGAAGAAAGCTAAAAAGAAGATTGGAGGAACTCATAATTAGGGAGGAAATATCTTGGAACCAGAAAACAAGGATCAAGGGGGTTAAGGAATGGGACAATAACTCCAAAATGTTCCACAGGATTGCAAGTGGCAGGAAAACAAACAATCTGATCAACAAAATTGAGAGTGATAAGGGATTGATGATATATACAGAACAGGAAATAGAAGATGAAATCATAGGTTTTTTTGAAAACATTTTTAAAAAGGAGGTGGTTGCCGAATTTGGCATTGAGGGTCTAGATTGGAAGGAGATCGAAGTGGGAAGTAAACTGAAGCTGGAAGAACCATTTACAGTAGAAGAAGTGAGACATGGCCTATTCAGCTGTGAAGGTGATAAAGCTCCAGGTCCAGATGGTTTCTCTATGGCAGCACTACAGGACGGATGGGAAGTGATAAAAGAGGATTTGATGAATGTTTTCAAGGAATTCCACAAAAATGGTATTGTGAACGCTAGAGTAAATGAAACATTCATTTGCCTAATCCCCAAAAAACTGAATTCAATGTCTATCAAGGATTTTCGACCAATTAGTCTGGTTTCTTCTCTCTACAAAATTTTGGCTAAAGTTCTGTCTCTGAGACTGAAGGTAGTTCTACCAGAAACAATTGATGCGGCCCAATGTGCTTTTGTAAAGGGAAGACAAATTTTGGATTTGGTCTTGATAGCAAATGAAATCGTGGAGGAGTATAGGGCGAAAAAGAAAGAAGGTGTGGTACTTAAGATCGATTTTGAAAAGGCATATGATAAAGTTAGCTGGGAATTCCTTGATTATGTGTTGGAAAAGAAGGGTTTTGGAGAAAGATGGAGGAAGTGGATATGGGGATGTTTATCTTCAACAAATTTTTCTGTGATGATCAATGGAAAACCAAGAGGAAAATTCGGAGCATCTAGAGGCTTAAGACAGGGTGATCCTCTATCACCTTTTTTATTTATCTTAGTCGGAGACGTCTTGAGCAGAATGGTGAACAAGGCCTGTAATGAAGATAAGATAGAAAGCTTTAAAATTGGAAGGAACAATGTAAGAATATCACATCTCCAATTCGCGGACGACAGTATCTTTTTTTTGGAAAATAAGGATGAGAGTATCAATAATCTAATGGCAATTCTTGACATTTTTTCTAAAACCTCAGGACTAAAAATAAATGTTGCTAAGAGTACAGTGGTGGGTTTAAATCTAATGGAAGAAAGAATTGAACACATAGCAAAAAATTGGGTTATCTTAAGGGAGAGTGGCCACTCAATTACCTCGGACTACCTTTAGGGGGAAATCCAAATGCCTATTCTTTTTGGAACCCAGTGATAGAAAGAATTGCAAAAAGACTAGAAGGGTGGCATAAAGGTTGTTTGTCACGTGGTGGGAGACTTATTCTTCTCCAATCGGTACTGGGAAGTATTCCCATATATTTCATGTCAATCTTTAAAATGCCGAAGAAGGTGTCAAAGATGATCGAGAAAATGATGAGAGATTTTTTTTGGGAAGGTCAAGGAGAGAATCATAGTGACCATCTAGTCAAATGGGAAATCGTGTCGAAACCAAAACAATTTGGGGGGTCGGGAATTGGGAATTTAGAACTGAAAAACATGGCCTTATTAGGGAAATGGTTATGGCGTTTCCCCAAAGAATCGGAGTCACTTTGGCACTCCATCATTCTTAGTAGGTATGGCTATCACTCTAATGGATGGGATGCAAATATTGGAACGAACTCCACTCTTCGGGCACCATGGAAATCAATTGCAAGAGTTTGGGACAAATTTATGGAAAACATCAAATTTGTGGCCGGAAAAGGTGATAAAATCCGGTTTTGGCTGGATAAATGGATTAGTGAACAATCATTTCAAGAGGCTTTCCCTAGACTTTTCCGTCTATCTAACAACAAAAATGCTCTCATTTGTGATATTGTTTCTTTTCCATTAGCCTCAAGTCCGGTTTGGGATTTAGTTTTTGTTAGGAATCTCAGTGATAGAGAAACCGAAGAATTCACTTCCCTACTATATATTCTTGAAAATATCCACATGAATACTTCTTCACCTGATAAAAGAATATGGAATGCCCACCCCTCGGGTGAATTTTCTTGCAAATCTTTTTTATATACACTACTTCAACCAACATGTCACACCTCCTACCCACTTTTTCAATTCATTTGGAAAAGTGTGGTACCCTCTAAGATTAAAATTTTTGTTTGGTTGGCTTCTTTGGGAAAGGTGAACACTTGTGACGTGTTGCAATTGAAAAGGCCATATTTGAACATATCCCCCTCACACTGCATTATGTGTAAAAAGGCGGAGGAGAACATCGACCATATATTACTACATTGTGCGATTGCTAGAGACATTTGGTGTAGAATTTTGTGTATTTTTGGTGAAGAGATGGCATTACCAAGAAGATGGTCAGAAATGATAGGGATAAAATGTTCATTTGGAGGAAACAACAAGGAAAAAAAGGCGATATGGAAACTGATTTTAATATCATCAGCTTGGACAATTTGGACAGAAAGAAACAGAAGGATTTTTGATAATATTGATAGATCGGTGGAGGATATCTGGGATAATATTATTTTCCTTACAGGATTATGGGCCAGAGCTGCTGGAATTTTTAGTGGTCTAGAAAATTTTCTTTTTCGACTGGACCCTAATAGTTCCTTATGTCCCATTGTAATGAATTGTTACTAATCTCGTGGTCAACCTTTTGTAAGTGTCACAAGTTTTCTTTGACACTTGTAGTGGATGTCTTGTCCACTATTATATTTGTAACACCATTCTCTTTTTCTTTAATAAAAATCTTTTTCTTATCAAAAAAAAAAAATAGAAATGATACCAAAAAAAAAAAAAAAAAAAAAAAAGAATTATAAAGAGATAAGAGAAATACGGCATTACTTCTAAGATGACAAGAGAATTTCAATTATTTCTGGAAAGAATTTCAATGGGTAGAATCGTTGATAAAAGGAAGAGATGTTTTGTAAATGAAGTGGGGAAAATGATTAAAAACAAAAACTTGCTTGACCATTTGATAGTATCAATCATTAAAACAAGTCGCAAACGAAGATACATAATCAACATATGTTCATTTTCCTCAAAACACGTGTCACAAAATGATTAAATTGATCTAAATGAAAAAAAAAATGTTAAAATGTTCGAGCCTAAATTCAATCATTCACGCGCAAACAAAATTAATAGCAAAAAATGGTGCATTAGAAAAGGTTAAAACGAAAGTTTCCTACTCGTGCATTTGATAACCACCACCACTAAATAAATGTTAAAAGGGAGATGGATAATCAATAAATATTAGACTAATGAATAAAAAGCTCTTGTAATTGACTACGCAATGTACATCGTTGTTTAAACGTAACAACTAAATCATGTACATGAAAAAAACGTATTTTTGATAAGTTCTAATAAGTCTGAAAAGGATCTAGTGTTGAATAGAAAAACCCAAACTTTATTAATTATTAAAACCTACCAAAAGAATATGGTTGTTCATCGATAGCTTGACCTATGTTGTTTTTCATCGCTACTAGAAATCTTTTCCTTCATCTACGCTTTTGGTTGCATCAATCGATAAGAAAATCAACATTGGCCAAACGAAACACAATTTCAATTAAGCGAGTGCCAATAACAAGACTTTATCCACAACAAAATTAATTGTTCATCGAAAAGAAAAAAATAATGCATCAAATCTAAACACCTGTATGGGAAAAAATATTGTATGCAGATTAGACAAGAATGACTCATATGTACGAATATGTTAAAAACAAAAAGCCTAAACCATAGCAAATTGATTTAGCCATTCTTGACTACAAACAACGACATATCTATCAGACTATCATATAGTACTAAAAAAAAAAAAAAAAACTCATTTTTGGGGCAAAAACACAAAATAACTTAGTCTTTGTTTGATTTCCATTCTTTTTAACTCTTTTTTCTAGAATACTCAATTTTAACAATAAAATATTCTATACATAAATCAAAATTTTTCTCTCATTTTCAACCACATAATATCCCATGAGTCACTATTCAAAACTTTTTTTCTCAAATAATGAGAATCAAACTTTTTTTCCTCAAATAATGAGAATCAAACAGAGACTTAATCTGAATTATGTATGAACATAAAGATAGAAAAATACATAGATACATGTACTACATGTAAAAAAAAAAAAAAAATATTACACAGAGAAATTGAAAAAAGTGGCTAATTTCTTTTGTCTCCATTCAAACCCTCACATGCTAGTCCTTCGATAACTCGATGCTAAAAAACCCAAAAATCACCAAAAAAGAAAAGAAAATAAATAAAAGGAAAGTGAGATTCCTGCTATTTATTTTTTTGTCTAATTCTTCCTTGCATTCTAAACAAACTTGAATTAGCTGTACTTTTTTGGGAAATCTAAAAACCCAAGGAAAAAGAAAATTTATGTATAAAAATAATCACTTTTGAAAAGCTAAGTGAGATTCCTGCTATTTATTTTGGATGTGACTCCAAATTCATTACCAGCCCATGGAATTCAAGACACTACCCTGTGTGCTTTAAGAAGAACCTAAATAAATTGCTTGGGACTTGCATCTTTTTGCTTCTCCTGGAAAACTTATCCCATTTTGGAATTATTTGCTTCAATTAAAGAAACATTTTCAAGCTTCTCAAGTGTAATCACTACAGAAACAACTAACAAGGGATTGACAGATTTCCTAATGGGTTCAAAATTTTGATATTTTGATATCTAATCCTCAGTCACGAAAGGTGTTTTATCAATGGCCCTGCATTCACATAAATAAAATAATTAACAAGCAGAGGTAATTAAACTCCTCCATACAAAATAAGTATACCATAAAAAATAAAAATAAAAAATAAAAAATAAAATCATCATGAATTTAAAAAATACCAGAATTTTTCTACCTTCTGTGTTACTCAACAACCAAACCCCTCAGAAGAAAAAACAGGAAATTTACCTGAAGGTGCACCCTGAGCTTCAAAATGAAAATTAACTTTAGGAACTGTTCAAAGAATTTAAGGGGATGATTTGTGTATTTTTATGCAAATGGAGGAAGAAAAGGAAGAGGCCCTTTAGCATTTAATGAGAAAGATAAAAGAAAGGTGAGGATACAGAATGATTTGCTGCTATTTTTATTTTATATAATTGACATGCCAATGCAGTGCCCATACTAAACCAGTAACAGTGGTTTCTATTCTCCCAGCAATTAAGAGAACAATGGTATAACAATAACACACCATAGAAGTTGAATAATACATTAACAGCAGTGCATGGATAACCATAAAAGATTCATAGATGATGCAAACCACGTAGCAATTGTAGCTACGCAACCCACAAATTATTGGAATCGACCCAAGAACGCCAAAGAATCACGATTTCGAGATTGATTCAAATTAATTGAACCAAGCAACCAACACAATCAATAGATATGTTGACCTCTTGATTACAATGAAAATAAATCTCACCCAAGATTTGAACAGACAAGAATTAAACTCGCAAGTTCGGATTTTATTCAATAAAGAATAAAGTATGAAAGCAAATTGCCTCTCAATAATAATATCAAAGTTGTCTATGAATAATGAAAATTACATCCCTATAAATAGGGTCAAAAACTAGGTTAAGAATTTTAATTAAACTAGGAAACAAATAACTAAAAATAAGGAAATAATTAAAAACCCTAAAATTACGCGTATAGACTCTTACGACCGTGACTACCTCCCTTACGGCCGTAACCTTGTTACTGATCCACTCTTACGGCCGTGACAATATGACTTATGGCCGTAAGCCCAAAAACGTCCAAATTCCAGTTTTAAGCAGTGACTCCATTACGGCCGTGATACTCAACCTTTACGGCCGTAATCCCTTATGTCTCGCAAAATCAATTTCAGCAGTGAGTTGGTTACGGCCGTGAGGAAATATAAGTTACGGCCGTAACATTGAAATTTCACAATTTTCTTCGACGCATTGAATGAGGTTGATCCACTCGTCGTTTTGGCTCGGTCCCAACATGGAACTTGCTTCTTTTGATGACACGAACATTGTTTTGGCCATTGTTCCTTGAACTAGCTTGTCCATTGCTTCGTTGAACCTCTTTGTTTGCAATTGAGTCATCGGTCCTCCTTTGATCTTCAACGGATCTTTGTGCGGGCTTGTATCCGTGGTCTGGATCACATCATCCCCTCCCTCTTCGAAAGGATTCGACCTCGAATCTGTACCTGCATCAAACGGAGATAGATCAGAAACATTAAATGAAGCCGAAACATTATACTCACCAGGAAGATCGATTTTATAGGCATTGTTGATCCTTTCAATCACTTGGAATGGACCATCTCCTCGCGGTTGTAACTTTGACTTGCGTTGTTCTGGAAACCGCTCCTTTCTCAAATGTACCCAAACCCAATCACCGGGCTCAAATATGACGCCTTTTCTCCCCTTGTTAGCCTGCGATGCATAATGTTCATTTTTCTTTTCAATCGCCAACCTCACTTTGTCGTGGAGTGATTTAACCATTTCAGCATTTTTCTTTCCATCTAAGCTACTACGTTCATTCACAGGTAAATGAATTAAATCTAATGGTGTTAGCGGATTAAAACCATAAACAATTTCAAATGTTGAACAAGAAGTAGTAGAATGTATAGCCCTATTATATGCAAATTCAATAAATGGTAAACACTCTTCCCAATTTTTCAAATTTTTATTGATTATGGTGCGCAACAATTGAATCATTGTCCTATTTACTACCTCGGTTTGTCCATCGGTCTGTGGGTGACAAGTTGTAGAAAAAAGTAGTTTTGTTCCTAATTTGTTCCACAAGACTCTCCAAAAATGACTAAGGAATTTAACATCCCTATCCGAGACAATACTTTTAGGAACCCCATGTAAGCGCACGACTTCCCGAAAGAAAATTTCAGCTATGTTAGTAGCATCATCAGTTTTGTGGCATGGTATGAAATGTGCCATTTTGCTAAAGCGATCTACTACCACAAAAATTGAATCTCTTCCCTTCTTAGTCCTAGGTAGTCCCAAAACAAAATCCATAGAGATATCGACCCAAGGTTCACTAGGGACGGGTAAAGGCATATATAATCCATGGGGTTTAATCCTAGATTTAGCCTTCTTACAAGTAATGCATCTATTACAAACCCGAACCACATCAATCTTCATCTTAGGCCAATAGAAATGTTCACTTAGGATTTCAATGGTCTTTTTAACCCCAAAATGACCCATTAAACCTCCACTATGGGCCTCTCTCACAAGTAACTCCCTCATTGAACACCTAGGGACACACAATTTATTTTCTCGAAATAAATAATCATCATGTTTAAAGAACCTATCCACAGCCCCTTTACCACATAATTCATAAATATTAGAAAAGTCCAGATCACTAGTATACATGTCCTTAATGTATTCAAATCCAAGTAATTTAGAATTTAAAAGAACATACCTTCGAGACAATGCATCTGCCACCACATTTTTCTTACCTTGTTTGTATCGGATGACATAGGGAAATGTTTCGATGAATTCTACTCACCTTGTATGTCTCTTACTCAGCTTAGCTTGACTCCTCAAATGCTTCAAGGATTCATGATCAGTGTGTATCACGAACTCCCGTGGCCACAAGTAATGTTGCCATGTCTCCAAAGCGCGCGCACAAGTGAGTATAACTCCTTGTCATATGTGGGGTAATTAAGTGCAGCCCCTTTTAGTTTTTCACTAAAATAGGCGATTGACCTTTGATCCTGCATTAAAACAGCTCCAATGCCTAGCCCTGAGGCATCACATTCAATCTCAAAAGCCTTGTCAAAGTTAGGAAGTGATAAAATAGGTGCTTTACACAACATATTTTTGATTGTTTCAAATGCATGTTCCTATTCTACTCCCCATTTAAAACCTAAACTTTTTTTGACAATTTCTGTGAGTGGTGCGGTAATCGTGCTAAAATTTTTAACAAAGCGCCTATAAAAACTAGCCAAGCCATGAAAACTCCTAATCTCAGTTATGCTTTTAGGTGTTGGCCATTCTTTAATAGCTTTGACTTTTTCTTCATCTACTTCTATTCCTTTAACACTAACCACATAGCCAAGAAACACAACTTTTTCCATACAAAAATCACACTTTTTAAAATTAGCAAAAAGTTGCTCTTGTCTTAAAACCACAAGCACACACCTAACATGCTCCACATGCTCATTCAAAGTTTTACTATATATCAAGATATCATCGAAGTAAACTACAACGAATTTACCTATAAATGCACGTAAAACATGATTCATTAAACGCATAAATGTGCTAGGTGCATTAGTAAGTCCAAAAGGCATTACTAACCATTCATACAGGCTATACTTAGTTTTAAAAGCAGTTTTCCACTCATCTCCTTCTTTCATTCGAATTTGATGATAACCACTCTTAAGGTCAATTTTACTAAATATGCTAGAGCCATGCAATTCATCCAACATATCTAACCTAGGAATAGGATGACGATACTTTACCGTTATGTTGTTGATGGCCCTACAATCGACACACATTCTCCAAGTCCCGTCCTTTTTGGGTACAAGTAACACGGGGACGGCACATGGATTCATACTTTCCCTTATATACCCTTTGCTCATCAAGTCCTCCACTTGCCTTTGGAGCTCCTTCGTCTCCTCGAGGTTACTTCGATAAGCGGGGCGGTTCGGAATGACTGCTCCAGGTACAAAATCAATTTGATGTTCAATACCTCTAATGGGTGGTAACCCACTAGGTATGTCATCGGGAAATACATCGTCAAATTCCTGCAAGAGAGAAATAGCCAAACTAGGGAGGGATTTGTTAGCTTCATCAAATGCAAGGAATGATTCCTTGTATAGCAGAAGGACCATTGGCCGTTCTTCCATGAATGCTTTCTTGATTTCACTCCTTTTTGCGTGGAAACTCATTTTTCTTTCTTTTCTGGCACTCTTCGCTCCCTCTCCTTTTTCTGAGGTATGTACCCCAACACTCCTTTTTTCTCTCGCCTCTCATTTTTCTGGAGTCGTGGCTCCAACTCTCTTTTTCTCTCCTTTTTTCTGAGGTCGTGGCCTCAACTCTCTTTCTCTCATTTTCCCTCACTCTTTTTTCTTCATCATTTTTCAATTTTATTTGATCTTCATACACTTGTGACGGTGTCAATGATGCAAGTGTAATGGTTTTTCCCCTTTGGTAAAGCTATACCTATTTTTATACCCATCATGCGTTACCTTCCTATCATATTGCCAAGGTCTACCCAACAAAATGTGTCCGGCATGCATAGGAACCACATCACACATAACATCATCCACATAGCTACCAATAGAAAAACTCACCAACACCCTCCTATTCATCTTAATTTCTCCACTATCATTTAACCATTGAAGCCTATAAGGTTTAGGATGTTTTAACAAAGATAATCCTAATTTTTCAACAAGTACAGTACTCGCGACGTTAGTGCAACTACCACCATCAATAATCATACTACATACCTTGTTATTAATGCGACATCGTGTATGGAATATGTTCTCCCGTTGTTGTTCCAAATCATCCGTGTTGATTTGAGCACTAAGAGCTCGCCTTGCCACTAATAACTCGCCATGCTCCCCGGATAATATATCCTCATCATCACATATTTCCTCCAATGCCGGCATATCGCTATAATCCTCTTCCTCACTATCACTCTCCATGGTTCCATCCTTTCGCACAAGTACCACTCGCCTATTAGGACATTGAGATGCCACATGTCCTCTCCCCAAATATTTGAAGCATTGAATGTCTCTACTCCTAGATGGTTGAGGTTCCCCTTTAGGTACGAGTTTATTAGCTTGTTCCTCCTTCCCTTTTGGTGTCTCAAACTTCCCTTTTGGTGCTTCAAACTTCCCTTTAGAAATAGCCCCATCTCCTTTACTTTCCCACTTCGGCTTCCAAGAAAAATTAGAACCAGATTGATACCTTGCTGTTCCCTTTTTCTTTATTTGCTTCTCCACCTTTATAACCATGTGCAACATATCTTCCATCTCCAAATAATGTTGTAGTTCAACCACATTAACTATATCCCTATTCAACCCATTCAAAAATCGAGCCATCGTAGCCTCCCTATCCTCTTCTACATTAGCTCTAATCATCAACATCTCCATCTCCTTATGATAATCCTCCACACTCTTTGATCCTTGGTATAGACTTTGTAATTTTTGATGAAGCTCCCGATGGTAATGACTAGGAACGAACCTCTTTCTCATGATAGCTTTTAACTCATCCCAAGTACTAACGGACCTCTCGCGATTCCTCCTCCTAGAAGTCACCAATTGATCCCACCAAGTAATAGCGTAATCGGAGAATTCAAGTATAGCTACCTTAACCTTTTTCTCTTCCGAATAAGTGTAGCAATTGAAAATTAATTCCATCTTCTTTTCCCATTCTAGGTATGCTTCCGGATCACTCCTACCCTTGAATGACGGAATTGTCATTTTGATGTTGCTCATACTACCATCCATTCTATCGCCACCAAGATCTCTATCCCTTCTTCCATGTCTAATTACTCTATACACAATTGCCCCATCGTCAAAATCACTACCTTCTTCATTCTCATCGATCCCCTCTATTCTACGACCTTGCCCACCTTGCTTACGGGCATTAGGCACTTCCCGAGGTTGCTCAAGCCTTTCTAACCTACCTAACACATCCCCAAACAACCGCTCAAACCGTTGTACCATCTCTTCCGTCATGTTTACTCGATCGTTGTTTTTTGTAGTAGAAGATTGTTCAGACATCCTAAAACTAAATATTATATGCCTCACGTGTATTTCACTCGTGTATCACTCAAATTTGGCTTTTACCCTCTATTGATCTCACCTCTCTGCCTTTTTCCACTCAATGACTTTCACCCCAATTGCTTCAAAGAAAGAACCCGAACTCAAACAAGTTTAAGCTCGAATGATTCAAATCGAGTAAGAGTGAGAATTTTATGAACTGTTTGGAAAACTTGAAGAAAACCTTTAGAGAATGGAATTTGACTCGATATAGAATTTGACACTTTTTATGGAAACTAAGATTGAGTCAAGAATATATTTCTTGAAATCAAATAACAACTATTTATTTTATTTTATTTTATTTTTTTGGACTTGGAATTTTCGTTTTTTTTTCTTAGATTTCTCGAAAATTCAACTTCAAGAAAGACGAAACAAACGAAATTTAATTTGGATAACGAACGAAGGAAATAACGACTATTGAATTTTTTTGTGACACTTTTTTTTATTAAAAACTCAAGAACTGGAAGAATACGAAGAACAAGATTAATGAAGACTCAAGAAAACAAAACAAAGATATAACCTTGATTTTTGGAGCCTAAGCTCTGATACCAGATGATGCAAACCACGTAGCAATTGTAGCTACGCAACCCACAAATTATTGGAATCGACCCAAGAACGCCAAAGAATCACGATTTCGAGATTGATTCAAATTAATTGAACCAAGCAACCAACACAATCAATAGATATGTTGACCTCTTGATTACAATGAAAATAAATCTCACCCAAGATTTGAACAGACAAGAATTAAACTCGCAAGTTCGGATTTTATTCAATAAAGAATAAAGTATGAAAGCAAATTGCCTCTCAATAATAATATCAAAGTTGTCTATGAATAATGAAAATTACATCCCTATAAATAGGGTCAAAAACTAGGTTAAGAGTTTTAATTAAACTAGGAAACAAATAACTAAAACTAAGGAAATAATTAAAAACCCTAAAATTACGCGTATAGACTCTTACGGCCGTGACTATCTCCCTTACGGTCGTAACCTTGTTACTGACCCACTCTTACGGCCGTGACAATATGACTTACGGTCGTAAGCCCAAAAACGTCCAAATTCCAGTTTTAAGCAGTGACTCCATTATGGCCGTGATACTCAACCTTTACGGCCATAATCCCTTATGTCTCGCAAAATCAATTTCAGCAGTGAGTTGGTTACGGCCGTGAGGAAATATATGTTACGGCCGTAACATTGAAATTTCACAATTTTTTTCGACGCATTGAATGAGGTTGATCCACTCGTCGTTTTGGCTCGGTCCCAACATGGAACTTGCTTTTTTTGATGACACGAACATTGTTTTGGCCATTGTTCCTTGAACTAGCTTGTCCATTGCTTCGTTGGCCCTTTTTGTTTGCAATCGATTCATCGGTCCTCCTTTGATCTTCAACGGATCTTTGTGCGGGCTTGTATCCGTGGTCTGGATCACATTAATAGAACAATAGCTAAAGGAATGCTAGTGTTCATCCGAACCAAGAGAATAAGGGCAGAAACAACCCCATCAAAATTAGGCCATCTCATGGGCCTTTACAACTGAAAATAACTTTTGAAATTTAAGTAGAAACAATAGAAATTAAGTTGAAATTCATATTTCAGACCATAGCCTTAAGTTCCTTAAGTTTGAAAGATAAACAAGAAGGAATGAATAAGGGGAATTACATTAAGTCTTGGGATTTTTTTTTTTACCTCTCTCTTATTGTTCACACAAGTAGTCTCTTCCAATGCCTTCAACTGTTGCTCAGTGCCCTCTTGATATGCTTAACAAAGCCTGCACGTAAGTCAGCACTAAGAGCTCTCAAACGAGTGGCCATACTCTCATAATGTTGCTTCGATCCCTCAGAGAAAGAAGCAAAATTATAGCAAAACATAGCAAAACAAGATCCCTCTTACCTATAGAGATTGTTGCAGATTGAAGATAACGATGCAGACAACAATAGAACAAAACAAAAATGGAAACCACGGCCAAGAAAAGAGGAGAGATTGACAAAGATGAGGGCTCTAGGGTTCATTTGAGAGCATTTTTTATTTCGGCCTAAGTGGAGTGGAATGTGGAAATGAAGAGAGGTAGATCTCGCTCCCAAATGGGCTAGGTATTGGGCTTCTCTTTTATTGTATAGTGATAGGGATGAACAGTGCGTCTCATTTGTATGGCTCGAGCCGATGAACAGTTCCCAAAACGGCTTATGAATATTGCCCTTAAAAACTAACTCTTTTATTATATAGGGAAATTTGACATCATGAAATTGATTAAGTTTGCTTTTACATGTTTGCAATACGTTAACCTTGTTTTTACTATCATAATTGATGTTACAGTTTGTCGCTGTTGCTGCTCATCCTCCTGAATCTTCATATCACAAGATCGGTGTCCCTTTAACTGGCAGGGGTGTCATTCAAATATGGTGTTTACTCAATGTCTGTTCAGAAGAAGATGTACCTTCTAAAGTGAATAAAAAGCGAAAATTGAGTACCGAGAAAAAGGAGACTGTTAAGGCCGATGAATCAATAAGACTGCAAAGGCCAAGAGGGAGACCAAGAAAGAAACCTATAAATGAAAATGTAGAGAAGATGGAATCAGATAGGCAATATGTGCAATCTCTTGCAATTGAATACCCTGAAGATTCATCTGGATTGCATTCTGTACAGAGGGCTTCTGCAAATACAAATGAAAAAGTTGTCAGTGAAGATTCTAGGAAAAAACTTGATGATTCAGTAAATGAAGATTCAATATTGATGGCTTCTCAGGTGAATAAAAAAAAGGAAACAGTTAAGGCCAATAAATCAACAAAACCACAAAGGCCAAGAGGGAGACCAAGAAAGAAACCTGTAAATGAACCTGTTGAGGAGATTAATTCAGAGAGCCAATATGTGCTACCTCTTGCAGTTGAATACCCTGAAGATTCAGTCATATTACATTCTACAGAGAGGGCTTCTACAAATGCAAATGAACAAGTTCTGAGTGAAGTCTCTAGAACAAAACTTTATGATCCAGTAAATGAAGATGCAATATTGATGGCTTCTCAGTTGAATAAAGAAAAGGAAACACTTAAGGCCAACGATTCAACAAAACCTCAAAGGCTAGGGGGGAGACCAAGAAAGAAACCTGTAAATGAACCTTTGGACAAGATTAATTCAGATAACGTGCAACCTCTTGCAATTGAGTACCCTGAAGATTCATCTAGATTACATTCTGTAGAGATGGATTCTGCAAATACAAATGAGCAAGTTATCAATGGAGACTCTAGAACAAAACTTGTTGATTCAGTAAATGCAGATGCATTATTGTTGGCTTCTCGGGAGAATAAAAAGCCAGAATTGGGTATCAAGAAAAAGGAAACAGTTAAGGTCAACGAATCAACAAAATTGCGAAGGCCAAAAGGAAGATCCAGAAAGAAATTTTTAAATGAACCTGTGGACAAGTTTGATTCAGATAGCCAATATGTGGAAGCTCTTGCAATTGAACACCCTGAAGATTCATCTAGATTACATTTTGTAGAGAGGGCTTCTGCAGTTTCTAACAAAAAAGTTGTCAATGAAGACTCTGGAACAAAACTTGATGATTCGGTAAATGCAAATGCATTATTATTGGCTGCTTCAAAAGGAACAGACAGCAGGAAGAAAAGGGATCAGGTTCACAGTAATATTTCACATTTCCATGAACAAGGTGAATGTGTAGCATCTTCCCTTTCAAATCTACAAGGATCTGTGAGCTGCAGTCTTGATTCCCTGAGGCCCAGCAAGAATAATGCCTGTATAAATCCGTGTGATAACAGTACTTCTAGCTGTTATGTGCCCAGCGATGTTGCGTTGCCTAGAATGATGTTATGTTTAGCTCATAATGGAAAAGTTGCATGGGATGTGAAGTGGCGACCATTTAGTGCTCGTGAATCTGAATCCATGCACAGAATGGGCTATCTTGCTGTTTTGCTTGGAAATGGAGCGCTAGAAGTGTATGATCTCTTATTTAATTTTATTCCTTTCTTTGGGTACAATTCTTTCAGTTTTAAAATGCAAATCTTTATTTATTTATTATTTTAGATATAATCCATTTTATTAGTTTCTTGTACCTTTATGCTCTAAAGGAAGTATAAGATGTGGAAAATGTGGCATAAAATAGTGATTCTGTCATTCACGAGTCTCAATTTTTTGTTGAAATCAATCTTGCAATGATTATTCTGCTTATAGATTAAATGTAGTTCATCTCCTACTCAAATCCAGATGGCTGGAGTTTATTTTAGAAATAATAGGAACCTTTATGTTATTTTTGTAGGTTTGAATTTGAGCAGTATTTCATGGTAGACATGTCAACGGTGTAGCATTTATAAGCTATCTTTATCAGCAGCCACTTGACACTGCTTAACTTGCATATGATTACTATATTCGAGGGCACTTTCATTTATTTATTTTTTTAATTTTTAATTTTTTTTAATTTTTTGTGTGTGAGATTAGTATGCATGTATTGCTTTATTCTGGTACTAGATCTTATGCTAGTACTTATTCCAAGTTGTTTCCAAAGTTGTTTTTGTCATGGTTTTTAACTTCAAAATGAATAATGTAACCAGTACTTCCAGATTTATTTTTCTACATTAAATCTTCTTCCCTCCTTTTGTTGTTACGCTTGTGGTAAGCTTTGCAATTGCATCCCCCTCTTTGTTGTACTTCATTCGACTATCAATCTACTAATAAGGGATTGTGCCAAACCTCCCATAGTCCTTGTGTGCTTCTGACTAGAATATGATCTTTGCTGCTTTGTGGTTCTAATTGGTATTAATATAGTACCCACAATCTCACATTGCCTGGGGTAGGAATATAGGACTGATTTATAAGTGAAAGGGCATCTCTCAATTGGCACGAGGCCTTTTGGTTGAAAGTCCAAGAACAAAACCGTGCACGCTAGGCCAAACTAGAAAATATCATACCTAGTGGACTAGGATGTTACAGTTATTAGTGTTAATTCTTTTGTATCTATTAATCAGGCTTCCCCAAATTGTCATCCTCAATCCACTATGCTTTTATCGTTCACGTTGCTTTCTCTCGTTTGTTTCTAATATTATACTTACCTAATCCAGGTGGGAGGTTCCTTTTCCCCGCACAATTGAACTTATATATCCTGCTCGCCAAAAAGAGGGTACTGATCCTCGCTTCATCAAACTGGCACCAGTTTTCAGATGTTCAATGCTGAAGTGTGGTGATAGGCAAAGGTAGAGTAGCTATTTTTTTTTTTTTTTTTTTTTAAATTTACTATATGTTACTTAAACATGTCACCATTGAGAAAATTTTTGACTTTTTGTACTCTGTTGGTTTGATCAAATAAATTCCAAAGATTCTGCAGAGACCTAATTCTGTGAAGAAACTGGTGATTATATTGGAACAAACTATAGCCTATTTTCATATTTTGTCTCTGTTGCAAGGTCTGCATTTTTTCATTGGGTATGGTAGGTGGATGATTTCTGTTTCATTTATCATTAGGCACATGCTGGATGGGGGTAATGGGAGGATGTGTACTAGACTTGTGATCGTTAGCTCAGATACTTAAGATAATCCTGTATCATGTTACATGCAAAGTTGCTCAATGCATGTGGTAAATATATTAAGCTGGTGAGAAATCCATTATTTTGTTTCTGTACTCATACAATTCTTAAGATATGTAGTTGTGTTAGGTGCATATTTTTGTAGAAGTCCTGCCCTGAATACGCTAACGATGCTCAATTGATTACTCCACCGCACATTGATTTTGACAGTGTATGCTTGATTCATGTTCACCAAGGATTACCATAAATTTCCTTTTTTCACCTTGAGATTAAGATGTAGATCTGGACCATATTTGCATTATTTATCTTGGTCTGCGAATTTGTGGTTCCATAATTTGTAATTATATAAAATTTTAGGATTTTAGTGTCAATATTTTGAAGACTAGATACTTTTAAACACACGCCTGCATCTTCACAATCTTGTGATGTGATTCTCATTTGATGACTAACTCATATACTGCAAACTTGTTTCTTCACAGTATTCCTTTAACTATGGAGTGGTCTACATCCTCTCTGCATGATATGATTTTGGCTGGATGTCACGATGGAGTGGTATTCTTTCTTCTTTACTCTTTTAAATTGAATGCAATTGGTCACAATTCATGTTTCATATTAATGAGGAAAAAAGGTATATTGCTTGCCTTTGTCCTCTTATATTTCCCCTTAGTTAAAAATAAATAAATAAATTGTTAGTTTCCTGCTGCAAAATATTATGTTTGCACTGAGCTTTTTAGCCCAGATCTAAATTAACCTTGTCAAGTTATTCTTTGTCTATCATTAAGATTTCTAAGTTTTCTGTAAATTTAGGTTGCCATGTGGAAATTTTCAACAACTGGATCATCAACAGGTATTGACAACTTGGAATTATCATTCTCTAAAATGTATTTGCTGATATATGAAAGCAGTTATTTCCTTTAAAAGTTGGATGCATAACAGTCTGTTATTGAAGTTGAGATAGACTCTTACTCTCAAACCTCTTCAATGTTCTTGATCTGTAGACACCAGGCCACTGCTCTGCTTCAGCGCAGATACAGTTCCTATTAGGGCACTTGCTTGGGCTCCAGTTCAAAAGTCAGTGATTCTTGATGAACATTTTCTCTTTTACTATCATTTAGACTTCCAATCAGACAAAAGTGATATCATTCTTCAGTCTTTCCCTCCCCACCACGTTGGCTGCTCTTGGATTCATGCATTATCTCGTATATCGTTTCTGATTTATGTTTCTTCAGTTAAACTAAATCTGCTATGAATGTGCTTAAATAGATTCGCTCTAGTATCATCCTGCAAAAGGCTATATTTTTTATTTTTCTACTCTTTTTGTATGATTTTCTCTTCATCTTAGATTAGCATTATTAAGCCTCCGTTTGGTAAAGTGATCATTAACCAATTAATAATCGACACAATTTCTCAAACCACTTTTTAATCATACATATTTTCCCTCTCCAATTTTTAACCACACATCTTACCTCGAAAAACCAAATAAATTGGTTTATAATCACCAATTTAGATCCGAACAGAGGCTAAGTGAAAGAGATTCAGCCCCATGCATGTTGCGTATGTACAATAGTCTGCAAATTAACCTCATGAAACTTTGTCCTGATAGGCCCTGAGGAACATAGATATTCTAAACCAAAATATATCGTGGAGAAAATTGTAAGAAAAAAAAGTCACACGTTTCCTGACATCCAAACCAATGACTCAATCCTGTCAAATCTCCTGATGTTCTTCTACCAGACCTGTATAAATGATAGAGAGTACTGCCCCAATAATTCATCCCCATTGACAGCCTACCCTGGATACGGAGGGGATTTCACATTTTGAAATAGCCTTAAAAATAGAGTGGAGAAATCTTGCCCTAGACAATATAGGTGAATAATTTAACCACTAATTCCCTTCCGTCGGCTTATACAGGCAGATTTCTTATTTGTCCTTTATTATTTCTTTTGATCAAGGACAATCATCTTTTGTCACTCTCTCAAAGTTATTGTATCAAAAAGTGTTGAACATGATGCTATAAAGTTACAAAAGTTCCTTCTCTATTTATTTTACGATGTTCAGTTGTCTTTTCCTTTTTGTATGAGCCAAGTTCAGTTTAAAGTATGTCCAAATTTGCAGTGATTCTGAGGGTGCAAATGTTATTGTCACAGCTGGTCATAAAGGCTTAAAGTTTTGGGACATACGGTACGTAAGTTCTGTGCGCATCTTATGCTTTGCGTTACTTCAATCTCCTCTCTTCTTCTCTAGTGGTTTTCTGCAATTTTGTATTTTTCAAGTTTGTTATGCATATTGACTACAAATTGTTTGTGTTGAAATGTATATACCAATATTATAGTCTAGAATAGTTAGGGACTAGTTAGTAAATTATGTATAGTTTGTAGATCTATTTTATACTACTCTCTTGTACCCATTTAAGCATTAAGATAATAAAGAATCTCTTTTTTCCTAATTACATGGTATCAGAGCACAGAAAACCCTAGCCCACTACTTTCGTGTCTGACCCGGCCTTGACCCGACCTATTCCGGTGCCGGCGACTCCGCCGGAGACTACAGAGGAGGCCGACGACCTCATTCTCGGTCTGGGCAACCTTTTTTCGTGACTTTACAGACCTGCGCGAGTCTGTAGTGCGCGATTACTCGCGATTCCAGTCGGCTACCAGACCATTCCGGGGTATTCCGACGCCGACCCGGCCATTCCGACGTGTTTTCCGGTATGGAGCTTCGGTTTTTTAACTTGGGCTCGCCTGGAACTACGGTTTGAGCTTGTTTTCTGCCCTTCAAGTGCTCTAAAATTTCAACATTTCTTGGTATTTCAGCTTTGTACCTCTGTGCCCTCTTTCGGCTTATACTGGATACTGTTATGGGTGAAAATAAAAATTTTTGTGTGACTGATATGATTCCAGTGATGTCAAAAATCACGGACCATAAACTTAATGGGTCTAATTATATTGCTTGAAGTAAGACTGTTCGAGTGTATCTTCGTAGTATAGAAAAGGATAATCATCTCACCGAGGACCCACCTACTGATGATACGAAACAGACTTGGTTGCGAGATGATGCTCGAATATTTTTGCAACTTCGAAATTCTATTGATAGTGAATTAATTAATTTGGTTGATCACTGTGAGTATGTTAAAGAACTGGTGGATTATCTGGATTCTATGTACTCCGGGAAGAGGAATATCTCTCGTATTTATGACGTGTGTAAAGATTTTTATCGCGCTACACAGCAAGATCAAACTCTTACCGCCTATCTTATGAACTTCAAAAGGACTTATGAAGAACTCAATGTCTTGCTGCCATATAGTTCAGATGTGAAAACTCAACAAAAACAACGAGAACAAATGGCTGTGATGAGTTTTTTGGCAGGTCTTCGTACAGAGTTTGATGCTGTTAAATCTCAGATTCTCTCCAGCCCTGAGATTTCGTCTTTGCAAGAAACTTTTACAAGGATACTTCGCACTGAAAGTAGTGTCTGGTACTCCATCCCAGTCTAATAGTGCTCTTATCAGTCGTACAAGTGTATATGAACATGGTCGTTCATCTAATAGACGAGGGGGGGCTACGAACAGTCGTGATCATCGGACCCAGACTAATAGTCGTGATCATCGGACTCAGGAGTTAGGGGAGTTGTATGCTATTATTTTCATGAACCGGGCCATACCAAGCGGGCTTGCAGAAAGCTTCAGATTCACAATCAAAGAAGTCAGTCAGCTCATATTGCCTCCATTGATACTATACCGAGCACCTCTTCTGGGAAGACAGTTACAGTATCTGCAGAGGAGTTTGCAAAATTTTCTCAATATCAGGAAGCATTAAGGTCTTCATCTCATCCTATCACCGCAATTGCTGAGTCAGGTAAACCAACTACGTGTCTTATTTCATCATCTTCCAAATGGGTCATTGATTCTGGTGCCACAGATCATATGACAGGTAATCCTACTCTCTTCTCCACCTATCAGCCACACACATCATCCACGAATGTTACCTTAGCTGATGGTTCTACGTCCTGTGTTCTGGGATCTGGCACTATTAATCTACCACCTTCCCTTTCCCTGTCGTCTGTTTTAAATCTTCCCCAATTCTCCTTTAATTTAATTTCTGTGAGCAAAATCACTCGTGCTCTAAATTGTTGTATCTCATTCTTTCCTGATCACTGTCTATTTAAGGATCTTACGACGAAGAAGATTATTGGTAAAGGACATGAATCAGGGGGTCTCTATGTCTTGGATACTTCGGTGCCACGATCTTTTGCTTGTTCCAGTGCCTTAACCCCCTTTCAAGCTCACTGCAAATTGGGACATCCCTCTCTACCGTTACTGAAGAAATTATGTCCCCAGTTCCATAATGTATCATCCTTGGATTGTGAGTCCTGTCAATTTGCCAAGCATCATCGTCTGTCCTCAGTTCCCCGAGTCAATAAAAGGGCCAATCTTCCTTTTGAATTAGTCCATTCTGATGTTTGGGGTCCATGTCCTGTTTTGTCTAAAATTGGGTTCAGATATTTTGTCACTTTTGTCGATGATTACTCTCGTGTAACTTGGCTTTATTTAATGAAAAATCGGTCAGAGTTATTTTCTCATTTTACTGCTTTTTGTGCTGAAATTAAAACACAATTTAATGTCTCTGTTCTTACATTGCAATCTGATAATGCCAAAGAGTACTTTTCTCAGTCTTTTCAGACTTACATGATTCAAAATGGCGTTCTTCATCAATCCTCATGTGTTGATACACCTTCTCAAAATGGGGTGGCTGAAAGAAAGAATCGACATCTTCTTGAGACAGCAAGAGCACTTTTGTTTCAGATGCAAGTTCCTAAACCATTTTGGGCTGATGCGGTATCCATTGCTTGTTTTTTGATTAATCGCATGCCTTCATCTATCCTTCATGGTGAGATTCCTTATCGTACCCTTTTTCCTAACAAACCTTTGTTTCCTTTTGAACCCCGCATATTTGGTAGTACTTGTTTTGTTCGTGATATCAGTCCACATATTACCAAATTAGACCCAAAATCACTCAAGTGTATCTTTCTGGGGTACTCTCGTCTTCAAAAGGGGTATAGATGTTACTACCCTAGCCTCCACAAGTATCTTGTGTCTGCTGATGTTACCTTCTTAGAAAACACTCCATTCTTTTCCCCATCTCCCACTTCTTCCCCCCAGGGGGAGGAGGATGATTTGTTACTCTATACGATCACATATTCATCACCTGCTATGCCTACTCCTACTGATACGACACGACCACCTATTCAACAAGTATATTCCAGACGGCGTGAACCTCTTACTACATGTCCTGTGCCAATATCTTCTCCGTCAACGGATCCAAACTCCAGTAATATTGATCTCCCTATTGCTCTTAGAAAAGGTAAACGTCAATGCTCCTATCCTATTTCATCTTTTGTCTCTTATGATCACTTGTCTTCTACTACTTCTTTTATTGCATCCCTTGACTCTGTATCCCTTCCGAAAACTGTTCACGATGCCTTGTCCCATCCTGATTGGCGTGCTGCAATGATAGAGGAGATGAATGCCTTGGATGCTAATGGTACTTGGGACTTAGTACATCTACCTGCAGGTGGAAAGGCTATTGGTTGTAAATGGGTATTTGCTGTTAAAGTTCATCCTGATGGATCTGTGGCTAGACTTAAGGCTCGTCTTGTGGCTAAAGGATATGCTCAAACCTATGGAGTGGATTATTCTGACACGTTTTCCCCTGTTGCTAAACTAACATCTGTTCGCTTATTTTTATCTTTGGCGGCTACTCATGATTGGCCAGTCCATCAATTAGATATCAAAAATGCATTTCTCTATGATGATCTACAGGAAGAGGTCTATATGGAGCAACCACCTGGTTTTGTTGCTCAGGGGGAGTCTGGTAAGGTCTGTTATCTTCGAAAGTCACTATATGGGCTAAAACAGAGCCCTCGTGCGTGGTTTGGAAAATTCAGTCAGGCAGTTGAAAAGTTTGGGCTAAAAAAGAGCAAGTCCGATCACTCGGTATTTTATAGACAATCTGAATCTGGCATAATTCTCTTAGTTGTGTATGTTGATGATATTGTGATTACAGGGAATGATAATATTGGTATATCATCTCTTAAGTCTTTCTTCCATACTCAATTTCACACAAAATACTTGGGGTTATTAAAATATTTCTTGGGAGTGGAAGTAACAAGGAACAAGAAATGCATCTTTTTATCCCAGAGAAAATATGTACTTGACTTATTAACTGAGACAGGAAAATCGGGAGCTAAGCCTTGCAGTGCACCAATGATTCCTAATTCTCAACTTACAAAAGATGGTGACTTATTTGAAGATCCTGAAAAATATAGAAGACTGGTTGGGAAGTTAAATTATCTCACCGTGACTCGTCCTGATATTGCATATCCTGTCAGTATTTTAAGTCAATTCATGTCATCTCCAACAGTTCATCACTGGGCAGCGTTAGAGAAAATTCTGTGTTATTTAAAGGGAGCTCCTGGACGGGGTATACTGTATGCAAATCATGGGCATAATGACATCGAGTGTTTCTCAGATGCAGATTGGGCAGGTTCCAAAATAGATAGAAGATCCACTACAGGTTACTGTGTATTTGTTGGAGGAAATTTGGTTTCATGGAAGAGTAAGAAGCAGAATGTTGTGTCCCGCTCAAGTGCAGAATCTGAATATAGAGCCATGGCACAATTAGTATGTGAAATAACGTGGATACATCAGCTCTTGAGTGAAGTTGGTTTTAAGGTACCAGTACCAGCAACATTGTGGTGTGATAACCAAGCTGCTCTTCATATTGCTTCTAATCCTGTGTTTCATGAACGAACCAAGCATATTGAGATAGACTGTCATTTTGTCCGTGAGAAGGTTCAACAAAATTTGATATCTATGAGATATGTGAAGACTGGAGAACAATTAGGAGATATCTTTACAAAAGCTCTTAATGGGGTTCGAATCAGTCATATTTGTAACAAGTTGGACATGATTAACATCTATGCTCCAACTTGAGGGGGAGTGTTGAAATGTATATACCAATATTATAGTCTAGAATAGTTAGGGACTAGTTAGTAAATTATGTATAGTTTGTAGATCTATTTTATACTACTCTCTTGTACCCATTTAAGCATTAAGATAATAAAGAATCTCTTTTTTCCTAATTACAGTTTGAAATGAAATCTCATACAACCTGAGATTTTAAAAGATAGGAACTTTTAACAAAATATATTTTGTTTCTAACATTCAAGTTTTGTTGATTAGCTGGTCAACAGTATATTATCTCAAATATTGCATCTGCAAAATTTGCTTTTCTGGAGTACCAAAGGAAAGCACGACATCATTATGAACATGACACAAAAAACTGGGCCAATTCAGCCAAATTTATGAAATTAAGTTCATAAGACACCATACAACAACAAAAAACATACAAGACTTATTTTCAATAATTTGGGCCAGCTATGTGAATCCTTCTTTGCCATTTTGCTGAGTTCATTGCTAGATATGCTATAATATCCAATCAAATAAATTCTTAGCAATTATAACAGGCCGTGTTAATGTGTTCGATCACTCCCTCTTATATGCTCTGCCACAATCATGTTACTTCTGTGAATGGAAGTCAATTTGGGTCGATGTGATCCATGACTTAACCACCTAAGTCATCCTTTCCTTAATTGTTTCTTAATTCACTACCTCTCTTTTGGCATATATTCTCAGTTCTTATTTATCCATTTTAATATGACTACACATCCATCTAACATTTTCATTTCCGCAACATTCATCTTAATGTTTGTAGCATAAATGGAACATTCTTAACACACAGAATTCAGGAAGCATTTTTCAGTTTCATCCTTCCTTCTCCAATCTATGCATTACATTTTCTTCACATCCACCGGTCTTTGTTAATAATAGAACCTAGATGCATGAAAAATTACTTTTCCCAACACATGATTTGCTATTGAACTGAATGAGCTTTGTATGTATACTTTCTTGGTTCCATATGACTTGAAACATCTAGATTTAAGAGTATTCATCTAAAGTTCTAAGTTACTGTTTAATTCTTCTTTTATATCATTTGCGATAACAATAAGGGACCTTGTATGTAATGTTCTGTAAGCTCATCCATAAGTAGTGCAAAAGAGGTAAGGGCTTAAGGTAGAATTTGATGCTATCTTATAGTGATAGAGAAATCTCAACACTAACTGCTTCATCAAACATATTCTTAATTAAAGTTTTAAATCGTACTGTCAGAGCAATAATAATACGAATTAGACAAATGAAAGCAACACTCTCAATGTGAGAGTTATGACCACTTGTCTAGCGAGATTTCACAATTAAAAAAGAAAAAGTCGATTACAATTTCAGTCTCACCCTATCACACTCTATAGATCTTTCTCTATATCTCCACCAATCTCCTAAGCATGTAAATAGATCGATACTAATTCCCTGCATGAAATCAAATTTATTTTTTGAAACCTATAAATTACACTGTAATCTATGTTCAATCACCCTTACCCATAAATTTAGAGTATATTGCATGAGCTTAATACCTCTATAATTTGTGCAATTTTGAATATCTCTTTTATCCATAGGCACCGGATTATTTCTCCTTCCATCTATCACAAGAGACCATATATGATGTCAAATAGTCTTTTTTTATGTTCTAATTCATTGTTATGGGATCCACAAATTCATATGTTAATATTGATTTGAAATCTCAACGTATTGAATAATTAGTTCTCTAGCACTCCAGTTTCCCCCACTTTACAACGGCAAACATCAACTATTGATTTTTCAGTTTAGGAAGATTGAATTAGATACTGATGAGACAATAGAATTGAAAATTTGTAATAATATTTAATTGGTGATATTGATCAGATCTTGGGGATTTGTCATACTCTATTGAGGATAGGAATGTTAGCTATATTAGAAGAATCTTGGTCTCCCCAACTGAGGAGGTAATGAAGAGGATGGGAAGTACGGAAATATTTAGATGAGGTAAGTGTTAGTGTTTTATGGTTGATAAAAAAATCAATGAAGTAGAGAGTATAAAATACTTGGAGAGAGAGAGTATTCTAGTAACCATATGCAAGAGTTAAGGAGATATTAAAATGTACAAACTACAGAAAATTAGAAATCTTAAACTCAAGAATCCAACTATGAGAAATGGGAGGGTGTGGTGGAGCATATCCTACTCTCTGAGAGCTAGCTTGGTTTTATGCATATCTAGTGGAAGCACATTTAAAAGGCCACCACCCAAGGAGATTAAGGAGAATGGTCTTTATTTCCTTTACTTACCTGAGATTGATAGAATAGAAGTGAGGAAGCTCTACAATGGGTGCTAAGAAGAAAGAATTTCTATTATGTATGTATGTATTCATTCTATTCAAGGCATGTATCCCAAAGTTGTCATGAGGTTGAGTTGAGTCTAGTGGGTAGTAGAGAAATTCCTACTACCACAAACGTGTCAAGGGTCTGTGTGAGTCATTATTTTTTTTGTCATTTATAAGTTACTAGTATAAGATCCCTTTGTATGTACCATTTGTTGGCCAAAAAAGGATCATTTAGCCGACTCCAAATTAACCCTTCCTTGATGGTGGATGTATCAACGTTGTGCTTAAACTATCTTCTGTTTGTGCAGCGACCCATTCCATCCCTTGTGGGAACTTAATCCTGTCCACGGGGTGATTTATAGTTTGGATTGGCTGCCAGATCCAAGGTACAGTTTTATATGCTATGGTGGAAAAAGATTCCACATGCCTGTCTCTGAATCATTTAATTCTTGTTCAACTTGTCTCTTTTTGTGCTTGTAGATGTATTATTGGATCCCGTGATGATGGATCGATATGGGTTCTCAGCTTAGTGAAGGCTGCAAATGATATCCCAGTTACTGGAAAACCTTTTTCTGGAACACAGAATCAAGGATTACATAGTTTTCACTGTGCCTCATTTCCAATATGGAGTATTCAAGTGTCTCGGCTAACAGGTTGCTAGTTTTTAAGATATTCTTTCTTTTAACTTGGTGCTAGCTTGAAATCTTATTGGTGATGCATTTACTGTGGGAAAATACCTAAATGGAGGAAAAATATATTTGTCTTCTGATGCTAAAACCTATATTTAAGTAGTGATATTCTCCATCTATAGGTACACAATGCCTTGCAAGAAAACTAGAATTTTGTGAGTAGTCCAATAGATTTTGGAGAACAACAGTCAAGTTTTTTCATTTACTTAATCATAGATATATACGAGAAATATTACAGTGTATTTGATGTACATTATTTTGGAAAAAAATTGTTCTGAATAGTGGTTGATGTGATATTGTGTGGCTAAAAATGAAAGAAAAGTTTTGAGTTTATGTGTAGAATATTTTAATATCAAAATGTTGTTAAAATTGAGTATTGTAAAAAAAATAGTTTTTTTAATGAATACCAAACAGGGACATAATTATAACTCTAGTCCCTAACATTATTTAGATACTATATTTGTACAATGATAGAAAAGACTACACACATTTCAACACTCTCCACCAAGTTGGTGCATGGATATTACGTATGCCTAACTTGGATAACGATATATAGAATGAACCACTAGTCACTCCATGTGCCATGATGTTGGTTAGTTGATTTGCACTCTTAATATATGGAATCTCTATATTCTTGGAGTTGAGGTTATCTTTGATGTAGTTTCTGTCAAGTTCAACATGCTTCGTATGATCATGTTGTACCGGTTTGTTCGCGATCTCAATAGCTATAGTGTTATCACAAAAGAGTAACATAGACTTGCTTGCACCAAAACCAAGTTCACTAAGAAGAATTTTTCAACCAAGTAAGCTCGATAATTGCATGATGCAAAGCACTATTATTATGCCTTTGCACAATCACATTTTGTTTCTTACTTCTCTTCTCAACAATATTTCCTCCAACAAATGAGCATATCCCGATGTAGATTTTCTATCCAATCTTGATCCAGTAGAATCAGAATCTGGGTAACTCACAATGACTAGGTGCTCCCCTGTAGATTACAAGATGCCCTTCCATGGAGAGGACTTTAAATATGTTAAATGCGATTAATTGTGCTCATGTGTTGATCACTTGGATTATTCATGAACTGGCTCGCAACTCTCACTGCATATTACAGATCAGGTCTTGTGTGAGTAAGATAGATCAATGTTCCTACCAATCTCTGATATCTCTCCTCCTTTGTAGG
Organism: Ligustrum vulgare; assembly: GCA_963555705.1. Taxonomy (NCBI): domain Eukaryota; kingdom Viridiplantae; phylum Streptophyta; class Magnoliopsida; order Lamiales; family Oleaceae; genus Ligustrum; species Ligustrum vulgare. The sequence goes on along the minus strand of OY743188.1, from coordinate 15,617,897 downwards.
AACCTGATTCGGGTAGATAGATAGGCCATGATTCACCTCAATAAGTATCTCTACAAGAGCACAAGTTGACATATCAGTTTCTGCTTGGAGATCAAGAACACACTTACGTTGGGAAAAGACAGGTCCTTGCTCAGATCGTGATACTTCAATGCCCAATAATATTTTAGAGTACCCAAGTCTTTCATTTCAATCTCCTTTATTAGATGGACCTGAAGTTTTTCAATTTCAATGGGGTTATTCTCAGTAACAATCATATCGTTCACGTATATAATAAGTAAAGTAATACCCTTCTTTTTTTTCCCCGTCTCTATAATATAATCAACATAGACAATTAATTCACTTGCCTTCCTGTGTTAAGTGTGTTTGAACAATGTGTGATTTCCTTGGCTCTGGAATATTTCCTTGGCTCTGGAATATTTCAACTTTAATATTAGATGGGTGAATTTTCCAAAGCATGCTCTTGGAGACTCTTTTGGTCCATATAGAACCTTTTTCAATCTGCAGACCTTGCTTTTGTCAAAATTCCCATCTATACCCAGTGGTAGTTCCATGTAAATTTTCTCTTCCAAGTCTCCATGTAGAAGTGCATTTTTTTACATCAAACTATTGCAATTGCCAATCTAAGTTGACAATTAAAGACAACACCATGGTAATGGTGTTCATTTTCACCACAGGAGCAAAGGTCGCTAGATATCTATCCTATTTGTTTGGGTATACTCTCTTGTCACTAATCTAGCCTTGTGTCTCTCTAGGGTACCATCTGCCCTTAAGATGAATACCCAATTACATCCAACACATTTTTCCTTTTAGGTAGATAAACTAATTCCTATGTTTTATTTTGATCCGAGGCCCTTGTTAGTTGTTCATATGTATTTACTCTTTAGTGACTCATGGAAAGTTTTTGGGATCTCTATTGGGTTAAATTTAGTAACAAACACTTTGAATGAGGGAGATAACATTTCTAGAGTCACGAATTTGGCTATAGGGTGTTGGGTTTATGTTCTGGTTCCTCGTTACCTGTTACCGGATTCGAGATCCTTGTCATGTTGAGTATTTTGGATAGGGCGTGTCCTTGAAAGAACTTGAAGTGACAATTGTTGATCTTCCCTTTCTTCTCATTTCTGCATTTTATAGAGGGAGGTTCATGTATTAAATTTGACTCCAGATTATTTGAAGTATGGACGGACTGGTGTGACAGATCAATCTCTAAAGAAGTTACATATTTATGTTCATCCTTCTCTTGAAAGATAGGAAGGATTTTAAAAAAAAAAAAAAAATGTGACATCCATAGAGATGTAGACTTTCCTAGAGGATGGATGATAACATTTTTAACCCCTTTTTGTTGTGGAATAACCTATAAAAATACATCTGGTAGATAGGATCAAGTTTGGACTTGTTTCTTGAGTAAACATGTACAAATGCTACACAACCATACACCCTAATAGGAATACGATTAAGTCAACATTAAAGTGTAAAAAGCATCATGATAGCATAATGGAGCTTTAGAATAAATAATTCTGGAAGGAATTCCATTAATTAGGTGAGTGGCAGTTAAAAGGGCTTCTATAATATGTCTTTAGGAACATTCATTTGAAATAGCAACGCTCTGGTTACCTACATAATATCTATTTTTCCTTTCTGCTTCCCATTTTATTGCGGTGTGTTAGCATATGAAGATTTGTGTACAATCCCCTCTTCCTCAAGATATGAAGAGAGTAATCTATTGAAGTATTCTCCCCAATTATTTGAATTCTTGCACCAAATTGTGTGTGAATCATTTGATGAAAAGATGTGAATGTAACATAACATCAGATTTATGTTTTAAGTGATATTCTAGTCAATCGTGTATGATCATCAATAGAAGGCTTGCCATTTAGATCTAGATATGTTGGAACGTTATGAGGGACCCCAAACATCAGTATGAATTAAATTGAAATCTCTCTCTTTTTTAGTGCTGTTTTATGTACTTAATGTGTTTTCTGGATGCATAATGTCAATGTGAAGTTTCTCACTACTTGGGGGCTTTCCAGGAGGGGAGTCTTGTGATCCTTAATTGACCCAACCGTGCATGTTTACTAATCTCACGGAATTGATGTAAAATCAATAATTAAAATTTTTAACGAATTTGACCCCATCATGGAGAAGTGAGACGTGGTAGCACTACTTGAGTACACATCCTCAATCAAATTTTAGATTTGTTATTGATCTCTATAATGTGCAAACTCTATTTCATTATACTGCCTTTTTTTTGGCTGTTTGAGTACTACAAGATCTAATGTATTGTAAAAAGTGTCAAAACATTGTACTCTGACTACTATGATGCACCGACACACTTCGGGTATGCAAAGTGGTGTGTCGAAAATTTGTATTGATTTTCTAAGGTCCTACACGCAGTCTAAGGTCCAACATGGTTGGTGGATTTAAAAAATAAAAAAGGAAAGAAAAGGTTGGCTATAGTGGTGGTCTTTTTTTGGGGGGAAAAATTGAATGGAGAAGGATGTGCGATGCTTTATTTGGATGGCACAAGTTCAAATGATGTCTGACATTGCCGCCGCTGGTTTTAGTTGTGGGTGGTGAGATTTGTTGTAGTGGTACCTGATTGATGATGAATCCTAATTGTTTTAGCAGAAGAAACTGAAGTCACTGGATTTTTTTGTTTGTTAATCTTTGATTTTTTAATGAAGTGAAAAATAGTCAAAGCCCAATAAGTATCTCTACAAGAGCACAAGTTGACATATCAGTTTCTGCTTGGAGATCAAGAACACACTTACGTTGGGAAAAGACAGGTCCTTGCTCAGATCGTGATACTTCAATGCCCAATAATATTTTAGAGTACCCAAGTCTTTCATTTCAATCTCCTTTATTAGATGGACCTGAAGTTTTTCAATTTCAATGGGGTTATTCTCAGTAACAATCATATCGTTCACGTATATAATAAGTAAAGTAATACCCTTCTTTTTTTTCCCCGTCTCTATAATATAATCAACATAGACAATTAATTCACTTGCCTTCCTGTGTTAAGTATGTTTGAACAATGTGTGATTTCCTTGGCTCTGGAATATTTCCTTGGCTCTGGAATATTTCAACTTTAATATTAGATGGGTGAATTTTCCAAAGCATGCTCTTGGAGACTCTTTTGGTCCATATAGAACCTTTTTCAATCTGCAGACCTTGCTTTTGTCAAAATTCCCATCTATACCCAGTGGTAGTTCCATGTAAATTTTCTCTTCCAAGTCTCCATGTAGAAGTGCATTTTTTTACATCAAACTATTGCAATTGCCAATCTAAGTTGACAATTAAAGACAACACCATGGTAATGGTGTTCATTTTCACCACAGGAGCAAAGGTCGCTAGATATCTATCCTATTTGTTTGGGTATACTCTCTTGTCACTAATCTAGCCTTGTGTCTCTCTAGGGTACCATCTGCCCTTAAGATGAATACCCAATTACATCCAACACATTTTTCCTTTTAGGTAGATAAACTAATTCCTATGTTTTATTTTGATCCGAGGCCCTTGTTAGTTGTTCATATGTATTTACTCTTTAGTGACTCATGGAAAGTTTTTGGGATCTCTATTGGGTTAAATTTAGTAACAAACACTTTGAATGAGGGAGATAACATTTCTAGAGTCACGAATTTGGCTATAGGGTGTTGGGTTTATGTTCTGGTTCCTCGTTACCTGTTACCGGATTCGAGATCCTTGTCATGTTGAGTATTTTGGATAGGGCGTGTCCTTGAAAGAACTTGAAGTGACAATTGTTGATCTTCCCTTTCTTCTCATTTCTGCATTTTATAGAGGGAGGTTCATGTATTAAATTTGACTCCAGATTATTTGAAGTATGGACGGACTGGTGTGACAGATCAATCTCTAAAGAAGTTACATATTTATGTTCATCCTTCTCTTGAAAGATAGGAAGGATTTTAAAAAAAAAAAAAAAATGTGACATCCATAGAGATGTAGACTTTCCTAGAGGATGGATGATAACATTTTTAACCCCTTTTTGTTGTGGAATAACCTATAAAAATACATCTGGTAGATAGGATCAAGTTTGGACTTGTTTCTTGAGTAAACATGTACAAATGCTACACAACCATACACCCTAATAGGAATACGATTAAGTCAACATTAAAGTGTAAAAAGCATCATGATAGCATAATGGAGCTTTAGAATAAATAATTCTGGAAGGAATTCCATTAATTAGGTGAGTGGCAGTTAAAAGGGCTTCTATAATATGTCTTTAGGAACATTCATTTGAAATAGCAACGCTCTGGTTACCTACATAATATCTATTTTTCCTTTCTGCTTCCCATTTTATTGCGGTGTGTTAGCATATGAAGATTTGTGTACAATCCCCTCTTCCTCAAGATATGAAGAGAGTAATCTATTGAAGTATTCTCCCCAATTATTTGAATTCTTGCACCAAATTGTGTGTGAATCATTTGATGAAAAGATGTGAATGTAACATAACATCAGATTTATGTTTTAAGTGATATTCTAGTCAATCGTGTATGATCATCAATAGAAGGCTTGCCATTTAGATCTAGATATGTTGGAACGTTATGAGGGACCCCAAACATCAGTATGAATTAAATTGAAATCTCTCTCTTTTTTAGTGCTGTTTTATGTACTTAATGTGTTTTCTGGATGCATAATGTCAATGTGAAGTTTCTCACTACTTGGGGGCTTTCCAGGAGGGGAGTCTTGTGATCCTTAATTGACCCAACCGTGCATGTTTACTAATCTCACGGAATTGATGTAAAATCAATAATTAAAATTTTTAACGAATTTGACCCCATCATGGAGAAGTGAGACGTGGTAGCACTACTTGAGTACACATCCTCAATCAAATTTTAGATTTGTTATTGATCTCTATAATGTGCAAACTCTATTTCATTATACTGCCTTTTTTTTGGCTGTTTGAGTACTACAAGATCTAATGTATTGTAAAAAGTGTCAAAACATTGTACTCTGACTACTATGATGCACCGACACACTTCGGGTATGCAAAGTGGTGTGTCGAAAATTTGTATTGATTTTCTAAGGTCCTACACGCAGTCTAAGGTCCAACATGGTTGGTGGATTTAAAAAATAAAAAAGGAAAGAAAAGGTTGGCTATAGTGGTGGTCTTTTTTTGGGGGGAAAAATTGAATGGAGAAGGATGTGCGATGCTTTATTTGGATGGCACAAGTTCAAATGATGTCTGACATTGCCGCCGCTGGTTTTAGTTGTGGGTGGTGAGATTTGTTGTAGTGGTACCTGATTGATGATGAATCCTAATTGTTTTAGCAGAAGAAACTGAAGTCACTGGATTTTTTTGTTTGTTAATCTTTGATTTTTTAATGAAGTGAAAAATAGTCAAAGCCCAATAAGTATCTCTACAAGAGCACAAGTTGACATATCAGTTTCTGCTTGGAGATCAAGAACACACTTACGTTGGGAAAAGACAGGTCCTTGCTCAGATCGTGATACTTCAATGCCCAATAATATTTTAGAGTACCCAAGTCTTTCATTTCAATCTCCTTTATTAGATGGACCTGAAGTTTTTCAATTTCAATGGGGTTATTCTCAGTAACAATCATATCGTTCACGTATATAATAAGTAAAGTAATACCCTTCTTTTTTTTCCCCGTCTCTATAATATAATCAACATAGACAATTAATTCACTTGCCTTCCTGTGTTAAGTATGTTTGAACAATGTGTGATTTCCTTGGCTCTGGAATATTTCCTTGGCTCTGGAATATTTCAACTTTAATATTAGATGGGTGAATTTTCCAAAGCATGCTCTTGGAGACTCTTTTGGTCCATATAGAACCTTTTTCAATCTGCAGACCTTGCTTTTGTCAAAATTCCCATCTATACCCAGTGGTAGTTCCATGTAAATTTTCTCTTCCAAGTCTCCATGTAGAAGTGCATTTTTTTACATCAAACTATTGCAATTGCCAATCTAAGTTGACAATTAAAGACAACACCATGGTAATGGTGTTCATTTTCACCACAGGAGCAAAGGTCGCTAGATATCTATCCTATTTGTTTGGGTATACTCTCTTGTCACTAATCTAGCCTTGTGTCTCTCTAGGGTACCATCTGCCCTTAAGATGAATACCCAATTACATCCAACACATTTTTCCTTTTAGGTAGATAAACTAATTCCTATGTTTTATTTTGATCCGAGGCCCTTGTTAGTTGTTCATATGTATTTACTCTTTAGTGACTCATGGAAAGTTTTTGGGATCTCTATTGGGTTAAATTTAGTAACAAACACTTTGAATGAGGGAGATAACATTTCTAGAGTCACGAATTTGGCTATAGGGTGTTGGGTTTATGTTCTGGTTCCTCGTTACCTGTTACCGGATTCGAGATCCTTGTCATGTTGAGTATTTTGGATAGGGCGTGTCCTTGAAAGAACTTGAAGTGACAATTGTTGATCTTCCCTTTCTTCTCATTTCTGCATTTTATAGAGGGAGGTTCATGTATTAAATTTGACTCCAGATTATTTGAAGTATGGACGGACTGGTGTGACAGATCAATCTCTAAAGAAGTTACATATTTATGTTCATCCTTCTCTTGAAAGATAGGAAGGATTTTAAAAAAAAAAAAAAAATGTGACATCCATAGAGATGTAGACTTTCCTAGAGGATGGATGATAACATTTTTAACCCCTTTTTGTTGTGGAATAACCTATAAAAATACATCTGGTAGATAGGATCAAGTTTGGACTTGTTTCTTGAGTAAACATGTACAAATGCTACACAACCATACACCCTAATAGGAATACGATTAAGTCAACATTAAAGTGTAAAAAGCATCATGATAGCATAATGGAGCTTTAGAATAAATAATTCTGGAAGGAATTCCATTAATTAGGTGAGTGGCAGTTAAAAGGGCTTCTATAATATGTCTTTAGGAACATTCATTTGAAATAGCAACGCTCTGGTTACCTACATAATATCTATTTTTCCTTTCTGCTTCCCATTTTATTGCGGTGTGTTAGCATATGAAGATTTGTGTACAATCCCCTCTTCCTCAAGATATGAAGAGAGTAATCTATTGAAGTATTCTCCCCAATTATTTGAATTCTTGCACCAAATTGTGTGTGAATCATTTGATGAAAAGATGTGAATGTAACATAACATCAGATTTATGTTTTAAGTGATATTCTAGTCAATCGTGTATGATCATCAATAGAAGGCTTGCCATTTAGATCTAGATATGTTGGAACGTTATGAGGGACCCCAAACATCAGTATGAATTAAATTGAAATCTCTCTCTTTTTTAGTGCTGTTTTATGTACTTAATGTGTTTTCTGGATGCATAATGTCAATGTGAAGTTTCTCACTACTTGGGGGCTTTCCAGGAGGGGAGTCTTGTGATCCTTAATTGACCCAACCGTGCATGTTTACTAATCTCACGGAATTGATGTAAAATCAATAATTAAAATTTTTAACGAATTTGACCCCATCATGGAGAAGTGAGACGTGGTAGCACTACTTGAGTACACATCCTCAATCAAATTTTAGATTTGTTATTGATCTCTATAATGTGCAAACTCTATTTCATTATACTGCCTTTTTTTTGGCTGTTTGAGTACTACAAGATCTAATGTATTGTAAAAAGTGTCAAAACATTGTACTCTGACTACTATGATGCACCGACACACTTCGGGTATGCAAAGTGGTGTGTCGAAAATTTGTATTGATTTTCTAAGGTCCTACACGCAGTCTAAGGTCCAACATGGTTGGTGGATTTAAAAAATAAAAAAGGAAAGAAAAGGTTGGCTATAGTGGTGGTCTTTTTTTGGGGGGAAAAATTGAATGGAGAAGGATGTGCGATGCTTTATTTGGATGGCACAAGTTCAAATGATGTCTGACATTGCCGCCGCTGGTTTTAGTTGTGGGTGGTGAGATTTGTTGTAGTGGTACCTGATTGATGATGAATCCTAATTGTTTTAGCAGAAGAAACTGAAGTCACTGGATTTTTTTGTTTGTTAATCTTTGATTTTTTAATGAAGTGAAAAATAGTCAAAGCCCAATAAGTATCTCTACAAGAGCACAAGTTGACATATCAGTTTCTGCTTGGAGATCAAGAACACACTTACGTTGGGAAAAGACAGGTCCTTGCTCAGATCGTGATACTTCAATGCCCAATAATATTTTAGAGTACCCAAGTCTTTCATTTCAATCTCCTTTATTAGATGGACCTGAAGTTTTTCAATTTCAATGGGGTTATTCTCAGTAACAATCATATCGTTCACGTATATAATAAGTAAAGTAATACCCTTCTTTTTTTTCCCCGTCTCTATAATATAATCAACATAGACAATTAATTCACTTGCCTTCCTGTGTTAAGTATGTTTGAACAATGTGTGATTTCCTTGGCTCTGGAATATTTCCTTGGCTCTGGAATATTTCAACTTTAATATTAGATGGGTGAATTTTCCAAAGCATGCTCTTGGAGACTCTTTTGGTCCATATAGAACCTTTTTCAATCTGCAGACCTTGCTTTTGTCAAAATTCCCATCTATACCCAGTGGTAGTTCCATGTAAATTTTCTCTTCCAAGTCTCCATGTAGAAGTGCATTTTTTTACATCAAACTATTGCAATTGCCAATCTAAGTTGACAATTAAAGACAACACCATGGTAATGGTGTTCATTTTCACCACAGGAGCAAAGGTCGCTAGATATCTATCCTATTTGTTTGGGTATACTCTCTTGTCACTAATCTAGCCTTGTGTCTCTCTAGGGTACCATCTGCCCTTAAGATGAATACCCAATTACATCCAACACATTTTTCCTTTTAGGTAGATAAACTAATTCCTATGTTTTATTTTGATCCGAGGCCCTTGTTAGTTGTTCATATGTATTTACTCTTTAGTGACTCATGGAAAGTTTTTGGGATCTCTATTGGGTTAAATTTAGTAACAAACACTTTGAATGAGGGAGATAACATTTCTAGAGTCACGAATTTGGCTATAGGGTGTTGGGTTTATGTTCTGGTTCCTCGTTACCTGTTACCGGATTCGAGATCCTTGTCATGTTGAGTATTTTGGATAGGGCGTGTCCTTGAAAGAACTTGAAGTGACAATTGTTGATCTTCCCTTTCTTCTCATTTCTGCATTTTATAGAGGGAGGTTCATGTATTAAATTTGACTCCAGATTATTTGAAGTATGGACGGACTGGTGTGACAGATCAATCTCTAAAGAAGTTACATATTTATGTTCATCCTTCTCTTGAAAGATAGGAAGGATTTTAAAAAAAAAAAAAAAATGTGACATCCATAGAGATGTAGACTTTCCTAGAGGATGGATGATAACATTTTTAACCCCTTTTTGTTGTGGAATAACCTATAAAAATACATCTGGTAGATAGGATCAAGTTTGGACTTGTTTCTTGAGTAAACATGTACAAATGCTACACAACCATACACCCTAATAGGAATACGATTAAGTCAACATTAAAGTGTAAAAAGCATCATGATAGCATAATGGAGCTTTAGAATAAATAATTCTGGAAGGAATTCCATTAATTAGGTGAGTGGCAGTTAAAAGGGCTTCTATAATATGTCTTTAGGAACATTCATTTGAAATAGCAACGCTCTGGTTACCTACATAATATCTATTTTTCCTTTCTGCTTCCCATTTTATTGCGGTGTGTTAGCATATGAAGATTTGTGTACAATCCCCTCTTCCTCAAGATATGAAGAGAGTAATCTATTGAAGTATTCTCCCCAATTATTTGAATTCTTGCACCAAATTGTGTGTGAATCATTTGATGAAAAGATGTGAATGTAACATAACATCAGATTTATGTTTTAAGTGATATTCTAGTCAATCGTGTATGATCATCAATAGAAGGCTTGCCATTTAGATCTAGATATGTTGGAACGTTATGAGGGACCCCAAACATCAGTATGAATTAAATTGAAATCTCTCTCTTTTTTAGTGCTGTTTTATGTACTTAATGTGTTTTCTGGATGCATAATGTCAATGTGAAGTTTCTCACTACTTGGGGGCTTTCCAGGAGGGGAGTCTTGTGATCCTTAATTGACCCAACCGTGCATGTTTACTAATCTCACGGAATTGATGTAAAATCAATAATTAAAATTTTTAACGAATTTGACCCCATCATGGAGAAGTGAGACGTGGTAGCACTACTTGAGTACACATCCTCAATCAAATTTTAGATTTGTTATTGATCTCTATAATGTGCAAACTCTATTTCATTATACTGCCTTTTTTTTGGCTGTTTGAGTACTACAAGATCTAATGTATTGTAAAAAGTGTCAAAACATTGTACTCTGACTACTATGATGCACCGACACACTTCGGGTATGCAAAGTGGTGTGTCGAAAATTTGTATTGATTTTCTAAGGTCCTACACGCAGTCTAAGGTCCAACATGGTTGGTGGATTTAAAAAATAAAAAAGGAAAGAAAAGGTTGGCTATAGTGGTGGTCTTTTTTTGGGGGGAAAAATTGAATGGAGAAGGATGTGCGATGCTTTATTTGGATGGCACAAGTTCAAATGATGTCTGACATTGCCGCCGCTGGTTTTAGTTGTGGGTGGTGAGATTTGTTGTAGTGGTACCTGATTGATGATGAATCCTAATTGTTTTAGCAGAAGAAACTGAAGTCACTGGATTTTTTTGTTTGTTAATCTTTGATTTTTTAATGAAGTGAAAAATAGTCAAAGCCCATATGTATTTAATTGGTGAATTGTGATACAGTCTTCCAGAGATGCAATGAAATGAAAACCCATGTGCAGAGGTTTTAAAAAAAATTGCTTTGTGCCAAAAAAATATGGTTAGTTAAAGTGTCGATGAACTGTCTTGTCACTACATTTTGAAAAATCGAGTTTATCGGCATGTTTGGTACTCTTGTTCGTGTCGGTGCATCATAGCTTGTTTATGTTCATGTTTTGGGAGGCTTGTTTTTCGTTATGTTTTTGTTATTTCACCAATATTGTCTCCCCCCCCCAAAAACACACCCCCCTTTGTGTGTGTGTGTGTGTGTGTGTGTGTTATAGGGTTGGGGAGGGAAGGTGGGTGAGGAACTTGACAGGGGAGGAAGGTTTTCAAATTGGGTGAAATATATAGCTAGATTGGTACTTATTATTCCCAAGTATATGGATTTATTTTGAAAGAGATATTTGCTCTCAGTTTATATGCAAAATTAGACACCTTATTTCTCATCTTTTCTTTAGACTTACATGGTTCTACTTTATCATTGCAAAATGTTCCTTCTGGTCACAGCTTATTCTCTTTAACTTCCTTGATTCCATGAATTTTAGGTATGATTGCTTATTGTGGTGAGGATGGAACTGCCCTTCATTTCAAGGTGAGAAATTGGTGTTATGTGAAATGGTATTTTTTTAATTATTACAGTGAGATTTCATGTTTATTTTTCTTCTAAATATAAGTGTACGTCTTAATTTGAAATTTTCTTTCAATTATTTTAAAATAGAGTGGTAAGCTCCTGGGTTTGAAGTTCTGTTTGCACAATTATATTGATAACAGCGGTGAGACTACATAATCATGTTAGCAAGACAAATTTTGTGTCAAATTTTAAAATACAAAGAATGAAATCCATTCTCCAAAAACAGCATTGACCTACAGGAAAAATATTAGGTGGCGTTCTGTTTGTATTTTATTTTGTATTTTCATTTTTGAAAATGTTTTGTGTTTTGTGTTTTCATTTTTGTTTTCAAATTTGCTGAAAACGCGTTTGGTTTGTCATTTCTGAAAACTGTTTTTGAAAATGAAAAGCTGGAAAACACGTTCTGTTTAAAATTTTGCAGAACACTATTTAAACTATTTTTAATTAATTTGCTTGCAGAATACTACTAACTCCAACTCAAATTTCCTTTCACAATACACTAAAAATATGGTTACATGCAACACACTAATGTGAGCATTAAGAGTCTATATTAACACAGCTTGGTCAGGTTCGGGACTTGAGAAAGCTCTACTTCTATTAAAATCCAGAAAATGCAAGTTCTTTCAAAACCACCGGAGTCCATTTATCATTGCATTTTTTGAAATATAACAAGAATTCTCATTTAATTTTTTTTGTAATGTTGATATTGAATTCAATAAAACTTTATTTAAACTAAGTTCCAAGTTAGGATAATTCTAAAAAAAAAAAAAAAAAAAAAAAAAAATCTTTATTTAGGCTTAGTTCCAAGCTAGGATAATTCTAAAAAAAATAATAAAAAAATAAAAAAAATAAAAACTTTATATTAAGCTTAGTTCTAAGTTAAGATAATTCTATAAAAAAAAAAAAAAAAAAATTCCCAAAACGCGTTTTCCGCGTTTTGGACATTTTTTGTCGAAATACACACAAAACGCCCAAAACGATGTTTCGGGCGTTTTCCGTTTTGCGTACAAATTTTTTTTTGTTTTCCAAAATGCGTTTTCGAAAATGGTAAAGAGAACGCGTTTTTAGCGTTTTCGAAAATAAAAACAGAAAACGACCTCAAAACAGTAAATAGAACAGGGGCTTACATTTTGTTTCTTAATTAAGCATTTAAACATCTGAAGGTGTTGAAAAGGGTTGCTAACTGCTTGATAACCTTATTATACTAGTCCTGAATCTCATTTCCATTTAATCTTCACTGACTTGTACATCTGGCATAGAGGGATGGATCCCATTAAGGCCTAGGTGGGTCCTACGCCCACCTGAGATTTAAAAAAAAAAAAATAGTAAGTTTTGCACTTTTTTCTTCAAAATCTTATTCTCAATTAGGATTTCTGTAATCAGGTTTCTTGATTGCTTGGTTTAATTCCCATTTACTATAATCACGTAATACTTAATATCTCATTGTAAGTGATTTTCTTTGGGTTCTTTTCATTAGCTTTTCTGCCGTCAAGAATTTAACAAGTTTCTTTGATTCTTACTTTGCTCCACATTTATTTATTTTTCATCTAATAGTTAATACCTCATTATAAGTAATTTTTCTGGTTTAGTTTAATTCTCCTTAAAAAAAAAAAAAAAAATTTCGGGGGCACCCCCGTTGTTCCCCTCCCCCCCAAACATCTTTTAATTTTCGTCCTCACTGACCAAACATCTTGGCTCCGTCCCCGCTGGCATACCCCTCGATTTCGTAATAAACTCAAATTTTCTTTGCACAAAATGGATAAAAAAATATTTGCAAGTGAACCTTAGTTTGGGAGTTGGGCAGTCCTTGCAGCCTCATTTCATATATTGGATGTGAAATGTTCCACTAGTTTATCTGCCTTGAAAACCATCAGCTATTGCATGACTCATACTTTTCTGCTTGTAACTTTTACACGTCTTTTACAACTTTTGTTGTGATCAGCTGAAAAATAGAGCAATGGAGAAAGATCCTTGGCGAAATGAGCCCCTTCGTTTTCTCTCTGGATCATTAATGGAAGAGGAATCTACTCTGACTGTGGTTAGTCCATTGACCAACACTCCAGTCCCGATGAAGAAGTCCCACGGTGTGTCGTCTGATGATGATCCAAGAATTAAAAGTGGGTCCTTGGCTGTAATAAATCAGGAGAAAGGAGCTAAGGAGCAAACGTCCATATGTCAAGCTTCAGATGAAGAACCTCTAGGTGATTTTTTTTATTTTTTATTTTTTTCCTTTTTTTTTTTCAATGAAAAGGTGATTTATGATGTTGTCAGTGAATGTTCACTTTTGGGGTTAGAAGAAACACTGATCATCGCCCAAAACTTATAGGCCGAACTTTCATTTCCAATTAGTCATGAACCCTTCATTTTTGTTTAATTTAGGCAATTCCGTTGTTTTAATAGAAAGAACGAAATGACATGTCATGGGAAATTTGCATTGTTTTTATCATTCAAATGGGCGAAGTCAGTCAGAATTCTCTTTCCTGAACATTTTCAATTCTATCTATTGCAGCTCTATGCTATGGAAATGATCTGGGAATTGACCATGAATCCAACAACACTGTACAGAAGAGTAAGCCAGCACCGAAATCAAAAAAGAAGGATAAGAATGAGTTGAAAGCTGATCAACAAGCTCAAATAGCTGGAGACGACATGGGAAATTTCCCAGGGGTACGTGAGATCGAGGTTTTCCCTCCAAAAATTGTGGCCATGCATAAAGTGAGATGGAATATGAATAAAGGCAGTGGGAGATGGCTTTGCTATGGAGGGGCTGCTGGTTTGGTTCGATGTCAAGAGGTCGACATGTCTTCTTAGATGTTAACATTAATCATATTTAAAGCTTCTCTATTAGAAAATATTCACATCTTTTTATGTATAATGCTTACAGATCAAGTTTTAGCTTCGTTTGTATTGTTTACTTGTTCATAAAGGGAGTTTAGAGGCAGAGGAAGGAGGCTCTTATATGTGCAGTTAGAAGCAACAAATTAAGCCGTATTGTCTGTCAAAACTTGCTTATTGAGCATCATTTGGAATTTGGAGGTAGTTTGTTGGGTTTTAAACCCACCCATGAATCTTTTTTCTGGGTTTCTTTTACATCCTTTGAAAAGTACAAAATTTAATTTACTTTCAACCACTTTGTTCTTATCTCGATGATATTAATTTTTTAGAATAATAGTCTTTTGTCTAGAGTAATGTTAATATGTTATTTAGCATCGTTAGTGTTACAACACCCGTCTATGTCGCACCTAAGTGGCATTTAATTAAACGAGAGACAATTAAATGAATTATATGATCTTTATTGAGCTTTTCACATTACGACACTTAGGCTGGTGCTAGTTAGCATTATTATTTCATCAATCTCAAGCAAGCATTTTTGCCATATGATGTCGAGAAATACATATTAATAACAACTGCATGATATCACATTCAAAACAACACAACAAGCAACCACTCACAATGTGTATTTTATTTTTCATTAATATTCAAACGTTGAATCCACCAGCATAAGATAAGTGCTTTTTCATGTTCGGAAAGCGCGTGTAAAAGATTTAAAGCATAAATAGATAGAAATGAACGATAGTATTATATGTGCCTCGAAGCCAAAAGATATGCACAAGCTCGAAAGTCCATGATTAATTGTCATAAACTTATATTCCAATTTCCATCAAAGAATGAAAGTTAGATCTACAAGAATTATACTTGATTGGATGGTAGACGAAGCTGGCCTGTTTCTGGTTAATTGTCTTCCTCGTGCTTCCTGATTCACACAACGAATTGAGTAAAGAAGCAATTATTGTTATAAAATCAAAAGAAAAAATGTTTTTTAGAATTTCTTCCAAAATCTGCCACAACTCAACTAATTGGATATGTTTCAACTTTTTACTCACTCAGTACATATAATGCATATTTATAACTATTGAAGGGATATTGTTTTGTTACTTATATTGCCAAAAAATAAAAAAATAAAAAATAAAAAGAAAAAATGTTTTTAGAATTTCTTTCAAAATCTGCCTCAACTCAGCTAGCTGGATATGTTTTCAACTTTTTAATCATATCCTCGGCCTGTTTATCTTCTTCGACCTCATTTTTAAATCAAGACCAGGGATTATTACTACCTCATTCATATCCTTTTTACCCTTTTTGTATATAGAAGTATATATCTACATTGCTTAGTTCTTTTCACCACTCCTGTAGCACAATGGTTCATTTTCCACTAAATAAACTAAAATCCTACCATCCGTCATTATTAACATCAAAAGCTCAACAAATGGAAATTTTTTTCATGCAAGCCGTTACTGAATAGGTAAACATCTTCATAATTACATGAATTCCCAACTTAATAGAAAATTAATATAAAGTATCACAATACTTACCAAGTTTTATCTCATAAATGATATTCCCAACAGCATGAAGAAGCCCAACGGTTTCACAGGCATTGCCTGTAGTTTGCTTCATAAAGTACACTCCTCCAATAAGCTCTTTAAGCAGATTATCATGAATGTTGAATAAGCTCTACAGGCATTGCCTACAGTTTGCACGTTCTGGAGCAAAGGGCATAACTGAGATAGCAATGGTAGTTCAAATCCAAGCAATGCATTAATATCCTTTCCTAAATAAACAAAAGAAGAAAGACAAAATGCTATCATAATTTGAACAGTAACCATTTTTTTAAGTATTAATCTTACACAAATCAATTTCTTCATTGAGAACAATAAACATTATTAATACTCAGATTCTTATGCATTAGAATTCTAGCAAAGAACCACACCCAAAAGAAAAGGGGTTATTCTCCATGAAAACAACTATAATTCCAGTCAACATGATCACCTAAACCTAGAAATATCAAAGAACTTAACACTTCAACAAATGAAAATTTTCTAAAATAAAAGCATTCATCAAAAGTTGGTGGGATCAGGAACAAATTTTACTACCAATAGTTTAAAATAAGATCAACCCTCAAGATTACTATGATAAGAATAAATTGGAAAAATACACTGTTATGATCAAGCAAATATACTTAATTTGGTTTCATTATTTCACATATGTCTTGTCATTACATTCTTACAACCTATTCTTATTAATATTTCTGTACTCATTTCAAAATTCTGAATTATGCCTTTTATTTGCAAAGGGTTTTACCTAATACAACTGGTTTTTATATAATATCCCTAAAAGCCGGACCTGTGTTAAGCAGGGCCCCAAGCTAGATTCAAAAATGGGCCCCTATAGTGATCCCTTTTTAAAAAAAATATTAATTTAAATATAGGGCTGAAAACCAGCAACATTACTAACCGATCAATAATAACCAAACAAAACAATTACTTAAGTTGTAGAATAAAAATGAAGTCAAACAACAAGACTCATCAAGGATAACAATATGCCGACAAGGCTTCAACAATGCATCAACTAAAAAATTAATATTCAAATAAAAGAACTAATAATTGGACAATAATATGCTGACAAGGCAACAACATTTCAACAAATAAAACTTTACCCGAGCATAACATACTATCCATATGTTATAAAACAATAAATAAGTACATTTAGCTCATCATAGCGGTAGCATTGAATGCAATCTTCTCTGAAATTCCAACTAAGGCACAATCTTTAATATCTATCAAAGCAAATAGAACATCAATTATTAATTTAAAGCATAACAAATAATTTAAAAACTAAATATGTTTACAATATAAAACATCTAACACAAATACTTCTGGTTTGGAAAGAAAAAATTGGACATATATATTAAATTAAAAAAAAAAAAAAAAAAAGGAAATGGACCCCAAGAATTGTTGGGCCCTAAGCTCAGGTCTATTATGCCTACATTCAAGTCCGGCTATGGCTGCATAATTCAAGACAAGAATGTCATACCGTAGACATAGTACTTATCCCATCAGAAACGTTTGGCAACGACAAACAGTTTGGAGGGACTGGCAAGTCTTGCAGGATATATCCATCTTGTCTTGAGGGAAATATCCTTTTGCATCAAGCTTTTTCCTAGTCTCCTTGAAAGAAGGAAAACAAATAAATACGGCTCAATTTATGCAATTACGCCATCCAAACATGATATATATATATATATATATATTTGGGTTCAAATTATGCTATAACATATTAAGTTTTATAGTATATAATCATAAAATTTAAGAAAGCGCTTACAATTATAAATTCTAAAATTTAGAATTAACACCCTAAACATTCATCTGTGTTTTGTTTGAGTCCCAAATAAGGTCCATCTCTTATAGACATTGAAAAAAAAAATGGGGCTAAATTAATTATACCACCCAAACATGGAAAAAAAAAAAAAAAAACCATAAATGGGGCTCAATTTATGGTATAACATATTACAGTTTATAAATTAGAAAATTTTAGGATTAACACCCTAATTAAATATTCATCCATATTTTTAGTTTGATCCCCAAATTAGGAAAACAAAGATCTTAAACAATCTTACTCGTAAATTAATGCTTGACGTGTTTAGTTTGTATTCATGATTTGGATGAACATGTTTGACATCCATATTTCTTATATACAAACATGCTAGTATGGTACATCTGAGAGTATTAATATAGCAGTAAGTTTATCTGTATAAACTAAAATCTTACCTTTTACACCTGATATCCAGCAAAGGCACCTCTCCGTGACCCAATGAAAACAAATTCATTTTCAGTGGTGTGAATTACAAAACCAGCCCATCACCCCCTTGATGAACAACATGTTCAGAGCTTCTGGCTTAAACTTTCCATGCAAACTAGTCATTTTCAGTAGGTATAAACTATCAATGATTTCGTGAGTAAACAAAAACATTCTTCAACACTTGTTGAAGAACTTGGCCAAATGATTTTCAGTCTAGAATAAAAAGAGAAAAGGGGAAATCATTTTCATTTTCATTTACCCAGCCACACACACCATCACCATCGTCTATGCGGTTGTTGAATCAAAACGTCCAGGTAGAGTTTGCAACCAATTAGAAAATGCTACTCCCTCCGTCCCAAAAAGATAGTCCTATGGTTATTTTCACACGGATTAAGAAATGATAGTTAGTATAGTTAGGGTATTAAATTTTATCAATGTTTTCCATTTATACCTTTTATCTCTTATTTATTGTTTTGAGTGGATTCACTTCTTTCCCACAAAAATTTGAAAATGCAATAGCTAAGTAGTTGGTGTGTATTGTACCAAAATACATTAAATAGGGGTATATGTGAAAATGAAAAATTTAATACATGCTCAATATGGAAAAAAGAATATCTTTTTGGGATAGACAAAAATAGTATACAGGATTATCTTTTTGGGACGAAGTGAATATAATTATGTAACCCAAAAAAGAGCAAGCTCAATACAGAAAACCAGATATTCCATTCCAGTCCCCCGGTGATCTTTTCAAATATAGAAAGAAAATTGAAAATTTAAGTTTGCGCAGAATGGTTTGAGGTGTACAATAATAAAATTAATAGCAATGAACTCCTAGTGGTAGCAAACACGTGCTTCACATATTCCTTCTTGACTCATGGATGAAATAATATAGATACTAAACAATATTATGCTTGTGCTACTGCAAAAAATAAAATTCTAGACTGACCAAGCAAACCCCCATAAACACAACTCAGTGGCCTCATAATAGGCAGAATACTATGATGGTAATAAACATCTACAATCCTGCAACCTAATCAATGCAATTACACTAAATGTAGAATAAAAATCCTCAATCTATGATTTAACTACTTGTAATTTAAAAAAATATATATAAATACGCTTAAAATTGAAATAAAAGATATGCACAACTTAACCTCAGAAGGAAGCAACGCTCAAGAATAGATACACCAATATCGAAATCCATATTTTCCCAAGAAGTTCCAAAATCATTCTCAAACTGATCTTGATGGTATTTTCAACTCCAATTAACAAACCCCGTCGGTATTCCTGATCTAGTTGATTGAGATTTGTGAAGTCTTCCGCAAAAAAAAATGAAGATAAACAAATTAATTCGATGAATATCATAAACGATGATGTCCAGATCTCATTCCCATGTTTTCATCCTTTTTAGTTGCATTAAGAAGTGATGAAAATTTCATAATTTCTACACAATAATTGAGAGTAAGAAGTCATACTTTTCAAACTAAAATAATAAACCAACCACAATAACAATATTGTATATATTTAGAACTGAAAAATAAATTGTCAAATATAGTAGACATAGAATTCAGAACGTAATCTTTATATTGAACTTACATAGTTTCACACTGTCATTAGAAAGGCAAAACCATGGTATCAATTCCGGTGAATCAAGGATTACATCTAATTACTATAACAAACCTCCAAATTATTTACTCAACTCACTTACTTACCAATTTCCTTTCGTCTCCTTTTACCCTAAAGAAAGCATAGGATGTTATTGAGGTCTAATTTCCTTTCCAAACAAAAATAACTGGGTTTATCGATGAAGAAATCTCAAACAAAGCAAACATAAGCAACCCTAAAAATACCACAAAACCCCCGACAATAGAAAACACAAAAACCTTAGTAACCAAAACCTCTCACAGCAGGCACCAAAAATCTTAGAACTCAAAAATTGAAATAACTCATAATAATCTCAAATAAATAACACAAACAAAGAAAGAAAACCACCCCCAAACACAAAAACCTTAGTATGAAAACCCCTCGAAGCGAAGACAAAGAAGCCTAAAATTTAGAAACTTAGCGAGCCAATAGCGAGCCTAAATCAGACGACAACACCATCCTATTGCAGCAGGGCCCCATCATCAAGGGCGTCTTGTTCGTACCTCAAAAAATCGACAGAGCGAATGAGATGTAAATTTCGAAAAGAAATGGGAAAATAACAAAAGAATCACAACCTTCGAATCCTAAATCGTGTTTGCCTCCACCAAGTTGACAACCACGTGCAAAAAATTTCAACACATACACATAATTGATGTTGAACAACTAAGGAATAAACGACGGGAGAAACTCCCAGAAAATTCCATTTATGCAAACCAAAACGAAATTGCTATTGATGGCGTCAAATGAAATTGTTTTGGGTAGAACCGAAGAGGTGGTTTTTGGAAAATGAATTCCCATTTTAAATGAGGTCATTTGACTATACAAAAAATGATTGTACTAGTTTTCGGTCAAAAGAAATGTGAAGTGCACTTCGTGGGTCCCACTTTTGTTACTACTTTGGAAGGATTTCTTGGAAGGGAACTTCTCTTTCCTCATTTAATATATTAATAAGATAATATAAGATAATATAAGACGGAACTAGCCAAGGAGATAGTAGATTCGAAGACCAAGAAGGAGAAGGCTACAATAATTTAGATAGTGGAATGTCTTTTTCATCCACAGCAGAACATAATTTAAATACATAAGATGTTGTCGACGCTACAAGACAAAGAACTTTTAGAAAAGAAGATGCTGCTGACGCTACAAGACAAAGAACTTTTAGAAAAGAAGATGCTGCCGACAAAACTTTTAGAAAAGAAGATAGTTTTAGGATAAGATTGTCCAAACTTTTTTGACCAGAGTTGTTCGGAGAAACGCGTGTCAAAAAAGCACAAGATAACTTTTAGAAAAGCAAAGACAGCTGTAAAAAGAAAGACATGTCTTAGGATAGACTTGTAATTTTTCTCCCAAGAATTTATCTATATAAGGATTTGTTTTCAGAAGGGAAAAGTAAGAGTTTTCAACTTTTGATCTCCTTGCTTTCATTCCTAAACAAAAAACCTCCTTATATCAGAAAAACTCTCAATCCAAAAACCTGTGTATAGAAACCTGTGAATATCCCTGAGGTATTGTTCTTTCCCAAGTTTTATTTAATCCTTTTAGGGATTTTCCGAAAGGGAAATCCTTAGTTGTATTATCTTCAAGATGTTTTAATAAATCTCCAAAAAATTTATGTTTTACATTTGTGTATTCATAAAAGTTTCATGTCAAGAAATTCATATTCAAACTGATTAAAGACAATAGGTTAGGGGTATGTTAGATTCAACATGAAAAATGTTTTCCATGTACATCTTTCCACCATTTCAGGTAATAAAATATTTTGTGGGAAATTGTCTCCTCTATTTATGATGTGAACTCCCTTGGTATATTGACCAAAATATCCCACAACTATTTGAATCGAACCCAAGAAAGCCAAAATTGATATGAAGACACCTTAACCCAAGTTTAAATACCACCCAAAATTTATAGGATAAAGAACCAAGTCCAATGGATAAAGATTAAACAAATTTCAAGATGGTGAAAATCAACAACAATACAAGAATATAATTACTCAAATGAAGTTGAATAACTTCCAAGAAATTACAAGATAAAAAGGGAAGATTTACCTTAGCCAAGTGTTCTTGACACCAATCACATTCAAAGTTCTAAGCTAGGGTTTTTAGAATAAGAGGAAATGCTTATATGTTACAAAAATTGGGGTTAAATTGAAAATTAGAAAATTGCACAAAAAACCCCACGTTTTCAAGTTCAGCGCACACTGTCGATCGAAACACTTTCGGTATACTGACACGGTCAATCGAAACACTTTATGTCGATCACATGGTCGACCGAAGTGACACTTTCAGTCGAACGAGGATCAGCCGAAACTGACTGAGGCCACCCTTAAAAATCCTGCAGACTTTCGGTCGACCAAGGAAACTTTCGATCGATCGAAAGTGCCTGAACTTAAAAAATGATGCAATTGACTTCAGTTTTGCTCTCTTCGAAGTTGACTTGATTTTGGAGCTTGTAAATGAGCCCAACCATCGACTCTTGGACCTTTCTGACCTTGGACCTTGTCATGGGCCCCACCGGAACATGAATCGAGCGTTGGCTTCCTTGGTTCTCATCATCCCCTCCCTCTTGAAAATGATTCATCCTCGAATCTTCACCTGCGTCAAAAGGAGATAAGTTAGAGACATTAAAAGAAGCCTATACGGTGTACTCGCCAGGGAGGTCAAGCTCGTAGGCGTTGTCATTAATTTTCTCAATAATTTGGAACGATCCATCACCACGCGACTACAATTTGGATTTTCTTTGAGTGGGGAACAGCTCTTTCCTCAAATGCAACCATACCCAATCACCCGATTCGAATGTCACCATTTTCCTGCCTCTATTAGCACTGGATGCGTATTGTTCATTCTTCTTCTTGATTTGGAGTTTGACCTTCTCGTGGAGAGATTTGACCAACTTCGCCTTTCTTTTTCCATCCAAAATACCTCTTTCATCAATAGGCAAAGGAATCAAATCTAAAGGAATTAATCGGTTAAAGTAATAAACAATTTCAAATGGAGAAAAAGAAGTAGTAGAATGAACACTTCGATTATAAGCAAATTCAACAAAAGGTAAACATTCTTCCCAATTCTTTAGGTTGCTTTTAATGATAGTACGAAGGAGTTGTGTTAATGTCCTATTAACCACCTCGGTTTGGGGATAACAAGTTGTTGAAAATAAAATTTTAGTCCCCAATTTTCCCCACAACACCTTCCAAAAGTAGCTAAGGAATTTGACATCTCTATCTGACACAATGCTCCTAGGGATCCCATGGAGTCCCACTATCTCCTTAAAGAATAGGTTGGTTTTATGAATGACATCATCAGTTTTATGGCAAGCGAGAAAATGTGCCATTTTACTAAACATATCCAAAGACACAAAGATGGAATCGTTTCCCTTCTTAGACCTAGGCAAACCCAAAATAAAGTCCATAGAAATTTCAGTCCAAGGTTCACTAGGGACAGGTAGGGGCGTATATAATCCGTGTGGGGCTACTTTGGATTTGGCTTTCTTACAAGTCACACACCTAGAACAAATTCTCTCAACATCCCTTCGCATCTTCGGCCAAAATAAATGTTCTTGTAAAACTTCCAAAGTCCTCTTTACCCCCAAAATGGCCCATTAAATTCCCCCCACGAGCCTCCCTAACCAACAACTCTCTCATGGAGCAATTTGGCACACAAAGCTTGTTCACGCGAAATAAAAACCCATCATGCCGATAAAATTTGTCACAAGCAACATTCTCACAGGACACAAATACATTTGCAAAATCTACATCATTTACATACATTTTTTTAATACTTTCAAAGCCCAACAATTTGGCACCCAAGGTAGATATAAGAGCATACCTTCTAGAGAGAGTGTCGTCTATCACATTCACCTTACCTTATTTGTATTTGATGACGTAGGGAAAGGTCTCCACGTACTCCATCCACTTAGCGTGTCTTTTGCTCAATTTACCTTGCCCCTTCAAGTGCTTCAACGATTCATGATCCATGTGGATAAAAAACTCCCTCGGCCACAGGTAATGACTCCACGTCTCCAATGCTCTCACCAAAGCATAGAGCTCCTTGTCATAGGTTAGGTAATTCAAAGTGGCCCCATTGAGCTTCTTGTAAAAGTAGGAAATTGGCCTCTTCTCTTGCATCAACACCGCTCTAATACCTATTCCGGAAGCATCATACTCAATCTTGAAAGTTTTTTCAAAGTTAGGTAATGCCAAAACAGGTGCGGTGCATAATTTTTCTTTTATGACATTAAATGCATTCTCCTGGGCTATCCCCCATTTAAACCCAACGTTCTTTTTAACAACTTCGGTAAGTGACAAGGTTAGAGTGCTAAAAATTTAACAAAGCGTCGGTAAAAGCTAGCTTCTTACCTCGGTAACACTTTTGGGAGTTGCCCATTCCCTAATAGCATTGACCTTTTCTTCATCAACCTCAATTCCTTTTGGTGCTAACAACAAATCCAAGAAAGATAACACTTTTCATGCAAAAATGACACTTGCCTATTAGCATATAATTTTTCTTCTTTCAAAACCGTAAGCACACATCTCAAGTGTTCTACATGCTCTTTAAAGTTCTTGCTATAAATTAAAATATCATCAAAATAGACAACCACAAATTTTTCAATGAGTGCACACAAGATATGATTCATCAATCTCATGAGTGCTTGGTGTATTAGTCAGACCAAATTTCATGACCAACCATTCATACAAACCATGTTTAGTTTTAAATGCGATTTTCCATTTATCTCCTTCCCTTATCCTAATTTGATGGTATCCACTTCTCAAGTCAATTTTACTAAAGATCCAAGAGCCATGTAATTCATCTAACGTGTCATCTAATCTAGGGATGGGATGGCGATACTTTACCGTTATATTATTGACGGCTCGAAAATCAACACACATCCTGTAGGTCCCATCCTTCTTGGGCACTAGGAGCACGGGCACGACGTAAGGACTCATGCTCTCTCGAACATATCATTTGTTCATCAACTCCTCAATTTGTCTTTGGAGCTCCTTAGTTTCCTCTAGGTTGCTTCGATATGCGGTCTATTTAGGATGACTGCACCAGGAATGAGATCAATTTGATGATCGATGCCTCTAATGGGTAGAAGGCCATTAGGCATCTCATCCGGGAAAACATCTTGAAATTCCTACAACAAGGAAACAGCTAATTTGGGGAGGGAATTGTGAGACTCGTCAAGTGTAAGGAGAGACTCCTTGTACACTAACAAGAGTACTTGTTGGTTTCTTTTTAAAACTTTTTCAATATCCCCCTTGCTAGCATAGAAACTCACCCTTTTTTTCTCCCTCTCTCCTCTTCATTCTTTTTCTCACTCTCCTCCTCACCTTTTTCTCCAACCTCTTTCACTTCCCTTGGACTACTCAACTCTCCTTTTCTCTCTCCTCGACCTCTCTCTTCTTTATAAACCTCCTCCGGACTTAATGGTAACAAGACCACTTACTTTCCATCCAATTGGAAGCTATACCTATTTTTTCGCCCATCATGAATCACTCTTCTATTATATTGTTACAACCTACCCAAAATAATGTGAGTAGCTTGCATGGGTACGATATCACAAAGTACTTGGTCACTATAAGTGACAATGTGGAAGGTAAATAGGACTTGCTTAGTCACCCTCACCTCTCAATAGTCGCTCAACCATTGTAGCTTGTAGGGACTTGGGTGCTTCTTCGTTGGTAACTTCAACCTCTCCACCATGCTAGCACTAGCCACATTTGTGCAACTACCCCCATCAATAATGATACTGCATGTTTTATCATTAATAAGGCACCAGATGTGAAAAATATTTTCCCTTTGCTTTTCTACCTCACTAATCTTGGATTGAGCATTGAGAGCCCTCATGATAACAAAGAACTTAGGTGGGCTAACAATCCCTTCCACTTCCACTTCATCGCTATCACTCTCATGTCCCACCAAATGTCGCCCTCTTCATTCTCATCTTCGGAATACCACTCCCTATTATGAATAACCATCATCCCTATTATTTGGGCAATCACGAAAATAATGCCCCCTACCCCGACACTTGAAACATTTAACATCCCTACTTCTCAAGGTAGTTTAACCGACATTGGGCTTGTCTTTAGGGACCACAATTTCCTTCCCTTTGGGCGGTTCACTCTTCTCCATAGGAGGTACTCTATCAACCTTTCATTATCCCATCGGGATTTTCAAGTCGAGTTAGAGCCCCCGGCATACTTTTCTTGTCCTTTTTTCTTGAATTGATCTTTCTTTTTCAATTGATCCTCCACCTTGATAGCCATGTGCACCAATTCCTCCATCTCCACATAATGGTGTAATTCTACTACATTGGCTATCTCTCAATTCAAGCCACTAAGAAATTGAGCCACAGTGGCCTCCCTATCTTCTTTTATATTTTCCCACATTAGGGCCTTCTCCAATTCCTTATAATAATCTTCAACACTCCGAGTCCCTTTCTTAAGAGTTTGTAACCTTTGATATAGCCCTCTATAATAATGGTTAGGCACAAACCTCTTCTTCATGAGGCTCTTCAATTCACCCCGAGTGTTCACACCCCCTCATAGTTCCTCCTCCTTGTGAATAACAAGTTATCCTACCAAGCTAGAGCGTAGTCCATAAACTCTACCCCCGCTAGCTTGACCTTCTTCTCCTCGGAGTACCTATGACATTCAAAAATTAACTCAATTTTCCTTTCCCACTCCAAATATGCATCAGGGTCACTCTGCCGATGAAATGAAGGGATCTTCATCTTAATACTACCAATATTTCCATCTACCCCGTCTTTACCTCTAGGCTCCCTCGGATATCCCCGATCAAATTCCCTATCATGGCGCCCTCCTCTATTTCTACCCATGTTCCAATTTTGGTCACTGCCTCCTTCACTCTCCATCTCATCCTCATCCTCATCCTCCTCTCCTATTCCCCCTTCTTTTAACATTACCCCTTGGAGGTGGATCATCCCTCCTTGCCTCTAACCTATCCAATCTCCCTCCTATCGCCTCTATTTGTCTCATCATTATAGTCGTTGCCTCCGCTTGCCTCGTCATGCCAACCGAAAGGGTTTGTAATGTGTCCAGCATTTCTTGAGTTTGGGCATTAGAGTCTTGCCCACTCGAGTGTGTGTATTAGCCATAAGGTGCAAGTGTCCTCAAAAGATATTTTTCTCTCGTGTTTCACTCAAGATAGGCTTTTACCCCCAATTGAGCTCACCGCTCTTGCCTTTTTCCATTCATAAATTCCCTTATCAAGTTTTTCCAAGGAAGGTAACCAACTATACCGAGACAAATTAATCTTTGTGAAGTCAAAAACCACCACCAAGCAAGAATGAATTTTAAAGTGATTGGACACAATAGCAAGTGGAATTTCTTTACTTCCTACTATAAAAGAGATACGAGAATTGGATTTATATGAAAAGGTGTTTTTTTTTTTTTAAAGAGTTGGATCACAATGAAATTGGTAATGGAACAAGTATCCAACTAGGAATAGGTTTGGTACTTGCAAAGTAGAATTTAACAAGAAATTTTTCTTTTGGACATTTTTGTCAAACACCTTGAATGCACACATTGACTAGCATAGAGATTGTTTTAAGTGTTTGTTCAAATGTACCCCCAACAACTCGAATATGACAACAACAATGACCCAATGTATAGGAATCAATCAAAGCTCAAAAAATCACTCAAAAAGACCTAAAAAAACGCTTGGATCCGCGAAATTCAGCATTCTGGGCCGAACCGAGTCGACTGGGTTGACCCGAATCGGCCCAGATTTTTTTTTTTCATTTTTTTTTAAAATCGCGGGATCGCGCACGGTAATATACTCCACGATTCTGGTCTGTTTTGAGCCGTGGTTGGCGTACGCGGCTCGGCTGGGATGGTTCTTTGCAGCCTAGTCCCTCCATAATTGCAATCTAGTCCTCCATCTTTTAATTTCGAGCAATTTAGTCTCTTAAGCTTTCCAGTTGACCCATGTAGCGAGCTTTAGGTCGGAAACTCCCCGATTGTTTTAAGATCAAAGGGTACCAGGTTTCAAAATACCCCTACGGACTTAATAACTCGAGTTAAAAAGGTTACGAAGTGAGGTAGACTTATTAAGCAAATGCAATTATGATGATGTGCTTTTTTTTTTTCTAAGTGTGTGTGTGCACCCTACTCATTAAGTTTTCTGATTGACCTATATAGCAAGCTTTACGCCGGTGACTCCCAAGTTTCAAACTTAAGGCATCAAGTTTCAAGATACTCCTACGGGTTTAATTACTCGAGTCAAAAAGGCTACGAGATAGGGCAATGCAATAATTAAAATGGGCTTACATCTCTAGCATTTGGTCATCACTTAGCTTATACTTAATATCAACAACACTCCACACAAATTTATATCAAGCATGCATGGAATCACTACACATCTAGACCGTTTCCTTTACCGGCTCAACCACCCCGCAAACTTGTTTAAGCATGCATGGAATCACTACACATCTAAACCGTTTCATTTACCGGCTCGACCACCCCCAAACTTGTTTCTCAAAGGATCAAGAGATTAAGAGCATTGAAAAGAAATTGGATAGCTTGACAAAAATTGAAAATGCAAGCTTACAACCTAATTTCTCTACTTCACAAATTTCTCCAACCTTCAATAGATTCCAAATCTCAACAACAATTAGTTATGACTATTGTGCTCAAGAGAACTAGGATCACTCAAAAATAAGCAATTTATAAAAATAGGCACAAGTAGCATATTCAATCATAATTCGTGAATTAATCAGCAATTTCAAACATCAAATCATTTTGAGCCGACAAAGCTATCTAGCATATCAATATCCAAAACAAAATGAGCAAAATCAAACACCACACATCTTAAGCTGGCAAGGTTATCTAACATGATAAAGTGCAAAATAAAGTCTACACCCAAAACTTGAATTACACATTGTCCTCAATGTGAAAATAGAAACAACATGTAAAGAAGAAAAGAGTTAGTAAAAATTCCCTGGTTTGATGCTTGTTTGTGATGTTTGAAATTGACCTAAGCTTTCGCCGAATGTAGTTCACCCCCAAACTTGTTGAGGACAATGTCACTTAGGATTTTCAAAAAAAATTGTTACCTACAAAAGTTTGACAAGTAATTACAAAGAAAGTAAAGAAATTAATTACAAGTAAATTAAAAGAGAAGAAATTTGGGTTGTCTCCCAAAAAGCGCTTGGTTAAAGTCACAAGCTCGACTTTTTGATTTTCATTCGGGAGCATTGAGGAGAAATGATGACTTTTCCTCCGAGGGTTCCCCTTCCAAGAATGGTTTCAACTTTGCCTGTTGACTTTGAAATGTCCCTTGTCAGGATGATACAGCTCAATAGCTTCATGGGACAAAATTTGAGAAATTGTGAATGGCCCCCACCAACGGGATCGAAGCTTTCCGGGGAACAACCGAAGTCGGGAGTTGAATAGAAGAACTTGTTGCCCAACTTTGAAATCTCTCTTCACAATGTGGTTATCATGACATTTCTTGGTCATCTCCTTATAGATACGAGCATTTTCATATGAGTTGAGTCGAAATTCATCAAGGTCATTAAGTTGAAGCAACCTCTTCTCACCAATTAATTTTGCATCAAAGTTCAATACCCGTGTAGCCCAAAATGCTCTATGCTCAAGTTCAACGGGGAGATGACATGATTTTCCAAAAACAAGACAAAATGGAGACATAACAATAGGAGTCTTGAAGGCGGTGCAGTAAGCCCATAATGCATCATCTAGCTTTCTAGACCAATCTTTCCTTGATGTATTCACCGTCATCTCAAGAATTCTTTTCAACTCTCGATTTGAAATATCCACTTGTCCACTTTTTTGGGGATGGTAAGGTGTGGCTACTTGGTGCTTCACTCCATACTTTGATAAAAGTGAGTCAAGGAGGCGATTGAAAAAGTGTTTGCCTCCATCACTAATAATGAGTCTGGGGGTTCCAAAGCATGTAAAAATGTTCTTTTTGAGAAAATTGACAACCACCCGAGCATCATTAGTAGGCAATGCCACCGCCTCTACCCATTTAGAAACATAGTCCACCGCCACCAAAATGTATTGATTTGAGAACGAGGATGGAAATGGTCCCATGAAATCAATTCCCCATACATCAAAAATCTCCACTTTTAAGATTGAAGTCAATGGCATTTCATTACGCCGAGAGATATTCCCACTCCTTTAGCATCTATCACATTTAGATACTAAAGTATAAGCATCCTTGAATAAGGTTGTCCAATAGAATCCAGATTGAAGAACTTTTGAGGCGGTTCTGGAAGTTCCAAAATGACCCCCATAAGGTGATGAATGACACCTATCAAGAATTGCTTCCATTTCTTCCTCGGGAACACATCTTCTAATGATTTGGTCCGACCCCCTCTTAAACAAATATGGCTCGTCCCAAAAATAATGTTTCACATCGGCAAATAATTTCTTCTTTTGTTGATAAGAGAAATCCGGGAGAAGAATATAACTTACAAGGAAATTCACAAAGTCCGCATACCATGGTGCTTCGAAGACTTCAAGAAGATGTTTGATGTGCAAAAGTTGTTCATCTGAAAAAGCTTCATTGATTTCCTCTACTCCCAATTATTTAGGTTGATCAAGCCTAGATAGATGATCGGTTACAAGATTATCCGCTTCCTTCGTATCACGAATTTCCAAATCAAATTCTTCCAAGAGAAGGACCCATGTAATCAATATTGGTTTCGCATCCTTCTTAGCAAGCAAGTATTTTAGTGCGGAGTGATCGATATAGACAATTACCTTTAAGCCGATGAGATACGATCGAAATTTGTCAAAGGCAAAGACCATGGCAAGCATCTCTTTCTCGGTCGTGGCATAGTTTAATTGAGCATCATTCAATGTTCGGCTTGCATAATAGATCACATGCAACACTTTACCTCTCCTTTTCCCCAAAATCGCTCCCACGGCATAATCACTAGCATCACACATGAGCTCAACTGGTAAGCTCCAATCCGGGGCCACAATAATAGGAGCCTTGATAAGCCTCTCCTTAAGAGTGTTGAAAGCCAATAGACACTCTTGAGAGAAATAGAAAGTGTTGTTCTTCTCAAGTAGAGAACAAAGATGCTTAGTGATTTTGGAGAAATCTTTGATGAATCTCCTATAGAAACCCGCATGCCTCAAAAAGCTCCTTATGCCTTTCACCGAAGTACGAGGAGGCAATTTCTAAATAACTTGGATTTTGGCTTTATCAATCTCAATCCCCCCTTGTGAAATCCGGTGGCCAAGTACAATGCCTTATCTCACCATAAAATGGCATTTCTCCCAATTAAGCACTAGATTGGTTACTTCACATCTTTTCAACACCAAGTCAAGATTACTCAAGCATTCATTAAAAGAAGAACCAAAAACCAAAAAATCATCCATGAATACCTCGATAAATTTTTCCACCATGTCAGAGAATATGGCCATCATACAACGTTGAAAAGTAGTCGGTGCATTGCAAATACCAAACAGCATCCTCCTATAAACAAAAGTCCCATATGGACATGTGGAAGTGGTCTTCTCTTGATCTTTGGGGACTATCAAGATTTGATTGTAGCCCGAGTATCCATCCAAGAAACAATAGTGGGAGTTCCCCGCCAACCTCTCAAGCATTTGGTCAATAAAGAGGAGAAGGGAAGTGATCTTTTCTAGTGGCATTGTTCAACTTCCGGTAGTCAATGCACACTCTCCATCCGGTCACGGGCCTTGTAGGAATAAGCTCATTGTTCTCATTTTCAACCACCGTGACACCTCTTTTCTTTGGTACACAATGGATGGGACTCACCCATGCACTATCCGAGATTGGATAGATAATTCCGGCATCCAACCACTTCAATACCTCGGCTTTTACCACTTCTTTCATGTTTGGATTTAGACGGCGTTGGTGTTCCATCGTTGGTTTGAAGTCATCTTCCATGAGGGTTTTATGCATGCATAGTGTATGGCTAATACCCTTGATATCTGTCATAGTCCACCCAATAGCCATTTTATGCATTTTCAACACCTCAAGTAGCTTTTCTTCCTCCACTTCATTCAAAAAAATTGAGATAATAACCGGAAGGGTAGAAGAATCGCCCAAGTATGCATACCTTAAATGTGATGGAAGAGGTTTGAGTTCAAGAGTTGGGGCTTGTTGAATGGAGGGCAGTGAAGGAGAAGAGCTCTCTCCCAATTCTTCAAAATATGGCCTCTTCTTGAAGGGATAAAATTTGGAAGCCTCCAAGTGTTGTGACATCCTTCCAATATCTAAATCATCATCTCCCTTAGTAGTTATAGAGTGAGCAATGCAAGTTTCAAGGGGACCCTTAGATGATCCATGGATGAATGATGTAGCTACTTCTTGATCAATGATGTCACTCGGGAGCATGAATTGGCCTCGACGGGATACTTAATGGATTTCATGATGTCGAATGTGATTTGCTCATCTTGAACCCTCAATATCAATTTTTCTCTTTGCACATCTATTAGAGCACGACCGGTTGCTAGGAAAGGCTTTCCTAAGATGATTGGGATATCAAGGTCTTCCTCCATATCAAGAAAGATAAAGTCAGCGGGGAAGATAAATTTGTCCATCTTGATTAGCACATCCTCAATAATACCACACGGGTGCTTAATAGAGCGATCGGCCAATTGCAATGAAACTGTGGTTGACTTCACCTCTCCCATGTCCAATCTCCTGAAAATAGACAAAGGCATCAAATTAATACTAACACTAAGATAACATAATGCTTTTCCAAATGTTAAATCACCAATAGTACAAGGAATAGTAAAACTCCCTGGATCTTTGATATTTGGAGGTAATTTGTTTTGTAGTATGTCACTGCATCCTTCCGTGAGCATCACAGTTTCATGATCTTCTAACCTCCTCTTTTTTGAAAGAATATCTTTCCTGAACTTTGCATAGCTAGGCATTTGTGCTAATGCATCGACAAAGAGTATGTTGATGTGAAGTTTCTTGAAAACTTCAAGAAATTTATCAAATTTTGCATCCACTTTGTGCTTTTGGAGTCTTTGAGGAAAATGAATGGGGGGCACATAAGCTTACACCGGAGTAGGCACATTTGTTGAAGTTTTCCCACTTTCCTTAGATGCTGCATCATTTTCATTCACCTCCTCAACATGTTCATTGCCTTTTGGATTAATCTCGGATTGTGCAAAATGTTGCTTTACCGTGATTTTCAATAATTGAATTCCACTTCTTGTAGTGATGGCTTTTACATTTTCCCTTGGATTAATCTCGATATTGCTTGGCAAAGCTCCTTGTTGTCTCTCCGCCATCATTTTTTCCAATTGCCCAACTTGAGTCTCAAGATTTTTTATAGAAGCCTCTTGATTTTGGAGAATAGTATTGGTCTTGTTCATATATTGCATGAGTATCTCCTTAATAGAAGGCTTCTTCTCTTGGGGTGGTGGGGTTGAACAAAACAGGGAGGCTTCACTTGATTTTGATTGTTGGACCAAGAAAGTTTTGGATGATTCCTCCAACCCGGATTGCATGTGTTGGAGTAAGAATTGCCTTGTGGTCGGTTGAAATTTTGAGCATAATTCACTTGCTCATTTGAGGTGGAAGCCATTTTGAGCATGGGACATTCCTCAACCATGTGTGTTGCTCCACATATGCATCAACATTGTGTGTTGCTCCGCATATGCATCAACTTCATGAATTCCCGCGGCTTTCTTTGGTACCATGCGGTCGGTTGGCCAAGTAGAATTGTGACTAGCCATCCTCTCAAAAAGCTCAATTGCTTCATTGGGTGATTTTGTAGTGATAGCTCCATTGGAAGCCGAATCAACCGTCACTCGACTAGATGGATTCATCCCAAGATAGAAATATTGAACTTGCATTTTCTTGGTGAACCCATGATTTAGGCATTTTCTCAACATCTCATTGAATCTGTCCCATGCCTCATAGAAACATTCGGTGTTAAGTTGTCGAAATACGGAGATATCATTCTTCAATTTAGCCACTTTTGACGGAGAAAAGTATTTTGTAGTGAAATTTTGAGCAAGATCATTCCATTTTGTAATACTTCCAAGGGGGTTGGAATCTAACCATTCACGAGCTCCATCTCTAAGGGTATGTGGAAATAACCGCATGTTGATAGCCTCCTTGCTAATTTCTGGATAATCAAAGTTACTATACATCTCCAAAAATCACGAGATGTGAGTAAATGGATTCTCCTCGGTCATTCAATAGAATTGTAGATGCCCCCTGAAGAGATTTATTACATCTAGCTTTAGATGAAAGTCCGGACATCCAAATGGAAGATATGTGATGCTTCCTCAGTTTTGAGTGATGAGAGGGACCATGAATTGCCCCATTGGTCTATCATCTTCATCAATAGCAGGATTTGCACCATCTTGGTTGTTGTCCCCCATATTGCCTTGTATTATTTGTTGTTCAATTTGTTTTCTTCTTTCCCTAATCCTCCTCCTAAAAGTTCGTTCGGGATCAAATGGAAGAATGTCCCAAGTCGGACGTTGTTGCATAAACAAGGCAAGAGTACCTAGAAAATAAAAATAAAAAGAAGAAAGAGATGAGAATGAGAAGACAATTCAATTAACAAAAATCAATACATTTAGTACAAATAAAATCAATCCCCGTCAACGGCCCCAAAAACTTGTTCGCTAAAATCGTATACCGCAAGTGCACGGTTCGCGTTCAAGTAGTAAAGTGAACTCGAAAAGTCCGGGTTATCGTACCCACAAGGATTGATTAATTTATAACTAAATTTATTGATTTCATTTTAAAAGAAAAGTCAAGTAACATAAAAGTTTGGTTTAATGTTTAATACTAAATAACATAAATTAAAACATGACGGTATGAAAACTAGTTAACTAAAGCAAATAGACTGCAACATATAAAAGTTAGAATTAAAACTAATTATCAAAAGTAAATTTGTGACAACAAGAACTTGGTGATTAAAATAAGATGGAGAACATAAGTCGTGGTAAATTTAGTTTTCATAACTATAATAATTTCTTCTTTTCAAAAATCAATTAGTGGTAGTTAATTAATCGACCATATTACATGTAAAATTTTTAAATAACCTAACTTTTGTAGTAAATTCCAATAATAACTTAACATAGTAACAAACATTTAAAAGCTACAAAAACATAAAACAGCATTCATAATCATAAATATATGAACATAAATACCCACAATCCAAAAATAACATAAAATGCTTGAATAACATTAAACTAATCAAACTTTCTAACACAATAACATTTACCCATAATAAAATGACAACAACATTTAACAAATAATACAAACATATCAACAATATTCTAAATAAAGATTAAAAAACAAGGTAATAAAGAAAATTATTTTTTTAGTAGAGTTTTGAAATAAATGCTCAAGTATTTTTTTACTTTAAATTAAATTTCTCTACCAAACATTAATATTCTCGACAACTCAACACATAATGCTATAAATGTATCATAAATGCAATGGATTCTTAGATAAAAGGTAAAAAAAAGAACAACAACAATAAGCTTGGAATTAAAGAAAACAAGTAAAAACACAATAATTTCTTAATTTTAAAGCATTAAAAACAAGAGTTAAAGAGCAATAATCAAAGAAAAATACAAGAAAATAAAAGGGGCAAGAATAAAACCTAACTCTAATTGAAGATTTTGCTTGGGTATTTATATTTGCTCCAAAAATCACTCAAAAAGACCTAAAAAAAGCTTGGATCCGCGAAATTCAGCATTTTGGGTCGAACCGGGTCGGCTAGTTTTTTTTTCATTTTTTTTAACACCGCGCTATCGCGCGGTAATATACTCAACGGTTTTGGTTTGTTTTGAGGCGTGGTTCACACGCGTGGCTCGGCTGGGATGGTTCTTTGCAGCCTAGTCCCTCCATAATTGCAATCTAGTCCTCCGTCTTTTAATTTCGAGCAATTTAGTCCCCAAATTTTCATATTTCTTTCAAGTAGGTCATTCTAAAATTGCACTTTTGGTCCTTCAAATTTTGGAATCTTTCAAATTTGGTCCCTCATTTAATTGCGCAGCTCGTCCAAAACTTTCGAGCAGTGACAAAATGGTCCACAAACTTGGAATTTCAGCATAATCTTCACTCATTTTGTGATTTTTGGCCTCAAACTTGGATATTAACTTATTTAAACACAAAATATATATAAATTAGTAAATATTTGCTCAAGATATTCCAAAATATGTTAATTTAAAGGTATAAAAAGTGTATAAAAATACACTTAACAAAAAGGGAAGATTTACTTTACCCAAGTGTTCTTGACACCAATTACATTCAAAGTTCTAAGCTAAGGTTTTTGGAACAAGAGGAAATGCTTATATGTTACAAAATTTTGGGTTGAATTGAAAATTAGAAAATTGCACAAAAAACTACGCGTTTTCAAGTTCGGCGCGTTTCGGTCGACCAACACAGTCGATCGAAACATTTTTGGTCAATCACATGGTCGAACGAGGATCAACCGAAACTGACTGGGGCCACCCTTAAAAATCTTACAGACTTTCGGTCGACCAAGGCAACTTTTGGTTGACTGAAAGTGCCCGAGCTTCAAAAATGATGAAATTGACTTCAGTTTTGCTCTCTTTGAAGTGGACTTGATTTTGGAGCTTGTAAATGAGTCTCACCATCGACTTTTCAACCTTTCTGATCTTGGACCTCGTCATGGGCCCCACCGGAACATGAATGAAGCGTTGACTTCCTTGGTTCGAGGGTTGACTTCCTTGGTTCTCATCAGTTTGGTAACACTGTTTGATTTATAAACTGATATATTTATGATTTTGATGCAAAATATAGTGACTAAAAATTGGAAAGAAAAAAATGTATGTGGATAGTGTTGTTAAAAAGTAGTTTAAGAAATTGTGAGATATATAAAACCTCTTTATAAACCAAAATTTCAGTCTACCAAACACATGCTAAAATATATTTTACATACTTGTACATGAAAAACATGTTTCAATCAAACACAAAATCTTGAGTTTGACCAGAAAACCTCTAGAGCCAGAGGGCCATAAGAATGGCAACGGGACGGGTTCGGGGCCGGGATGCCTTTCCTTGTCCCCGTCCCCATCGGAGATCTACCATCCCCGTCCCCGCTTAAACGGGGATGGGACGGGGATGAAAAAATCCTCATTTGCATCCCCATTTGTTATTTTATATATATTTATTTATTTTTGTGTGGAACGAATTTGTACGAAAATTGTAGCATGAGAAAACCTCAGAAAACACAATTAGATTAGAATATAATGAGTCAAGAACCATTATCTTACTAAATCTAACTTTACAAAAACATGCTCAAGCAATTAATAACATGTAGGGGAAGTCAAAGTTCGTCATTAATGTAGCTGCAATTATATTGGGTTTGATCCCCCACGGGATATCCTCTAGGGTTACCCCATGGGATATTCCACGTGGGGGATCCCTATTTGCCAAAACAAAAATTATTATTATTTTTTTCCTATATGGAACAATCACCTATAGGTGACCGTTACCAGCAAGCATAGCAACGGTCACTATACATTTTTTTTTTATTTTTTTTATTTTTTATTTTTCTCCAACAGCTATATTTTTTTTACACTATATATATGTTCAATTTTTTCACAAAATTTGAACATCAAATTACTTCCACACTCTACACATTTGCAATAATTTTTTTTCTCCACAAAATTTCAACAACAAATTACTTCCATACTCTCCTTTTTTGCAATTAAAAAATTAGTTCTTCATTTGTATTCCATAATTAGGCAAGTAAATGGAGAGGGAAAGTGACGTGTTTGTGCCACAAGTAAGCCCCGATTAACTTCCGCGAGAAGGACAAATATTCTCTTCTATTGATGAAGCATTCGAGTTCTACAATACGCATGCTAAAGCAGGCGGATTTAGCGTGCGTCATCATAGTAGTAAAAAGAGAAAGGATACGGGCGAGGTTTGGTGGAAGTAATTTACTTGTGCAAAACAAGGGAAGACCGATCTTCGATGGAAGAATGAGAAAAAGCACCAACAACTCAGGATCGGGGAGAGAAATCGATCGCACACGAGAACAGATTGTAAGGCACAGTTGTCGACCAGTCAGCATTTAGGTGCGGACACATGGGGTGTCACATCTTTTTATGAGCAACACAAACACCCTCTTAGCTCACAAGAAGATGTCCATTTTCTACGCTCACACCGTGAATTGTCAGAGGCTAGGAGGTGCCAAGTCGAACAGTTGTCCAACGCAAATGTACTGACGTGGCAACAAATTCGAATAATGGAGGTGGAGACAGGCGGGCCATCGTCGATGGGACACCTCTAGCTAGACGTCAGAAATGCTCAAAGGGACCAACATTGGGGGCTGATGGGGCAGGACGCAGAAATGTTTATACAGTACATGGACAATGAGAGGCGACGAGATGAAAACTATTTCTTTGATTACGAGGCCTTTGGTGACGGGACTTTCAAACGTTGTTTTTGGGCAGATTCGGAGTCACGAAACAATTATGCTATATCCAGGGACTGTCTTGCGTTTGACACAACCTACAACACAAACAAATATGGTATGATCCTTGCACCATTCGTAGGAATTAATCACCATCGCCAGACAATTTTATTTGGTTGTGGCCTCTTGAGCGATGAGACAACAGAATCTTTTAAGTGGTTGTCCGCAAAGTTCTTGGAAGCCATGCCAACACACGGGGCCCCCGGGCTTATTATCATAGACCAAGATCATGCGATAGGTAATGCTGTATCTAATGTTTTCCCTTCTGCATTCCATCGATTGTGTTTGTGGCACATTACATACAAATTTTTTGAAAAATTGGGACCCGTACTGTTTGCAATGCACAAGGGTACCCTAATGAATATAATCCATCAGTCAGAAACTGTGGAGGAGTTCGAAATCAGGTGGGAGATATTAATTAGTAGCACTGCTTTGGGCAACAATGAATGGCTTCAAAATATGTATGAGATATGGGGGCACTGGGTACCGGTCAAAAAGCTTTGCATTTTGTTCGTCACTTTTCATACAAGGCATGGTGTCCATAGTAGGTAGTGGATTTCAACAGGTGGAGTTCCAATAGATAGTTTCATGAGGTATTCTCCACAATTTGAGTTGAGAGGTGTTTGGATTGGGTCTTCTAATTACGAAGTTTGAATTGAAAATGTTTTGGATATATATTAAGGAAAGTAGGTAAAGGAACGTGAAACACATTTATTGTTTGGTATTGTTGTGAATTTGTTGGTGCAACTAGTAGTGGTGCTGGTTTTAGGTGGTGGTAGTGGTGGTAATTAGTTAAAATTGTAATTACAAATTGAAATAAAGTTATAATTTTAATTAATTACTAAATTGAAATAAAGTTATAATTGTATATTCGATTGTAGTTCGACGACTGTGGTTGTGGTGGTGGCTGATTACAAATTACACTAATATAATTAATTACAAATTAAGAATTACACTAATATTTTACTAATTCATAAGTTACAATTGTAATTAATTATAAAATTGAATAAAAAAAGTTACAATTGTAATTAATTACAAAACCTGATTCTGATTTTTTTTTAAAAAAAACCTGATTTCGAAAATTATTTTGATACTTTTGTAATTAGTTACAAATCACCTATTACAAAAACTTACATACCTAAATGTGTGTAATTGTGTACTTAACCCATATTGATTTCGTCCAGTAGGAGTCCAATTCTTGTGCAATAAGAACTCAATCCCATCAATTGATTTAATGCCATGGTCTTAAGCCCAATTATTGTAGTATTTGCTTTTTTTAGGCTTCAATTCTTCCAAATAAGGTAATTTGATCATTCCCTTTGTGGTTTATTCAATTTAATCCTTGAAGCTATGACTTCTTCCAATTTAGCTCCAATAATCATCCAATTCTTCAATTTTTGCTTCATTTGCATCATTTTCTCAACTTTGGGTTATTTCTGAAATATAAACAAATAACAACGAAATGAATAACAAATATTCTAAAATGAACATATAAAATCCTACTTTCTGGAATTTCAATCAACAAAGCTTATACCATTTTCATTCCATTTTTTTGGACGACTTTTTCTTTTCATGTCCATGTCTTTTATCATCTTTGTACAGAACTTTTCATACTTGCTTTCTATATGATCCCTGTAGCAAGCTTTAGGATGGTGGCTCCCAATCCAAACAACTTTAGGGCACCAGGTTCAAAGAATCCCTCATACTTAATTACTTGAGTCATAAAGGCTTAAATAGAAAAGTTAAAGATGTTTTACTGTCTTATGTGTAAGTCCACTCTCCGTACTTGCTTTCTAATTGATCCCTGTAGCGAGCTTTAGGTCAGTGGCTCCCAAGCCAGACGACTTTAGGGCATCAAGTTCAAAGAACCCTTTAGACTTAATTACCCGAGTCAGAAAAGCTTTTGAAGAGTAGAATAAGACCTTCAGCATTTTTCAGTTTTCATGCTAGTTATGGTTTATACCCATTGATCAAAACCTCCTAAAATAAAGATGCAAAACCAAGAACTTCAGACCCTCAATCCATCAATGCCTACTAATACCAACCTTTTCACCCCCAAACTGAGCAGTTTGGTTCTACATTTTAGGTCGGGATCTAAATTCTTAAGGTTTGAGATTTTTCAGTCAATTCTATGTTCAAATTGCATTAATTTTACCCCACATGTATTAAGCATCTCCTAGCAATTATTTGACAATGACTATGTGCTTAAGTTCCAATAAAGTCTTACATGAATGAATGTTTAATAAAAATCAAGTTCGCATGTTGCCCAATTTTCTAACTAAAGCACAAAATTCAATTCAAACCATATCATAAGTAATAAATAAATCAACAAAATTTCTCAGATTTTCCCATTTTTTATGATTTTTCCAATTTTCCAATTTTTATGAATTTGCTACCCAAAATTGAATGAATATTTAAATAAAAACAAGTGAATGAGATTCCCACTCCCAAACTAAAATTATGCATTGTCCTCAATGTATTCAAATTAAATAAACAAAATAAACACAAAATAACAAAGAAGGTTTATGTACTTCCCGAGTTTCGAGAGGTGGTGGCTCAACTTTGAAGCTTTGACTTGAATGCTTGGTTGGATGAAATGACCCCTTTCTTTCTTTTCCAAGTTTGGCTCAGGGTGTCGCACAATGATATGTTCCTTGCAAATGAAATAATTGTCGTAGAAGCATAAATATCATGTAGAAACTAAAAAAAAAAAAAATCAACACAATACAGCCAAACTAGGACTTAGAAATTTTTTTGGAAGTTTTGAAAAAGGTCGACCACTGAATTTCAGCCCTTGACATCGCCTAGAAAAAGTGAAAATTTCTCAAGACATGTCTGGGCATATGAAAGCATATAACTTGGTCTACAACATATCAAAAATTCATCATATTTGGAGTTCATTTGGGTCATAAAAAGATGTGACAAAGTAGGTGCAGTGAATCTGAAATTGTGAGCTGTGGTGCAATGGTGCTTGCAGTGGCCTTGCAATGAGGTGCTTTGTGGTGCAATGGTGTTCAAGTTGAATTCTTTGCCTTAATGCAATTGAAGCAATGATTGAATGATTCACATATGATGTATAACATGTGGTGAAGACAATCATTCAAAAATTTTTGCAAAAACTCAACAAAACATTCATTGAAACATTTTATTGTACACCTTGTGTGCATATGAAGAAATCAAGTGAAATCATAGATTTGGAGACTTGAATTAAGCCAAAAAATTTCACCCAACAATTTACAATTCAATACCTCCAATCCAATCCTAAACCCTTATCCATTTTCACAATCCACAAATCACAAAATAATAATAATAATAAATAAATAAATAAATAAAAATTGAAGAACATCCAAATTATGCACGATTTTGAGAAACTGTGAATAAATCCATACATTTGAATGATTTTGAGGCAAAGCAAGGCATGAAATGGAGTTAAAATGATGTGCAAACATAGGGAAATAGTTGGAGACTTAACGTGGGATGATTTGGGAGAGGAAAAACGGTTTCAAAGTGGTTAAAATGAAAATTTGCAACATATATATCAAACTGCTGGAATATCGCAGAATCTAATAGTGCGACCGCACGGTGTTAAAGGCACTACCTATTGTTTTTCATTTTCTGAGTTTTGGA
Organism: Ligustrum vulgare; assembly: GCA_963555705.1. Taxonomy (NCBI): domain Eukaryota; kingdom Viridiplantae; phylum Streptophyta; class Magnoliopsida; order Lamiales; family Oleaceae; genus Ligustrum; species Ligustrum vulgare. The sequence goes on along the minus strand of OY743188.1, from coordinate 15,576,165 downwards.
CCCTTAAATGTCTTCTAATGCATGCAACCAAATTCTATACTATGCCTACATGTCCTAAGTCAGGTTTTCATGTTGAAGATTGTGATGATAAACAACAAAACAAATAGAAAGCAAGTAAATCCTAAAATTGCTAAAACATGCAAAATAGGGGTAATGAAATATTCAATGCAACTAACATGTTAAAATGTAAGTTCTAAGCATACTAGTGATCTTAAAATGAAATTTAAAGCAACTAAACAATTAGAAATGCAATTAAAACTAACAATTACCCCTAATTCTTAAAGCACGCAAAATAAAATACTAGAGATACTTGAAGCACATAACAAGTCAATGTATGCATTCTAACACACTAGTACTCCTAAAATGCAATGTCAAGCAACAAAACAACTATAAAGTAAATAAATAACTCAAAAGCAAATAAATAGAACAACTAAAGAAGAAGGTTTAAACGTTCGGTTGCCTGCCAACAAGTGCTTCATTTATAGTCTAGAGCTAGACTTTTTGGTAAACTTCATCAATGTGGCATGAAACATGATGTTGACCCCCTATCATTTACTTTGACCCTATGCCAAAAAAATTCTTCCTTCTCTTGGTGAAGTAGTGGTTCCACCTCTATTCTTGAGTCGTTTTCAAGAAGTGGATTATTATTCTCTGTTTAGACAATGTTAAATGTGACATGCTCATCTTCTACTCTAAATGTCACACTCCCTTCTTCCACATCTATCAAGCATCTTCCAGTAGCAAGGAAAGGTCGACCCAGAATTAAAGGCATCTTACTGTCCTCTTCCATATCCAAAATTACAAAATCAGCTGGAAAAATGAACTTATCCACTTTTACCGGCACATCTTCAACAATTCCTTATTGATGCCAGATAGAGCGATCAACTAGCTGCAATATGAGTTATGTGAGTTTGGGGTCTCCTAATCCTAGTTTATTGTAGACAAACAGGGGCATTAAGTTGACGCTTGCACCAAGATCATATAAAATTTTGTTGAATTTTAAATCTCCTATGATGCAAGGTATTAAAATACTCGCCGGATCATTTAGCTCTTGCAAAATTGTTTTGCACTTCTCGACTAAGGATACTATCTCGAACTCCTCAAGCTTCCTCTTTTTTGAAATCATGTCTTTTAAGAACTTAGAATAGCTTGGGATTTACCTAATTGCATCAATGAAGGGAATATTGATATGCAGTTTTCTGAGCATTTCTAGAAATTTGTTAAACTGCTGGTCCTCCTTGGTCTTTTTCAACCTTTGTGGAAATGGGATTGGAGACTCATATGGTGTACTTGTCAATTTCACCTAATGACCATCTTCTTTTTCAGCCATGTTTTCACCACTCTCCATAATCCGTTCAGGAATTTCAGCTGGCTTTTTTATTTGAATTTTAGGAAGTTGCACACCACTATGCGTAGTGATTGCATTTTTCTCTTTATGCACCACATTTATAGTCATGAGATGTTCCCTTGGGTTTACCTCAGTAGTTGCAGGTAATGTACCCGGGGCTTTATTTGTGATAAGCTGTGCTATCTGCCCCACTTGGTGCTCCATGTTTTTGGTTCATGTCTACTGATTTTGAATCGTGGTTTCAGTTTTTCTCATAAATTGATTTGTTTTAGACATGAATTGTTTTGTCTTTTCCACAAATTTCCCCATCATCTCTTCTAGTGCAGGCTTTCAGTCTTCAATGTTGTATTGGGGCACAATGTGTCCATTTGAATGATCTTTCGAAGAAAAATTAAGATGATTTCCCCAACCTAGATTATAGGTATTTGAGTATGGGTTATTATAGCATTGACCCCCTTGTACATAGTCAACTTACTCCAATGGGAAAGCCAGAATAGGGCAATTTGTAATGGCGTGGTTTGCACCACATTCTTCACAAGTTACTTTAGCACTTTTTGATGGATGATTCACTAGTGCTATGCCCTCTATTTTGGTAGCCAAGGAGTAAATTTTAGCTGATATGGCAGTGTAAGCATCCACTTCATAGACTCTCGACGTCTTCTTTGGATCCACCTTGTCAATTCCCCACATGGCATTTGTGTTTGCAATTCTCTCAAAAACTCCAATACCTATATGATGGTCTTTGTTTCTAAAACACCATTTAATAAGGAGTCAACCATGTTTTTAAAATGCGTAAGTAATCCTTCAAAGAAAAACTTCACTTGATCACCTCCGGCGATCCCATGGTTTGGACATTTTCTCCGCATGCCCTTAAATCTATTCCTTGCATCATCAAAAGATTCAGCATCTTGCTCATGGAATACAGTGATGTCATGTCTCATTTTGGTAACCTTCACTGGAGGCATGAACTTAGTGCAAAGTTTCTGAACCAAGTTGTTCCAGGTGGTGATACTCTCAGCGGGGCGAGAATCTAACTAGTCAACAACTCTATCTTTTATAGTGTAAGGGAATAACATGAGTCTGATTGCATCATCAGACACATCCTGATATTTAAAATGTTGGAACATGTCTAAAAACTTAGAAACATGCTTGTGTGGTTCTTCAGGTCTCCCATAAAATTGTTGTCCATTTTGGAACATGCCGATGACATTGGTTTTAAGTTGAAAGTTTACTTGTCCAAATGGTGGATAGACTATGCTGGATTGACTTTGAATCACCTGAGGTGTCATGAAGTCACCAACCAGCATGTTATCTTCATTGATTGGATCGGCAGGGGGCAGAAGATGAATAATCAATAAAAGAATTGATAAACATCACTCGATTGAATCACTGGCTACGACGGGTTGCAGGAAAACATAAGGAATTTGTCTCAGTTTTGTCCACGTCTCCCCTGTGTCTCTTCTTTTTGTTGAAATTTCTGTCTCTGCGGGTCTCCCCCTTTCTGTCAAATCCTCTTTCTATTTAATTCCATCCGTCACTTACCTAGTTCAAGTAGGCCCAATTCCTTTATTTCTTGATTATTGATTTCGTCCAATAGGAGTCCAATTCTTGTGCAATAAGAAGTCAATTCCATCAATTGATTTATTGCCCATGGTCTTAAGCCCAATTAGTGTAGTATTTGCTTTTTAGGCTACAATTCATCCAAATAAGGTAATTTGAATCTTCCCTTTGTGATTTATTCAATTTAATCATTGAAGATATGACTTCTTCCAATTTAGCTCCAATAATCATACAATCCTTCAATATTTGCTTCATTTGCATCATTTTCTCAACTTTGAGTTAATTCTGAAATATAAACAAATAATAAGGAAATGAATAGCAAATATTCTAAAATGAACATATAAAATCATACTTTTAGGATAAAATTAAGTGTATAAAATACACTTATCAATCAGTAATAGGCATGAAAAATGAAAAATATAAGAAAATGATGAGTTTCTTACGATGTCTTCCATAATTATCCTCCATATTAAAATTGGTTAGATTGTACAACATATGCTCACCCTGCAATCCATCGAACTTTGAGATGTAGGGAGGCATTAGGAGTGGCAAACGAGTATGACAGTTCGGGAGTTCGTGAGTTCGGCTCGGTTCGTTAAAAGTTCGGTTTGGCTCGTAAAAAAAGGACTTGGGCTTGGACCGAACAAAAAATTTGGGTATTGGACAGTTCGGGTTCGGATCATGAAATTCGTGGACTAGTCCAACGAACTGAGAAACGGGTCGAAATAGGCCAGCTCGCGAGCCGGCCCATTTCGGCCTGTGCAGGCTCATTTTTACGAAAATAAGGTGAGAAGAAAATGAAAGAAAATAAAAGACTTTATTCTGGTTATTTTACTTCAACGAGGAAATATCTAAGTAGTACACGTCTTTGGATTATATTTACCCATAAATATGTGTGTTGAGGAGCCAATTAATGGTACATCAAAAGTGCCATATTGTGACCAAATAGAGAGAAAATTGTGAGCTTTATCTTTATAGTTTCTTAGGAACTCTTTGCGAGATAATTCAAGAGGTAAAAACTTGTGATAGATAATAACTCGTTATTAGTATTTTCTCAATGTTATGGGGAATTGAGTTGATGAGTGAGAAACTCTATATAATTATAACAATTTATTATATAGTGAAAAAATTTGACAATCCAAAATTTCTGCATTGTTTTTATTATTTTCTTATTTGCTTATTTTACTTTGAACATCAAAAAGTTCCTGTAAGTTTAAGAAGGGGAAATCAACGTGCAATTTCCAACACTTACTCTATTATTATTATGCACATTTCTAGATTTAGAAAGTTATTTATGGCTGAAAATTATGTGCGTGTTGTTTTCGCTATGAATTTTTTTATTATATATATATATAGATTATTTTTTAAAATTTTGAACATTACTAATTTTTTTTTTATCTAATTTTAATTGAATTTATTAATCAGGGGAAGGGATCACCATCCTTGTCTCCAGTTCGAAGATATTTTTTCATTTTCATCCCCTTCTTTGTTGGGAATTTTACGCCCCATTCGGGTCGGGTAACATCGGATTTGGGGTTCCACTCCCAGTTGACATCCCTATTCAATATGTAGGGAGATAAGTAAGGAATTGTGTCTTACTTTGCTTGTAATAGGCTGTTGCCATATATTTATTATTATCCAGATAATATGTGAGATCACGTCCTATAAGTTAGTTGGTATTGAAATATTATAAGTGAGAAGTTCGTACTCGTAAAAATTATAATTTTTCAACATTGGACTAATGATTGACCCTCCATTGTGTAACGCAATCACCACAACTTATAAATCAATTTATAATTAATGCAATTTTCAAACCACTTTTTAACTACACATTTTACCTCAAAAATAACAAAAAAATATTTTTTGGAAAAGAAGAAGCAAAGCATTTGTCTAAGATTGAGAATTTTACTCAATAGCGAGTTATACAAAATAATTTTTTTTATTAAAATAAACGAGTTTCTTATTTAATAATCAAATTAAATTTTTTATTTAATCTTAAAGTAAACAAGAAACAAATTACATAAACATGTGTAAAAATAAGTTTTAATCATGTTTCTTCAAATAATGCTATACTAGGGATGAGCTCCAGTGGGCAGGGACAGATCCAATGAAGGACCAGTGGGGGTGAAGGCCCCAACTGAGGAAAAAAAATGAATTCAAGCTAAATCCATGGCCAAAAAGAATTTTTTCCGGTGAAGGACCCGTTTCTATTTTCAAAGAGAGAGAGAGAGAGAGAGTGTGTGCCTGTTCTGCCAAGTTTTAGGGGAGAGAGAGAGAGAGAGAGAGAGAAAGAGAGAGAGAGAGAGAGAGAGAATGTTTCCATGCTGATATGACTAATGAGAGAGAAATGTTCCTACTGACCAACGAATCTGACTCACCCTTTTCCAATTAAAACTGTGACCTGCCATTTATTCTCAAAGAGAAAGTCTCATTTTTTACACCAAAATTGACTTGTTTTTTAAATCAATAAATATACAAGCTCATGCATATTAAAACGATTTTAAAAATTAACACAGAAACTAACACAAAGTGCTTCCAATCCATTTTTATAGTTGTAAGCTCTTTATTTATTTTTGCCCCAATCACTTTAAGTAATCTCCAAAATGCAACTCAAATGTATATTAAACAAAATAGCATTTTTTTAAGGGCTTGTTTGATTATAAGTCAATAATCTCAACAATCCTTCAGTTAAAATGCTATCGACTGAAAAAGTACTTTACAATGATCATATGGCTGAAACAGAAGAGGAAAAATCTTTTGGAACAGTTGGGCCGAGTTTTTCACCTTCTTCACTAGCATGATTTTCGAAATTTTCGGCCCCCACTCACTCACTATCCTTGCTCCATCCCTGCCAATGGGAATGAATAACATTATTCTATTTCTTCTCGCTTAGCTAAAACATGATCTAAATAATTCATTACGTGAAATTAGTCAGTAGTTCACACATAATGAATGGAAATTGAGGTTTCAAATGGGCAGTCTCGATCAGTACTGCACATTCTCGCAAGATAAGTTATGGCATGGCTCACACAGTCCAATAAACAAATGATTCAAATAACTAAGTAAAATACTTCAGAAATACACTCAAATATTTCAATATTTTATTTTAAAAAGTTGATTAACTTTTGAAATAAACTTCATTTAAAAAAAATGGGAAAACTTCCATAAGGCACATTTTATTCCAGCTGAATTGCGGCTCACGGGCACAAACAAGGACGGATCCACAACCCAACAAGCCGACACGCTCACCTGTACTTGATCCGTCCAGAAAAAATTGTTAAAATTTTGGGCATTTTTTGAGCTGCAACTCGAAATATACAGTCATTTGACCGACCTTGCTCTAGCTGAACAAAATTTCTGGATTTGCGTCTAAGCACAAACATATTGAATTGACTGCCCAACCCACTTTACACTGTCATATAAAAGCGTTTATGTGGTGAACCTAGTAACTTGAGAAGAAATGAAAAACAAATATGCAAACAAAATAAAAACGAACACAGGCACAAAAAAATCACAACAACAAGGATGAAATTCAATTATCTAAGGATTTGTTTGATACCAAACATTTTCCATGGAAAATATTTTCGATGTACAACTCTTTAAAGCAACCCATTTTCCACCAAATATTTTTTCAAGGGGGTTGTAGAAAGTTTACATGGAAAAGGAAAAGGATTTCATTTTTCATGCCGTATTAAACAGACCATAAGTTCCTCACTGACCTATGGAAGAACTCAATCAAAACTAGTAGTGAATTTCCTCACCAACCTATGGAATAACTTAATAAAAACTAGTAATGAATTCTAGAATAAGACTGTGTTTGATTGAAAAAATTTACCTAGGAAAATATCACTTCAAGCAAAAGATTTTCAAGTTTTTCTGTTTGATTGACATATTTGGACTGAAAAATATTTTCTATGTACAACCCTACAAAGCACAATTTAGCCAATTTTCAAGACAAACATTTTCTGTTTGATTGACATATTTGGACTGAAAAGTTATTAAATTGTTCTGAAAGCCACCTTCACTAGACAAGCTCTAAGCATGAGAATACAAAACATGACACAATTACATGTGGAGAGTTCATATATATTTTAAAGAAATTTTGAAGTACTAACAACAATAGAATAGCACATATCAAGAAAATCACAAAGTTGTTCCAAAAATCAAATCAAGGGAGCACTTATATCCAATATGTCCCCCTTATTCCATAACATGATATGGCGTTCCAAGACGGGAGGGAGCAAACAGCACGGTTAGATAGTGTACTTTTATCCATTTTATATCTACAAGAAAATTGCAAATTATGTGGATAATATGTGTTTGATAACACCATTTTCTATGAAAAATGTCACATCGAATAAAACATTTTTTTTACCCTAATTGTTTGATATACTACATTTTTCTTAGAATTGAATTATATGATACAACACTTTAAAGCATGTTTTATCCTATTTTTCATGAAAAATTGAATCTAGCGGGTTGGTGATTTTTATTTTCCATGAAAGTTGGAAAACCTTGAAATTCTTTTCCTTGGAAAAGAATTACTATCAAACACAACATAAATATCAAGTACTAAAAACTCCATCCAGTGCCAGTGAAACCCAGAAAAGCCATAATTCAATAAGTAAACAATTCAAACAAATATTTCTTCCTACAAGTACATATACAAGAACAAGTAATGAACCATCAATCAAATTACTGAAACCCAGATCAATTTATTACATGGAAATACAGTCATATGATTATTTGCGAAGAGACAGTCCGATGAAGTACACTAAGCTATGTGATGATTTAGTGGAGTGTCTTAAGACTTGTGGTGCATGTTGGGAAAGGTAAATTAGATAGCAGTAGATAGTATGAAATAAGAAAAATGAAACAATATTCTTATATATATTGTACTACCTTGAATGGTTTAATAATACTAAATACCAAACATGCATTCAAATCTACTTGGACAGTTACACAAGCCGAGGATTGCTGGTCTTTGAACACCATCAATTTGACCCACAAAACGAAAAGAAGATTTGATATGAGATGAAGGGTCACTAATTAACGGATCCCACTATGTTATCGGCCATGGTTTCGAAAAGTTGCGATAAATGTAGTCATGACACACCTTCAGGCAGAGTCATTAAAATTAGAGGGCAATCTAGATTACCAAGAAAATAAGCTCCATTCATTTGGTCAAAGACGCACTATAACATAAAATTGAAAACCATAAAAAAAAACCCAATCCTAAGCAAAAGTTCAACCAAATAAAAGAAGCGGACATGTTTTAAGTACATGTTTATGAACTTGATAAAAAAGAGGATAGGAGAAAAGAAAAAAAAAAAAAAAAAGAGAACTCAAGTTCTGCAGCATGCACCTGGCATAGTTCCAGAACACACTATCATTTGCGATCAGCACCCATTTCCCGGCATGTAAGTTCAAATGACAAGCGCTCATTCTCAAGCCTCATCATCTCGTTTTCTTGCTTCATTTTAATCAACTCCCTGTCCTCCTCCTGGCTCAACTTCAGCCATTCAAACTTCTTCTTCTCCAGTTCAAGCATCTCTCTCCGTATTTGCAGCATCTTCTTTTTCAACTGCAGTGAGCGAGAAACAATTCTCTGATCCTGTTCCTTCTCTCCCTCCACACCCTTGGGGAGAACAAAATCTGCATTGACAAGGTCTTTAGGTGATTGAGGATCTGATCTCGTGCAATCTACAAAATTTGTAGGACAATCCATGTTTAAAACACCAGGATCTTTTTGCACTTTCTGTCTCTTTGCAGCCACCTGAATCACATCTTTGGAATCGTACATGACTTTAAGAGAAAAACGCAGTGAATTTTGAAGAGCCTCGTCATGGAGGAGGAAAATTCTGTTCCTATGATGATACGAATACATTTCTCGGTAAAACAATTGCTTACAAGATAAAATCTTCTCAACCTCCTCTTTCATTTCATCAGATATGTTCATCCTTTTCATAACAACAGAGTTTTCAACAACCTCACACGCATTCTTTGTGCCTAGCATTTCATTAAGTTTCTTATACTTCTTGTTCAGAATATTGAATTTATCCTCACATTGTTGAGGTGACACAATATAACCTCTTTCAACCATGGTGTTAGAAATAGCCCTCCACTTACCTTTTACCAGAGAAATACATTGTTTTCCTCTTTCACTTGTATTAGCAGTAGATAATGCATCTTCATTGACATAAGAAACAGCAGTGATCAAAAGTTTAACCATTTCATTTGTCCATTTTATCCTCTGCCACTCAGGTTCTCTTTTATCTACGCCAAGAATATTCGACCATTGGTTGTTTCCTTGAGAAATTTTTAACCTCTCATCTATGTTTTCTTCAAGCAATGGCATAGGTTGATCAAATTTTTGCAAGCTGCCAACCAGAGAAGAGAAAGGATCTGGAACTTGCCATGGATAAGGAGCTTGTTGTTGGTGATTGACTTGCATCATTTCATCAGTAAGTGATAGGTTAGCTTCCATTTTTTTTATTACAATAGCTACCTCAAGCCTTTTAAAATTCTCCCTACAAATCATAAATTAACCAGACAATTCATGTCAAAAAATAAAATCAGGAACTTAACATCAAAAGCAATTTCTCATGTGGGAAAGGAAAGTAATAAGATTAAGCCTCTGTTTGACAAACTTTCATGTTTTTAAATAGCATAATATTCCAAACCACACACATTTTCTCTCTCCACTTCTCAAACACATATTTTACCTCGAAAAAAAAAATGTTTAACAAATAGAGCCTAAGTTACCAAGAGTGGTTTAGATAACTGCATTGTTAATATCGCCAAATGGAACCAAAAGGATTGAACAAACTAAAGTAAACAACCAAATCTAACAACAATTTTTTAATCACCCTATCCATGTTGTCTAATAGATCTGATGTAAAAGCATAGATTGCGAAGCATGACACAAAAACACGGGATACTTTATCATGAAAGTTATATGCATGTAGATATGAGACTTAAAGGAAACACAGATTACCAGAGAAACAATACATCCAAAGATTTCCAGATTTCAAATAAAGAGCAATTTTTTTTTTTTTTTAATTTCTCTAGAACATCCAGTGTAATTTTCTCATATGGGAAAGAAAGAAGTATTAATGGTACTTTATACAACCACGTTGTTAATATCGCCACACGCAACCACAGGGATCGAAAGAACTAAAGCAAAGAATCAAATCTAACAATTTTTTAATCACCATATATTCGATTTTCAAATAGATCTGTGTAAGTAGTGTACATCGATAAACATTTTATCATGTACAGTGTAGATTACGAAGCACAACATAGAAATATCGAATAATTTATCATGAAAATTATGTAAAATGATAAGAGGTTTAAAGAAAATACAGGTTACCGAAAAGGAAACACCCACAGAATTCCAAATTCCAAATCAAAAGCTAATCTTCGTTTTTATTGCTGGAACATCAAAATGGTAACTTTCTCATAAGGGGAGGAAAGAAACTCGAGTAAGTATCAAGAGTGCTATAGCATCGTTAATATCGCCAAAATGGGACTGAACCATAAGAGAGAAACAAGTGCCTTCTTTTAAACAATGGCCAATAGAGAAGCGACCAAATGGTTGAAGTTGATTTGCTTAGGGATTGGGACTCCATTATTTTCCAGTAACAATTTTCAACATTTATTTTGAAATGCTCGGGATAATCATACGTAATGGACATAAAATTATAACGTTTTTTTAGTATTTATGGAATAACTTGGGCCATTATTGTTTTTACGTGTTTAATGTTACCTAATCAATAATTTGTTATGTGAAGACTCATGCAAGCCTTCAGAATATGTACATGTTACACCAAATTTGGTATTGATAACGTCACCCTTCAACACCAAGATGGTTTCATTAGATCAAGGCTTCAAGCACTGCGACCTTCTTAAGCTTCATTAATGTGCTTTCTAATAATTTTTAAGCTTTACTTGTTAGTTTTTTTTTTATCATACTCTTCATCTCATTATGACCAAGTAATGGAATTTATTTCTTTCAAAAGACGAAGTGCAGGCCCACAATGACAGATTTTATTTTTTCATATTACTACATTTTCCATCTGCCATAGTAAGAAAAATTCGTATGTTTCCACAAATGCCGGTGCATGAACAAGCTTTTGTATCTGTGATTTAGAAAAGCATCAATCCTCAATAACACGTTTATTTCTTTTTCTATCATTCTCTTTTAGGAAAGTTACATGCTTTTGTTAACAATTTTGAAAGGTTATAATACTTGTATTTGAAACACATTCAACATTAATGAGCAACATTTTTATTGGAGATATGATAAGTAGAGACAATTAAGCTAATTTCTCTTCATCCTGCAACTAGAATCGATGCTACTATCAAGTAAACATGCCCCAAGTCTCATCTTTTATACTGTAGAATTTTCTAGTCAAGTAAATTCAAGTTTGAGAGAGAAAGTTGCAAAATTTAATGAGCGACTAACCTTTTTTGGGGAAAAATTTATAAATGGTTTAATTTATACATAGATATAAATGAATGGTCAATGGTGGATAAGTGGATAGCATGTGTAGTTTCATTGAAATGTGTGGTTGAAAATGAAGTTTGACCATTTATAATGGTTCGCAAATTTTGTCAAACAGAGCATAATTCGGTTTCAAATTTTAATTTTTACCATCTTTCATCTCGACGTGATAGTTCATCAAAAAAAAAAAAAAAAAAGAAGAAGTAATGATGATGCAACGAAAATTTAGATATCTTAGTATCATTACTGAAATACGTTATCCTGTTATAAGCCATATTTGCTTCAGCTGAGAAGAACAAATACATTTTATGCCTCAAATGATTTATTTATGAAAATCCACATATCTTTCCAAGTGAAAATGAAGTTCTAAGCCAAATTTAATTTTCATTCGCTGGAAACTACTTGTGAACTCCATGGAAAACCATAAACAAACTATAGAGATTCCTAAGTTTTCTAGCTAGAAGGAAACCAAACTCATGTGGTATGCATCAAGATAACAAGAAGAGGCATAAGAAAAGCAAGAAATACATATCAAAACTTAAAAGTTTGACAATCTCATTCATGTAAAAAAGGTAGTGTTTTGGTGTTCCCAAAAAAAAAAAAAAAAAAAGCTTATCATAGTGCATCACAGATATAAATAAATTCAACTTAAAACACACCCTTCTACAAGCAGGGAGTCATTGAACTGCATACTGTCAAGTTCCATATAATATGCTAGCAGCAGCAGCATCTTCACATTCATCGAATAGAAAAAAATGTATGAAAATGATGCTTAAATTCAGGTGCACATGCACGCAAAATTTTGCTAATATGGCTTCAATTTTTCATCATAAAATAAAGAAACGCTCATGCAAATGAAACAAATGTACGAGGAAACGATGACAAATAGATTTGCAGATCCAATGTTTTAACAGTGTTTCCTAAAATGGACTTCAATCTATGCATTTGTCAGTAATATAAAGTCTACTACATAGTATCCCCTGACAATGCCAAAGAAGATTACATGCACATATTTATCGTATCCCTGAAATTTTTGGCACTTCAAGCATAATGTTATTAAGAGCATGACTCATATACTAAAGATAAGGCTAGACCAAAAAAAAAAAACGCGCGCGCGCGCGTGCGCGAGCACGCACACACAGTGCAAAACTTCCAAAATATCTGATTGCTAGATGACATCACAGTTCTTTTTTTCTTTTTTTTTATGTAGTGGCATCTATCTGATAATGCGTCAAACTTCATTCATAATGATGGAAATGTAGCTTAAAGGATGCAAGAATTAGAAATGAAATAAATAGGAAAATTTGAGTAGCATGTACCTGGAAGCATTACATGCTTAATTCAGTTGGCATAGCCACCCATTTCTTGCCTTTTGATTCTAGTGTCAAGCACCAATTCTCAAGCTTTAAGTACTCCATTTTTAGTACCCTGTCTCCATGCATGCTAACCCCATCCATCTGGTTTCCTGCTATTCCAACTTCTACACCTCAGATTGAACTTGTAATTTCTGCTTTTCTAACTGAGGATCACAAGACATGAACCATTTGATCATATTCACTCTAATCACAACCTCACCAAACCGTGTGGCAAATATTCTGAAAAACTGTTCAATACGAATATACAGATCTTTGAATAGGTTAATCAGTTTTTCAGAAAGCAGTAGATGGACGAATATTCTAGACGCTCTTGATGAGCAGAAGTAGGTGCAGAGAAAAGGGAACCTGTGTGGCAGTGGATAAAATGGAAAGATGAAATGATTGAGCTTTTGATGATCGCTATTTCTTATGTCAAGGAAGATGCATTATGATTTATCACCATCCATGGTTGAAAGGGGTTACATTGTGTCACATCAACAATGTGAGGATAAATTCAATATTCTGAACAAGAAGTATAAGAGACTTAATGAAATGCTAGGGAGAAAAATGCGTGTGAGGTTGTTGAAAATCCTGTTGTTATGGAAATGATGAATGTTTTTGGTGAAATGAAGGAGGAGGTGAGAAGATTTTAACTTGTAAACTATTGCTTCATCGAGAAATGAGATCGTATCATACTAGGAATACAATTTTTCTTCTTATGAGGCTCTTCAATATTAACTGAGCTCTGCAAGTAAAGTACTGTTGTAAGAGATTGATCTGTTAATAAATAGTCTCCATATAATACAAGCAAATTAAGATCATTGAACTTATCTCACCATGTGATAACATCTCTGAAAACCGACCTCAGAATTTGCTTTCGACTTCAATTAGATCAGTCAACTTCACATGCTGCCTAATCATTTTTGTCTCTCTTGGCTTCACAGCGTGCATGATCATGTTCTCCAGGAACATAAAAACAATTTTTTGCCACCTTGGCCTTGAAATGACAATCAAGAAATTAATAGAACTGATGAGTGAGGTTTGGCATATTCCCATTCTCAAGGTCTATAAAATCTCGAACTTGTGCCAATATTCCAGGCATCAGATTCCTACTGGCTTAATGATTTTCCTTCCACTATCAGCCACAAAAGCATCCTCAAAATCAAAGCCGAGTTATCACGCCCGTTATGCCCTGGGCAACACAAGTTCTACAATGACTGCATCAAAGTGACGGGACCCTAACCCTTAAAATCCATCCCAGTTCAGATTGCGGGCTGCAACATTTCACTTTCAAATATGTGTTTTTCTTTAATTCCGTATCACAAAAGCAGCAGCAATTTTTCAATACCCTAAATTACTTCGATAAAAACAATTCTAGAAGAAATTAATGAAATTTTAAGAAGTGTTGCTACTGCAGTAACAAACTAAGGCAAGAAACCATTTAAAAAAAACAATCAATTTACTGTACTTTCACTCTCACTCATAGCCTCGCCGCATTTGCACTACTACTAGTGGATTTCTTCATTACGAAAAAAATATCTTCATATAAGATGCCCTAATGCTTAATAATAATAATAATAAAATAATACTAGTATACCGCTTTATCGGGATGGGATCCCACAAAGAAGACTATAAATTCAATAGAAAGTAGATATGAGCAAGATTTGTACAGCAAAATCGAAATTTTTTTGATGTACTTTGAGTGATTTGTGGTGATTTTATGGAGATTTCGAAGAGAAATCATTTTTTTGCAGACAATCATATTCTTTTTTTTATGCGTAGGGGAGAAAAACTTCCTATGGTATGTGAATAATAATAATATGAAAAAAAATATACTAGATATGACAGACCGTAGCATTTCAAATTGAGGATTAGTGAATTTGTGTTTTTGGGATCACAAATGTTGTAAGTGCGGATGTCGCATGTGTTGAATTTTCACATGTTCGAATTTATTATGTACTTTGTCTGTACAGTGATACACAGATCCTGATCAACTTGAAACATAACCTGCGATTTATATTCTCATCAATTCCGAAGACAAGGATAGTAAGATTGACGTTCAATCTTTTAATATTAGTCATGTTTGGGACCAATTTTAAACAATGTCGACAATTAATTTTCATCTTACAATTCTTGTTCAAACGTTCAATTGATTGAACTATACATGATATGATGCATGACTTATTTTGCTATCAATAAAGTTTTGCTCCTATCTAATTGAACGAATAAGTTTTTGCCTACAACAATTCTAGTCGTACTAACAAATCATACAAACTAGTATACAAACACTAGCAAATTACTGTTATACCCCTTAGATTTCATAAGAATTACTTATTGTACTTAGAAACTATTTTACATGTAATAAAATTATATCAACACTTGAAATAACAAAAATATTTTTATTTTACAAATTAGTCATATTAAATTATTAAAATATTTTCACAAACATAAAAATATTATGGATGTTTATGACCCTCACATACTTAATGATAAAATGAAAGATTTAATTAGAGGTTTACATAATGAATATTTAAAATTAGAAAGGATTGGAAAAGGTTTAAGTACAATTGCAATAGAAAAACATAGAGAAATTAAAAGGTTAGGCTAAAAGTTATTAGATATATGAATAATTTGGAAAAAATATTTTTAAGAAGAATTAGAAGATGATTATAATTCTGCAAAATTAAAATTACGATCTTGTCCAATGTGATATCAGAGCTAACACTAGAGTGAGCAGTAAAACTTAGAAATTTATTAAAAATATCTAAAAAATTACTAGTAATTGAACCTAAAGTATATAATTATAAATCTAAAGATTTACCTAATAATAGTCATTGGTCTTTAATAACTGAAACATATGAAAATTTTATACCATTTATCCTATTAGGAGAATGAGGATTTGGAGAATATAAACAATTAAATCTGACAACTTTATTTTTACTAAATAAATAAGGAATGTGTTTAGATAAAACAACATAACAAAATTTAAAACAAGCTAAAAACTCAGAATAAATTCAAGAAATTATTAATAATTTACCATTAGAAATAAGACCAATGATAAAAATAACTAATGACTATAAAGATATTAATAAAAATTACCAGCACAATTATTAGAAGTAAAACAAAGCGTAAATAATCTATCAAAACAATTAATAACCTTAGAAAATCAAATTAAACAAATAACTGATAAAATAAATAAAATAGGAAATATGGTAGGAGTATATGAAAACCCAACAGAAATTATAGAAGAAATAAACATGATTAAGACAATTAAGGAAGAATATATAGGAAAAAATGATTTACACAAAAGATTAGATAATATACAAGAAAATATTAAGATTATAAATCAAAATATAACAAAAACCAAGAAGAATAATAATTGAAAAAAAATTAAAGCTATTAATGGATTATGAATAAATATGATCACTGAACAAATAGAAAAATTTTATAGAAAATCCTAAAGAGGAAGGTGAAGAAGATTATATAGTTGAAGAAGATTATATGGACAAATTTAAAAATCTTAGAATATACGAAATTAATATGAACCAACAAAAACAAACTTTAGTACCAGTAGGACAAAATCGATCAGGATATACAAAACAACCTGGAACTAATAAAGTCTAAAAAGAAAATACAAGTAGAAGTTGATAACTTGTGTTAAGTTGGAATTTTCTATTTTCCTTAGGATTTGTAATTTGGTAAATTTAGTTTAATTACTAAATATCTTTTGTTTAGTAATTTATTAAGTTTAATTAAATTACTAGTTGTTTACTTGAATTTGAGTTTGTATTTATCTCATATTCTAAATGATATTGATTTATTAGTTAGAAATAATTATAAACTTGTTATATTTATCTCTTATTATTTATGATAAAGGTTTTTATATGAGATAATGTTTTATCTTGGCCAATATTCTTGTTGGCCGAAACTTCTAAAATATTATTTCTTACAGTCCAAGTTTGTTTCTATCACTTAGTTGGTAAGTGATTCATTTTTGGTACGATTGTTTTTAATAATTATCTTACCTTATCTCTATTGATTTGCAATTATCTTGGAAGCCGAAAGTTTGTGGAAAAAGCAAGAACAATTCAAGGGTTCCTTTTTGATGACTTTTCTGTTGCATGAACATCATAAATATTTAGTGCTTATTCATTCATGGAAAAATCAATCTTCAAACTACAAAACTAAAAGGTTCTCTGGGAGGAGTCTCAATAACTAGAGTAAAAAAAAAAAAAAAAGACATTCAGGAAACGAAAATCAAACGGGAGTTTGGATCAAGACCGAACGGGAGTTCGGATTTGCTGAAGCTATGTGCAGTGTCAAGAGAAACTACTAAAGAGTAGTGGGACGTCAACTCATATTAAACGCCATCGAAGATTAGGGAGTGATTCATTTAATTCCATGGGTATTTGATAAATTTATGCGTAAATTTATCCTATAGTTTCATTGAACTGTGTAACATCTTTTTCTTACTAGTAATTGATTTTTGTCCGCAGGTTGTAGGCACGTGGGTTCTCCCATATTAAGCTCAAATATTGTGTTCAAATTCCTTTACAATTCTACATCGCTTAATAATTCTATTCACGATTTATTATCCATATGAATCTATGATAACTAGATTCATTTGGATCTGTACTAAACAAGGTTTCACGTATTTCTGTTTATACTTTACTATTCAGAAAATTTTGTGACAGTGAGTTTGGTTTAATTAATAACAGAATTAGACAACTACAAACTTTCAAAAGTAATCTGGAAAATAGACCCGACGTTTATATGAATCAAAGACAACACCAAAATTTTAGAACCAACAATTTTATACCACAACAAAAATATTATACTAAGCCAAGTAAAAATTATCCAATTGAATATACACCATGAAGAAGTATGGAAATTAGTTCAGAAGGAAAATGGTTAGACTTAGGATGTGTACAAGATATAGATAATGAATTAGAATTATTAATGAAATTTATGGCTATGATGGCATATACTAGAGAATTAACAGTAAAACAATTCCAACTAACGTAAGAAAATACATTTATAGGAACCATGACAAGATGGTAGAGAAATTTAATAGAAACTTATATAAGATAATTTAGAGGAAATGATCTAGATGAAATATGAATAATACTTAGTAGATATGAAGATGCATTAAAAAGAGAATATACATTAGTAATAGATAAAGACACTAAAATTAGCTCAAAACTAAGGAATATATATTTATTAGAAAAATTATCAATATGTAACATGTGTTATTTTAAACAGTTAGCATGCGAATTTAGAGAACATTATAAGAAAGTAGAATATAGTCAAGAAGAATATGGTATGGAAATAATGAACCAAATATTCTTTAAGCCCATGAAATTTAGAACTATTTAAAGAATGGAAAAAATTAGAAATGTCATTAAATAATAATAGTTTAGGAGCAAGAATACAATTTATAGAAATAAAACAAAAAGAAAAATGTATGGAAGGAAATAATATGTTAAAATTTTACAAAGAAAGTAAAAAAAATCATTATGCTCTAAAAAGCTACAATATCCAACACAATGAGGATGTCATCTACAAAAAAAAAATATAAGAAAAAGAAATATTACAGAAAAGATAAATTTAGAGATAAATTAAGAAATTTAATAAATATAAAAAATTATATAATAAAACGTTTGTTGGGATTTTTTGGTCCCAAACAAACCCCGGGGGCGATGATGAAACATCGGGTCGGCTTTTTGCTTCGTAGGCCTTCGGCCCATGATCGAGGTATTTTATGCCCCAATTAAACCACAATATGCGTAACCCAAGAGTGAACAGGTTAGAAACTTTACCACCCTATCTTGAGGTGTTAATTGGGTCATTGGCCCTGTTGCTCGATAGGTGGATCCGATTGGCGGCCCGGGTTTTAATTAGGCTCCCGACCCATTCCCTAATTAAAACCTAAACCTAAATCTACCTATCCTATATATCTACTCCCTCACTCTCATAACTCACGACACACTCCAAAAGAACCTCTCTCTCGCTCTCTATTTCGTGACTGCGGCAGTGCTTGGTTCTCTCTTCTCTGTGATTTTTGGTAAACCAGCGACCCTGATCCTTCGTTGGCTTCCGGTTTTGCTGCCCCCTTCATGGTGGGCTGTCTCCTCCGCCTCCTGTCTTTGTGCGCGGTGCTTGTCTTCATCGCACCTTGGTGCGTCCGGGTATAGGTCTCTGTTTGGTACGGTTTCTTGGTGAAAACTTGTGGGTTGTGGGTTTCCTCGGAGTGTGATCTTACCTGCTTCGTGTGGTGTTGCCGATTGTGGTTATTGGGGCAATTTCTGAGCCCTCGGTTCTAGTTACACGATCGTGCCATTATCAAGACTGAGGGAGTTGTTTTCTCTTATTACTGATTTCTTATCATTTCAATTAATTTTCTCTTATTGAGAATAACTTGTTACTTTGTGATTGTGCAAGGGAAATTTTCTCACAAACTGGTATCAGAGCCGTGTCTGACTGATTGGCTGATTCGTGACATTCGTTGAAATTTGATAATTTCTTTATTTATTCAACCTCTGTTTCACTAATACATCGCAGAAATTATTTTTTTGTGTCATTGAAATTTTCATTTACTTAGTGTTATATGAAAATTCTTAACTAATTATTTTCGGGTGTTTCTGTTTTGCAATCACTGTGTAGGTCGTTATTGCTTAGTGCTGAGTCTGCCTACATCGAGGGATAGCTGATTGTAAACTTCGCTAAAATAAATAAATAATTTTCGCATCACTCCTTATTACGGACACAGAGAAGTCCGCTCTGGTAAATTGGCTGATCACTTTTAAATTTCTGTAATAGCGGGTCATCGTGTGGGGTGACCATTAGGCTTGCGGTTGCCTGTTACTAGTTATAGGATTTAATTGCTATACCTTGTGATTTGGGATATTGCTGATTTCATACCTGTGATTTCATACTTGTTCTTGATTCATTTTGGTGATTGTCTATCACGTGTTGCTCTTGATATTAGAATTGTTTTCCCTTGACCTTACCCGTGTCGAAGATTCTCTTGACCTGAGATCTTTGAGTCTCACGAAATCCTGAGAGTTTAGAACGGCGTATATATTGCGGCCTTTTAGGTTTTCTGTGTGAAATTCTCTTTGAGCTGCATATTATTCCATTGTGGTGTGTTGCTTGTTTTCTTGAAATATGTCTGCACATCATTTTGACTTGAGTGTCTTTAATGGAAAGGGTGATTTTTCTATTTGGCAACAGAAAATGAAAGGTATTTTGGTTCAGCAAAAAGTTTCTAAAGCTATTGATAATTCTTTTCCTGCTACTGTGACTGAAGAATAGAAAAAGGAATTTGATGAACTTGCTTATACTTCTATTATCTTGCACTTATCTGATAGTGTTTTACGAAAAGTTGGTAAACACGATACTACTGAAGCTCTTTGGAAAAAGTTACAAGAACTTTACTTAACACAATCCACCCCAAACAAACTTTTTCTTCTTAAAAGTTTTTTCAGTTTCAAAATCGATCTTTCAAAGGAATTAGATGACAATCTTGATATTTTCAATAAACTTGTTCAAGATATCACAAATTGTGGTGATAAAGTGCCTGAATAATACAAGGCCATAATTTTATTGAATGTCATTCCTGACATATATAAGGATGTTAAGAATGCTATCAAGTATGGGAGGGAGACCCTTACCCCGGAGGTAGTCATTGATTCACTTAAGAGTAAGGATAGGGAGATTAGAGCTGAGAAAGCTGGGAGAAAGCAAGGGGAGGTCCACTTTATGAGAGGTAGGACTCAAACAAAGGGTGGTGAAAATAGTGGGAGCGGACAAAGTAGTGGTAGCAAGAAAAAGGGTAGAAGTAGATCCAAATCACGAGGGAAAGCTGCAGGTAGAAAATGCTATGGTTGTGGTCAGTTAGGACACTTTATTAGTGATTGTTATAAGGAGAAAAATAAAATAAAGGGGAGTGAACAAGGGGAGGCGAATATTGTGGCACCAAAACATAATGAACCTGGTGAGGTTTACGTCCTCTTAGATCACAAGCCTAGTGAAATTAACCTGTCTATGAACTCCCATACTGATGAATGGATTCTTGACTCTGGTGCATCATTTCATGTCACTTCTCATAAGCATTGGTTTGATCATTTGCATGAGTCTGATCATGGTCATGTTGTTGCATGGGGTGGAGTCGCATATAACATTACAGGTGTTGGTGATGTTATTGTCAAATTTGAAAATGGTTTTGTGCATACATTGAAGAATGTTAGGTACATTCCACATATGGGTAGAAATTTGATATCGGTGGGAGAATTAGAGAAAGCAGGTTTCACTGGGAGGCTTGGTGACAGAATGATTAAAATGTTTAAAGGTGCACTGAGGGCCTTTAAGGCCGTTAAGAAAAATGGCATTTACACAACTCATGCTGAAGTAGTAAGTGGTGAAAACCATACGATTGCATCCATTGACACCGATCACACACAAAAATGGCACAATAGACTTGCACATGTGAGTGTTAAAGGTCTAAAAATTTTAAATGATAAGGGTGTGTTTGGAAAGGATAAGGTGTCTGACATACCATTTTGTGATCATTGTGTGCTTGGGAAACATCAGAGGATGTCTTTTGCATCCAGCACACACCGGACAACTAGAATGCTTGAATACATCCATTCTGATTTATGGGGCCCTGGGAGTAATCCCACTTTTGGTGGTAACAAATATTTCCTGTCCATTATTGATTATTTTTCCAAGGTGGAGGTTTGTTAGGATTTTTTGGTCCCAAACAAACCCCGGGGGCGATGATGAAACATCGGGTCGGTTTTTTGCTTCATAGGCCTTCGGCCCATGATCGAGGTATTTTATGCCCCAATTAAACCACAATATGCGTAACCCAAGAGTGAACAGGTTAGAAACTTTACCACCCTATCTTGAGGTGTTAATTGGGTCATTGGCCCTATTGCTCGATAGGTGGATCCGATTGGCAGCCCGGGTTTTAATTAGGCTCCCGACCCATTCCCTAATTAAAACCTAAACCTAAATCTACCTATCCTATATATCTACTCTCTCACTCTCATAACTCACGACACACTCCAAAAGAACCTCTCTCTCGCTCTCTCTTTCGTGACTGCGGCAGTGCTTGGTTCTCTCTTCTCTGTGATTTTTGGTAAACCCGCGACCCTGATCCTTCGTTGGCTTCCGGTTTTGCTGCCCCCTTCGTGGTGGGCTGTCTCCTCCGCCTCCTGTCTTCGTGCGCGGCGCTTGTCTTCAT
This sequence comes from Ligustrum vulgare, assembly GCA_963555705.1. NCBI lineage: Eukaryota > Viridiplantae > Streptophyta > Magnoliopsida > Lamiales > Oleaceae > Ligustrum > Ligustrum vulgare. Next base: position 15,554,149 of record OY743188.1, on the reverse strand, counting down.
CGCACCTTGGTGCGTCCGGGTATAGGTCTCTGTTTGGTACGGTTTCTTGGTGAAAACTTGTGGGTTGTGGGTTGCCTCGGAGTGTGATCTTACCTGCTTCGTGTGGTGTTGCCGATTGTGGTTATTGGGGCAATTTCTGAGCCTCGGTTCTAGTTACACGATCGTGCCATTATCAAGACTGAGGGAGTTGTTTTCTCTTATTACTGATTTCTTATCATTTCAATTAATTGTCGTTTATTGAGAATAACTTGTTACTTTGTGATTGTGCAAGGGAAATTTTCTCACAACATTTAAAAGGTATAGAATACTATACAAAAGATATCTAATGAAAAAACTAAACTAAACTAAAACACATCCTAAAAATCCTAAAAAAATGTAGTTATTTACGTAGAGAAGTAGGACATATATCTCCAGAATGTCTCAAAAAAGATAAAAAAGAAAAACATGATGTGTATGTTTTTAATAAAAAAAAAAGAAAATTACAACTTACTACCTATAGAGCAAGAAGAATCACGAAAAGAAATTTATGAATTAGAAGAACATGAAGTAATAAATTCAATTATGGAATTAGAATTTTTAGAAAGTGAAAAAAGTGAATCTAGTGAAGACGAATATTCATATATTCATATGATTAGAGAAATAAATGAAGCAGGAATATCTAAAGAATATGAATAGCAATTAGAAGAAAATGAAGAACAACTAAATGAAAGATTAATATTTAATCGAAAAATGTATGAAAAGATCTTAAAAGCAAAATTGGATGTAGAACCAAAATAAATATTTAATTTACCATTTTGGTAGAAAAATAAGGAAATAACATATGTAGCAAGAAACAATAGTCACCATATAGATATAAGAGATATTACAGGAAATACATTAATATCTATAATAAATGAGGAAATTATAAGATAAGAAATAAATTTATTAAATCCATAATTAAAAGGAAAAATAAAAAATATATATTTAGAAACTGTACAAATTATTGCTAAAGCATATTTTAGAGAAAGAATTGATCTCTAAAGAATTGATACACCTATAGAATTCTATATTATGGATGATAGAATTGTAAGTTCGGTACAAGATGCATATGAATTGTAACGGGAAATTTAATATACCAGAAAGTAAAATTTACAATAAGACCAGATTTTAGTATTAGTATAACTATGGGAGAACAAAATAAAAATAAAGTTTTAACATTAAATTACAAATTAAGATGAATAAATATGGAACCAGGAAGTAAAACTATAAGTTTAACTATTAGAACAATAAATATGTGCCTTTACTAGCAAACATGAAGTAAAAATTAAGAATGCTAGAAAAACACACATAATAGAACCCATATTTAAAAATTTATTAAAATATTAACCAGTTAAAGAAAATCTAAGAATGACTATACTAGAAGATATGGAAATAAATTTTAACTAAGCTTGACAATTAGTAAATATGGATAAACCACAAATAGAATTTGGAAGAAGATCAATTAGCCTAAGAAGAAAAATAATAGTACAAGATTACCTGAAATAGAAAATAGAAATGATTTAAAAAAATAAATAAAGACAAAAATATACAGAAAAATACCTAGAATGAATCTATCTAAAAGATATGAAATAAAACAATTTGAGTCATGATAGAAATTAAAATAAATGGAGAATGCAAGAGTAGAAAGTATTAATAGATACTGGAGCAACTGTATCACATATAAAAGAAAATATAATAGGAGATTTAGAATTTAAAGTAACAAATAATCCAATTTAAATATAAGATTATTTTGGAAATATACATCCCATTGATACCTATGTAGAATTACCAATAAGAATAAATAAAATAAATGAAATAATCATAAATATGTATGTAGAACATACAAAAAAGGTAAATACAAAATTATTAGGAAAAATTTCTTAGAATAAGTAAAATTATATTATATTAAAGATGATAGAATGTTATTAACAATACAAAATGAGAATCTAGTAATGCTAAGGTTATTACGAATAGAATACAAGGAGGAAGATAGCATATCTATATATATTAACTAAAATGAATTATAATCGATATCTCAGTAGAAATTATCATGCCTTGTTTTATACAAGAGTATCATCTTGTTTATTTAAAGAAAATGTATTACCTCCAGAAATGTGGAGTAACAAAAAAAGATAATGAAGAAAGAGTCATACTAACAGGATTTGATGAGAGTGTAAATATAATAACTAAAATAGCCAGGAATGTAAAAATACAAATAGGAAAATATGAATTACAAATACCTTATGTATATCAATTTGATGATATGTCAGGAAATATATTATTAGAAAATAATTTCATAAAATAAAACAATACTATCCTATAACTACTGCTGAAAAAATTATACTTTTATCTATCGATTGTCACCATATGACAATAGCAATTAGAATTAATGATCCTTATTGTAGAGAAAAAATACCTCATATTGCAGCTCAGTGTGGTGATGATAGAAAAAATTAACACAAACAACACAATTTATGCCTAATAAAAATATGATAAACTTAGTACAGGAACATTTTGACTAGATATCAATAAAGAATATTACAAAGGAATTATTAAAATTATCAGGAGATAACCCTTTAGAAAAATGGCACACAAATAAACCTATGGCAGAAATAATATTAGAAGATGATACTAAGATTATTAGTGTAAAATCAATAAACATACACCAAAACAATTACCTGAATTTGAAATGCACATAAAAGAAATATTAGAAAAGAAATTTATTATAGAATCTAATAGCAAACATAGTAGTCCAATTATCAATGTGTTCTTTTAAGTAATCAATAAAACTTATAAATCAATTTATAAAAATCACATTTTCCCAAATCACATTTTAACCATACACACATTTTTTTTCTCCAATTTTTAACCACATATTTTACCTAGAAAACACCAAAAAATTAAAAATTTGGCAGGTCATGACCACCGAACAGTTCTTATAAGAGATTAAATACTTATACAAAAAAATTAAGTTATCCAATCACAAATCAACGAGTATTATTCAATCAAATTAAGGTAAAAAAGTAATCAGGATTTTACCATATTATGTTAACTAAAGAATCTAAACAGTTAACAGCTATTACAGTACCATGAGGATTCTACGAATGAAATATTTTACCATTTGGATTTAAAAATAGTTCAGGAGAATTCCAAAGATAGGTTGATAAAATATTTAAAGACTTTTACCTTTTTATTGCAGTATACATTGATGATGTTCTTATTTATTCTGAAACTAGACAAAACCATATAAAACATATTAATATTTTTAAAGATATTGTAACAAATAATTGAATAATATTATCAGCTACAAAAATGGAAATAGCTAAAGAAAATGTAGAATTTTTAGAATCTATAATTAGCCAAGAAGGAATTAAACTCCAAAAATACATATGTATAAAAATACAAGAATTTGACAATTACATAAAAGATAAAACACAATTACAAAGTTTTTTAGGACTTGTAAACCAGACTAAGAAGTATATACCTAACTTAGCAAAACATCTAATTTTTTTACAAAAAAAATTAAAAGGAAAAACTAGATGGACACCATGGTCCAAAGATGATGAAGAAGTAAAAAAAATTAAAGACATTTGCAAAGATTTAATTACCAGAATTAGAATTACCCAAAAATGAATGTGAATGGATTATAGAAACCGATGCATATGAAACAATACGGGGAGCAGTACTTAAATATATTTATCCAAAAGAGGATGAGAAAAGAATTGCACAATACACTAGTGACAGTTTTACTCTATCATAAACTAATTATTATCATATTAATGAAAAAGAACTATTAGTTGTGAAATTTGCTATTAAAAAGTCTGAGTTATTTATTGTCGCTAAAAAATTTAACATTAGGACTGATAATACTCGAGTTAAATATTGGTTAACTAAGGAAATTGATCCAACTATTGCCAATAAAAGATTAATTAGATGGCAAGTAGAACTTGGTCATTATGATTTTGAAATTATTCATATTAAGGGTACTAACAATGTCATTGTAGATTATTAAAAAAAAAAAGATTGAACCCCAACCTTAGGGGCCCCCACCTGCCCTGCCCTGTGCCTTGGTGAAGGATGTAAATCACAGGTTATGCCTTCCAGAGTGCAGGGTGAGGGCTTACCTTTTAACTTGGTAAGAGCCGGATTCGAACCCCTGACAAAGCGAGGCTAGTCTTTAAACCACCCTCCCTTTCACCACTGGGAGATGTGCCCTGGGGGCGCATATTATTTATTTAGGCATGGAGGAACTACTTAAGAAAGTAGAAGAACTTGATTCGATCATGAGTCAAATGAATATCAACTATTCGAATATATTCAACCATGTAAATATTTACATGGCGTAGATTGTACAAATTAACAGTGAACTATCTTTTTAAAAATCAAGGGTTAATTCTCTTGAGGAAATGTACAAAGCAGGATCTCAATCCTCTTCAGTGAAGAATTTATTTGTAGCACTTCCCATTGAGGAAGAAGTATCTAATGTATCAATTATTGGAAGTTCATCTTCCAAAGTCGTTGGCAAATCTATTGAACCATCTAAAGAAACTTTTTTAGAAGTTACAAAGAAGCCAGAAGTTATAACAAAAGAATTATCAGAAAGGAAGAAAACTATGAAGAAACTAGAAACATTCTTGAAGTATGTGAAGTATCTAAACAAGACGACAAAAGAAGGAGAATAACTAAAGACAATTAGCCATAAAAAATCAATAAAGTAATTATTTTTACAGGAGCAGAACCAAGAATAGTCACAGGAATGTCTGATCAGGGACTTATTCAGTGTATCTACCCTAGCAGGGATATGAAGGAAATATTATTATTACCCAATTATATCAAAAAGCAGTTAAAACGTACTTTGGTATAACCAAAGCTGAAAAAATTTATGTCAGGATCTACTCATCCACCCTAGAATTTATTGATGAGGACTATCTAAAGGCAGAACATATTGTAAAACTTGGAGTAACTAGCAAAGCTATCATTTCAGAACCAGAAATTAAGCCAATCAATAAGGAAGAACAAATCCAAGCAATTCCAGAAAAAAGGGCTTTGAGATTTAGAGTCATGTACACCGAATTAAGAGATACATTTACACAAACTAATGTTTGGATATACGAATCTAATGATGAGAAATTATTAATCTACAGCATTGCAAGAGTTAAACTAGTTAATAGTCAATTATGGAGATTAAGAGAATATGCTGAGAATATACTTATCAACAATTTGGATTTAAGTCAAGAAGCCTATTATTATCTACATCAACTAATGGAGATAGAAACATGCTACAAGTAGGTGTGGGCGTGGGTTGGGTTGAGTCGATTTTTTGCACAATCCAAACCCAACCCACTATGGTCGGGTTAATAAAAAATCAACCCAACCCAACCCAACCCAAGCATGAGTTCAAACCCAACCCAACTCAACCCAATCAAGTTTCAGTTGGGTTGGATTTGGTGGTTTAGACTTTGGTCCAATTAGCAAAAAATCTTGAAAATTAAAAAATTAAACCCATAAATCAACTATTAACTAAATCAATTATGTACAATACAATAAGCTCAAATATAATAAATTGAATACTTTCTAATAAAACTAAAATATGGTCAAACCATATTCGAATTTCATCCAAATTAAAAATGAGCTTGAGATTCTTGAAATTTAAATGGTCCTATATTTTTAAAATTTTGTATTGGGTTGAGTTGGGTCGGGTCGGGTCGGGTTGGGTTTTTCACCAAACCCACAACCCAACCCAACCCGACTAAATTTTTTTTTGTAGAACCCGAACCCAACCCGATTGGATTGGGTTGGTCGGTTTGAGCGGTTTGGTTGTGTTAATGCCCACCCCTAGCTACAAGTGTAAAAGCTGTTTGGACCTAGTCAACTATAATAAAGATGAGGTTTATCTTGTCTGATATGAATTACTCAACGTATGGGAGTCCAGACCTATGTAAAAGTTTAGAAAAGTAGAAGAAATTATTGTAATTCTATCTTTACTTTATCTACTTTAACTGTAAGCCATATATGTAAAAGTTAGGGAATATTATCTTGTCCCTCAACTTAGCTTTTATCAACTATAAAAGGTGTAATACCGTTTTTAATTCTTACGTGCATCTTTAAATTTCACGTAATATTTATGTTAATGTTATTATAAATTTTAAATTGAAATTTATTATTATCTATAATTTTAATTATTTTGCAGTGGAAGGACTTGAACGCCATCTCCATCAATGTACCAATTTTTAAAAAAAATTATAAATTGTTTACATGCAATTTTATGTGATTAATTGTTTTATTACCTAAGCATGCTTTAATTTCTATTTGATTAATTTGTAAGTGACCTAAATTGTGTTAAATTAAAATTGGGGAAAATTTGGTGATAATTGTAGATTAAATTGAAGTTATGGACCTACTTATGTGCATGGGGAGAGTGAGGGACTAAATTGCAAATTTTGAAAGTTAAAATTTAAAACCCTACCCCATTCCCAAACTCGTATCGCACTCCCTCACCCGACACTCTCCCCTGCCTCTCTCACTCTCTCGATTTCCTCCCATCGTCGCTCTCCCTCTTCTCCTCCCGCCTTTCCGTCCACAGTCTTCGGCGCCAACCGCGTTGACCTACCACCTCCCCGCCCCTAGTAAGATCCCCTTTTTCCCCTCCCTCTCGAACGCAGCTGCTCGGACTCCTCGCACCCACAGTTGCACAATCACTCATGGTTTACACATACAACACACTCTTTTACATGCACACACCCCTGTTTATATGTGATGAGCCAAAATTTATCATGCATGAGCAACCAGAATACCCCGAGCATGAGCAACCAACTATGAAGCCATGTATCAAATCTAGAACCCCGAGCATGCTTTCATCCCCGAGAAGCAATATAAACCTGAGCACTACTTGCCACCATTGAAAGTTTAAGTGCTCGGGGGGCCACACAACTCGGGTTCGTTCAGCATGGGCTCGGGTCATCTTCCTCACGTCATAGCCAACATCCCAACACAAGTAGGGACCTCAACTCATCAGAGTCCTACTTCAACATAATAACAAAAGATTGTCATAGTCTTATCCAAAAACTACCAGCAAGACTTCCATGTCCAAAGGGACTCCTAAGTCCCACAACCAGCAGGTAACCTAATCCTACCTGGAAGGTAATACTTACCTCTATAAATACTTGCCTTTCATTCATAATTAAGGTATAGACATTTATTATTCTTCCAGTTTATAACCTCTTGCATAAATTTTCTCATTCCTTTTTACTACTTAAGCATCTGAGGGACGACAAGGTCACACCTCATCTCCTTTGTTTCAGATATTCGGAAATCCAGATCGTGCTTGTTCGCTACTCAAACTTGGAATATTTCAGGTGCAAATTTTTAGCATCATCATTGGCGCCATCTGTGGGAATCATTACCAAATGTCATGGTTAATACACGTTCAAGACTTCCACAAGTGAATTTTCCTGCTCATGATCATCTTGTTGGGGAGACGCAGGTGCCCCCAACATTGCAAGAAAATTCCCCAATACTGCCAGAAAATCAGGGGTCACAGCCCCAACCTGCTGTCGAAACCCAAGCAGCACAAGAAGAACTCCTTCAACAAGTTGTCGCATTGACTCAGTTGCTCACCCAACAGAACCAGCGTGCACCACCAACGCCCAAGGAAGGGAATGTCTCACAAGTCCGAACCCAGAACCAAGTGCACAATGGTGCTAGAGAAAGCTCCTCAGGGTTACCCCAATCACCCCCAGTTATGATAAGCTCGAGAATAGTGTTGAGTCCCCCGCTAACCTTGCAAGAATCATTCAAGATAGCATAGTAGTAGGCATACAACAAAACACTCAAGCTCCAGTTGGTTTCACCCCCCCCAACACAACATTCACACCAGAGGTATTAGCCTACCCTCTACCGGATAGGTTCAAGTATCCAAGGATCAAAGAATATGATGGCACGACTGACCCTGTGAATCATCTCAATGTGTACACTGACGTCATGAACTTACAGGTTGCTCCCAATCATCTTATGTGCAAGGCGTTCCCCCAAACATTGACCAACGTTGCCCGGGATTGGTTCTCAACCCTTGAGCCCAATTCCATCTCATCATTCGCTGATCTTGCCAACAAGTTTTTCGCTTTCTTCGCAAGTAGCAAGCGCATCAGAAAAACAGCCGCATCTCTTATGAGGCTGAGTCAGGGGCATAACGAGTCTCTACGTGATTTTATGACGAGGTTCAACTCAGAAATGCTCCAGATCCCCGATCTTCACTTACTGCTGCTGTCTCCGCCCTCACCCATGCTGTGAGATGCCAATCTTTCAAGATGTCTCTATCGAAAACACCACCAAAGTCAGTGAACAAGCTCCTTACTTGAGGAGTGAAGTACATCAATATGAAAGAAACAATGTACCCCAGGAAAAATAGCCCGAGCACTGAAAATTCAGATCATATAGAAATTAAGCCCGAACACAAGAGACAACATGACCATGGTACATGGAAAGATCAGGCTTGGGGCAAGCAAGAGCATGACCCTCCTACACCCTTCACACGTCTGAACGCCACAAGGGCAAGTATCCTCATGGAAATCAAGGATCTGGAGGATTTGAAGTGGACATCAAGAATCGAGTCTCATCCGGACACGTGAGATAAGAGCAAGTACTGCAAATTTCATCTCGACCATGAGCATACCACCGAGGAGTGCCATGCATTACAGCTAGAGATTGAATCCTTAATAAAAAAGGGGTTTTTGAAATCTTACATTAGTAACGAAAAATGCCCAAGGAATGACCACGTTCAATGAAAGTCCGAGGATGAAAACAAACCCACGGCCTGAACAGTAAACGTCGTCGTTGGTAGGACAGTCTCAGGGAGAGACTCACACAACGTCAACCCAAGCCTTGCTAGTTACTGATCATGGGTTATTTTATAAGTTGCATGGGTTTTCATACCTAGTCTTTACCATTTCTTTTCTTTATTTCTTTTTTCTTTTCTTACATATAGCATCGGGGGCCTACGTGCCTACCTTTAATTTCACAGTAGATAGGTCGGGTCTATATAAGCATTATGGGATGTCTTCCCAAATAAAATAAAATAAAATAAAAATTCCTCCATCATCGATGAATATACAAAGCCTTGCCCCGTGCAAGCACTCAAAGTCGTGCCCACGAGCATGCACTCAAAGCCTTGCCCCATGCAAGCACTCAAAGCCGAAACCACAAGCACATACTTAAAACCTTGCCCCGGGCAAGCACGCAAAGCCTTTCCTCGTGCAAGCACTCAAAGTTGTGTCCACGAGCATGCACTCAAAGCCATGCCCAAGAGCACACACTCAAAGCCTTGCCCCACGCAAGCACACAAAGCCTTGCCCCGTGCAAGTACTCTAAGTGGTGCCCACGAGCATGCACTCAAAGCTGTGCCACGAGCACGCACTCAAAGTCGTGCCCACGAGCACGCACTCAGCCTTGGCCCGTGCAAGCACTCAAAGCCGTGCCCACAAGCATGCACTCAAAAAACTTTCCCACGAGTAAGATCAAATATTTATCCCGAGCATCAACCTCACAAAATGAGTCTGAAAACACTGTCCGGGCCTCAAACATTGATCGGGCCTAGAACATTGGTTGGACCTCAAACGTTGTTCAAGTCCCAAGCGATGTTCATGCCTTAAACGTTGTTCGCCCATATTACTTGAATGTTTGGAATTCTTTAATTAAATTAAACTCATATGCTCGGGTTTATCACCTTAAGTTTATTGCTCGTGTTTGAGCTTCTCATCACTTAACATAAGCTCGAGCTCAATACTTAGCATAAGCCCAGCCTCACTGCTCAACATGAGCTCGGGCTCATTACTCTACATGAGCTCAATCTCATTACTTGAAATGAGCTTGACTTATTCCTTAACATGAGCTCAAGCTCATTACTCAGCATGAGCTCAGCTTGTTATTTCTTAACGTGAGCTCAAGCTTATTACTTAACATAAGCTCGAGTTCATCACTTAACATAAGCTCGAGCTCGATACTTAGCATGAGCTCTGCCTCATTACTTGACATAAAGCTTATTGCTTAAAGCGCGAGTTCATCACTTAACATAGGCTCGAGCTCATTACTTAGCATGAGCTCGGCTTATTATCGTTTCGCATAAGTTCGAGCTTACTACTTTACATGAGCTCTACTTTAGCTCAACTTGTTGCTTAACAGTAGCTCAGGCTCATTCATTACTTGACATAAGCTCTTGTTATATCTCCATAACATAACCATCACATCACATCCAAAACCATGGTATCTCACTTATTACGCATCCATCTCTCCTCGAACTTTATAATGGATGCGCGGGGTCTATGATGAACCAAAATTTATCATGCATGAGCAGCCAGAATACCTCTAGCATGAGCAACAAACTATGAAACCATACATCAAATCTAGAACCCCGAGCTTGCTCTCATCCCCGAGAAGCAATATTAACCCGAGCACTACTTGCCACCATTGAAAGTTCAAGTGCTCGGGGGCCACACAGCTTGGGTTCATTCAGCATGGGCTCGGGTCATCTTCCTCATGCCCTAGCCAACATCCCAACACAAGTAGGAACCTCAACTCATCAGAGTCCTACTTCAACATAATAACAAAAGATTGTCGTAGTCTTATCCAAAAACTACTAGCAAGACTTCCACGTCCAAAGGGACTCCTAAGTTCCACAACCAGCAGGTAACCTAATCCTACCTGGAAGGTAATACTTACCTCTATAAATACTTGCATTTCATTCATAATTAAGGTACATATATTTATTATTCTTCTAGTTTATAGCCTCTTGCATAAATTTTCTCATTACTCTTTACTGACTTAAGCATCGGAGGGGCGACGAGGTCACACCTCATCGCCTTTGTTTCAGATATTCGGAGATCTAGATCGTGCTTGTTCGCTGTTCAAGCTCGGAATATTTAAGGTGCTAATTTTTAGCATCATCAATACGTATTGATGTATATATGTTGAATGTATGTATTTATGTGAAGATTTCAGAATTTTCAGATTTAGGTTTTAGTTAAGTTTCGAATTTTAAACAGTTAAATCCAGATTTTGGGCAATATATATATATATATACACATTTGTGTGTGTGTGTGTGTGTGTGTGTGTACTTTCAAGATTTATGGATTCATAGAATTAATTAGTTTAGTTAAATATCTAGCTAAATTGGAGTTGTAATGTATTTTTAGATTTAGGAAAGTTATTTTTAATTAGTTTCACTGATAATTGATTTCGGTTAGTTAATTTGGAGTTATCTTTATAATTTCAAAGTTTGGAGTAAATTTTGTGAATGTGTATACTAATTTCAAATTCCGAAATGTGGGAATTTAACTGTTAGTTTACTTTAATTTTGAAAAGTGGGAATTCTATTTAATTTTTTGTAAGGGTTAAAAGTTTTAATTGTAATTTCGTAAAGTAAGTTATATAATTTTAATTTGAGTGGAATCAAAAAGGATAAGCGACTTTCTAATGTACATGGAAATTGATTGTTTGTTTCGAATGTGGTGTTTAATGTATTGGTTATACTGTAAGATCACATTTTAAGGTAAAAGTGCACTTTATTGTTGAATGTGAATTATTAGGATATTTGGTACATTGAAGTCACATGCAACCAAGACACCTCCTCTTGCTATTTAGGAAAGACGGTAAATACTAAGGAAGTCAGGTTAGTAAACTTCCCCTATTTTCATCAAAGTCGAATGTTTAATGTGGAATTAATGTGCTTAAATTATATTCTTTCAATTTACTTGCTGGTTATGCTTTTCAATGATTTTATACATGTATGTGTTATTAAGGAAATGTTATTGCATCATCAAGCATGCATTGACATTGATTTGGGAAGTCAAATATTTTTTTTAAATGAAAGAAATGTGTCAAGGTGCAAGTTGTTCAAAAAGTTATGTATCCCAAGTTTTTAAGAAAGAATGAGTGTACTTCTATGTCATGAAAGATGCGAGCGGGAAATGGGGTGCGGGGGACTGGCGTACCCAAAAGTAATGAGCCGCTTTGCGATGGAATAAAGTGAATGAGCCACTTTGCGGTGAGATAAATGTTTTTACCGATAAATTGTGATCTGGTTCCAAATAAGAATTGCCCACTATTATCTGATTGACTAGAAGATACATCAAGTGAGCTCACGATGAAAATGAAGTAAAAGTTTTGAAATGTGTAAGTGAAAGTTTGAAAAGTTTAAAGGTTCTGAAAAGTAAAGTAATGAGGATACTTATTTCAAACTGTTTAAAGCATTACATGTCATGAGCATGCATCACATGCATAAAGTTTACTTACTGAGCGTTAGCTCATCCCAATCGCTCCCCAACATTTCAGGTAATGAAAGCTAGATGATCTGAGGAGAAAGCTTGGTGGCAGACTAGCGTAGTATCGCAGTTACTTTCTTCTAAAAATTGAATTAAGGAGGATTTTCCTTATAAGCTTTTCGTTGGTTATTCTTGAAATTATTTTGGTTGAATTTAATTTAAATAAGCTATAGTATTTTCATTGCTGGTTAGTTTATTTCATATTTCATAAGATGAAAAACTATTGACTATAAATAGTTATTGTTGATGAGTTTGATTATTAATGTTGAAATGATTTTGGAAATGTTGAATGTTGTTGAGTTGTGGTTTGATGTTTCTAAATTGTTATTGTGGTTTTGGTGTCTCTCTATAGGTTTGTTAAGTCCAATTTATAGATAAGACTCTGTCGAAATTTCTTTAGAATTTTTAAATGGAACAATGAAATTTTAACGTCTGAAATGATTTATTTCCACATATAATGTGAAAGGAATTAACATGTCTAGGTTTAAGATTTTAAACTTGGAGTGTTATAAAAGGAGTCTCTCCTCATTCTAAACATCCAATAATCATATTGGTTTTCAACAATAAGAATTTGCATTTTCTCCTTCTATTGTCTTTCTTTTCATTCTTAGTCCAAATCTTCTTTCATCAAACCAATCTAGAAACAACTAACAGAAGGTATGAGTAACTAAACTCCACCTAGATATATATAAAGTCATTAAATAGTTAGTAATACTCTATTTGTTTATGAGTTCATAAGTTTATTATTTATAAAACATTTTTAAAATAGTACATCCAGAGGTAGGAAATGAAACTGGAGCTGAACCTCCTTGAAGTATTTTTTATTGGAGTAAGTCTTTATAGCATTCATTAATGCACAAGTCTTTCGAGCATCAATGAACTCTTATGGAGTTGTGTTTAATACTTAGATAAATAACTGAAGAGTATTTAGTCAAAAATCTTTTAAAATCAGATTTACAAAGAAGCGTGATGGACTATAGATAAAAAGAAGTATTGTTAATTGTTTATGGTTGATTATATATCATCTTTATCGTTGATTTAGTTTAAATCTTGTTATGATAATCATTTTGTTATATTTCTTACATATTTTTTATATATATGTTGAAAATCTGTTTTTACTATGCCCAGATTAATTATTAGAAGAGAATTCAAAATTATTAAAAAAGATTAGAGGAATTAGAGATTGCAACTAGAAATAATAGATCGAATTTAGAAGAAATAAGAAGGCTTCAAGGGAAGTAAATTTATTCAAGTCCAAAATTTAATAAATAGAATTAATAATTTAAATTAAAATATTTAATTTTTTAACTTATGAATTCAAAACCCTTAATAGAATAAATCCTTTAGAAATAATTGACTTTTAAAATATAAGAGAAGAAACAAGTGAGCAATTAGAAACTATAAGAGAAGATTTAGAAATATATTATAAATTATTAGATTACGCAATAAGAGAACGCTCATTTATAGAATTTTCAGGAATTACTAGAAGTATAATTAAGAGAGGAAGAATAATTAGTGATTTAGAAAAAAGAATTGAAGAATTAAATATAATTATTGAAGAAGAGACTTTGACATATAATATTATATTTTTTTTACATTTTACGTCAACAATAAATTTAGAGACATAGACATCATCAGAAACCTAGAAAGTTATTAATACACCATTCTGAGGCATTTTTTTTGGTTTATTTCAGAGTTTTTTTTTACTGTTTGCACGGATCTCATGGCATTTTGAGGGTTAAAAATTGGAGAGAGAAAATACGTGTGGTTAAAAAGTTGTATTGGAAATTGTAGAAAAAAAACTAGTTTATAAACCTAGTTTATCGAACACAAGCTAAAGTGTTTGGTAAATGAAAAAAATTGGTTTATAAACCAATTTATAAACTACACAATTTTTTCAAATCACTTTTTAACTGTACAAATCTATAATACAATACTAACAACACAAAAGACATATAACTTAGAATATATTGATTTGAAAAAGGTGAATTAGAAACATATAACGGGAACTAACCTGCTTGTGTGGAAATTGTAAAATCTGATTTCCTTTTTCCTGTGCTCGAATTGCCTCACATTGTGCTGTTTGTGTTTAATGATTTATAATTGTTCACAAACTATACTTAGGTTAAAATTTGAAGGATGTAGATGTTCTGTAAACTTAATCTAAACTTACAATGAAAATAGCTAGGTGCATAAAGCAAAACGATAGTGTTGCTATTTAATGAAATTTGCGTATAGGCGTAGAATTCGAAAATATGTATGGGTATTAGCTAATGGAAATTCATGGGGCTAGTTAAATGCTTACTTGGGAGTAGTTATTGGCCCATTACAACATTTCCATTCTGATGAGATCCCAGTCGGGAAATCTCGTCGAAAACGCGGAATAACGAAATTTAAAACCTAGGAAAGATCTAGATCAGATTTGACGCGAAAAATAAACAAGAATTAAAATACTGGAAAGATAAAATTGACGATAGGACCTTGACCCAAGATTCACAACGCAAAAAATTGACGATGCGGAATCGAGATCCAAGGTTTTCGAAACACCACAAGGACTTGTCAATTTCCTTGATAAGATTCTAAATTGGAAACGCCACAAATATTCTCGCGAATAATTGATAAGTTCAACGCCACAAATATTTTCACAATATTTGATAAGTTGGATTTGTTCTCGAAGAACACCAAAGGGACTCCTCAACCTTTCAATTGGAGAAAACTTTCTCAACTTTATTCATAAACTCAAACTTAACTTTTACAATGAATGGAAAGAAGTATAAATAAGCAAAATAACCTAGCATCTAATTTACTCAAAATAGAATTCTAATTAGACTAAAATTCTAAAATAGGAAAATAACCTAAAAACAAAAAAAAGGAATAAAATAATTAAAAATCCGGAAAATCTGGCCGCTACTCAATTACGGCCATGAATAATTCTTTTACGGCCGTACAGGCCTTTCTGATTAAAATTGTGTCATCGATTACGGCCGTGACGAATCTCTTACGGCCGTGAAATGCTCCTTTTACGGCCGTAAGTCTCGTTCTGCTTAATTTCTGCCTTTTCCTTTGATAATTTGTTACGGCCGTGATAGTAAGTGTTACGGCCGTGAATATATGTATTACGGCCGTAAAGATCCTCTTTTACGGCCGTAAGGTATTTTTTGCCCAAATTACTTCTTTTTCTTGATTCGGCTCGATCCGTCCCTCTTCTCGGTTTGACCCCAACACGGAACTTGCTCCGTTTTGCACGTAGATCACTATCATATTGCCGATGGCTCAACTTCGTCCTTCGATGCCTTGTCCGGATCACATCATACTCCCTCTCTTGAAAAGGATTCGACCTCGAATCCAATTTTGGTCGGCTTTTCAAACTCCTTCTGCTTTTCTGGGCTTGATGATCTTGTTTAAGCTTCGTGCGATCTTTTAGACTTTTGGGTTGCCCATTTTTCTCCTTCAACTTTCTCGCCTTTTTGGGCTGCTCATTTGTGCCAACAAGTTTCTTTCCGGTTTTAAGCCCATGGTTTGACTTCGGCACTTGTAAAACAGATTTTAAAGAACTGGGGAGGGGCGTGTTAGCGTGAGTAAGTGCAAATAGACTCATTTTTGTGGTAGACTCTCCTTTCTTTTGCTTTTTGCACTCAGTCTCTCCTTTTTCTGAGGTTTGTACCTCAACCTTATTTTCTTTATTTTTCACTCCCTCTCCTTTTTCTGAGGTCGTGACCTCAACTCTCTTTTCTTCAATTTCCACTCCCTCACCTTTTTCTGAGGTCGTGACCTCAACTCTCTTATTTTTCCCCTCAAACTCACTTTTTACTTTCAATTGATCTTTCAGGGCTTCAGTTGGAGATAGTGGCATTAGAGTAAACTTTTTCCCCCCTTTTACCAAGCTGTATCTATTCGTATACACATCATGTAGCACAGTCCTTTCATGTTGCCAAGGTCTCCCCAACAGTATGTGACTAATTTGCATTGGCACCACGTCACAAATTACCTCATCCGAATACCCCCCTTTTGCATTTACACTTGTTCCGTTATCTCCAAAAGAAAATGTCACCAAAGCCTGTCTCTTCACCTTAACTTCCCCTGACTCAGTCAACCATTGTAATCTATAAGGCGTTGGATGTTTCGTTAAAGGTAAGCCTGATTTTTCCACCAACATTGTACTAATTACATTAGTACAACTTCCCCCGTCAATCACCAAACTACAAACTTTTTCATCCACTAAGCATCTACTGCGAAAAATATTATCCCTTTGCCCATCCATATTTTCCAAAACATTCGCCTTACGCTTAACGCTAAGAGCATGCCTATCAATAATTGACTCATCCACCACAACATTTTTCAACTTTCCACTATCACACCTAACCTTTTTACGTGGACAATCAAGTGCAATGTGACCCCGTTCCAAACATTTAAAGCACTTAACATTTTTATCCTTAAGAGGCTTGGAATCAGAATTATTTTTACCTTTGGTTGTCGGTTCCTCCCTCCTTTTGTGAACATGATCACTACTCTCCCGTTTTGATGTCTCTTTTAGCTTCAATGGCTTTCCATCCATCCCTTCTCCGTACCTAGCATGACTTTCACGCTTACTACTCCTCCTAGCCATAGAGTCCGCCCTCGATTGCTCCTTTTTTAATTGGGCAATCATCGCATCTCTCTTATCCATCCTAGCCATTACCTTCTTAAATTTTGCCTGCATCTCTGCCAACAATTCAACCCCCTGCTCCAATATCGTATTCCTTCTTTCGGGGCGTTTGTTGTCACCCATTGATGAAGATCTCTCCCCGTGAGACATGGAAATTTGGAATATGAGAAAAAATGAAATTTTCGAATTTTTTTTTTTCTTTACTCTTCTGCCAGAGAATTGGACTACGAGTATGGCAGAAAAAACGGAACTGGATTTGGACGAAAAACGAACAAGAAAAACACTTTTGAATTTTTGGGACTGACTCTTATGGATCAAACTGAAAAAATTATGACTGACACGAAGAACGCGAAGAACACGAAAAAAATCAAGAAAATCAAGAAACGCAAGAATCTGAAATAGATCCAAGCTCTGATACCAGATGATGAGATCACAGTCGGGGAATCTCGTCGAAAACGCGAAATAACGAAATTTAAAACCTAGGAAAGATCTAGATCAGATTTGACGCGAAAAATAAACAAGAATTAAAATACTGGAAAGATAAAATTGACGATAGGACCTTGACCCAAGATTCACGACGCAAAAAATTGACGATGCGGAATCGAGATCCAAGGTTTTCGAAACAACACAAGGACTTGTCAATTTCCTTGATAAGATTCTAAATTGGAAACGCCACAAATATTCTCGCGAATAATTGATAAGTTCAACGCCACAAATATTTTCACAATATTTGATAAGTTGGATTTGTTCTCGAAGAATACCAAAGGGACTCCTCAACCTTTCAATAGGAGAAAACTTTCTCAACTTTATTCATAAACTCAAACTTAACTTTTACAATGAATAGAAAGAAGTATAAATAAGCAAAATAACCTAGCATCTAATTTACTCAAAATAGAATTCTAATTAGACTAAAATTCTAAAATAGGAAAATAACCTAAAAACAAAAAAAAGGAATAAAATAATTAAAAATCCGGAAAATCTGGCCGCTACTCAATTACGGCCATGAATAATTCTTTTACGGCCGTAATGACCTTTCTGATTAAAATTGTGTCATCGATTACGGCCGTGACGAATCTCTTACGGCCGTGAAATGCTCCTTTTACGGCCGTAACTTCCAGGCTTACGGCCGTAAGTCTCGTTCTGCTTAATTTCTGCCTTTTCCTTCGATAATTTGTTACGGCCGTGATAGCAAGTGTTACGGTCGTGAATATATGTATTACGGCAGTGAAGATCCTCTTTTACGGCCGTAAGGTATTTTCTGCCCAAATTACTTCTTTTTCTTGATTCGGCTCGATCCGTCCCTCTTCTCGGCTTGACCCCAACACGGAACTTGCTCCGTTTTGCACGTAGATCACTATCATATTGCCGATGGCTCAACTTCTCCCTTCGATGCCTTGTCCGGATCACATCACATTCCAAACTGTTACAAAGTTGATCTGCATGTTAACTACCCATATAATTTTTATACCTACATCATAGTAATGGTTAACTATGCACTAGTGAAAAATGTTGGGCCCGATTTTTTGAATATAGTATTGCAAACACTTTATATCGGGAATATTTGAGTTTGCTATATGTTTATGTGTCCCATTGGATAGTCGGAAGATAAATTATATCACAATTGAATTGAAATTTAAGTAACTCTAAATATAATGATCCAATTGATTCAATGTGTCGTGAATCCGGATAAGTAAAACATATTATTAGCTATTATTTAAACTTTAACAAAATTCAATCATATCATTTAATTATTAGGTTAAAAATCACACTGGGTTAGGGCTGCGATAAATTTAAATATTTTTTTAGCTTTTGAACTCTGCTTATTGTCTAGGAACAAAAATCGAATATTTCACTAGGAATGTAATGAAAATTAATGTGGATAGTTAAAAGTGTCTTGTTTGTATTTGTATGTTCAACTTGTCTTATGTTATAGATGACAATGAGGTATTATCTTTGACTATATCATGGTTGATTTGGTGATAGATAATTTGAATGGACCTCAATATTGGTTCAACTTGTCTTATTTTATAAATGATAATGCAGTATTATCTTTGACTATGTCAAGGTTGATTAGGTGATAGATAATTTGAATGGACCTCAATAATAAGTTTGTATGTTCAACTTGTCTTATTTTAAAAATGACAATGCGATATTATCTTTGACTATGTCATGTTTGATTAGGTGATAGATAATTTGAATGGACCTTAATATTAAGGTCTTGTAATAATAAATGTTAACTAAAATAAATACCGTAATTAAAATTATAAATCAGAATCATTCATTGAATATATACTTCACAAAACTTTAGTAAACTTAGCAAAACCAAAGACAAAATATGAAGATCCAAAACTAGTTAAAAAAAACAAATTGAAACAAAAATCTTCGATTACTACAATATATGTTCCTATTCTTCTTTGAATTTAGTTTTCTTGTCAATATAGTTGTTTAAGAGCATTGTGGATGAGCCGCAAGCAAAAATGTAATTGTTGTAAGCTATATCATCAGCAGGCTCATCACGGGGTCTTTTTGTAGGAGTTTTGTTCTCATCTTCATTATCACTAACCGAGTAGTCTAGTTGGAAAACAAAGGCAATTTCCAAATTCATCATTGAATAAGTAAGTTACATAAATATATCCCATTGAATTAAAAAATAATTAAATCATACCTCAATTACCTCTTCCCCCTATTTAGCAATCCACGAAAGCAAATATGCTTTTCCTTTCAGTAGATAGCAAATATTAATAGAGTTAAGATCAATAGTTCCGAACCTTTGTAACATCAAATTTCCTTTTTTATGTTTTTCAATTAAATGTTAATTGTCACGGCTCACATAAATTACTGGATCCCTTTCTTCAACGTTTCGTTCTTTAATGTAGACTTTAAACAACAAAAAACGACCGACCAAATCCTCGATTTCCTCTGGCCGACCAGCTCTTGCTATGGAATATTCATTGTTCTGGGGACATGTGCTTCCGTTTACAAATAATCCCTGTACCACTCGGAAAATTTAGTACATGAAGATTGTCCAAAGTAAAGCGGATTGAAAGTATACATTTTATTATACTTTTGCAATGAGCTCCTTGATCTCTAGTACAATTTTACTAATGAGAACTTCACAAACTTCATCTCAAAGCAAAGCTATTGAGTCTTGAGTCCCATCATCAACATTTACTTTCACTTTGAATCCTGGTACAACATTGTTACTTCTTAGATTACATGGTTCACAATAATATCCACTAAGTAAATCTCTTGGTTTCTTGTGACATTTGTTACAGCTAATGTAGGACCAGTCTCCATCCTATACTACTTCTGAAATTCTTACTTCCACCCAATAGAATCCCTTTTGCACAGCCATAAAGTTTAACCAAAAACATTAGTAGATGCATGTTAAATACCGAATTTAGGGCCATTATTACAATATTAGATATATGTCTTGAATGTAACCTTTTTACAATTTAATATTTCCTCAATTGTCATCACTTGAATGTTACCACTCTATACTTCTTTTGCACTAGTGGCTACGGATGAGGAGAAAAGATGCGAAATCGTATCAATTGAACTAATATCATCAAAACAAATCTTTAGATATAAAAAAATGTGTAAGCACAATTAGACAATAGATTCATCCATTTAGAGAATAAATGCAATAGTTGTTTGTATAACTTGTTCTTGAAAGCTTATATTTCTTGGACACTTGTTTGATCAATAGTTTGTTTATGTGGAATGCGTTAGATAGACCCCGATATTTCTTTGGTTAGCACAATTGAATAATAATAATAACTACGGGTTTGTTATCTGAGGCGTCAAAGTAGTTGCTAAAGCATAATCTCCCCAAAGTGACACCGATATCCAATTTGTTCTACACAAATAACAAAAGGGAAATCAATTTAATTAAAAAAAAAAAACAACGCAATTTAAGTATGTATAGAATATATATAAGTATGGTAATACTCAAGATCTTGCAGCACTATCTCAATGTGTTTTGAAACAATTGTAGAAGAGTTTAATTTTTGATACTACAAATCGTGTTCGGTAATCACTGGCTACGACGGGTTGCACGAAAACATATGGAATTTGTCTCAGTTTTGTCCACGTCTCCCCTGCATCTCTTCTTTCTGTTGAATTTCTGTCTCCGCGGGTCTCCCCTTTCTGTCAAATTCTCTTTCTTTTTAATTCCAGCCGTCACTTCCCTAGTTCAAGTAGGCCCAATTCCTTTATTTCTTGATTATTGATTGGGATAATTAGACGAAATCATACCATTACATTTTAAATATTTAAAATCAGGTAAAATAAAAATTATTTTACCAAATCAGTTACTTAATTTACTAAACCCAAACCAAATCATAAACCTCTTCATCTCTTTCGTTTCTCTCTTTCTTCTCTCTCTCAATCTCTCCTTCTTTCCTCTCTTCACACCAGTGGCTCCACTTCTCCAATGACGAAGTCCAGATCGGAGCTACAAGTAGATCGAAGCAGAGTAGCGGCGCCGCTGATCGAAGCACCCAAGCTTCTATATCAATTGAGATCCACTGTCCCTTCTCCCAACGGTGACTATCCATCCTCGTTGGACTCCGCCATCGCTTCGACAACTACTGTGCCTTCTCTAAACGTTAGCAACTGTAGGTCACTACCGGTGTCAAAAAAAGATTAGAATCACAGACTAATTGCCTGTATGAGTTTCACTTTCTGGGATTAAAAAGCTTTGCATTTTGTTCGTCACTTTTCATACAAGGCATGGTGTCCACAGTAGGTAGTGGATTTCAACAGGTGGAGTTCCAATGGATAGTTTCATGAGGTATTCTCCACCATTTGAGTTGAGAGGTGTTTGGATTGGGTCTTCTAATTATGAAGTTTGAATTGGAAATATTTTGGATATATATTAAGGAAAGTAGGTAAAGGAACGTGAAACACATTTATTGTTTGGTATTGTTGTGAATTTGTTGGTGCAACTAGTGGTGGTGCTGGTTTTAGGTGGTGGTAGTGGTAGTGGTGGTAATTAGTTAAAATTGTAATTACAAATTGAAATAAAGTTATAATTTTAATTAATTACTACATTGAAATAAAGTTATAATTGTATATTCGATTGTAGTTCGACGACTGTGGTTGTGGTGGTGGCTGATTACAAATTACACTAATGTAATTAATTACAAATTAAGAATTACACTAATATTTTACTAATTCATAAGTTACAATTGTAATTAATTATAAAATTGAAAAAAAAAGTTACAATTGTAATTAATTACAAAACCTGATTCTGATTTAAAAAAAAAAAAAAAAAAAAAAAAAAAAAAAAAAAAACCTGATTTCGAAAATTATTTTGATACTTTTGTAATTAGTTACAAATCACCTGATTACAAAAACATACATACCTAAATGTGTGTAATTGTGTACTTAACCCTTATTGATTTCGACCAATAGGAGTCCAATTCTTGTGCAATAAGAAGTCAATCCCATCAATTGATTTAATGCCATGGTCTTAAGCCCAATTATTGTAGTATTTGCTTTTTTTAGGCTTCAATTCTTCCAAATAAGGTAATTTGGTCCTTCCCTTTGTGATTTATTCAATTTAATCCTTGAAGCTATGACTTCTTCCAATTTAGCTCCAATAATTATCGAATTCTTCAATATTTGCTTCATTTGCATCATTTTCTCAACTTTGGGTTATTTTTGAAATATAAACAAATAACAACAAAATGAATAACAAATATTCTAAAATGAATATATAAAATCCTACTTTCTGGAATTTCAATCAACAAAACTTATACCATTTTCATTCCATTTTTTTGGACGACTTTTTCTTTTCATGTCCATGTCTTTTATCATCTTTGTACAGAACTTTTCATACTTACTTTCTATATGATCCCTGCAGCAAGCTTTAGGATGGTGGTTCCCAATCCAAACAACTTTAGGGTACCAGGTTCAAAGAATCCCTCATACTTAATTACTTGAGCCATAAAGGCTTAAATAGAAAAGTTAAAGATGTTTTAGTGTCTTATGTGTAAGTCCACTCTCCGTACTTGAGCTTTAGGTCAGTGGCTCCCAAGCCAGACGACTTTAGGGCATCAGGTTCAAAGAGCCATTCAGACTTAATTACCCGAGTCAAAAAAGCTTTTGAAGAGTAGAATAAGACATTCAGCATTTTTCAGTTTTCATGCTAGTTATGGTTTATACCCGTTGATCAAAACCTCCTAAACTAAAGATGCAAAACCAAGAACTTCAGACCCTCAATCCATCAATGCCTACTCATACCAACCTTTTCACCCCCAAACTGAGCAGTTTGGTTCTACATTTTAGGTCGGAATCTAAATTCTTAAGGTTTGAGATTTTTCAGTCAACCTGGATTATAGGTATTTGAGTATGGGTTATTCTAGCATTGACCCCTTGTACATAGTCAACTTGCTCCAATGGGAAAGCCAGAATAGGGCAATTTGTAATGGCGTGGTTTGCACCACATTCTTCACAAGTTACTTTAGCACTTTTTGATGGATGATTCACTAGTGCTATGCCTTCTATTTTTGCAGCCAATGAGTAAATTTTAGTTGATATGGCAGTGTAAGCATCCACTTCATAGACTCCTAACGTCTTCTTTGGATCCACCTTGTCAGATCCCCACGTGGCATTTGTGTTTGCAATTCTCTCAAAAACTCCAATGCCTATCTGATGGTCTTTGTAGCGACCAAGAATTTTTACATATTTAATATTTATTTTAAAGTTTCGAAAATCGTGCCTCTGCGATCTCACCCATTTTTAAGTTAACGGCGCGACGCGTTCGTCTAGCCAAGTCGAGAAATATCGGGTTAATTCAATTTTAAATTAAATTCCTAATTTCCAAAATTTTATTATTTTATTTATTTATTAAAATTATTATTCTCAAAATCATTCTAAAGTCCAAATTGTGTTAAGCTCATTTTATCAGATCCATTTTCCAACTTAGTTGAATTCACGCGTATTATTTCTCGATTTCCGTTTCTAGTGTATCAAAATCCCAAAAGATTCCCAACATACTCCACCAACTCCAATTAACTCCACCCCATACCTATCAAACTCCCACTAACATCAAACTCATTCTTCCACCAACCTAACCCATGTTAGCCCAAGAGTAAACTAACCAAGAGGGGGGTGAATTGGTTTATAAAACTTTTTCGATAAATAATCTCAAACTTAAAACCAATAGGTACAAGTATTAGCACTTAGTGTTACAAGTAACTAAACTATCAATGTAGTGTGCTATATATGTGTAAACTTAATTGATAAAGCAAGTATAGCACTTAGATATAGTGTTGCACAATATAAATTGATAGAATAGAGTAAGTGCAATGTAAGAAGTAAAAGGGATAAGAGAGTGCAAACGCGATTTATGGAGGTTCAATCAACCAACGTGATTTACGTCCCCCGTTACCGAGCTCTCCGTCACGAGCAAGGCCAAATCCACTATTTTGGTAACTTACAACAAGGAGTACCAAATCCTTAGGCGACTTACAACAAGGAGCGCCTATCCTTTACAATCGAGTTTTCACACGGCTCTCGAAACCAACAATCGAGTTTTGACAAGGCTCTCGAAAACCAACAATCGAGTTTTGACAAGGCTCTCGAAACCAATCAATATAATGAATTGAGTTTACAATTGAAATAACTCTCTTGACAAATGATATACTCAAATTAAGTACCGAGAGAGTTAGGCTAACACTTCAATAGATAGCAATGAATTAAGCTCGAGTGTTAGAGAAAAACTTTGATGCAAATGATAATGAAAAGTGCAATGCAATCAAACAAAGTTTTTCAAATAATCTCTTGTTAAAAATATTGAATCAAATTAAGTACCAAGAGATGCCACACTTGAATAATTAACAATAAGTTAAGCTCAAAGTGTTTAGGCAATGGAACTTTGATGAATCAAATGATAATGAAAAATGTAGCACAAATAATCAAAGTTCCTTAATTGGAATTTCTCTCTTTTAAAAGATTAAAACAAGTTTAGAACAAAGAGAGACTTACACTTCAATTCCAATATAGTGTGAAGATGTTGAAGAAATTTAAACAATGTAAAACCAAGAATCTTCACAAAACTTTCTTCCAAAAACTTTGATGAAATTGATAAAACAAAGTTTAGATCAATCAAAGTTTTATGAAAATAAAAGATGAATATAAACAAGTAAGAACAATGAATTTTCACAAGAAAGTTTGTATAAAATGTTTTCTAAGTTTTTTTTGAATGAATGCAAGAGAGAAGGCTATTTATAGATCAAAATCTGCACATTCTGTCTTTTGCGGTCGACCTGTTCAGTCATGCGGTCGACCTCAATGTAGCCGTTGCAAGAAAATAGCCGTTGAGTTCAAAATCATGCAGACCGGTCGACCGGTTCATCCATGCGATCGACCGGTTCATCCATGAGGTCGACCGGTTCTTTATGCGGTCGACCGGTCCTTGTCAAAATTGATTTTTCAAGGTTTATGCAAGTGATGAATTTTCAAGTAAGTTTCTTGATGCATAAAAATCATTTTCGAGCTCGTTGAATTTCATCGCTAAAGATTGAGAGTATTATACCTTTACATATGTTAAATCAACTCTAATCTTGTATGCTTGAATTCTTGATCTTCATGTCATGCTTTTCAACCTCAATTTTGATCTTTGAATATCTTCAATGATTTCATGATCTTCTTTGCGTCTCATGTGCTCGATCACATAATTTTGATTTATATCTTTGAGAGACGATTTGAACATAGAGTGCTTTTGAATATTTATCATTACATGAAACACTTGAAGCACACTTGTTAGTAACACAATAAATTCTTGTTTGTTATGATCAAAACAATAAGGTCAAATTGACCATAGGTCAACAACCCATACTCTATTGCCCTCACTTTACCCAACACACTCCTTATACACCATCAAACTTCATCTATCTCAACACAACCACACTTCCTTTTTCCCAGCCATCACCACTGCCAACCGATCAAGCTGAACCAACCATCATCACTGCCACCTTCTTCTCATCATTATCATCATCACCACACCCCACAACCCTGATCCAACAAAACCAATTTGCAGTTCCATTTCCTCATCAACCTCTCCCTTCACGCAGCCAACCTCTCCCCAACTCCATTGCAGCCACTTCCCCCAACTCACCACCTCCATCTCCGGCCAACCTTACTGCCCAGCCACCTCCTCCGCCTCCAACCTCACAACCAAACACCAACCTCCTTCAAGCTCCATTTCCACCCCCACCACCACCATCCTCTCTCCCTCTGCACAAACCGCAACCCCAGCCCGAAGCCACACCAATCCATCACCACAGTCCTTCACCGAACCACTAATCTCCACTGGCTGTTTTCGGACCACCAGCCACCAACCTCCACAATCACGGCCTGCACCCAAGCCGCAAGCTCCAACCCTACCATCTCCACACACAGACCACACCACTGGACTCCAACTCACCCCCATCTTCAAACACCCAGCAGCATCAGCATCATCATCATCATCACCACCCAAAATCCACCACCAAACCACATCCAAACCCGCCTACTACTCAACACCAAACCCACCCCAAATCAACCACAAATCAAACCTAAAACCCAAACTCGGTACAAAACAAAAGCTAGTACTTACCTTCATCACCGGTCATGATTCTTTTGCCGAAAAAACCACGGACCTCCGACACCTAGAGCCCCGATTTTATACCTAAAACCGCCCAATAAAACCCTTCTCTTTTCAACCCCCACCCTCGCCGTCCTTTCGCCGCCACTTGCTGGCGGCGACATCGCCGGTAGCAGCCCAGGCCGGAGCAAGCTTGAATCGCCGCCACCCTCCCCCCTTCCTCTCCTCTGCTTCGACGAATGAAAGAGAGAGTAGGAAGATTTTGATTTTAACATTATTAATTTTCAGAATTTGCTCTCTAGCCCCCAAGTCCCAAAAATGTGTTATTTCAGCCCTTCAACTTTAAATCTTTTAATTTCAGTCCTTACGTTTTTAAATGGTTTTTAATAAGCCCTTCATTTTTAAAATCAATTATTTCAAGCCCTCTAGTTTAATATTCGTTTTGAGCTTCAATCCAACTTTTGAGAATTTACATTTTAGCCCCTCCAACTTTCAAAATATTCATTTTAGTCCCTTAACTTTTAAAATATTCATTTTAGTCCCTCAAGTTTGAAAAGTATCGTTTTAGCCCCCGAACTTTCAAAGTATTCATTTTAGCCCCCGAACTTTCAAAATCAACGATTTCAGTCCCTAAATTGTAATTTATCATTTTAATTATAAATTTCAAATGAATAATTTAACTTATTTTCTAATTGGCTAGACGAAGCGTACGGAGAATTTAAAAAAAATTGAAGTCGTTTCCCGTTCAACTTTGCACTCGTCAAGTTTAAGGTAGACTCTCCCCTATTAATTGATTTAAATTATGATTGCATGTGAATGTATATGTTATGTGACTTATGTGAAAGTCATTTTTTATGAAAAGAGACGAAAATGTATTTCTTCGGAAATAATTATGTTGTTATGCTTGTCATCACTTACTTGCTTTATGCATGAGAAAGAAAGAAGAGAATATCTTGCAAGATAAATGATGATGGTATGCATAACATACGTGCCTTAAGTGCACGAGACGAGACTACCCACACCCTATGATTTTAAAGAGCCTATGATTTTCAAAAAGAAGCCTCGTGCTTTAATGCACAAGAAGAGACTACCCACACCCTATATTTCTAAAGAGCATGCATTTATGTGTTCAATTATATTGTAGATTAATTAATTGGCGATGAGTCTACTGAGTATTTCTATGAAATGCTCATGTCTATTTTAACAACATTTGCAGATTTCGGAGAGGGTGGCAAGTGATTGTAGCAATAGACGTTAAATGGTTAAAAATCTTATTTTAATAATTTCCGTATTTCCAAACATTGGATAATTTTGAGAATTTCAGTTATTTGAGAAATTATGACATTGTCAATTGCTTTACGATATTAACAGCTCAATTCGTTAATTTGAATTATTTCATAAATGTTTTCGACTTTTATCGATCATTACCGTTTATTTAATGTTGCCAAAAATGAATTTCAATTATTTCTTCCGCAAAAATATTATTTGAAAAGTTAGATCAGACGATGACGTAGTAAACCAGGTATTTAGAACTCGGGGCGCTACAGTCTTTGTTTCTAAAACAAATTTTTTTCCTATTTCAGGAGGAGCTTTCTCAAAGCACATCGTACGGGATACACCGTGTTTCAAATTCGCTTATTGTAAAAACATATGAGGTCGAACGCCAGTTAGAGGGGGATGACCATGGTCGACGACGGGAAGTTTCTTACAACAAAGAGATTGACTTCGCCTACTGCGAATGTGCGATGTGGACATGTGAGGGCATCTCATGCCGCCATATATTGAGGTATCTCACGCATAGAAACATTTACAATTTGCCTCCATGTTATATCATTCGCAGGTGGGCAAAGGACGCAAAATCGAGTCCAGTTTTCAACGCACCACCCTCGTTCAACAAACAAATGTCAATTCCCTCACGTCTTGGAGCAATGAGGGCAGAATCAAACAATCTATTTGACAATGCGTCGCTATCTCAAAGCTCTACAGATTACGTGCTTAACGGGTTAAGAGACATGAAAATTGGAGTGAATGAGTTACTTGTGACGGAGGGAGTAACCACATCATCAACTAAGGGTAAATGCAAAGTCACACATGGGGATACTTCAGTCAGGTATCCAGAATCTGTAAGAGCCAAGGGCAATGGAAAACGAATAAAGTCCTCAAAGGAAAAATCAATGAAGCAAGCAAATCGAGTATGCAGAATTTGTAGTAGACCCGGACATGACAAGCGAAAATGTCCAGACGCGCTGTCACCAGAAGACAATGACTATCGTCCACATCTCTATTCACAAGAATCAGAAGAGGCAACAACATATCATACACAATCTTATTCATAAAACTCATTTCAGACAGAACCCTATCACCCCGATCAGACGGATGCCTACCAACCTCCCAACTTCTTCGACTATGATGTATACGGATCATGAGAATGAATAATTGAAATTTAATTGTATTATTTTATTTTCGCAATGTTGTAATAAAAGATTGTCTCAATTCACGATATTTAATTTTAACAACAAGGTTTAATTAAAAAAAATTAAAACGAAAAAAAAAATTCGACGAAATAAAAAGTCCAACGTAAAAAAAAAAAATTAAAAAAACAAAAACAAAAAAAAATTCAAAATTAAAATTTTAAATCTAGCAAAAAAAAAAAAGGTTAGCAAAAAAAATAGGATCCCCCACGTGCGATATCCCGTGGGGCCGTGGGGGATCAAACCCGGCAATTATATATAACAAAAATAACTACTCAAAATCAAGTTAGTTTAAGTTAATTCTTGTTGAAGCTCGAAATTTGCAAAAGAACCATCACATTGCAATATATGAAATTCTTCATTCAACTACTTGGAACCTCAAAGCAAGATGACTCCTACGTAACAAAAAATAAAGTTATATTATGTTTAAGAAATTATTCTATATCATTTCTATATTTGAGAATTTTGGATTAATTTCATAAATAATTTACCGCTTCTTCCATTTCCTCTGTATTGTGAACAAATTCCAGTGTATGAAGAACCTGGAGAGTTTTTTTTAAAAAGAAACAAAAGAAAAAAATAAATCAACAATAAATGAATTATTTAAATAACATAGAATCAAATCAAATCAGTTACTATATTTAATCTAGCACTACACGAGAAAAAAATTAAAAAAAGCAATGTAAACACCGAAAATGGCATATATGACTTTAAAGTTCATTTAATATAATAAAATTTAAATTAAATCTCTTCTAAGTTAGATTCCTGAATCACAATCTAAATTGGAGATAATAAAATTTATTAATGTATTTATTATTTATTAACAAAATCTTGTGTCGAATTTATAGCCCTCGGCTTCATCAATAAATTAATAATCAACTTTAATCCTCCAATAAGTGCTAAAATCATCGAAGTAACTCCAAAAATCACCAAGCTCGTCTCATTCTCATAGGCAGAAATTACCTTATGCCTCCGATCAAAAAAAAAAACAGAAATTAGCTTATGCCATCGATGGGGAACAGGCAGTGACTGTCGAATGGTATCAGACAGGAGTACAGGACTGGTGAGAAAGTCAGAGAGTTGGAGATGTCGAATATCCGCTAGCTAGACGGACGGCGGAGTAAAAATAGAGCCAAAGAGGTGAAGAGTATGAGCATCTTTAATTGTTTATGGATATTTTGATCTATGTAGGTATAATATTATCCAATCCATATTGATAAAATAGATAGTGAGATTTAAAGTTTATCTTTAATGGTTATTGTCAATAATTTTTTGTGTATATATGTGTCTTCAATATTTTGTCTAACAAGTTATCTATATCTGGACATGGTATCAGATAAAGTCCATACCACGTCAGCGCTACATAAATATGCAAACTAACAATTGAAGATTAAATTTTCATATCATTATTTGTTTTTCCTATTTAACAATGTATTTTTTTTTTTCAATTGATAGATCATTAGAGATGCTCTAATACACAAAACTACTGATATTTTATCTACATTCCTTTAAGCTGTCGATTCCCTAATCCCAAATAGCCAATTAGGTTTGAACTTTGTGAAATATTTGGGCCTTCAGATGGGCCTAACATTTTATCTTTCGTTCAGGACCTTTTAAATTTTTTTGGATTTTTTTTCAAGATTAAATTACACCTCACATGTATTTTAAGTTTCAAATTCAAAAATCCAATTTAAGACTTATTTATTCAAAATTCATATCATAATTCATTTTAAAATTTTAATAATATTATTGTTAATTTAAACTAACCAACCTCACACTGCCGACTACCCAACCCCTTCCCATCACTTTAACTAAGCTATTCCCAAATCAAATATTCTAGCAACATCCCATGGACTGACATTATTATTGCCCCCCATCCTCTTCTGACGCCCATCGTCATCACAAATCGTAGATGTAGGTGATTTAGAGGTGTCAAGACGGACGGGTCGATCAGACCCGTGAAAATCGGTCCGGATCGACCCGAGACCGCGGGCCAACCTGTGACCCGTGCGGACGGTTCATGGGCCAATAAGTTTTGAACCGTGAGTTTTACGGGTCAAACATTCGCAAGCCGCGGTTAACCCGCCGATCCGTTAAAAATAATAATAATAATAATAATAAAAATTGTTTTATTAAATATGGTAACATTGAAATTCTCTCTTCCTCTACAAACTCTAATACAACTTTTAAAGCAATTTTTTTTTCTCCCTAATAGCTAAAAAACGTAATGTTCTTTGATAATAGTAATTAGAAATACATTTAGTATTTAATTGTTATTTGTTTATATTTTATTTAAATTTTCAAATTTAGAAGTAATTCATATAAAATAAAATATAATTTTAAATTCTATGTAAATATTTTATATAATAAATATGAATTTATCATTTTAATCATTTTGTATTTAGAAACTTGACAAAAAATTTGCTATATGAAGCCGTTTGGTCCATGAATTTTTTTTTATTTTTGTGGTTATTTTTGTGATTTTTTATGGATGTGTGGTTTAGATTTGTTTGAAAAGTAAAAAATTGTGGGCTTGACTAAGGATGGATGATTGATATTGAGTTTGAAAAGTTTTGGTAAAAAATATAAATGGAGCAAACATGCTCTAAATATAAAAAAATGGGAAAATACATAAATAAGGTGATTATAAATGTCAATTTCAAATTTAAGGTGAAACCTATAAAATTTCAAAAATCATGTTATAATTAGAATCAATTAATTAAATTAATTAATTATATATATATATATATGTGTGTGTGTGTGTGTGTGTGTGTGTGTGTGTGTGTGTGTGTGTGTATTAAGATCACAATACTATATATTTCAAGTCACAAAACATAATTTTTTAAGGTCACAAATGATTTCAAGGTCGCAAATTATCAAAATATTAGGTCACAATTTGAATTTATTTTTAGGCCACAATAACAATTTTTCTAAATCACGAACTGATTTTTCAAGGTCACAAAATGTCAATAGCCACCATATTTTGAGGTCACAAATTATCAAATTATTAAATCACGATTTTTTAAAGTCACAATTATCAAATTATTAGGTCATATTTACTTGATTTCTAAGTCACATCCCATCAATATTAGGTCACATATTTTGTTCAATCAAAATTTCAAATTATAGAAATTTTAGGGTTCAAATTTTCTTAGGTCACATCACCAGCACTATAAAAACTGTGTCTCAACCATGGTGCCACACCGCCGCTGGCGCTACACTGTCGCTGCCACCATGGTGCCACACCGTCGTCGCCTTTGCGGCCTCCACCATCAATCAACCTCCACTCCCCCACTAGATCAAAGAACCACCACCACCACCGGATTAAGCAGCACAAGTCCCAGGCCGCACCACTATCACATCTATATGCACCACTTTCATCAACGATCATCAAACACCACCGCTTCCACCACCACCCACAGTAGGCTTCAGATCCGCCACTTCACCACTCCCCACATGCGACACCTTCAAACCACCACCACTATATCTACTACCACCTCCACATCCGACCACTACCACAAAAACTAGAATCGCCACATCCACCACCACTATCGCCAATCTGAAACCACCCCTAACCGCCATCGTCAACATTAATAAAATCATCAAAATATACTCACAAGATCAAAGGGCGACCTAGATCGCCGCTGCGCCGTCACATGGAAGAATGAGCGGCGATCTCACCGCTGCTAGATCGAAGTAACAGCTCACACTAATGTCTGATCCGATCGCTTTGCAGCGCAGAAGCATAGAGCATTCAAGCGCCGTCGCGGCCACTTCCGCCGCTGATGGACCCTGTTGTGTGCTTGAGATCTGCGTCATCGCGCAAATGGAGAGGGCAAAAGCGAAGACATCGCAAAGGGACCTGTGTAATGGGCTTGCTGCGGTTGCACCCTGTAAGCGCTTAGATGATCGACTTCACAGCCATGGTCGTCGCTGGTAAGGGAAGGGAAATGTTGCAAATTGACATGAGAGATTACAGTGAGGGAGAGAGCAAGAATGGGGGATTAAATTCAGGGTGTAATTAATTTAATTTTTTATATTATTTAATTATTAAAATTTCAATACAACCTGATATTTGAAAATTTACAAGTTTGGTCTTATTTATGAATTTGAATCTTAAAAAGTAGGGTTTGGTGTAATTTCCACTAAAAAAATTTATGTTTTTATTCATACGGGCCAAATCAGAACCAACCGCGACTCGCATGGGCTCGAGCCGTATGGGCCAGCTGGCGGACCTGGGTTGTAATTCAAAGATTTGTGGGCTGACCCGGCCCGTAGCCCGATACGAGCGGACTTTTTTTCAAGCGGGTCGTTACCGGGCTTTTATGTTGGCGGGCCTACCCGGCCCTGACCACCCGGATTGACACCTCTAAGGTGATCTATTGAATTGGGGCAGTAGAATCCCAAACCAAATTGTGGTGCATAGCGGTGATTTATTGAGATGAAGTAACGAATTTTGTGAGCTTAATACAAAAGCTGACGGTGGGCTTGATGAAGGGGACGACCGGTGTTGTGAGGGTCAATTTGAGCCAGGTTCCTACCTTATTTTGGTGTATACATTTTTCACCAGTGTTTTGGCTTCTACAGTCGTGTAGGAGGGTACCTGCATGTTTCCTTTGTGTTGCAGCTAAAGACAATGCGTGCAGTAGAAGCACCCGATGAGGCGATGACCACTGTAAGCTATGCTTAACGCGATAGTAATTAGATTGCTTTTATTTTTTCCTTCTTCTTTTGGTGGTGGTGCCGCTCTTGCGACCACCACAGCCGCTAGAAGAATTGAGCATCAGGTTGGTGGTTGGTTGCCATCGGAGACTTTTTTTTTTTTTTGGTATGGGGGTCGGTGGTGGTGTTGTGTGAGTGATTGGTGGTGGTGGTGATGTGTTGCATTGTGGTGGTAGTAACGATGTGGTGTTGTAGATGCGGTCGATGAGATGGTTTTTGCTGGTTGTGATTTGTCATTGTGCTGGTGGTGGTGGTGGTGTGTAGTCGGTTAGATGTGCCGACGGTGGTGGTGTAGTAAGTGTTGGCAGCGGCTACAGTGGTTATGGAGTGGGATTAGGGTTGAGTAGGGTAGGGTAGGGTAGGATGGGGGTGGAT
Source organism: Ligustrum vulgare (assembly GCA_963555705.1). Lineage (NCBI taxonomy): Eukaryota > Viridiplantae > Streptophyta > Magnoliopsida > Lamiales > Oleaceae > Ligustrum > Ligustrum vulgare. The sequence goes on along the minus strand of OY743188.1, from coordinate 15,520,009 downwards.
GGATTGTTGTGACCTAAAAAATTAATTGTGACTCATAATTTGTTAAATTGTGACCAATTAATTATAAATTTGTGACCAATTATAGATGATTTGTGACTGATTAATAGATAAGTTGTGACCAATTAATTTGAAATTTGCGATTGAGATAAAGTTGTGACCTATAAATAAGTTGTGACTTACGAAATTTGTAAATTGTGACCAAAAAATAAGTTGTTATCACAAATTGTAAAAATTGGGATTTGTGACTGAGAAAAAAGTTTTGACCTAAAAATTTGATTTGATTGTGACCTAATATTTTGATATTTGTGACATTAAAATAAGTTGTGACCAATTAATTTGATACTTTGTGAAATTTAATTGAATTACTGTGACCTAATATTTTGATATTTGTGACCCAAAAAAAGTTGTGACCAATTAATTACTATGATCATAATTTGTGACCAAGAAATAGATTGTGGCCCCATTTGTTACTTGTGACATAAAAAATGTGACTTGTGATCATAATAAGTTGTGACCTTAAAAGTCATCCAAACAATTTTTTTATTGTGACCTACAAAATTTATGATATGTGACCAAGAAAATTAGTGATTTGTTAAAATTGTAACCTAAAAAAATCTTGATTTGTATTCGAGAAAAAATTGTGACCAATGAAATTTATGATTTGTGACCAATTGACTCTAGATTTGCGGCCGAAAAAAAATCGTGACCTACGAAATTCAAAATTTGTGACCGAGAAATAAATTGTGACCTAAAAAATTTTGACTGTGACCATAAACTTATGATCTGATTTGTGACTTGTAACCTAAAAAATTATGACTTGTGACCATGATAAGCTGTGACCCTAAAAGTCATCCAAATAATTTTATAAATTGTGACCTACAAAATTTATGATATGTGACCAAGAAAACTAGTGATTTGTGAAAATTGTGACATAAATAAATCTTGATTTGTATTCGAGGAAAAATAGTGACCAATGAAATTTGTGATTTGTGACCAATTGACTCTTGATTTGCGACCGAAAAAATTGTGACCTACGAAATTCGAAATTTGTGACAGAGAAATAAATTGTGACCTAAAAAATTGTGACTGTAACCATAAACTTATGATCTAATTTGTGACTTGTGACCTAAAAAATTGTGACTTGTGACCATAATAAGATATGAACTTAAAAATTGTGACTTGTGATCATAAACAGTAAAATATATAATTAATTAAGACCTGATTTTTGAAATAAAATATTTTCTTAATTTTGAAAATGTGTAATTTAAAAAACTTAATTAATTATAATTAATCATTTTTTGGGAGGGGTGGGGTCATGGTTGGGTGGGGTGGGGTGGGGTGGGGTGAGGTCAGGGTGGGTGGGATTGGGTGGTTGGGGTAAAGTGTGAACAAATAGAAGAAAAATCATTTGGGGTGGGGTGGGGTGGGTCGGGTCTGTGACTGGGATGAGATGAATTTGTCGCGTTGTGATGAGGTGGGTTAGGATTGAGTGGGGTTGAGGTGGGTGGGTGGGTCAGGTCTGGTGGGGGTGGGATGGGTTAAATAATTTTCGGGGAGGGGTGTGGCTTTGGCGAGATCAATTTGTCACTTTGCGATGAGGTGTGGTGGGAAATGGTAGGAAAACATCGAGCAGAAAAAAATTAAAAAAAAATTTGGGGTAGGGTAGGGTAGGTGGGTCGGGTGGGTGGATGAGTTGGGATGGGATGGGATAGGTTAAATAATTTTTGGGGTGAGGGGGTTGTGGCTTTGGCGATATCAATTTGTCACTTTGCGACGAGGTTTGGTGGGGTAGGGTGGGATGGGATGGGTAGGAAAACATCGAGCAGAAAAAAAATAAAAAAAATTTGGGATAGGGTAGGGTGGGGTGGGTGGTCAGGTGGTGGGCGGGGATGAGGAGGTTATGACATCAAGATTTGAGTTTTTTATTTAATATTGTATTAATTTTAATATAATATATAATAGATAATTATGTTTATATTATATGTAATATTATATTTATTTTTAATTATGAAATACCTGATTTTTGAAAGAAAAATGTTAAAGTTTATTAGTTTTGAAAAGTGAAACTTAAAGGGTTGTAGTTATATATTTTCCCCTTTTTTCAATTGGACTTATTAATTGGGGAGGGGACGAGGACAGGTTCGGGCGGGGACCACCATCCCCGTCCCCAGTTTGGGAATACTTTAACATCCTCATCTCCATTCCCATCATCGCCTTTGTCTGGAATTTCCCGTTTCATTCGGATCGAGTCCTTGTCGGGTTCGATTATTTCCCATCTCGTTGTCACCCTTAGAGGGCAAGGTGGTTCGTTTTAGTAGTGGGGGTGAAAGAAGGTGTACGAACTCCACCAAAAAACGAAAATAATAATAATAAATTAATAAATAATTGCAAAAAAAAAGTGGAGAATTGAAATTTCAAATAATCTACATTCTATACATGGAGCCGTAGTTTAATAGGATGGGACATAACGAAGAGTTGCTAAAGGAAAGTGACATTTCTTCCACTTATTTGATAATTGATCATTAATTATTCAACATAACTCCTAGGTCTCTATACTTGGACTGACCTATCTTCAGGGGTTTGATTTTTCAAATTCACTTGAGAGAAGGGGGGACCAAAGGGGACTCTTCGGTGAAAAAAAAAAACCTCAATAGCATTTTTTATTATTATATATAATATATATCTTACATTTTCCGGTCGCGTCTCTTCTTCACAAGGGAAGTTGATTGGGATTGCTTAAAAAATTTACATAATCATTTATTTTTTTATCAATTGATTCTCAGAAACTTTATCAAGATTCGAAGCAAATTGTATCGATGCTTTTAATTCTACAAATTGCATAATTTGTTCACTTCTACGTTCAAATTTCATTCAAGAAGAAAGCAACATCAGCATCAGCGAGCTATTTAAAGAACAATAAGTGGGATCAGCCCTAGTCATTTCGTATCGAATCAAAATCTTGGGTTAGTTGATCGTAGTGGATAGCTTCAGTAGACCCTTGATTTTAGCATGCCAAATATGCCGTAAAAAGGATTTGAATAATACGTTACATTGTTGGAGAAACAAGAGTAATGAATCAATTGAAGATTACCTTAACATTCATAACATGCCTCAATAGTCTAACAAATTGATATTTTATAAATATATACATAACATTTATGGTACCCTTTGGTGGCACCACAAAAAATGTCAAATCGATCGTTTGACGGGTCGACATTGGGTGTTAGGGCCCCGTCGAAACCCCCAATAGGGGAGACACGTGCACCCGTGGGTACCGCACTATATAATTTCTATATATTGTTCACTTTATTTTGTGATGCAAAATATACCCGTAAGTGTACGGATCGTGAAAAGTAACAGAATGGACAAACGAGTCTGAATTATCGTTCCCCGAAGACTGCTATTAATTACCAAAATTGTTAGGTCATATCCTTATTTGAACTATGGAAAGAGTTTTGTGTTTTAAACTAAAACTAAGAAAATTAACTAAAGAAATAAATTGCAAGTTTGTTTTGTTTTTAAAAACGATTGTAAAGTTGTTAGGATTCACGATTTCACCTAACCAATTAAATTAACTCCAACTCCAGTTTTATTTCCTAAATATGCATTCGGTCGAATTTACTAATGTATATTGAAATTCCTCTCTCTAGTTTAAATCAATTCTAACTAAATAAATCAATCTTGTATCTCTACAGATGGTCCGAATATTCCTTATCTAGATGCATATAATACATGAATTCACACACGACCGCGATAATAAGAAAAATATATCTCTATCTCTTGTTTAATTACCGAATTTATTATCTTGATCTGAGTTATTAACTTACCTCTTGAATTATAAAAATAACTCATTAAATCATGAATTAGTGGTCAATTAACTCATGCATCAAACACAATAATAAATCACTACAAGCAATGAATCATTAAAATAACAGAATATGAAATTAAAATAATTAAGCTGGCTGTATCGTTCATTCCAACATAAAATTTAGTTACACGTCATGTTTAAAAAACAAAAATAATAAAGAAAATCGTTCATTGAAAATAACATAAGAAAATGGAAAGTTTGCACAAGTATCGATTTTCCACGTGATCTTCAACTCTTGCACCCTTTGTTATGCTTGATGCCCCAAGAATTTGACGTGAAAATTTCACCTGTGGTTTGTTCTTAGATGAGGCAAATGTCCGGAATTCGTGCATCTTATGTTGATTATATAAGTATTGGAGAAATCTAGTGAAAGGAGGAACATCTGATGAGAATCGCCAAAAAAGCCCAACTCGCAGCCTAGCCGGATGCCTGCACGACTGTGCAGGAAAAATCGTACGACCGCGCGGTTGACGCAAAACAGGTTCTAACGATTATATTGTTGTGCGTGCGGCCGTGCCCTTATACTCCTCGAGGCCACGTGGTTCATCCATATGCTGCAATTTTCGACTTTGAAACTTGTTTAAGTAGGTCATTGACTTTTATTTGCACTTTCAGTCCTCCACTTTCAATTGAATCATTTTGGTACTCAAACTTCTAAATCTTCTCAATTAGCTCGTTCCAACTCTCAACTTCTTCAATTAAGTCCTCTAACTCTTGATTTCTTCCATTTAACACCATGTATCTTTCCCGATGGACGTCATTAACTTCTCATTTGTCTAATTTAGCTCTAAATGTCATCCAATTTTGCATTATTTCCATCAATTGCTTCATTCTCATGATGATTTTGAGTTATTTTCTGAAAAAGTAAACAAATAAACACAAATTAAGTAGTATTTATTCTAAAACGACAATATAATATTCTAATTCTGATATATAAATAAGTGTATAAAATAAACTTATCATATTTGCACATTTGTTCATTAAATGACTATTGAATGCCCTGTGAAACTAAGCTTTCATTTGAACCAGTTTATAAAAAATACAATTTCCCAAATTACTTTTTAACCACACACATTTTCTCTCTTCAAATTTCAACCACTATTTTTACCTCAAAATCATAAATAAATCAAACAGTGTTACCAATCAAAGACATATATGAAATTGATATTAAAATAGAAATTGGAAAACCTAATTCTAACCCTAATAACATAAGAAACCAAACTACCCTAACTAATAATTTAACTAACAATAATATTATTCAACACCCTCCCCCCCCCCCCCGGGTCGAACTCACGATACTATCGATAGTTTTTCAAAAGGTTTACAAAACAAAGAAAGCAACTCAAACATAATTCTCAAGACCATACTGACCTCATCACTGTAAAACCAACTGAATAATGTAAATATTTGCTTTCTCCTACACGATTTACACTTCCTTTATCTGTCAAAGCTAGAGTCCTTGTCACTCCCCTTCCACGTAGGGCTAAGACACGTTCACAAATCCATCAGACTAACTTAGCAAAATCTAGAGATGTCAATCCGTGGGGTTCGGGTCGGGTCGGCACGTCAACATATGAGTTCAGTAACGACCTGCGTGAAAAAAAAACCCGCCAGCTGCGGGTTTCGGGTTGGCCCACAAATTTCAAACAATAACCCAGACCCGCAGGCTAGCCCATTCGAGTCGCGTCCATGCAGGTCACAGTTCGTTCTGATTTCACCCGAATGAATAAAAATATAGAATTTTTTATATTTATAATAATTTTTTTTGTTAAATTTCTAAATACGAAATAACCAAAATGATAAATTCATATTTATACCATAATTACACAGAATTTAAATTTAAATTTTTATGTTACATGAATTACTTCTAAATTTTCAAATTTAAATAAAATATAAACAAATAACAACTAAATGTTAAATGCATTTCTAATTATTATTATTAAAGAAAATTACGTTTCTTAACTATTAGGGAGAAAAAAATAAGATTTAGCTTTAGAAGTTGTACTGGAGTTTATAAAAGAAGGGAGATTTCAATGTTACGATATTAAATAAAAAAAAAAAAAATTCACGGGTCAGCGGGTTAATCGCGGCCCGCGAATGTTTGACCCACGAAACTCGCGATTCACACATTCTTGACCCGTGAACCACCTGCATGAATTACGGGTCGGCCAGCAGTCCTGGGTCGATCTGGGCTGGTTTTCGGGTCTGGTTGGCCCTTTGGTCTTGACATCTCTATCAAAATCCAACCAATTTGATAATGGGAGATTATCAAACATGATTGTATATCGTCACCATTGCCCATATGCGGAAGCCAAAACAATAATTCAAGTATTGCCAAAAGTCGAACTCAATAAATGAAACTTCAAATGCCAATTCCAGACTTAACTGGACCAAATTTCAAAAAAGAGAAACAGAGAAGCAAAGAGAGAAGACCATATTCGAATTAATAGATGCAAAAAGGAAAAAGAGAATGAACCAGAAGAGAGTCGACAGAAAGAAAGCTGAGAAGAATTGTAGAGAATAGAAGACATGATTACATACTAGTGATCCAATAAGAGAAACCCAACAAATAAGGCTCACTTCAAACAGTCCCACAATGGACCCAACTCAACAAATGCCCAAAACTAAAACAAACACAAACCAAACTCAAGGCGGGGAAAATACATAACTACAATCCTTTAAGTTTCACTTTTCAAAACTAACAAACTTAACATTTTTCCTTCAAAAATCAGGTATTTCATAATTAAAAATAAATATAATATTGCATATAATATAAACATAATTATCTATTATATATTATATTAAAATTAATACAATATTAAATCAAAAACTCAAATCTTGATGTCACAACCTCCCTCATCCCCGTCCCTTCCCCGCCCACCACCTGACCACCCCACCCGACCCACCTACCCTAACCCACCTAACCTACCCTACCAAAAAAAAAAAAAATTTATTTTTTTCTACTCGATGATTTCCTACCCATCCCCACCCCACCTCATCGCAAAGTGACAAATTGATCTCGCCAAAGCCACACCCCATCACCCCAAAAATTATTTAACCCACCCCATCCCACCCCCACCCACCCAATCCACCTACCCTACCCTACCCCAAATTTTTTTTAATTTTTTTCTGTTCAATGTTTTCCTACCATTTACCACCCCACCCCACATCATCGTAAAGTTACAAATTGATCTTGTCAAAGCCACATACCCTCACCCCAAAATTATTTAACCCACCCCACCCCCACACCCACCCCACCCACCAATCTCAACCCTACCCCACCTCATCAAAACGCGACAAATTCATCTCACCCCAGCCACAGACCCCGACCCACCCCCAAAATGATTTTTCTTCTTTTTGTTCACACTTTGGCCCCAACCACCCAATCCCACCCACCCCGATCGCACCCCACCCCACCCCCATCCACAATTTTTTAGGTCACAATTTATTTCTCTGTCACAAATTTCGAATTTCGTAGGTCACGATTTTTTCGGTCGCAAATCTAAAATCAATTGATCACAAATTTTATTGGTCACTATTTTTTCTCAAATACAAATCAAGATTTTTTTTAGGTCACAATTTTCACAAATCACTAGTTTTCTTGGTCACATATCATAAATTTTGTAGGTCACAATTTATAAAATTATTTGGACGACTTTTAGCGTCACAAGTCATAATTTTTTAGGTCACAAGTCACAAATCAGATTATAAGTTTATGGTCACAGTCAAAAAAATTTATGTCAAAATTTATTTCTCGGTCACAAATTTTGAATTTCGTAGGTTACGATTTTTTTCGGTCGCAAATCTAGAGTCAATTGGTCACAAATCACTTATTTCATTGGTCACAATTTTTTCTCGAATACAAATCAAGATTTTTTTAGGTCACAATTTTCACAAATCGCTAATTTTCTTGGTCACGTATCATAAATTTTGTAGGTCACAATTTATAAAATTGTTTGGATGACTTTTAAGGTCACAACTTATTATGGTCACAAGTCACAATTTTTTAGGTCAGAAGTAACAAATGTAGCCACAATCTATTTCTTGGTCACAAACCACAAATTTATAAGTCACAAATTATGATCATAGTAATTAATTGGTCACAACTTTTTTTTTTGGATCACAAATATCAAAATATTAGGTCACACTAAATCAATTAAAGGTCACAAACTATCAAATTAATTGGCCACAACTTATTTTAAGGTCACAAATATCAAATAATTCAACTTAAGGTCACAAATTATCAATTTTTTAGGCCACAACTTATTTTTTTGTCACAATAATTAATTGGTCACAGCTTACTTTTAGGTCACAATTATTAAATTAACAAGTTACAATAATTTAATTATTGGTCACATATTATCCTTTATCTCCACCCCCAACCCCCGCACCCACAACCACCAGCGTCGGTGCCGATTCCGATGCCGGCTCCTCCCACTACTCTAAGTCTAAGACACATCATCACTACCACACCACTAAAGTCTTCACCCGTACTACCACCGTCATTTACCACCACCACCACCTCCAAAATTGCCTATTCACAACCACTGGCTGCACCTCATCCCCCACCATACCACTACCAACATCACTGCACAACCACTGTTTGCACATCATCCCCACCACCACGTATCTGACTGCAACGAAACCACAAAAAGAAAAAAAATCAACGCAACCACCAACACGTGCTGCTACCACAGGTACACATCCCATCATCGGCTACCACCACACAGCTCCCAGAGATTCATATCCAACCACCATAGGTGCACAAAAGAACACAGCAGACTACACAGATCCATCTCTCGTTCCAACCAACACGTTGAAATCAAGAATCAGCACTACCACCACCTACACGACCACCACAAACGCAAAGCTAACACTGCAGATCTCAGACTGCACTGCCACATCGCCTCCATACCTGCACAACAGCCATCGCATCACACTTCACCCGCCACACCACACAGATGCTCGAATACAGCATACCGCAACTCACACATCAAATTCGCACCGCAAAGGCTGTGATTGCTGCTCACCGCGCGATCGAAGACAACAATCGCATTGTCGAGATGATGCCAAAATTGCAGTCTTGAACATTATTGTTCTCAACGATAGGGAGGTTGGGGATGGGTGGAGGAATTTGTGGAATATAGGTTTGAAATGTGAGTTGGAGTTGAATCTGGGTTTGAATTGGAGGGGCATTTGATAGGGTTAGGTGGGTTGAATTAATTATAATTATAATAATAAGTGAAAAGAATGATGACCTGATTTTTGTATAAATATGGTGTAATCTTGTTTTTTGAAATTTTAAGTTAAAAATCCGTTTGGGGTGTAATTTCCTCTCTCCAATATCATTCAGCCCAAACCTAATAAAAGGCCTATAACCCATTCACCTTAAATACCCAGCCCAAATGTATCATCGTTTTCAACGTCAGCTTCTAATCCTCCAACCCTAATTTCGACCACCATAAACACTGCTCACAGAACATCGACTGCAAACATAAACCTTAATAGCTGCACAAATATTCAACCTCTAATTCATATTATACCTAAAGCCTAAACAAGTCGACACCTCTTCGTTGACAGCTTCCACATCTTACACAAAACCCACCACTGCCTTTACCATCTTCCCAACTCCCAGCAAACCATAACTCACACTGGCAATCCCGCACCGCTCAGACCAATACCTAATAACTTTCCGCGACCTTCACCATGGGCAACCACCTCCGTCGAGAACCTCTAAACTTTAATACAACCAAGACCGCCGGCTAAAGCCATCAAAAAACCCAAGGAAAAGCACAAAGAAGAAGAACTCACAATTTTCATATTTCACCTCACCAACAAGAAACAAAACTGTTATAAAATATTATTAGAAATTAGGAAAAATTAGGTTTTGAATGAAAAATTACTCTTATGTCCCTGTAAAATTTACATATTACAATTGTGCCATTATCCACCTTTATAAATAAGGGCCTATATTCATTTTCTAACTTACACTTCTTGGAATTGGAATGAAGAATTCTCTCAATTCTCTCCATCTCTCTCTCTCTCATTCTTGTTAAGTTTTTGATAGTTTTACAACACGTTATCAGCACGAGTCTCTAGCCAATTGAATAATATGACAGGAGTATGCTCTACAGTTGTATCTAAATGATGAACATCTGTATCAGAAACCAGATTATTATTAATCATCATTTATACATCATAGATTAGAAAATCAATTCCAAGTCTATAGAAAAATTGGAGAAATTGTGTAACCCGAAACTTTCAAAGCAAATTCATGTCAAACCGTATATCCAAACGATGATCGGAGACCAGATCCGTGACGACTGCGGCGGGACGATCCACCGGCACCGGCGCGTGTCGACGGCAAAGTCACCGGCGCGGCGGCGCGTGAAGCCCACGCGCAGACGTCGAAGTGGAGCTGACGGCGATTCCGGCGACGACGTCAACAGGAAGTTTGTTCGTCTTGATGTTCTTGATTTTTCTATGATCTTACTTTTCTGTTTTGTGCAGTTTTGAAATTTTCCGGCGGTCGAACGTGGCGATTTTCTTAAAAACTGTTTTTGGAAAACTTTCGACGGGATTTTGAACTTCGGACCAAAAGTAAGTTTGTTCTAAATTAAATTTCAAACCTATTGATGGTTTCGATTTATCTATATGAGCAATATATTAAAATATGGACCATTTTACCCTTGGTAATACATAAAAGTATATTAATCGTAAATTAACAATTAATTTGTGATCAACAAAGATAAATTAAAATTTTTAAACAAGGTATAAGAAATAATCATTGTCATACCGTGATGGATTAAGTTATTATGGACTGGATTTATACCTTAACTGGATATGACTCATTATTGTAACGGATTAGACTATTATGAATACCTTAACTGGATTTGAAGATATGACTCGCTCACTATTATGAATACCTTGACTGGATTTGAAGATATGACTCGCTCACTCATGAAAGGTAATTATTTCATTATGTTGACACCGCCTATATGGTCGGTTTATCAATTGAATATATGAAATACTTTACATATATTCATATTTTATATTATTTCAGAAACACCTCAGTTGTTGGTTAATTCTAACATATTGGAGGTTGTTGTCAACATATATACATGGTGGTATAACCCCAGTATTATTATATATACAATATTATTGTTATTTGATACTTCATTAAATGATACCAGAAGTTATCATTACCAAAAAATTGGTAAATGTTGATAAAAATATTTTATCCAATGGTACCAGAAGTTACCAATATCTGTATTTGAAAGGTGGATGAAAATTATTCAACAAGAGAATGTTGATGTATGATAAGATAATATCACATGATAGCACAGACATAGCTAATGTGAAAATAATCTCATCAGTATTATGAGATGAATATTAGATGATAAGTGTCTAGAAAAGTTCTTGCACGAGCACTTATTTACTTCAGAAGAAGTAAAAATTATCATTTAAACATACTGAAATGATATTATTATTATTGCTCCTGAAGAAGTATAAACGAGTCATACATGCAAAATATAAAATGGGGAAACATTTATGATCCTCAAAATTAGAGATGTGTTTCGGGAGTAGCCGTATTCTACCACCTCTGATATTTTGAGGAAATAAAGAAAAATGTGTGTTTCAAGAGTAAGAATATTTCATACTCTACCACCTTAAATCTTTGAGGTACACAAGATTAAACATTGATAAAATCCTAAAAATTTATGGTGTGTCTCAAGAGTGAGAATACTTCGTACTCTACCACCACCTATTTTAGGGTTCACAAAGTTAAATTTACATTAACCGGACTCTATTTTCGCTTAATTCCCCTTCCTTGCGACCAATCTATCTTAACTTCTGCTGGATCTTGTATTGGAATATATGATTGCAACTTATCCAGCAGTTCCTCGATAGTAGGAGCAGAAATAAGGATTCTCCTAGAAAATGGAGAGATGAATCCATGTTCCACAGCATAATCAATAAATGTTAGCAAACCATCAAAGAAATTGTTAACATTTAAAAGCCCAATAGGTTTGGTATGGAGATCTAAATGAGCCCATGAAGTAATATTAAAGACTTCTTCTAAAATACCAAAACCTCCGGCAGGGCTATGAAGGCATCAGAACCATATAATATGCAAGTTATGCGTTCATGGATAGATAACGTCTTTACTTCATGCCCTCGTGTTTTGCCTGTGATATCAACTAAAGGAACAGGTATAACACCTATCACTCTTGCTTTCTCTGCTTGAGCGGATTGTGAAACACAACCCATCAAACCACTGCTACCACCCCCATACACGAGAGTGATACCTTTCTCTCCCAACTTCTTTCCTAAATCCACTGCTGCTTCTAGATACCCAAAACATTTCCCTACTTTTGATCCACAAAATACACAGATAGTTTTGATATGTCGAAGTTTTGGTCCTTCCATCTTTGAGAGAATAAGGAAGGAAAAACATATGAGAAAGTGATATTTTGGGATGCATGAAACTGTGAAAATCATTGGCTTTTTAAACTTGAAAAACTTCACTATTTATTGCTCGTTTTTCCAAAAAGTGAAGATTTACTTTAGACAAAATCACCCTACTCACCTTTCGGTGATTTAATATTTTTAACCAGCCTTTATCAAAACTCGTGAAAGGAAACAGAAAAATATTTTATATGTGCATATATATCAAATGATTTACCTTGTATTAATGCTGCATAGCCAAAACATCATTGTTTATAACAGCCTGACAAACAGGATCTTTTGTTATTATATTTTTGAGACTATAACGCTCTTTATCGCTGATGAATTTAGCCCATAAAGATAGTAGCTCACGCTGCACATACCCACTAGGGTGCGTCTCAAGAGTCAATCGGATATCATCCAATGACTCCTTACTCAGTCCACCCTTAATGAAGTCTATCTTATCATCTCGATTTATGGATGAATATCCTATTGATTTACAACGGGTATCACATGTCCATCGAGCACATTTGTAGCAACTATTTAATCTTTTTCCTCTTCGCTTCTTTGTAAAAGTACTATTACCTAAGCCAGGCTTGTGCTTAGAAAATGAATCTGGTAATTCACCAGCTAATCGAACTTGTGCTTCGATCAACCAGCGAACATCTTCTGGGATGCCATGATCCATCAGCAACCTCAATCATTCGAGCCTAATTCGATAAATTTTTCTCAAATCATTTACTGGAAGATTGAAATAATATTTGCGAATATTTGAAAGTATGATATCCATTTTTGATGGATCTAGCCTTCTTCCCAAATGATCTATTTAAATGCATTATTTAACGCGTAACAGAGCGGTGGCTCCCCGTGTCAGTGATATCGATTCCATCAGGAAATAATGGAATAAATTATTGAAAAGATAAGAACAATGAGATAATGCGTCATTACCTTTTTCGATGTAAGGGAAGATTTGGCGAAAAGATTGAGATATTTTCTTGGATATTATACCTAATTTTTCCGGTATACTAAAAATAATAAAGGTATACTGATTTGAACTGTACAAAAATACGTACTGATGAAATGAATACTGTATTGAACCAGAAGTTCATACATATGTACAAGTGAAATATCTTGCTGAACCTAAAGTTCTATAATGATTGGTTAAATTCCAATTCAATAATGAGATTTATTAAGAATGCAAAATGACATTCATTAAATAACCAGAAGATTGTTCAGGTTAACAAGTTATCATTGCTGCTTGTTCTCAAAAGCAAATTAATTATCTCACTAAGAAAATGAATGACTGATTATTTGCTCAAGTAATGATATTACGAGCAAAGTGATAAATGCTAGCATGAATATATCTTAAAGTCATTAATGATTTTACGAATTAGTTGAGATAATAGAATATTATATTGCTAATGGTTTAGCAGATTAAAAGCCTCAAGTTATTTGATATGAGAATAATTTAAATATTTCTCATGCAGCAATATTTTACAAACATGTCAATACTATGAAATAAAGATTTGCTTGTGAAGCTTTATGATTTGTAAAAGTGTGATATGTATAAAATCCACCAAAGCGCACTTAGATATATGATTGAGATTATATCTCTAAAAGAATGACATGTGTTATGGCATTTTAGCCGATTGATAATATTTGAGAACATTATGAGGAAAACACGCCTAAAGTGTAATTATGCCTGAAGCATAATGACTATCGATTCCAAAAATAAATATCTCTTGAATGATTGAAATGATCCCTTTGAGGCTAAATACTCATAGTGAGTAAAAGGGACATAGTTAAATGATGAGATATTCAGGTACCTAATGAAAGAACATATAAAGAGATCTCTCTATGTTATATTGAGTTGAAATGGAATCGATAAATAAGTCGACTGCATACATAAACAACTATCTTATGAAAATGAGGTTGATGAAATTATAATACTTTGGTCAAGTATATAACCCCAATGTAGGGATTATTGTTCAAGAACCTGAAGTCCAAATGCTTAAATGTGTAAAGCCAGTAATTATATGTACAAATGAAAAATATTATACAGTCGTAAAAGACGACTCGTTGCGCGCAAAATTTTTCATTAAACTGGCATGACATATGGTGGATAGACTATAGTCTAAATCACTAGCTTGAGCTCTTTGATATACCAATAAGTGAGATCAAAATGTATGATTCTCATCTCGGTACTTTGAGAGTATTCTTTGATGTACCAGTTGATCGCGGTACGTTGGGATTTCAAGTAAAATGATTGTAGATTATATGTCGAAATTGATATATATTTCAAAGATTGATTATACAAATCAGAAATTGTGGTTTATGAGATGCAAGAACATACATGTATAATCAATGAAAGATTCAATATACCCAGATTAGTATCATTATAGGATGATACAAATGACTCCATGATATAATATGTTGAAAGTGAAATTGGAGTGTATTATTTATGACATCTGGGAAATTGATTATTCACTAGAAGTGAATATGAAAATGAATATGTTTAATTATTCACTAGAAGTGAATTCTAGATTTAATTATTCGCCAGAAGTGAATTCTAAATTTGATTATTCACCAGAAGTAAAAGATGCAATCAATAAATTAGTACAACATTGCTTAATATAGCATGTTATGACATCATGAGCTACGAACAATTTATATAAAGCTCATCATAAATTATATGATTGCGCCAATATACTTGTGATATTCCATGAAAGGAATAAATACGCGTTGCACTCTTTTTCCCTTAGCTGAGGTTTTGTCCCACATGGTTTTCCTAGCAAGGTTTTCAATGAGACAACAGTTAATGCGTATTGATGAAAATTAATGAGAATAATGTACTATTTTTCCCTTCGCTGAGGTTTTGTCCCACAGGGTTTTCCTAGCAAGGTTTTTGAGGCATCATCATAGCTATCAACTGGCTATAATTCAGCAACACATTGTTATACTGGAATGATATCAACAAATGAAGAAAATCATACACATCTTATGAAGAATGTTATGATATCGGCTACACACAAAAAGATTTTCATATATACATATTCCAGACGAAAGATGATATCATTATTCAAAAGGTTCATGAATACTTGATTACACACTTCAGGGGGAGAATCATGTTGTACTCTTTTTCCTTAATCCAGGTTTTGTCTTACTAGGTTTTCCTGACAAGGTTCTAACGAGGCAGCGGCAGTACTCTTTTTCCTTCGTTCAGATTTTGTCCCATTGGGTTTTACTGACAAGGTTTTAACGAGACAGTACAAAAGTACTAAAGCACTGAAGCACTTCAGAAATTCAAAATTCAGTACATGATTTGTACTACTTATCATTGATGTCATTTTAGATATTAGACTTAATGATTAATGATGACCAACATCAGGGGGAGCAGCTGTACTCTTTTTCCTTCGCTCAAGTTTTATCCCACTGAGTTTTCTTAGCAAGGTTTTAACGAGGCAGACAATTGAGCAAGCGAGTAATATGTCATTGAAGGGAGAGTGTTATAAAATATTATTAGAAATTAGGTAAAATTAGGTTCTGAATGAAAAATTACTCTTATGCCCCTGTAAAATTTACATATTACGATTGTGCCATTATCCACCCCTATAAATAGGGGCCTATATTCATTTTCTAATTTACACTTCTTGGAATTGGAATGAAGAATTCTCTCAATTCTCTCCATCTCTCTCTCTCTCTAATTCTTGTTAAGTTTTTGATAGTTTTACAACAAAAACAAAAGTATTTTGGAAAAAAAAAAAAATCGAACAAACATAACTTTCCAGAACAAGCAACAGTGTGCCGCTCGCCGAAGAAAACCAAAACTCAAAAACCTAAGCAAAGATCTAATTTCTATTCTGATACCATCTGAAACTAAATGGGATTGATATATTTTTTTAATAATTTTTAATTTTAATAATTGTGCAAAGATTATATATTATAATAATTTCTTGATTTTTAATGTTGTTCCATTGTTGTATATTTGACGAGTTATGATTAAACACATATTTATAGTTTATTGTGATTTTTGAACGAAAATTAAGAAAAAGTTAAATATGTGAGGCAAATGTAGAAATTATAATAAATATATTAATATCTTGAACAAGCATCAATATTTCTACTCATAATATTACATCTAACGTGATATACAATTAAAAAACTACAAAATTTGCATTTATCATTCAATGAAGTTTTGGATAATTTGGATAATTCATGTTGTTTTAAATTTTAATAATTGTTGTAATAAAAAATTAATTTTGTATTTTTTGTTTTTGTGTTGATTATGTATAATCACTAAGCACTGGTGAAAATCTATATCTATACTATATATAAAAGTAGAATAGTTTGACAGAATTTAATTATTAAATTCTTTATATTTGAGTATGATGTTATTGTTATTTATATATTTTGGTATGTAATTATTATTTTATTATTATTAACATTAATATTGAATGAGTTCAATCAAAAATTTTAGTAATCAGTATTAAAATTATTATTTAATTATTGATTTTTTATTTATTTGTTGTTCTTAATATTATAAATCCTATGTGTAGCCATCAATAATTAAATTGTGTTTTAATTATTAATGGTCAAATCATTTGTTATCTTTAATATTACAAATCATATTTTCTAAAATATATATTATTATTAAGTATTTTAATAAATTAAGCCTTTGTTCAGCGATTATATTTTTGTTTCAAGATAAAATGTGTGGTTGAAAAATAGTTTTGAAAAAAATATGTAGTTAAAAAGTGTGATGAAAAAATGTGCTGCTTATAAATAATTTATAGAAAAAGTTATTGAACAAAAGTTAATATTGAAGATTTAATGCTTTGATTTTTTTTTAGTTAATAATATTAATAGAATGATTAATATTTTTTAATCATTTTTAATTTTAATAAAGTTTTAAAGATTATAGGGTATGATTTTTGGTATAATTTCGTAATCTCCAACTTTACTCGGTTGTCATATCATGATAATCGCTAGATTTTCAAATTTATTATTTTGACTACTTATTTTTTAAATAAAATTTTATTGGTTAAATTCAAATATTTTGACTATTTCTTTTTTAATTATTGTGATTAATGTTTTTGAATGAAAATTAAAAAGTACGTTAAATACAGAGGCAAATGTAGAAATTATTTCTTTTTTAATTATTCGTACACATAATATTATATCAAATATGATATTTCATTAAAAAACTATTAACTTTACATATTTAAGGAAGTTATTAATAATTCATAAAAAAATTTGTAATCAATAATAATTTATTATTTAAATATATGAATTAACGTTTACTATTTAAAGAATTTTTTTAATAATTTGAATTACTTATATTATTTTTTAAATTCTAATAATTATTGCGGATAATAACTTTCGTGCATCGTACATGTGAAATACTAGTTGTTACTGATAGTTCAAAATTCCAATAATGATCTTTTTACGTTGCTCATGCAAATTGAGTACAACTGAATTTTGATCGCTGAATTCTAAATAGAGATGGCCAAAAAATCCGATCTGCCCCGAACCCGATGGATACCCGATCCGAACGGAGCAGAAATTTCGTGATCCGTGGATCGACGGGGCAAATCGGATCAGCTAAATCCGATCCGCGACGGATCTCGGGGCGGATCAGATATATAGAGATCCGATACGCCCCGATCCGTTACTGTTAAAAAAAAAAAAAAAACCGGAAAGAATCTGATGATATATCATATATGTGTATATGACTGTCGAGAGAGAGAGAGAGAGAGAACAAAACGAAAGCTCAAGTCCTCAGACCTCACTCCTCGACCTCAACAGTGAACCCTAGCCTCAATTTCTTCACCTCAGGTCTCGGCTCTCCGTCTCCGTCCTCTCCAACTTCTCCCATCTCCACCGGACCACCTCCATCCTCGCTGCGTCGCACTCCAGTCCGCCACGCACGGCGACAGCAAGCTACAGGCGCAGCGTCCGTCACCAGGCACGCAGGCGCAGCGTCCGTCACCTCCAGTCTTTTTCTTTGTCTCTTTGAACTCATTACTCATATTTGTATTACATAAACCGATTTATGTGCTTGATTTAATGTGTAGATTTTTCAAACTTTGTCTAAAGTTGAGGTTTTGAGATTTGTAGTTTTAGATTTGTGGATATTTATTTGAGTTGATAAATGGTAGTGGTTATGTCTAGTATCCTAAAATAGCTATACATGAGGATATTGAGTTGGGGTAATACCGGAATAAACCTGGGGAAGGAAGAAGATGACCAATTTTATAGCAGAAATTTAAATTGAAAGGGATGGCATCATCTGAATATTGGGCTTGCTTGAGTAATATGTTGACTTATTTAATGTTTTTGTTATTTTGCCTCTTAAATGTTGACTTATATTATCATATGAAATGGAAATGTGTTGAATTACAATATTAGTTCACTAGTCATGTAAATTGAAATTTTAAATGCTATCTTGTGATCAACATCAAATTTAATTTTGTAATGAATGCTTTGCTTTTGCCTTTTGTTCTTTTATGCTCTTATCATGTTCATTTTAAGATACTTGTGAAGACATGTTATTTCATGCTTTGAGTTCTATTGTTCTAAGTTGTCTACTGTTTAATTTATTGTGTTACAATTAATTGCTTTTGTAATGCTTCATTTTCAGAACTTGAGAATCATATTCTTGATCTCCAAGTGATGACAAGTGTCTTGAATGTTATCGATTGTAGATGTAATCAAAGACTTATTTTTGTTGTAGATGTCAGAATCTCAAAGTAAACAACGTACAAGTGTTGGTAGTAGTACGAGACAAGTACCAACTAATGACCATAATAACAATGCTGATCAGCCCCCACAAGAATCTCCAGTAGAAGTAGATGCACTCCAAGATCCAATTGAGCTTAGTGAAGGGGAGCAGAATAGCAATGAACGTGTTGGTGCGAAGCGAAAGTCGAGATTTCATTCATTGGTATGGAAAGATTTTGAGAGAGTGAAAATAGGAGAAGTTTGGAAGTTGGCTAAAGAAATAAGCGTGAGATTACATGTTTTCTTTACGGTGACTGAATTGTTTTCTGGCACTTCTTATCCAACTGCTAATACGTTTTTCCCAAATATTTGTGCAATAAAGTTATCGTTGTATGAGTGGCTTGAATCCCCTTATGAGGTGATTCAAATGATGGCTAGTAGTATGATTGATAAGTTTAAAAAATATTGGAGTGATATTCATGGAATTTTGGCGTTGGCGATGGTGTTGGATCCCAGGTATAAGATGAAGTTAGTAGAGTATTATTACCCTCTAATTTTTAAAGAAGATTCTGCACATGAGATTGAAAAACTTTGCGACCTTTGTCAAAGGTTGGTGCAAGAGTATGATGGATTACAAAATTCTAGTGGCATTGTTTCTAATTCTTCTAGTCATTATCAGTCTGAGTTGTCTACTAGTATAACAGAGAATCTGTTGGCGGGATTTTATGAATTTGTTTCTACTACCTCCTCTTCTTGTAACGTGAAAACCGAACTTGATAATTTTTTGGAAGAACCAATAATGCCTCGGTCAAGTGATTTTGACATTTTAGTATGGTGGAAAGTAAATGGAATCAAATATCCAACGTTGTCTAAAGTTGCACGGGACGTGTTGGCCATTCCAGTGTCTACTGTTGCATCTGAATCCGCTTTCAGTACTAGTGGTAGGTTTGTGAGTCCACATAGAAACAGAATTCATTCCAAAACCTTGGAGGCATTGATGTGTACTCAGGATTGGTTATGGGCTGAGATTCACAGTAAGACATTTCATTTACATTTGATTTGGCATTTTAAGTTTTTAACTCTTAAGTTAATGTATGTTATAGCTAATTATTTATGTTTTTATGATAGAAAATTCAACTCCTTCTCAATATGTCGGATGTTGCACAAGGTTTAGTGACGAAGAAATCGAGGAAGTAAGTGTAATGTCCATTTCCTATCATTTAAAAAATCAATTTAAATAATGTTATGTGATTTATATCTATTTTCTTATTTCAGGAATCGTCTTCTGTCATATCTAGCTCAAACATGAACACTCTTGATTCTTGAGCTTATTAGTCGCCCGATTACCACCTTAGAGTGAGAAAACGAAGTGGAACTTGATGATGCAAAAACTTCTTATGTTTTGTACTTTTATTGTGAAATATTTGTGTTTTCTCTAGGCATATTTACATTTTCTGCTATGAATATGTTATCTTTTGTTTTGTTAAAGTGATGTTTCAACATATTCAGTTTTGTTAAATTGTGGATGAATCATGTGATGGTGATTGTTGAAAGTTGAATGTGCAAATTGCAATGATATTAATTGAATAATTGTTGAACGTGGATTAGTAATAGTATGTTGAAGAAATGAATATGTTGTATGCATTGTCAAACAAATAAAAAACAGGTTACAGGTGCTATTGCAGGAAAGAGGTGCTATTGCAGGAAAAAAAAAAATTGCGGATCAAATTGGCGGATGGGGACGTGATCCGCCCCGATCCGCCCCGAACGCGACGGATCGGATCTGTGTAATTTTTAACGGGGCGGATTCGGATCAGGGCGATCCGTCCCGAATCCGCCCCGTTGCCAACTCTAATTCTAAAACAATTTTTCCCTTTTATTATTGCCTTTAAAGGTTTGAAAGCAACTGCAGAGCAAAAATTTTTTTCCCGATCCAATTATGACGTTGGAATAAAATAAGTGTCATTCCGTCCTCCTGCTTTTTGGTCCATAACAGAGTGCATTATTTGTTTTTTGCTTTTACAATGTATATATATGTGACGTAGAATTACTGAATTAGTGACATCACTTATTCCGCATTAAGAATTGTGTATTTACTTCGATCCTAATTGTGTTAAAAGTTGTCTAATTTTATACCAATGAAAACTAAAAAAATTTTCAAATAAATTTAACGTTCAATTCCCAATGCACTAGCTATTTTTCAAAATCATTGGTTTACTGGTGAATAAGGTTAGTAATATATTTACTTATTTAAATTTCGTATAAATTATTTAATTATTTATTATGTAATTAATAATTTTCTAAAATTACCTCATTATTTTTAAAAAATAATTTATTTAATAATTGTGTTGCATTAAAACAATTTTCAAGTTATTGAATCTGTAGCGCTCCGAGTTCCGTATACCCGGTTCACCACTTAAATCGTCTGATCTAACTTTTCAATTAATATTTTTTCGGAAGAAATAATTGAAATTCATTTTTGGCAACATTGAATAAACTGTAATGATCGATAAAATTGTAAACATTTATGAAACCATATGAAATAGTAAATCGAACCATTAATATTGTAAATAAATTGACAATATCATAATTTCTCAAATAACTGAAGTTCTCAAATTATTCAATATTTGGAAAATACGGAAAATCATTAAAGTCAAACTTTCATCCATTTAACGTTTATTGCCACCATCATTCATCGCTTGCCACCGTCTCCGAAATCTGCAAAATTTGTTAATAATAGACATGAGCATTTCATAGAAATACTCAGTAGACTCATCGTCAATTAATTAATCTACAATATAATTGAACACATAAATGCAGGCTCTTTAGAAACATAGGGTTGGGTAGTCTCTTCTTGTGCATTAAAGCACAGGGCTTCTCTTGAAAAATCATATACTCTTTAAAAACATTGTATGGGGTAGCGGATTGGGCTCCCTCAAGGGGCATTTTCCCAATCTTGCCCGCATACTCATTCTGTAACGACCCGGCTCCCTCGCTGGGGCCTTCTCCGAGTCATACTCATTCTCTTTCTACTTTTGTAGCGTTCCTTTTCCACAAAGGGAATACATTCTCATTTAGCGGATTGGGCTCCCTCAAAGGGGCCTTTTCCCAATATTGCCCGCATACTCATAGTCTTTCCACTTTTGTAGCGTTCCCGTTCCTCAAGGGATACGGCCCTCTACTCATGGTCTTTCCAAGTTTTCTTTTCAATAAAACGACTTTCATAAGTCACATAACATTCTCATTTCTTTTCATAAAAATGACTTTCACATAAGTCTCATAACATTCTCATGCAATCATAATTTAAATCAATTAATAGGGGCGAGTTTACCCATTGTTCTTTCCATGAAAATACATTTCCATTTCCTTTCATAAAAATAACTTTTCACAAATCACATGACATTCACATGCAATTATAATTCAAATAAATTAATAGGTGCGAGTCTACACATTGGTCTTTCCACGAAAAATACATTCTCATTTCTTCTCATAAAATGACTTTCACAAGTAACATGACATTCACATGCAATTATAATTTAAATAAATTAATAAGGAGAGTCTACACTAAATCCGACGAGTGCAAAGTTGAGCGGGAAATGACTTTCATTCTTTAATTCTCCATACGCTTCGTCTAGCCCATAATTTAGCCTTTAGAATTTATAGTTTGAAAATGAAATTTTATACTTTGAGGACTGAAATTGATGTTTTGAAAGTTTAGGGACCAAAATGAATACTTTTAAAACTTGGGTTTAAAATCAAATGGATTAAATCAGCAAGGACTGAAATGATAAGTTTGAAGCTAAAAGGGCTGGAAAAACTCATTTAAAACTTAAGGGACTGATTTTGATGATTT
The DNA here is from genome assembly GCA_963555705.1 of Ligustrum vulgare. NCBI lineage: Eukaryota > Viridiplantae > Streptophyta > Magnoliopsida > Lamiales > Oleaceae > Ligustrum > Ligustrum vulgare. Next base: position 15,497,120 of record OY743188.1, on the reverse strand, counting down.
GAAACCAAAAGGGACTGAATTGAAATAATTTGGAACATGGGGACTAAATTTGCAATTTCTGAAAAATCAAATAAAATCAGGTTTATCTTCTCTTTCTTCCCATTATTCAGACGAGAGAGAGAGAAAGGACGCGAGAGGGAAGGAGGCGCACTGACTCGCCAAGGTTCGACCCTTCAGCCGACGAGTTGCCGGCGAAATATCGGCGCAGATCAGCAGCGAGCAACTGCAAGGTAGGGTTGAGATTTTGAGAGGATTAGGTGCAGTTTTGGGTGCGAGAAAACGGCGTGAAACCGAAGCTAAAATTCGCGGTTCTTCCGGTGGAAATCATGCCAGAGCTAGGTCGAATCAAAGTAAGGTTCTGGGCTTCGATTCTTCTCAGTTTTGGGTTTTTAATTTGGGTTTTGTTGACTTTGGACAGTAGGCGATTTGGGAAAAGGGGTGGTGTTCGATGCAGTGGTTTGGCCGTGTGTTTGGTGATAACAGTTGAGGGGTGGTGAGATTTACATAGTGGTGCAGGTGGTTAGGTGGTGGCTCCTTGACGGATTAGTGGTTGTTCCGGCAGTGGTGGTGGAATGGCCAGCTTGATGGCCGATTGCATTGGAGTTGGGGAAATGGTGTTGATTGATGATGATGCTAATTGTTTGATGCAGACGGTGGTTGTGTTGGACTTGTGGCGTGGTGGTGAGAGTAAACGAGGTTGCTGGGAATTTGGGTTGGTTTGGCAGTGATGGAACTGCAGGTGATTTGGGACGAGGCTGCAGTGTTTGATGAATTGAGACTTGATCAGGCAGTGGTGGTATTGTGGCTGGATGGCAAATGGTTTTTCTGGAATTGAAAATGGATGAAGCTTAAATGGCTGCGAAGGGGTTATGGTGTATTGATGAGTGCAGACGGGGAGGCTGGAAATGGAGCCGTTAAAGGTGACAGGGATTTGGAACGGTCATGTGGAAAAGAAAATGTGTGGGCGTGAGGTGATGATGGTGTTTTGTGGAATCTAGGTAGGTGGGGTTGGATTAGGTGATTAAATATAATTTTGGTTAATACACGTATTTAAAACATATATATTTTGGACTGAAAATAAATTTGAGAATAAATAAATTTTGAGATAAAATTAAATTACGTATTTTGGACTTAAAATAATTTAATAAGGAACATTGGGATATTTTACTGAATTTGGAATTAAAATGATTTTGACAATAATAATTTGAATAAATAATTAAAATAATATAATTTTATAAATTCGGACATTTAATTTAAAATCGAACAAACTCGATATTTCTTGACTTTGGCTAGACGAACACGTCGCGGCGTTAACTTCAAAATAATATGTAAGATAGTAGTGACACGATTTTCTAAATATTAAAATAATTATTAAATGCGTAAAAATTCTTGGTCGCTACAGAATCAGTGTAACATGGATTAACCATTTATAATTAATTAAATTCATCTTTATATGAGTAAATCATATGACGTTCCACATTTACACTTTATGTGCATAGTACTTTGATAATGATGATCCAGTATACACATGTGAATATCGTGGTGCGAAGTTCTAGTACGAGAAAAGAGTTGAGAAATAGTATAACACAATTTATCGAGTGTGGTTGATGACACATCTTACCTACAAGGTCGAGCTATTCTTGTACCAACTCTTGACGTTGTAGATTCAGTTAATGAATTATGATTTCGCGTATACAGTTTGATACGAGGACGGAGGACATATTTGAGCAATGATGCAACATGCAAATTTGACAGTAATGTTGATTTAGTTCAAGATCTTCGCACCCTAGAATTTTTGAATGGAATCAGAAGTTACTAATCATATGTTGACGTTGAAGGTTTGAATCCTTGTCATACTGCTAAGAAATATCGATTATTCAGTTTGATTGTACAATGGTACTAGACTTCTAATTACCAGACTAAGAAACCATATGATTAAGGTGAAAAGGAAATAATGTTGGAAATAAAGTTTTTATTCCACGTATATCCCTTACTCTGTCAGACACGGGATTGTATTTAGATTCCAACGAAAACAAGATCCATTAATTATATCATATGCGATGATCATAAACAAAAGTCAAGACCAATCATTTTCACATGTTGGACTATACTTGAAGAAATCAGTAATTTGTCATGGACAGCTATACGTTGCATTTCAAAGGTCACAAATCATAACGATTTAAAGATCATGATTTGTGATAAAGATGATGCAGATGTCAAACAACTGCAAACATGGGCGGATGTATGTGAGGTCAGTACTGGGCTGAAGCCCAGTACTTTTCAAGGTCAGATGGCAAAAAAAATAGAAAATAAAGGGATTAGTTCGGCCCGAAATATTCTTCAGCTCGAACCACTTTAAATTCTTAACCCAACAACCAAAAGGCCCATTTCCTCCCAATTATAATACCCCCAACCCGACACTGCTACAAGAAGGGAAGGGGAGGGAGGTGTTTTTTTGAGACTTGCTGAAACTATTGTTTTTTTTTTTTTTCATCCTTATTTTGAAATGTGGGAGTGTGATCTTAGCTTATCTAAAAATGTGATTTGTGGAGATTACTGAAAAAAGATATAAAAGTAAAAAATTATGATTTTAGAATGTTAATTTGCTTTAGATTATCGGACTTATGCTGTGATTTAGCTTTAGATTTTAGAGTGTGATTTTTAGGCTTGGAATGTGAATAACTTTGAATGTGATCTTAAGCTTAGAAAATTATTTCATGCCTCAATTTATGAAGTTAGTATCAAGTCCCAAAAATCGCTGCTACAACACCGCACCCCCACCCCCCCCCCAAACAAAAAGATGAAAATCAGCTCGGTTCAACATAAAATCCTGAATCCGCCACTGACTGCAGATGTTGTTTTCAAAGAAGTATTTCGAAATTTACAATGAATTTTGTTATTGATTGTCTATTAATTTCTTCATATTATTTCCTTTAATATATATAAGTTCAATTTTTATTTTATTTCTTAATTTCTCACATTTTTATTAAATAATTAATATATTTATTTAGTTATTCAATAATTAATAATTACAATTTTTGTTTCTTGCACCGCACGGGTGCAAATACTAATTATAGAAAATATTGAGAAATGGTTTTAATCGAAAGTATACATTGTGTATAAATTTTACTTGACCATGAGAGAAATAATTACAAAATTAAATCTGAAAAAAAAAAAAAATGTAATACTCATACATTAATTAAGTATGGATGGATGCATGAATGATTAAAGTTGAGATTTGCATGCATATATACATGATTAAAGTAGAATCGGTGTTTGTTTATTATATAACAATAATAAAGCGTGATTGCGTGACCATTAGTCATTGATATTGGCAACTTTTCTTTTTCTCTTTATCTCACGATGAAGCTTCATTTCTTTCTATGTTCATTTACTTTACTAGATCTGCTCCTGCCGTTTCAAAAATAACTATTGTATAAATATTGAAAAAAAAAAAAAAAAAAAACCTCTCCTACCCCGCCATGGTCACACAGGGGAGCCCCCTGTAACCCCCACGTGTCTTGACGGGTACTCCTCCTGTCAGATATAGGAAAAGAAACCTGTATATAAATATCGTGTTAGAGCTTATTTGGTAAAGTTAGAATTTTCAAGATTTTTCTCAAATTTATTTTTTAACCACATTTTTTATGGGATTCATCATTTTTCACACTTTTCAATTACTTTTCAATCACATATTTTATCAAAAATTCAAAATTCATCAAAAAAAATTTTACACCAAACAGACTCAGTCTCCATTACATAACTACATAAGTTTGATACAACTTGCTTTTTTAGACATATACAAAATGACTTCACCCAATTTCAAACAACGTCAACAATTCATTTTCACTGTTTCACACGAAGGAAAAATGTGGAACAATATATATATATATGATCATTATTGATTTTGTTCGCCGACAGTTCAATTCTTATCCGAAATTTTGCATCCACAATTCATGGCGTTTGTCATGTATTGAGTTACTGTACTAAAGTCAGGAAATATAAGTATATAACAGTGGACATCAATTAATTTCTCTGAAATATTCCCTTTTTGTGACTGCTGATTTTTTTATTTTTTAAATAAGTGATATGCTTATATTAATCTATCATTGGTGTTACACTCATGCGATGCACAATCATTTGTTACTCGCATATATTGAATTTTATATGTTAACATATGAAATAAATATATTGAATTAAAAACGAGAAATGAAAGAAGACAATTAATTACAAATGTACATTGCACATACCTTAATTTTTATTTTTTTTATTTTTTTACGGTTCGTATGTTTATCGCTTCAGGAATTTCTTTAAATATTGTAATTTGAATTGATTTAAACTTTAAAATGGAAAAGAAAAATTACATTTAATTAGAATTTTTAATAAGTGAAAAAATAGATATATCTGTGATATACGCTCAGAATTTTATTAAAACGAAAAGTAAAAAAAAAAAATGGATTGATGAACGTTCTTATTTTATCCTCATTTATTTTCTATTTTTAAATAAAAATATTTATGTGATAATGACAAAATTTTATTTATTTATTTTTTTTACGAATTTTTTAAAAAAAATTGTAATTGATTTTCAAGATGGGAAGACGGATCAAGAAATTTCGGGACCTGAAAAATGAAGCTATTTAAAAATCTGCATTCAATTGGATTATTTTAAATCCAAATTTTGCCCAAAATGAATAATAAAAAGAGAATTAATGCTGCTACTAATTATCATTTTAGAAAATGTGTTTTAGACAGGAAAATTTGTCAATACCTGTTTTTGGGAAGTATTATCCCTTTATGTATTACGTTTTTCTCTCGTGAGCATATTTAGTACTTGTTTGAGCCCTCATTATCTAAAAAATGAGTTTAATAATAATGATTTTGTGAAAAATATATACTTAAGCATCTGCTTGAGATTCATTCTTTCAAATAATGTATTTCGTAATAGTAAATTTTGGAACAATGAGCTGTTAAAAATTATGAATTTTTTTTTTTTTAAATTTATATGTAGATTGTTTTGCCTCTGTTTGGCAAATATGTTTTTCAAAATATTATTTCAAGATTATCACAAATAATTTATCACTATCCGAATAGTACTATTAGAATTGGTACTAACTATCTTATTATAATATTTGATATTTAAATTTATTAAACAAATATTTCATTACATATTTATTTTAACATTACAAATTAAATACATATGGTCATATATTTAAATGAATGTAGCAAATTAAGCAACATGAAATGTTAGTTTTGATTAAATTTTAATGAATGTATATCGCAAATACATTTACTTCATATACTAAGAAAGTATTTATACATCTTGATTCATAAAAGTGTCGCAATTGTTTAGCCCACAAGATATAATACTTTTTTACTTACCCAGATGGAATTGATTTTTCAAGTATCAATTTTTCTGAACATTCATTCTCAGTCACACATTTTTAAAAAAATTAATTTTTTCAATTTTTTATACTACTTTTTAACTATACATTCTAAAAAATCATTTTTTTCTCACAAAACACAATTCTAAAAAAATCAAAGTCAAATAGTTAGAATAATAATTTGAAAATCTTGCAAATATTGTGATACGACAACTGAGTAACGTTGAAGATCACGAAATTATACGAAAAATTTTGTACCATATAATATTTAAAAAATTATTAAACTTAAGAATGATTAAAAAATGTTAATCATTTTATTGATATTATTAACTAAAAAGAAATCAAAGCATTAATTATTTAATATTATTCTTCATTCAATAACTTTTTCTAAAAATTATTTATAAGCAGCGCATTTTTTCAACCATATATATATTTCAGAAAATATGATTTTTAATATTAAAAATAATAAATTATTTGACCATTAATAATTAAAATTCAATTTTTATTTGATTGTTACACATAATATTGAGAAAAAACAAATAAAAAAATTAATAATTAAATGATTATTTTAATACTGATTTTGCATTAACATTTGACATACATCTATTTTGCATTTACATTAATCCAGTTTGCATTCGCATTGTTTAATTTTATGATAACTTACTATTTATAGAAATAGAAATGAGCAGGAAAATGTTTTTAGGAATTATTCAACTTTTATATATCACTAGTAATCGAACACATGCGATGCACGGATGATATAATTAACAATTTATTGAATATAAGTTGTAAAAGTACAATGTCAGACATAAATTGTGCATTCATATATAATGAAAAATACTCAAAAAAGTAGAACATAAAATTGTGACTTGCATACTTCTTTTAACAGTTAATTGTTCATTCTCTAATTTTTTAATCTATTTAGGCGAAGTAAGATATGGACATATGACTTATTCTATACTTTACAATTTTGATTTGATGACTGAAGTCGAGCTTACAGTTTTTTTATTTCTAAAAGTTGAAATGTTTACAGTTTTTAAATCGTAAAATAAAATAAATAGACTAATAGACATTTATAGAATTAATTTATCGATTCCTCGTATTGTAATATACGAATTTTTACTAACTATCTTAATGAAATAATTGATATTTAAATATATTAAACAAATATTTCATTTAATTACATGTAAAAGAACAAACACATTACGAACAAAATTTACTAAACATTTTAAAAAATAAAAAATTGCTCAAATTTAAATTAAATGTTGCAATTTGTTAAACTTACACATGACAAACTTATACACAGTCCTATATTTAAATGAAAGTAACAAATAAATAATATGAAATACAAATTTTAATTAAATTTTATTGAATGAATATTACAAACATAATTAACTTTATATACAAAAAATCATCTATACATCACAATTTATAAATGAGATTTAACCTACAAGACATAAGATTTTACCACTTATTCGTATAGAATTGATTCTTTGAAAATAATTTTTTCATTCTCAACCACACAATTTTTAAAACTCATTTTCCACAATTGCACGTACGATTTTTGTGCATACTAAATAAGTTTGTTGACCATATTCTATTTTTAAATAGAATGATTTTGTCAACACCTTCTATTTTACAAATTGAACCAATGAGTTTATCGGAATCTAAAGTTCCGAAAAATTAAATGATTTAATTGAATTTATTTAGAAAGATCGAATATTTATTATTTCTTTCAATTTGATAAGAAAATATTCAAAATTAATTATTTTGGTCAATTGAATTTAGGTAAGAAATTATATGTATCATTTTAGGATTTAAATGATATAAATTAAAAATATTAGATGTTGAAAAAGGTCAAAAATATAGGTAAAAATTTTAAATTTAGTATTTAAAACGATTTTACAAATAATATGTTTAGAGTTTGCTCTCATTTCTTAGTTTGTATTAAATTCCTCGTTGAGATATTGAATTTGACACCCATATTGCATATTTTTCGACTTCAAAATAATGCAATAATTATCAAAAGAAAAAAATCTATAATTTGACTTTTTATAGATATTTTTTTTTCACAAATCCATAAATCATTTATTACATGCACTAATTTAACTTTTCTAATTCATGTATTAAAATAAATTGAAAAAATAAGAAATTTTCTAAAGTGACATGTAAAAATGGGCGGAAAATTATGTGCATAAAATGGTGACGGTTATATATATATATATATAAAGATTAGTTACTACAAAAATTCACTTTTAACAACTAAAATTTCAATGCAATAGGTCTATTGTCAATTAAAATTTACAAATGATCAATAGGGAAATTTTTTAAAGTTAATCAAATTCATGTGCGAGGTCACGATAAGTTAATGAGCAGTTGTAACATAGGGAAGAGATGACACAACCAGTAATGTGCATAAATAGGGAACATATGAAGATTGACGCACGATCATTTTCTTTTCCAATTTTGTTACATGTACATAATGATTTAATTGTACGTTTGGATAAAAATGTCTTTAATCAAATAATAATAATAATAAATCCTCATCTTAATGACTTTATGAACGTGTAAAACGAGGCTAGATAGATATATTGTAATTTTCTTGAAATAGTATTTTTTCAATTCAGAGGATTATAATTTTCTTGAAATAGTATTTCCACAATTCGAAATTTTACTATGAAATGGACAAAACTCTCAAATCGAACCGAACCGAACCAAGCAATTCGATTCTTCTTAGGTTAAATACAAAAATGGGTATTAGAATTGAGAACTGACGGCTTCGATTGGATTCTCGATTCTAGTCCAAACACCGAAGAACTGAATAAGAAACAAATCTTCCTAACTGTAATTCACTATGAAATCATTCATGGGTCATTGAATTAAACAAATCATTCGATCATCGTTATATGGTCCGAATAAGCTATTTAATATTTATAATTTGATACTCAAACTTTGAATTCTTCCGTTTTCATCTATATTCATTAATTTCTTCTAATTTAGTGTTTAATCATTGGATTTTACCTAATAAACAATAAATACACGAGATTAAATAGTAATTAATCAAAAGAACTCTTAAAACGTATTTATTTAAATGCCTAAACAAGTGTAAAGTTAGTAGTGGATTCCATATGCACGTATATGTTCCTTAATTATTTGGTTTAAATTTTCAAAGTACTGGTGTATTGATTGCCTAAATTTGATCCCATTTAAGATAGCTGAAAGAATTCGAATTAGTAATCAAATTTAATTACTCGTTCAAATATAAAAATTGAGGTGACTCGATCAATAACAAAGTTAAATTCTATCTTAGTCAATCATGAATAAGGTCTCACGTGACCCCAATCAATATATTCCAAATGTACCATTGTTCATTCTATCGAGTATAGAAAAACACAAGTTCTAACAATCCAATCTTAACAAAACAATGTATCCTACTTTATCTTGGATTATAAAATATTTATTCTAATCAGTAATCACAGCAGAAATTGTATATTTTTGTACTCTACAACTTAGTATAAAGTATAATTTGAAATGTATCGGGCTTGCTCTGTTGCCCGATGTGAGCGACAATTATGTTGCTCACCTCCAATGAAAAAGTACCAAGTGTCACATTAAAAATTATCCGAATACCTGACGCATTTTCATTTGGACTTGAGTAACATAATAGTACACACTTCAGACAACATAGCATTTTCGTGAAATGTATGTATAAAAATTCGTCCAAACGTGAAAATTGTGAGTTGTGACTCCACTACTTCAGAATAATGATGGGAATCGGGATAGATTGACGAGGACAAAACTTCAGAATAATGGTGGGATAGATCGATGAGGACAAAAGATAAAAAATAGAAAGTACAAAAAAAATTAAAAAAATAAAAATAAGTGACAGGTTAATTTCATTGGCGATCCCTGAAATTTAATCTAAATTATAAAATGGTCACTGAGTTACAAAGTTTGAGCGTCGATCACTAAAGTTACAAACTATTTCACCAGTGTCTAATCCATTAAAGTTCTTGAGTTTTTGGGCAATAATGAATATTTTAATTCTAAGGATAAATCAAATTCAAAACAAAATTATGTTTAAATAATCTTATTAATTCGATAATTAATATATCAATTCTTAAACACAAATTAATGTTTGAAAAATTTTATTAAAAACTTAATATATCAATTTTAAACACAAATTAATGTTTGAATAATTTTATTAGCTGTGCTTAGTTTATTAGGATTATAGAATAAAAAATACAATAATTTTCATTATAAGGATTGTAGAATAAAAAATATTAACTATAGTCAAGAAATTTCAAAAAAAATAACAGAGTGATCACAAGTGAAAGAGTTTGTAACTTCAATGATTGACGTTGAGACTTTCTAAATTCGGTCAATGCTTTCCAATTTCGATTAAATTCAATTACCCATGAATGATTTCATATACTAGGCGTGTGAAATAGCTTGTTCTGATTTGAGTTTCGTTTAGATTAAAAAGAAAAAGAAAATTTTATTACAATATCTCATTTTATTAATTCATTACGCACCTTATTTTTGTACCATCTCGTTTTTGTGAACATTCCATTATTATTGCTAAAAATAAATGGATTTGTTCATTGAAATATAGTTTAAGAAAGAAATGCTAATCGAAAAAAAGCTGTCAATATTAATTTTTCAAGATAACTATAATTAATAAATATAAATGTTTAACATATTATATATTAGAGAAAATAGAAAAATAACAGACTGGGTGTATTTTATTAAAAACTAAGATCTTATATTTAATAATTTATAGATAAAAACCAAGGTTGAGATGTAAGTAATCATTCACATGTAATTATTAATTTAAAATAAAACGTGGATATACAATATAGGACAATTAATGACTAGATAAAATTAGATTTGGATTCTAAAACTTGTTAGGAAATTAAAGAAATAGTATTTGTCATAAAACTAAGCAACGACATCAAAACTTTATACTCCCTCCGTCTCAATTATATAGGTCAATTTGACTTTTTACATAGATTTAAAAAAAAAAAATATCATTGAAAAAGTAATTTTTGTAAATAAAATTTCCAACTTACCCTTATTTAATATCAAAACTATTATTATTGAAAGTAATAAATAGAGGTACATTAGTAAACAGACTAAATAAATATTTTCTAATAAAGAAACAAATCTTTATAATTGGGATAGGAGAAAAAGAAAAGACAGTCAATATAAATGGAATATATAGAGTATATATATATATATAAGTAATACTATGTGAAACTATATAAGTAATACTATATGATTAGATTCATTTAGCTCTAGTTGAAATGAAAATCAAAATTTTAGTATATATTTTAATAAAAATAATAGAATGTGTGGTTGAAAAGTTATAATTTCATAAAATATGTTTTTAGAATAAATTATTAATTTTAATTCAACCAAGCATATGCATAATTATTTGCTCTTGGTAAAGAACGATTTGAAGAAGTTAGAGTTTGTTTGGTAAAGTTAAAAATTTTACCACAACTTTTTAAACTCAATCTTAATCATCTAATTTTAGTCAGTCTATAATTTTTGACTTTTCAAACATTTTTAAATCATATACCCATCCAAAAAAAAAACTACAAAATCAAAAATTTTCACATTACCAAATAGACTCTTAATAAAAATAAAATTTCTCTAACACTGTTACAATTATAAAATTATTATGAATTTGTTTATTTATAATTTTTATATAAAATATGTGATTAGTGAATGAAGAAAGAAAATATGTAATTAAAAGTGATTTGAGAAATCGTATTATTATCAAATCTGGCCTTTAGATACATAATCCGAAGTCTTCAAGTGGGCTCATTAGAACATCTTCAATAAGACAATGTCTGCTATGTGTATGAGGTAAAGACATTGACATTAACATTAAAAAACTTTTCTAATACAATAACGTTCATTGTGCATACGTGATAAATTATTATTAATTTTCAATAAAAAATGAAAGAGAGATAAATGTTTTAATTGAATAAAATTATTAAATTAATGGTACACATTGTGATAAGATTCGAAGCGCAGAAGAAACGCCGGAAAGTTCCGAACTCAGGTTGTGGTTGGACGGATTAATCATGACCCGATATTCATGACGCGATGGCTCGACGATGCGGAATAAAGAACCACGACTTTCGAAACGCCACAAGGATTTGCCCAATCTCCTTGATAAGACTCTAATTTGAACGCCACAAATACTCTCGCGAATATTTGATAAGTTCGATATTTGAACGCCACAAGAAATATTCTTGATAATTTCGAAAAACATAGGAATCCACCTATAACTTTTATTGAATCCTCAATAAAAACTGTTTTTACATCAAAATCAAATCTGAATTACAATGAATAGAAAAAACGTATAAATAAACAAAATAAACCTAGCCGCTAATTGGGCTCAAAATAGAATTCTAATTAAACTTAAATAATTAAAACTGATAAGGAAATAAAAATCTGCGAAATCTGATCCGTTGAGCACTTACGACCGTAAGTGTGTTTCTATTTAAAGTTACGGTCGTGACACTTATACTTACGGCCGTAAATATGAAAATCTTGGAATCCTGCGTTTTCACCCGAGGGGAGGTTACGGCCGTGACATATGTTGGTTACGGCCGTGAAAGCTCTTCTGCATAATTTTTGGTTTTTTTTTTTAACACGGTTTGATCTTCAAAACTCGTCGAACTTGCTGAATTATTGTTTTTGCTTGAATTACTTGAATTTTTCCGTCAAGCTTGCTATGACTCCGATTATCGAGGGTCCGGAACACATCACATTGTCTAGCACAGTGTCTAAAACTAGACATTGTTCTAGACAAATGTTAGCATTAATTATGTCACGTAAATAATTCTTATCATTTGTTAAAAAAATAATTAGACATTGCTGGAGATTTTCTTAGTCATCTTAGTGGGACCCACATCACACAACAATGTAATACTCACTCTATTCCATAAAGATAGACTTACTTCTATTTTCACATGAATTAAGAAAACATAATTAATATATGTTGGAATTATAAATTTACTTATATTTTATCTAATATACCTCTACATTAAATAATAAATTGTTCATATTTATTGATAATATCATAATAATGCATATTAAATATGAATATATTAAAAAATCAAAATATTAATATACTCTCAAAATGAAAAGTGGTCTATTTTTGTGGGACAAACGAAAAAGAAGTACAGGTATACAACACAGAAAGCAGTGTGAAAATACACACACAATACAGGAGAGATTAATATGAGAGAGACAGTATAGTTTGTCGTCTCGCCCCCTGGCCCCTCCACCCCCATCTCTGTCCACCGAATAGCCTTCCTCTTGGGAATCAGTAAAACCCACCTCTCCTTTTACAACATACCGCAAAATTCAATGGGTTTTTCTCTTTTTCTTTAAAAGCACCCCATAATTTTTGTGAACACCTGCAAGAATATTTGAATTTGTGTCTGAGAATATTATTGCATAGAGCATTAGATCCCTTAATGCTTCAGGTATGAGGTAACTTTTTTAACTTCTTGTTGATTCAATTTCTCTTTAAAGATTTAATCTTTTTCGCTCTTTCTGCACCCATTTCTTGAAAATTATGTGTGTGAAGTTCTTTTGAGTGAGCTGCTTAAACCTAATGTATATTTTTTATTATTGCATTTCTTTGAAAGTTATTAAAATATTAAAATTTACGCCTTTTTTCTTGTATGAAAAATCTGAAGATTTTATTTTTTATTTTTTTTTAAACTGTATTTAATACCTAAGTATCTTATTTTGGATAATTTTTTGCTTAGGTTTTGTTTTAAGGTAGCATTGTTTCATTTCTGCACAGATTTCTTGCTCTGTACTTGAAATTTTTATATTCTGTTACTGTCCTCTGAATATGAATTTTTGGAAAGAACTGTTTTTTTAGATTACAGTTAATCTTTCTTAGATGAAGCTGAAATTGCCTAAAGAAGTTAACATTTCCTTTTTATTCATAGAATGTGTTGATTATAAGACCAACTTAAAATTGGGCTCAAATTTTATATGTAAGAATAGATTTTGGTGTATTTGATGGAGCATGACTAGATGAGGAATCTTCTCATGAAAAGGAATTTTAGGTTCAGGTTTTAGAACCCTAATTTTATTCTTTAAGAAAATAGAATTTGCTGTTCAGAAAGTTGATTTAAACCAGATTTTTGTTGTTAGAGACTGAGGTAAGTTAGGTTTTTGGTCTGGATTCTAAATATTCAAATGAAAGCTAAACTGGATAATAATGACATGCAATTTTTGTATCCATCTTCTTGAACTATATACACACATTGTTTTGTAATAAAATGCGAGCTACTTTTGGTAAGTGCAATTCTTATGTTGTGTGGATTTTATGATATTCAAGCCTACTTTTCTTGTATATATAAATATATTGGCTAGAAGATGAATTAAGAGGTTGTTGGAACATGTTACTAGAAATCTTGGTTATTGTTGCAGGTATATGTTTTGGATGTTCGGATGACATAAATGAGAAAGGATTTGAGCGCGAGTGAAACGTGCAAAATTTTTGGGGTACTTACAAAGTTGGATGGCGTAATTCTATATCACAAAATGATATAAGATCGAAAGGCTTTCTGTATCCAAATCCATGTGATTCATTTATAGAAAGCAAGTCCAAGTGATGAGTTCTTTTCCTCGTAATTGTGAAATTGTTGAATTAAAAGACGATCCAAATACATTCCAGCACCATCAAACACTTCGCCAAATAAGAACACAAGACACGGAGCGGAAGCCTCCAATCCTGAAAAAAGGATCCAATAAAACTCCGGAAGATGATATCAACAAGCTCTTTGCGGCAATCGATCTCAGGACATGCAAGAGTCTGGATCTCTCCAACTCGCGAAGAAATTCCTCTAAGAAGCCAATGAAAGTTACTGGGTCTCAGTCACCTGGAATTGGATTTTCCGAGCCCGTGTCTTTGAAACAGGCACTGAGGGGACTGTGCATTTCTCAAGCAGCAGAAATGGCTGCCGTGAGACGGTTATCAATGCCACCGGCATCTCCTAGAATTTCAGAAGCTGGTAAAATTACAAATTTGTACAGGTCTGTTGTAGTTGAACCAGGGGAATCTAGTTTTCCTCGCTCGGTAAGTGGTGTTCCTGTAGTAAAATCAGCAAATCAAAGTGCTCATTCTTCTCCTCGTTTCGGTGTTAAACCAGTATTTAAGGGTGCAGGACCTACTTCTGGTGAATCTGATCTTCCCTTGACTGAAGGTGGGGGAGATGGAATCAGAATATCCCCGGTGCTAGAGGAAAGCAGTGCGTGTTCTTCTGAGAAGCTACCTCGACACCTCCAAGAACCTAAGATGAAGTCAGGAAACAAAACTGCCCATTCTTCTCCTCGTTTTCATACTAAGCTGGAATCTACTTCTGGTGAATCTGGTCGTCCCCTGGCTGAATGCTCAGGCGATAGTGTTGGAAGATACCTTGTGCAAGAAGAAAGCACTACATGTTGTTCTAAGACTCTGCCTCAGAATCAAGAGCCTAAGATGAAGGCAGTAAATCAAAGTGCTCACTCTTCTCATTTTGCTGTAGAATCTTCTTGCAGGCATAATGATTGCGCACCAGTGTCCACAGAAGTTGAAATCCAAGAAATGGATGCAGAACCCTCTCAGGAGGAGAATCATACTTCAATCTCTTCTCTACCTTATTGTAATACTGACGACAATGTCCCAAAGCCAGACAAGAATTTTACTGGATCAAACAAGGTTGTCAGTGGTCCAAGTAAAAGTACCTCCATTAAAGTAGCAAATAAAGCAGTGCCTAAGCCACGAAGGAAAGGAAGGTTGCAGACTCCACCTTTCTCAAGCACAGGGAAAAGCAATAGGGATGTCAAGTCAACAAGAAGCACTTCTCGTGTAGTCAAACCAGCCCTCAGGAACAAGAATCTCATTGTTAAGAAATCAAAGAAGGCGTCAATAGTAGTGGATGGAAGTTCTGCTTCTTATGAAGTAAGCAGTGCTTTGGATCACAATTCTGGCCCACCTATCTGTCAGAGGTGTCAGTGTTCTTTGAATGACACAAAATACAAGTCTCATATGGACCACCCAATAGCTACCGTTGCTGAAGCGAGTACAAGTAGTAGCAAGTATGATGATATTAAATCGGAGTTCATTCCGAATGGCTGTGAGGATAGTGTCACTCCCTTGGCGAAAACTAACATGACCTCAAAAAATAAAGAGAAAGGAGAATTTTCCCAAAGCTCAAAGAGCAGTATCTGTGACTTTAGTAGTAGCACTACTAGTCTTAGTGAAGACAGTCCAAGTGGGTCGAGTTGTGGCAATAGACCGCATATGTCAAAGGATTTGAGATGGGAAGCGATCAACAACATAAGAAAACAATATGGATTCCTAGGATTGCATCACTTCAACTTATTGAAAAAGCTTGGTTCTGGGGATATCGGCACGGTTTATCTGGCTAAACTGGTAGGAACAAACTGCTTATTTGCAATTAAGGTTATGGATAACGAGTTCTTGGCAAGAAGGAAGAAAATGTCCAGGGCACAAACTGAAAGAGAGATTCTGAGAATGCTGGACCATCCATTTCTCCCTACGCTGTATGCCCAGTTTACTTCAGACAATTTATCATGTTTAGTTATGGAGTTCTGTCCAGGTGGAGATTTACACGTCCTCCGCCAGAAGCAGCATGGCCGATATTTTCCTGAACATGCAGCAAGGTATCAAATTGCTTATTGCACCTTGCGTTATTTGCATCAGGAAAAATAATGAACAATAATAATTATAATCTACAGTAAAAGTTATATCTTTAGTTATATGCTTGACAATTGAAATTATTATGTGCAATAGAAATGGTGATCAGTACCTTAAACTTCGTAGAGTGTTGAGTTTTACCTCTGTATTTACTGGCAAGAACCATAAGGGCAAAGGTAAAAGCAAAGATATTTCTTTTTCTGTGTAGGTGCAGACCCGAAAATAAAAGAAATTCTGGTCTGCTTGAGGAACTGATTCGACATGTTTTCTTAGTTGTATTCTTTGCTTACAACTCTTTTGTACCTGCAGATTTTATGTTGCCGAGGTCCTGCTTGCTCTTGAATATTTGCACATGCTTGGCATTGTGTACAGAGATTTGAAACCCGAAAACATTATGGTACGAGAAGATGGTCACATCATGCTAACAGATTTTGATCTGTCACTTAGATGTTCTGTTAACCCGACCCTCCTTAAATCTTCTTCACTGGGAATGGAGCCACCGAGAATATCTGGTCCATGCGCGGGCTCTAATTGTATCGATCCTTTCTGTACTGGACCTTCGTGTCAGGTTTCGTGCTTTAGCCCTAGGATTTTACCAGCCAGTGCAAAGGCAAGGAAGCAAAAAGCTGAAGCTTCTGCACAGGCTAGATTGTTACCGCAGCTCGTGGCCGAGCCGACTGAGGCACGATCCAACTCGTTCGTTGGTACCCATGAGTACTTGGCTCCAGAGATCATTAAAGGAGAAGGCCACGGGAGCGCAGTTGATTGGTGGACATTTGGCGTCTTCCTTTACGAACTTTTGTACGGGAAGACGCCCTTCAGAGGTGCTGGAAACGAAGAGACGTTAGCCAATGTCGTGCTGCAGAGTCTGAAGTTTCCCGACAACCCAATTGTTAGTTTTCAGGCAAGGGATCTCATTAGAGGTCTGCTGGTGAAGGAACCCGAGAACAGGTTGGGGACCGAGACTGGAGCTGCTGAGATCAAGCGACACCCATTCTTCGACGGCCTAAATTGGGCGCTGATACGCTGCGCCGTTCCACCTCAAATTCCCGAGTTGTACTGTACCGGAATTTCCAAAAGAGCGAGTCGGGAGGAGGAAAAGTATCTGGAATATAGTGCTGCAGAAGAGCACTCGCAATTTGAGTTGTTCTAACGAAGAGAAGACATGTTTGTTGGGAAGAAAAATACCGTATGCTTGTAACTACATTCGGCTTATAATGTATATTGTTGAGAGTATTGCCCAAAGTTTCTCTTACTGGGCTTGAGACGGGAAATTTATATGATAGTAGTCCTTGTAGTTGTTAATATTTAACTATTCTTATACTTATTTTATAGGTTAGAATTTAGATGATGCACCAATAATCATTATATTTTTCTTAATCCATCACTACTGCGTTCGGCGGCTAATTAAATCAGTTTAAATTGATATATTTGGATTTTTTAGGTAAAATATGTGGTTGAAAATTGAAGAGGGAAAATATGTATGGTTAAACAGTGATTTGAAAAAGTGTGGAAATTAAAATCTTAATCTTAATTAAACTAAAGCCGCCGAATTACTTCTAAAATATTTATGACTTAACAGTGAACTTAATCAAACCGTTACATCATCCGTCACTCCATCGACTATTAAAAATGTACACGAATGGATAGCATGGATAACGGATATTGACCGTTCAACATCAATTGGAGTTATTTTATCAAAGTTGTGGCAGTGGAAGACAATGAAATAATATACTGACTGTTTTTTTACGTAATGATTACACATCAACCTAAAAAAAAAAAAACCGGCTGCATTAGCAGTCGAACACTTTGTTATATCTTCATTTAAAGGAGATATTAGTGACGTAACATTATATAGATTTTTTTTTTTCTTTTTTTTAATGTCCGCATTCACCCCTACGGACAACACTGTGCGCAAGCGGACAAGCTTTCTCTTGTGCTTCATGCGTAGGAGAACGGCTCAGTATTAGATTTGGACGGTTTTTGACATATTTTCAAATCAAATCATTTCAAGTGGGTTGATATTTTCAAACCGAATCAAACCATTTTTTAAGGTTTGGTTCAGTTTTAATTCGCTGTTTTTACCTATCGACATAATATAATATATTTTAGATGTTAAATTAACTCGTATATTTTAATATAATGATACAATAAGTTAATATATAATTTAATATAAGAATTAAAAATGTTGGATGTTAAATTCATTCAAATTTGTTTTCAATTCCAAATAAAAACATGAAGTTAAAAAATAATTGTAAATTTGTAATTGCATTTTTTTTGTTCCCTAACTTCTTTCCGAACAAACATGACAGGTCATCGTCATCAAGATTCTTTAAAAAATCACTAATATTAGACATCACATAACTAGTTATTCTTTTTTACTTTTTATTTAAAACCATATACAGATACTTTTCTTGCATAAATGTGTGATATGATTCGATAAAGTACTAGTCCTGCAATTATTAGTATAATGCTTATATAATTTTCCACAGTAATTACATTTTGTCCTGTCTCTCTTCTTGCTGGCTTACTTTTGTTGTCCAGATTTCTAAATTCAGCGAGGAATAAATTCTAAAAAATAAAATAAAATAATCGAATGATATTGCTTGCAAAGAAACTTAAACATGTGATATTCATATTCTTAGCCTGATTAGAACCTTTTGATATAGATCGAAAAATCTTTTATGACTCTCTAAAATAACATCAAATGTAGGAAGAAATTTGAAGTACACCTATCACCTCTGTTTATTGTTCTAAGAATCTAATTGACATTAGTGAAGAGGAACTTGAAAGTTGGAAGGAGGCAAAGAAGACGAATGAAAAAAAAAAATTACTGATTGAATTAGGAAGTGGAACGTTTTATGTTTGAATCTCAATTAAATGGGCATTTAGGGTTGGAGTAAGTGGTTTAAGGATGATGTGAGTTAAATGTTAATGGGGTTTTAACGTTGGAGTATGTTGTTAAAAGGTGGTATGAGTTAAAGGTTAATGAGATTTTGTGATTGGACATTAGACGAGAACTTTAAAAAAAAAAAAAAAAAAAAAAAAAAAAAAAAAAAAAAAAAAAAAACTAGACTAGAAATTTTATTCATTAGATAAATTTGAATTTTTTGGAAAAAAACTTTAAATTTAAATGAATAAAAATTAATTTTTTAATTAAAAAATTAGGGGTTTGGTTTGGTTTAAGCGGTTTTTAAAAATTGAAACCTAAATTAAACCATTTTGAAACGGTTTGGTTTGGTTTGGTTTGAAAACATTGACGGGTCCATGTGGAACCGAACCAACGATTTCTATTTGATTTGCGGTTTGACGATGTTTTTGTGTAGTCCTAGTTGTCAGCCACTATAATTTATAGTGGCTGACAACATTGTTTTTTTTTTTAATGTTTTTTTTACCTTTTTTTGTTTATTTATTTTGCCCTTTTTTGATATAAATCAGAAAAACAAAATACATTTTATATTTTCTTTTCAACTACACATTTATCAATAAAATAATATTATAAATAAATTCATAAAAAATTTCATACTTTTAACCACACATTCTCCAAAAAATTATTATTACAAACCACATTTACGAATAACAAATAAAATTTACGGTGTTATTGCTTATTATAAATAAATATATCAAAAGAAATTTCAACCAATAAATAATCTACACATAAACTCAAAAAAATTATTTACTTTTTAACAACACATTCTTCAAAATTTATTGCTATAAACCATATTATTTTTAAATAATGGATCTCAAACATAAAATTATTTTATGAAGCATAATCATATTAAGACAAAGTAAGATAAAATAAAGAAATAAAATAAATATTTTATCAAAAATAAACAAACAAAATAAAAAAATGAATAATAATAATAAAAAGTTGTCAGACATTTGAATGCCTTGTCTTTATGCGCCAAAGCGCATACTCATCTCCTGCGGTTCATGCGCAGGAGAATGGGAATGTGTATATATATATATATATAGTTCCAAGTTGTGGAAAAAGGACTACTCCATTCGGAAACAAAAGACGTATTGTAGCGCCCCGAGCACTAAATGTTCGGTTCACCACGTCATTTTCTGGTCTAAACTTTAAAATAATATTCTAGCGGAAGAAATAACTGAAATTCATTTTTGGCAACGTTAAATAAACTGTAATGGTCGATAAAATTCGAAACATTTATGAAACAATTCAAAATAACGAATCGAACCATTAATAATACAAAACATTCGACAATGCCATAATTTCTCAAATAATTGAAAATCTCAAAAATAGCCAAAGTTTATAAATATGGATTATCAAAATAAGATTTTCGATTATTTAATGACTATTGCCACAATCATCCATCATCTGCCACCCTCTCCGAAATCTGCTAACGTTGTTAAAAATAGACATGAACATTTCATAGAAATACTCTGTAAACTCATCGCCAATTAATTAATCCACATTATAATTGAACACATAAATGCAGGCTCTTTAGAAATCATAGGCTGTGAGTTGCTTTTCTCGTGCATTAAAGCCCATTTTCTTTGAAAAATCATAGGCTCTTTAAAATCATAGGGTATGGGTTGCTCTTTCTTCTCGTGCACATAAGGTACATAAGTTATGTATAACATCATCATTTATCTTGAAAGACATTCTCTTCTTTCTTTCTCATACATAAAAGCATATAAGTTATGACAAGTATAATAACATAAATATTTCATAAGAAATATATTCTCATATCATTTCATGAAATAAATTTCACATAAATCACTTAACATACACATTCACATGCAATCATAATTTAAATCAATTAATAGAGGCGAGTCCACCTGAATTTCAACGAGTGCAAAGTCGAGCGGGAAATGTCTTCAATCATTTAATTCTCTGTACGCCTCGTTTAGCCAATTAGAAAAATAAGTTAAATTAGTCTTTTGAAATTTATAGTTTAAAAATGATAAATTACAATTTGGGGATTGAAATTAATGATTTGAAAGTTGGGGGACTAAAATGAATACTTTGAAAGTTGAGGGACTAAAATGTAAAATTTTCAAAACTTGGGTTGAAGCTCAAAACGAATATTAAACTATAGGGTTGAAATAATTGATTTTAAAAATGAAAGGGCTGATTAAAAAAAATCATTTAAAACTTAAGGGGCTGAAATGATAAGTTTTAAAACTATAGGGGCCGATTTAAATAACTTTAGAACTTGGGGACTAAAGGGCAATTTCTGAAAATCAAAATATAAAAAAAAATCTTTACTCCCTCTCTCTCCCATTTCACGATCGGAGAAGGAGAGAGAGCTGAGATGCGACCGTGCAACCCGACCTTCCAGCCAGTGATTCTCCGGCGAAACACCGGCGCAGAGAGGAGGGGAGTAGCGGTCAAGATGGGTTCAGGCTCGTGGGGTTCTTGGTGCGAGATTGGGCGTGAAAAACCGAAGCAAACGGGGCTCAAATTGGGGTGATTTCCGACTAAAAAAAATTGGTCGAAGAAGCAACGGTTGAAGGTGAGTAGCTTGGGTAAGTTATTCTTTTGGGTTTTGGGTTTGATTTGGGGGTATTTTGAGTTAGGACCGAGGAGTGTGGTGTGCGAGTTTGGGATTGGGTGCAATGGTGGTTTGCGTTGGTGTTGCTGATGATGGAGGTGGCTATGGTGTATTGGTGGTGGCTGCGTTGGTGTTGCTGATGATGGAGGTGGCGGTGGTGACGGTTTGAGTGGTGAAGATGATGCTTGGTCGAGGTGGTTGTGTTGGTGGTTTGGTTTGTGCAGTGAGCAAGAATGGGCAGTGTGATGATGATGATGATGCTTTGTTTCGGGTTCATGTGGTTTGGTAGTAGTGTGGCCGGCTGGTGGAGTGAAGGGGCAGTGGAGGCGGTGGCCGGGTTGGTGGTTTGGATTGTGCCTGCGTGTGATGGTGGTGCAATGAGGTGGTTAAGGGCTTTTCTTACCTTGCTGGACTGAATGGAGGCTGAAATGGAGTCTGCAATGGAGCTGGAAGGAGTTTGAGGCTGCTGAGCTCCAAAGTCGATTGTGTTGAGAGGAGAGGCTGGATGAAGGTGATGCTGAGCAGTGGATTTCCGTGAGAGAGAGAGAGAGAGAGGGGGCTGAAATTGAAGTCTGAAGTTGGTGAAGTGTGAATTTGGAGACGTTGGTGTTGAGAACATGGATATTTTAATTTTGCCCAATTTCAAATTCAAACCTCAGGCCCAAGTGAGGTTCCAACTCAAAATCAATTGGTAATGGGTGGAGTAGCTCACTTGGGTTATATGGTGATTTATTTTCTTCCTCATAACCGATGTGAGATTGTTTGCATCCCAACAGTTGGTGATGTAGAGGTAGGGTGTGAGATTGGATGTGATTGATGAAAGTTGGTGGTAGTATAGGTTAATATAGGATAGTTTGGAAACCTTGACAAATAATGTACGGAATTCGAGAAAAATAATACGCGTGAATCAACTGGGTCGGAAAAGAATATGATAAAATGAGCTTGACGTAATTTGGGATTTAAAATGATTTTGAAAATAATAATTTAAATAAATAAATAAAATAATAAAATTTTTGGAAATTCGGAATTTAATTAAAATCGAATGACTCAGGGCAGGATCGATTGGGGGCATCAAGGTGTGGCTTACACTTTTTTTTTTAACAAAACAAATTTTCAAATCATTATTTAATCACACATTTTTTTTCCTCTATTTTTTTACAATATATTTTACTTCAAAAATATAAATAAACAAATTTATATCCGAACCTTAGATTATTATTAACAAGTGTGTTGCACAGTCGTCTCATTTGAGTTTTTTTTTTTTTTTTTTTTTTTTTGGGTTATAAACAAAGAATGCAATTTTTTTTTAAATTTTTTTTTAAGTATAATATGTGATTAAAAGGTAGAGAGAGAAAATATGTATAATTAAAATATAATTTGGAGAATTATAATTTTTATTTATTTATTTATTTATTTTTTTTTTTAAATTTGTCAAACATAGGCTTTGTAAGTCAGTGGTACGAAATAAATTTCAAAACTTGCTGGCCCATTTCTTTTAGGAAAAAAGGCACGGTAGCACTGCACTGTTTGCCTTTTTTTTTCCTAGATAAGATGTATGTTTGAAAATTAGAGAGAGAAAATATTTATGGTTAAAAAATGAATTAAGAAAAAATGTGTTGTTTATAAATTGGTTTATAAATTGCAATCATTGCGTAAAAGAATACATTGTTATGTGCAAATCCCTAATCCCCCATTAAAAACTTAACACAATTTTCTCTCTTTTCTTTTTAACCACATATTTATTAATAAAATAATATTACACATAAATCTCAGAAGATTTCTTACTTTTTAACCACACATTCTTCTAAAAATTACTATTCAAAAAACTGTTTTTCCAAATAAACTCTTTAAAATGAAAATCAAACATGTATTCTTTTGGTAATTATTGTATTATTTTGAAAGTGAAAAATATATAATATGAGCGTAAAATCGAAAATTTCAACGAAATATTTTATACAAGCTTATAAGTAAGATCAAAATGTAAACATGGACGTTTCAAAAAAAAAAAAAAATGTGAACATGATGTCCGTAAAATCATCTCAAAGATAAAAAATAAAAATAAAAAATTACTTTATAATTTTTACTTTTCCTCAATATTTTATTCATTTTAAATTATATATATATTTTAAATCATATAATACTTGTAGCGCCCCGAGTTCCGTATACCCGATTCACTACGTCATTTTCTGTCTAAATTTTTCGAATAATATTTTTGCGGAAGAAATAATTGAAATTCATTTTTGGCAACATTAAATAAACTGTAATGGCCGCTAAAATTGAAAACATTTATGAAACCATTTGAAATAGTAAATCGAACCATTAATATTGTAAAGAAATTGCCAATATCATAATTTCTCAAATAAATGAACTTCTCTAAATTATTCGATTGTTTGGAAAATACGGAAATCATTAACGTCAAACTTTCAACCGTTCAACGATTATTGCCACCATCATTCATCGCTCGCCACCGTCTCCGAAATCTGCAAAACTGTTAAAAGTAGGGTGAGTATTTCATGGGGAAAATACTCAGTAGACTCATCGCAAATTAATTTAATTTATAAGATGATTAAACACATAAATCCCGGCTCTTTATAAAACGGGCATTGATAGAACTTCTTTATAAAACTGCTCTTGATAAAACTCATATTGTGCATTACAGCACGGGACATATTTTGCAAATCATATGCTCTTTGAAAACATCTCTTTGAAAACAGTTCTTTGAAAACCATATACTTATAAAACATTTTAATTATGCCAAGCATAATTTCTTTTGAAAGCATAACATAAGATAGGATTGAAATCCTCATAAACATAAGAATTTTACCGAACTTAGGTGGTAAGAATTCTTATGTAGTAAAATCATAATAACAGTAAGTTTTCATCATAACATAGGATAAAATCGAAATCCTCATAAACATAAGAATTTTACCGAACTTAGGTGGTAAGAATTCTTATGTAGTAAAATCATAATAACAGTAAGATCATAATAACAGTAAGATCATAATAACAGTAAGTATACCAAAACATAATTCATGAAATTCATAGGGATCATTTCCATCATAACATAAGATAGGATCGAAATCCTCATAAACATACGCGACAGGAATTTTACCGAACTTAGGTGGTAAATCCTCATAAACATATGGAAAGGCAGGAATTTTACCGAACTTAGGTGGTAAATCCTCATAAACTTATGGAGACACAGAATTCTACCGAACTTAGGTGGTAAGAATTCTTATGCGTAGCAATGATCCAAAACATATAAAACATTATCGTAAAAACATAGGGTATACTTACTTTTCATAAAACATACTTAATTTTCTTGAAAATTGACTTTCACAAGTCACATGACATTTATATGAAATCATAATTTAAATCAATTAATAAGTGCGAGTCTACCTCAAATCCGACGAGTGCAAAGTTGAGCGGGAATGACTTCAATTTCTTTAAATTCTCCGTACGCTTCGTCTTAGCCAATAAGTCACTTTAGTATATCGAATATATAGTTCAAAATGATAAATTATAATTTGAGGACTAAAATTGATGTTTTGAAAGTTGAGGGACTAAAATGAATACTTTTAAAAGTTCAGGGACTAAAATAGATATTTTGAAAGTTAAGGGACTAAAATGAATACTTTTAAAACTTGGGCTTAAAAGTAAATCAGCAGGTACTGAAATAAAAGAGTTTAAAGTTAAAGGGCTGAAGTAAATCATTTTAAAGCTTTGAGGCTGAAATGGATGAGTTTAAAACAGTAGGGACTGAATTAAAACAATTTAAAACATCAGGGACTGATTTGCAAATTCTGGAAATAATTAAAATATAAAAATCAGCATTCTCTCTCTTCTTCGACCCAGTTTCAGAGACAGAGTGAGACGAGCGAGAGAAAGGCGATCGGTGAGATGGAGGAATCCGACGCTACAGCCGGTGGAACACCGCCTCGAGGTGGCGGCGAGAGGCAACCAAGTAGGACGGTTCAGATTTTAGAGCTTAGTTACGGGATTTGGTGCGAGACCGAGGCTGAAATTTGGGGATTGATCTAGGTTGAAAACGAAATTAGAGTTCGAAGGTCTTCCGGCGACTATCCGTTTAGATGACCGGTGATGAAGGTAGGTACTAGTTTTGTTCTGAGTTTGGTTTTTGGTTTGAGATTCAAGCTGGGCTGAGGGAGGTGGCGGTGGATCTTGGTTTGGATGTGATTGATGATGATTCCGGCTTCTTCTATTTCTGGGTTTTAATTTGTGGCGTAACTTGCGACTGACTGTTGTGCGGTGGTGATGAATGGTGGTGCCGGCGATTTGTGATTGGGGAATGGTTGGTGCAAACGGGGTTTGCAGTGGATGTATCCGATTGGTAGTGAATTTCTGACCGTGTGTGATGGTAGTGGAAGCAGAGTGGTGTAGTATCTGGTGGTGAAGATGGTGAATATGGTTGATGGCTTGATGAATTGGTTAACTGGTGGTTTGATCTGAAATGTAAATTGCTGGAAATGGAATTGGAAAATGGATGGAGTTGAAATTGATTGGTAGGGATAATGTGTTGAGATTGATTTGGTTATGGCAGTGGTGAATTTGGAGAGACAGGGCGTGGAGCTATTGCTGTAGATTGGTGCCAATGTGATGATGGTGCAGTTTGGGGTTCTGTGGTGGTGCTGAGATAGTGGAGATGGTGGTTGGTGATGCTGGTTGTTTGATGGAAATGGAAGTGAAGGTTGTGCAGTGATTGTTTTCTGATGGTGATGAAGATGATGATAGAGTTTGATGGGAATAAGTGTTGGTTTTGTGCTGTGGAGAAGATGATGAAGAAATGCTGTAGGAATTGGTTGCAGCTTTCATCATGTATAATGGAGTGGTGTCATGTATAATGGAGTGGTGGTGAAATAGATGATAATGGAGAATATAATCATTATGTTCTTGCAACATAATGAATACATACGGGTGGTGGAGTTAGTGGGGAATAAAATCATTGAATGGAATAATTATAATTTGGTTTAATATGATATGGATTTGGTGTAAAGAGAAAAGAAAGGAGGAGAAAACATGGGGGATGAAATCAACTAAAAATTTAACTATCTTTGATCAAGAAACGTTTTTAAAACAGATATATTTTTGACTGAAAAATACATTTTGAAAATAATACTTTGAATAAATAATTAAATAACATAATTTTAGAAATTCGGATTTTAATTTAAAATCGAACAAATTCGATATTTCTTGACTTGGCTAGACGAATCCGTCGCGGCATTAATTTCAAAATAATAAATGAAATAGTAGCGACACAATTTTCTAAATATTAAAATAATTATTTATTGCATAAAAATTCTGGATCGCTATAATCTTACCTCCTTAAAATAATTTCGTCCTCGAAATTAAACTTACTTAATCTTATAATTTCTGAATACTTAATCAGAATCTCTTCTTTTTATCATCGAAAATTCTCAAAATAATCAAAGAATTACCTGAATATTTTCTCTACGTAAAATACCCAAACATATCAACATAATATCATCAACTTATCTTTCCAATAATTGTAACCCAAAATTCAGTAAACAAATATCTCCCAAAACTAAGATTCTATACTTAAATGTCACCACATTTCCTGCAAAGTATTTCTTTCACTTGTATATACGTATGAATTCTGATTCAATACGGTACTCATTTTACTTTCCACGTATCATCACATTATACCAAGATTATCATTATTAAAACAAAATATCAGTACCCATAATCCAAGAAAATATTCTAAATCTCCAATCAAATCTCCTTTATCGATAAAATTTAACAGCGCATTACTTCTTGTCTCCTCTTTTCATTAAAATAATCCTGCGCTTTCTTGCTGGTCACAACATCACGCGGATTCACTCAGATCCTTTACGCTTTTAAATAGTTCATGCTGAGAAGAGGTTGAATCATCAAACAATGGATATCATTCTTTCTAACATTCGCAAGTATTATTCCAGTCTTCCTATGAATGATCTGAGAAAGATCTATAAAATAAGGCTCGAAAGATTGAGGTTGCTAATGGCTCATGATATTCCAGAAGATGTTCGCTGGTTGATAGAAGCAAAGGTTCGACTATCTGGTGAATTACCATCAACATTTCCAAAACATATGCCTGGTTTAGGCAAAAGCACGTTCGCAAAGAAACGAAGAGCAAAAAGACTGGGTGGTTGCTACAAATGTGCTCGTTGGAACTGTAATACACGTTGCAAATCAGTAGGATATTCTTCTACTAATCGGGATGATAAAATCGAATTCATAAAGGGTGGACTGAGTAAGGAGTCTTTGGATGATATTCGACTGACTCTTGAGACGCACCCAAGTGGTTATGTACAACGTGAACTTCTCTCCTTATACGCTCAGTTTAACGAGGACAAAAATCGTTATAGTCTCCAAAATATAATATCGAAAGATCCTGTTTGCCAGTCTGTTTTACAAAATGAGGCTTCTGGCAGTTCAGCAATGATATAAGGTAAATCTTTAAAAATATTTTGATGCTTTCTTTCACGCGTTTTGGAAATAAAAAATTTTTTTTCCTTTCTCGAGGTTTGATAAAGCTGGAAATAAAATATTTAATCGCCGAAAGGTGACAGCCTCGATACGATAAAAATATTCAAAAGTGGGCTGATTTTGTCAAAAGTAAATCTTTACTTTTTCAGAATCAAATAAAAAAAACAGTAAATTTTTCCGGCTTTAAATAGCCAAACATATTTCATAGTTCAGGCATCCCAAAATCACATCTTCTTCGTAAGTTTTCCCTTCTTTACTATCAAAGATGGAAGCACCAAAACTTCGACAGATCAAAACTATTTGTGTATTTTGTGGATCAAAAGTAGGGAAAGGCTTCGGTTATCTAGAAGCGGCTGTAGATCTTGGAAAGAAACTGGGGGAAAAAGGTATCACTCTTGTATATGGGGGTGGTAGCAGTGGTCTAATGGGTTGTGTTTCCCAATCTGCTCTTGCAGAGAAATCAAAAGTAATCGGTGTTATACCTGTCCCTTTGGTAGATGTTGCAGGCAAAACACGAGGGCATGAAGTTCAAACCTTATCCATCCATGAACGCATAACTTGTATGCTATATGGTTCTGATGCCTTTATAGCCCTGCCCGGAGGTTTTGGTACCTTAGAAGAAATCTTTAACATTACCTCGTGGGCTCAACTAGATCTCCATACTAAGCCTATTGGGCTTCTGAATGTTAACAATTTCTTTGATGGTTTGTTAACCTTTCTTGATTATGCTGTGGAACAGGGATTCATCTCTCCATTTTCCAGAAGGCTTCTTATTTCTGCTCCTACTATTGATGAACTACTGGATAAGCTGCAGTCATATATCTCAATACAAGATCCAGCAGGAGTTAAGATAGATTGGTCGCAAGGAAGGGGAATCAAGCGAAAATGGAGTCCGGTTAATGTAAACTTAACTCTTTGAATCTTAGAATAGGTGGGGGTAGAGTACGGAGTATTCTCACTCTCGAGACACCCCTCCATTTACTAGGATTTCCTTAATGTTTAAATCTTGTGTATACTTCAAAGATTCCAGGTGGTAGATTACGGAGTATTCTTACTCTCGAAACACACCTCTTTGAAGGTTTCTCTTTATATCCTCAAAAGATCAGAGGTGGTAGGATACGGCTACTCCGGAAACACATCTCTCATTCTGAGGATCTTTTCATGTTTTTCTCTTATGCTTTTGTGTGTTTCATGTATTTCCTTTCCAGTGTGACTCTCGTGTGTTCTCCTTATGAGAAAATAATAAAATCTCTGCTATCATCTACTAAATCTCGTTTGTGATGTAAATGATCTTGCATGTCTAACCTTAATTCCTTTAGTGGATGCTTATCATATTATGCTCTTAATTCCAAATGATAAAATTCTGGATAGAGTCTCCCTTGTAATTTGGACTTATCCAAACCATAAGTATACTTCATAACTCACAATAATAAATAACTCCACATTTGATCACAACGATCTAAAAATATTGAAAACGATTCCAACACTTCAATATCATCAAAATATCCCATAATTCAATTCATAATTCCTCAACATAGAAATTTCAAATCATATTTTTCAATATCACACTATTACTTCCTTCCATACCTTAATTGGCTCAAAAATTACTCATACTTATAAATATATGCCATAAATCATATTCCCAAAATTTATTCACAAAGCCAAACTTCATAATAAATTTCTCTTCAACATAGAGGCATAATAAATTAACTCAACATAATATCCATTACTTAATTCTCAATAAAATCATATTATTCCCATTATGCTCAACACTCGTTTTCTTAAAAAAATTTCTCATAATCATTAAAGCATATAAGTTATGACAAAGCATAACAACATCATTATTTTCGAAGAAATACATTCTTATTTCTCATAAATCATAAGTATCCGAAATACTCTTCATTCTTTCTCATAAATCAATAAAATGAGTATTCGAAATACTGAAATAACTTTAAACATCATAAACTTCTTTACCTCGGAGTTGGTGGAACGAATGATGGCAGTGGCAATCTTCATCAATAAAATTTTATAATGGAAAATGTTTCTTGAAAATTCTTTTTGAAAATTTTTCCAGTCTACAGAAACGCAGACTAGCTCTGATACCAACTTGTAGCGCCCCGAGTTCCGTATACCCGATTCACTACGTCATTTTCTGTCTAAATTTTTCGAATAATATTTTTGCGGAAGAAATAATTGAAATTCATTTTTGGCAACATTAAATAAACTGTAATGGCCGCTAAAATTGAAAACATTTATGAAACCATTTGAAATAGTAAATCGAACCATTAATATTGTAAAGAAATTGCCAATATCATAATTTCTCAAATAAATGAACTTCTCTAAATTATTCGATTGTTTGGAAAATACGGAAATCATTAACGTCAAACTTTCAACCGTTCAACGATTATTGCCACCATCATTCATCGCTCGCCACCGTCTCCGAAATCTGCAAAACTGTTAAAAGTAGGGTGAGTATTTCATGGGGAAAATACTCAGTAGACTCATCGCAAATTAATTTAATTTATAAGATGATTAAACACATAAATCCCGGCTCTTTATAAAACGGGCATTGATAGAACTTCTTTATAAAACTGCTCTTGATAAAACTCATATTGTGCATTACAGCACGGGACATATTTTGCAAATCATATGCTCTTTGAAAACATCTCTTTGAAAACAGTTCTTTGAAAACCATATACTTATAAAACATTTTAATTATGCCAAGCATAATTTCTTTTGAAAGCATAACATAAGATAGGATTGAAATCCTCATAAACATAAGAATTTTACCGAACTTAGGTGGTAAGAATTCTTATGTAGTAAAATCATAATAACAGTAAGTTTTCATCATAACATAGGATAAAATCGAAATCCTCATAAACATAAGAATTTTACCGAACTTAGGTGGTAAGAATTCTTATGTAGTAAAATCATAATAACAGTAAGATCATAATAACAGTAAGATCATAATAACAGTAAGTATACCAAAACATAATTCATGAAATTCATAGGGATCATTTCCATCATAACATAAGATAGGATCGAAATCCTCATAAACATACGCGACAGGAATTTTACCGAACTTAGGTGGTAAATCCTCATAAACATATGGAAAGGCAGGAATTTTACCGAACTTAGGTGGTAAATCCTCATAAACTTATGGAGACACAGAATTCTACCGAACTTAGGTGGTAAGAATTCTTATGCGTAGCAATGATCCAAAACATATAAAACATTATCGTAAAAACATAGGGTATACTTACTTTTCATAAAACATACTTAATTTTCTTGAAAATTGACTTTCACAAGTCACATGACATTTATATGAAATCATAATTTAAATCAATTAATAAGTGCGAGTCTACCTCAAATCCGACGAGTGCAAAGTTGAGCGGGAATGACTTCAATTTCTTTAAATTCTCCGTACGCTTCGTCTTAGCCAATAAGTCACTTTAGTATATCGAATATATAGTTCAAAATGATAAATTATAATTTGAGGACTAAAATTGATGTTTTGAAAGTTGAGGGACTAAAATGAATACTTTTAAAAGTTCAGGGACTAAAATAGATATTTTGAAAGTTAAGGGACTAAAATGAATACTTTTAAAACTTGGGCTTAAAAGTAAATCAGCAGGTACTGAAATAAAAGAGTTTAAAGTTAAAGGGCTGAAGTAAATCATTTTAAAGCTTTGAGGCTGAAATGGATGAGTTTAAAACAGTAGGGACTGAATTAAAACAATTTAAAACATCAGGGACTGATTTGCAAATTCTGGAAATAATTAAAATATAAAAATCAGCATTCTCTCTCTTCTTCGACCCAGTTTCAGAGACAGAGTGAGACGAGCGAGAGAAAGGCGATCGGTGAGATGGAGGAATCCGACGCTACAGCCGGTGGAACACCGCCTCGAGGTGGCGGCGAGAGGCAACCAAGTAGGACGGTTCAGATTTTAGAGCTTAGTTACGGGATTTGGTGCGAGACCGAGGCTGAAATTTGGGGATTGATCTAGGTTGAAAACGAAATTAGAGTTCGAAGGTCTTCCGGCGACTATCCGTTTAGATGACCGGTGATGAAGGTAGGTACTAGTTTTGTTCTGAGTTTGGTTTTTGGTTTGAGATTCAAGCTGGGCTGAGGGAGGTGGCGGTGGATCTTGGTTTGGATGTGATTGATGATGATTCCGGCTTCTTCTATTTCTGGGTTTTAATTTGTGGCGTAACTTGCGACTGACTGTTGTGCGGTGGTGATGAATGGTGGTGCCGGCGATTTGTGATTGGGGAATGGTTGGTGCAAACGGGGTTTGCAGTGGATGTATCCGATTGGTAGTGAATTTCTGACCGTGTGTGATGGTAGTGGAAGCAGAGTGGTGTAGTATCTGGTGGTGAAGATGGTGAATATGGTTGATGGCTTGATGAATTGGTTAACTGGTGGTTTGATCTGAAATGTAAATTGCTGGAAATGGAATTGGAAAATGGATGGAGTTGAAATTGATTGGTAGGGATAATGTGTTGAGATTGATTTGGTTATGGCAGTGGTGAATTTGGAGAGACAGGGCGTGGAGCTATTGCTGTAGATTGGTGCCAATGTGATGATGGTGCAGTTTGGGGTTCTGTGGTGGTGCTGAGATAGTGGAGATGGTGGTTGGTGATGCTGGTTGTTTGATGGAAATGGAAGTGAAGGTTGTGCAGTGATTGTTTTCTGATGGTGATGAAGATGATGATAGAGTTTGATGGGAATAAGTGTTGGTTTTGTGCTGTGGAGAAGATGATGAAGAAATGCTGTAGGAATTGGTTGCAGCTTTCATCATGTATAATGGAGTGGTGTCATGTATAATGGAGTGGTGGTGAAATAGATGATAATGGAGAATATAATCATTATGTTCTTGCAACATAATGAATACATACGGGTGGTGGAGTTAGTGGGGAATAAAATCATTGAATGGAATAATTATAATTTGGTTTAATATGATATGGATTTGGTGTAAAGAGAAAAGAAAGGAGGAGAAAACATGGGGGATGAAATCAACTAAAAATTTAACTATCTTTGATCAAGAAACGTTTTTAAAACAGATATATTTTTGACTGAAAAATACATTTTGAAAATAATACTTTGAATAAATAATTAAATAACATAATTTTAGAAATTCGGATTTTAATTTAAAATCGAACAAATTCGATATTTCTTGACTTGGCTAGACGAATCCGTCGCGGCATTAATTTCAAAATAATAAATGAAATAGTAGCGACACAATTTTCTAAATATTAAAATAATTATTTATTGCATAAAAATTCTGGATCGCTATAATACTATCTATAATTTGTTGACTAGAATCAATTTAGTAATAGATGAATAATTTCACGTTTAATTGTTTTTCTTATCAAATTAAAACAAATTAATACGAATTTCTTAAGTAAATTCAATTAAGTTGTATTAATTTTTACGACTTCAAATTTCGATCAACTCATTCGTCATTTTGACATTAATTTTAGATATAGTTTGATAGCAAAGTGGAAAATGAGGTGAAATTCTAATTTAATGAAATTCAAATTCCCATACTCCCCCCAAATAACCCAATTTCATGGAATTCAAGCAAAAAATGTGAAATTTGTAAGTAGGTGAAATTCAAATTCCATGGAATTGGAATGTGTGTTTTGTTGAAATATAACAGATTTGTGTGGAAAATGCATTTTCCATGTAATTGGATTCTCAATCAAACATTACCTTTTTTATTTAGTGATTTTGTTCATTTTTCTATTTTTAATATTATAAATTTAAATAACCATAATATGCAAAATATATATTACAGACTGTAAAATTTAATTCATATATTTTTTATTAAACAATTAATCAGCAACAATTTTTATTAAAATATTGAAATAATAACAATGTAACAATATAAATAAAGAAATTGTTAATATGAAGAAAGAAGAACCATTTAATGTAACAATATTTATTAAAGTTAATGATTAATTTTGTAGGAAAATACTTGAAATTAATAATTAATGCTTACAAAATCAAAATATACCAAAAATGTCTACCCTACATCTCTTTTTAGAAAGATTATGATGAAGTTAGAACAACATGTAGATAGAGAAGCGTCAATCCTAAGGATAATATGTAAGTAGGGTCTTGCACGAGCCTAATTTTGTAATTAAAAAGTTTTATTTAAAAAAATAAATTATATATTGAACCATGAAATTTAGAAATCGAGTTTATATATTCGTGGTACAATCGCTAAAACATTACCATCCAACATTTAAATGTTGTCTTTCTAGAACCAAAATTCGAACCTTCAATTATATAATTTCAACTCCTCTTACATCACCGTTGTACCATGTCCTTGGGGATTATTTCCTCTATTTTTATATTTTTTTATAATGATTGATGATAGAGTAAGCAAAAGTAACTTCTTGTCTTTTAGTTAAAATAAGTAAATTATTTACTTACAAATAAGAAAAAAATAACAAATTCAAACATGTTTTAAACTAAAAATTTACTGAAAAATATTCTTTTCGCGGAACAAAAACCCATATTTAGTAGAGATTTTTATGAATAGATTTTGTAAAAACGACTTTTTGAAGTATGTGTTATTAAGAAATATAAAAATATGTACGAGTTCACGTGTAAATTATTTTATTGAGAACATACTCAATTGAAAATGAGCTTTAAGGAAATTAGTGTTAAAAAGTAGAGACCAAAGTGAGCAAAATTAGATTAGTGATTGAAGCAAACATTCGAGTTGTAGGATATATACTGTATATAATATACATGAGACTCATATATCGTCTGGGATAAAAACTATGTCCGAATACTCTACTCTGTGCATTTTTATTACTTTTGACTTGTATTAAATGATCTCTTAAATATGCTGTTCTTAAATATGCTGTTGTCCCCAAGGCATAGCTCAAGAAGTGAAATGTGAGTGAAAAAATCCAACCTCACTCGTAATTATCGGGTGAGATTTCGATTCCTGAAAGATGGAAAAAGTTATTGACAAACGAAATTAAAGGACAAGCCCTCAACCCTGCACCACTTGAGGCACATCCCGCGATTTACATCCTTTACCATGACCCGAGACAGGGCAGGTGAGGACCGTTGAGGTTGCGGTTCAACCTTTTCTTATATATTATATATGCTGTTTTGTGAATGTTTTATCAACAGAAAACCGGCAAAATTTTCTATAATCCCTTTTATTTCTTCCGGAAATTTTAAAATTTAACGTATAACAAAACACAACAAAATAAAGGAAAAAGATTTTCTAATTTTCCTCACTTACAGAACCATCAGAGCTTGAACCATCGTCGCCTCTAACATGGGCTGAGCCGTTTGCCACAGCTCCATTAGCCTCTTTTCCTTTAAAGTCTTCATCATCTTCACTGTACTCGCTCTCGTAATCATCATCGTATTCATCTTCTTCCTCCACCTCATCACCTCCATCCTCTAGTGCCGGTAACTCGTCTGCAGCGACCATACCCCTCGTCCCCGTCCGGCTGCGTTTCAAAACCTTCAACTTAATGCTAGATTTTGCATCACAACCAATCCACGAATCGCATAAGCAGTAAGAAGTCAGGTTATAGTTTCCCTCTGCAGGGGCCTGAAACTTGGACATCACAAGCCGAGAACCAGCTTTAACTCTGTCAATTGCTTCCTTTACTTCTGCATTTATTTCCCTTGCACTATAACCCGAACCCTCCTTCAACTCCTGAATTGCTTTTGTTGCAGCAATTATTGCTGTTGCTTCGTCTACGAAATTTACCTTCTGAGAGATCCACACGTCGTTCGACAAGGAGTCTGCAATAAGTAACCAGAAATTCTCTTCTTTTTCGAGAGGGAAGTAAGGAGCATGTGGAAGAGCACCAATTAGGCCATTCCCACGGTGCAGAGTAATCCAAGCCTGCATTGTTACAATATCACCCTCTTGTATCCCCTCTTCACCTTCTGTCTCACATGTTATATCAATTGAAATACAAGGCATCATTTCAATAACTATCTCCACATCTCGGGATTCA
Organism: Ligustrum vulgare; assembly: GCA_963555705.1. Lineage (NCBI taxonomy): Eukaryota > Viridiplantae > Streptophyta > Magnoliopsida > Lamiales > Oleaceae > Ligustrum > Ligustrum vulgare. Next base: position 15,460,965 of record OY743188.1, on the reverse strand, counting down.
TCGGCAGAAAATCCAGCAACCTGAGTCAATAGCTCTGCCCGCTCTTCTGGTTTCATGTCTCGAAGATCTTGTAACGTGCGTACTTTCTGTACAAATAACAGAAACAAAAACAATCAAGCCCAATACATCGCCGCCATGGAGAACAGAATACACGTTTTGAAAGAAAATTAAGTTCGGACTTTCATGTATGCTGTGTGATAACATTGTAATGGTACAAGAAGCATAACACTACATAGCATCAATGACCATCCAAGACCTGTGCGTGATTTTTCAAAGACGTGCTATTTGTGAAGGGACATAATGATCTTTTTAAAGACAGACAGACGGCATAGAGCCAGAAGGAGGAGATGAACCTTTCGAGAGATCTTTTTAAAGACAGATTCGGTGAAGTGTGGAAGCTGCAAAAAGGGACCATATCCTTCGCTGGATCCCCCGGTTGCTTTTCTTGCACTGAGGGGAACAGCCTGCATGTAAACAGAAGAATTTTGCAATGCTAATGAACAAAGGCAATTATATAATATCGCAGGATTCAATAGACAGCTGAGTGTCCTATTTGACGTGTCTTGGAGTACAAAAGCATATTTAGCTGCAGAAATTCTAGACCAAACTCAGAGTAAAGATTTTCTCACTTTTGAAGTTTTTGTGAAGTCAAGGTCCTACAGTAAGAAATCTAAAAGTCGATAAAAAACTATTTATTCTTCGGGATAATTGCACTCCATACTTCTTTTACATCCCAAACCTCATGGAATCTTACTTGCATTAAAATTTTAACCGATTTATATTTCCTGGTCTTTTTCTCTTCAAACCCAGCAACATTCCCACTAACACCGTGTCACCGCCGTCGTGTCACCTCCCTTTTCCTATGGTGAGACTCCAACGACCTACTCAAAATGAATGTATTGTTGGAAGACGTCACCATTGAGCTTTCATCAATTTTATAACGTATTTGATAAAATGTGTAATTGAATATGATGAAAAGTATCATAAAAAGTTGAAATATCAAGGAGTAATACTAAAATTACGCCATAAGTATCATAAAAATTTGAAAAGTATTGTATATATCATGATGTGATACTTTTAAAGTATCATAAATATCATACTATGATACTTGTTTTGAAAAACGTGAATTTCAGTAAAAAATAATAATAATAAGTATTAATCAGTGATACTTTTAACTAACGTAAGTTTCATTTATGTACCAAAAGTTGGGTATTTGAGCAAATGCCCCTTATTCTACCATAATAATAATAGGAAGAAGTAACCAACACATACTGGAAACTTGAAATTGAAGCTTGCGAATATTGTTGTGGTGCTTCTAGTAGCATTACCTCAAGGATTATTCTCTCTCTTGGTGGTTTTTCTCATATATCTTCCCCAATTTTTACCCTTATACCCTTTAACCCTCCTTTTTCCCGAGTATTCTGATTTATAATAAACTTTTTTCAACCATGAAATAATACACCCAGCTAACTATAAGGTCCACCAAAGAGAGCTTTAAAGATCCTTTCAACAAAGAAAATACAAGCATCTCGTAATGGAAGATGAAAATCAATCCGTTTTTATGGATTAAATAGGATTTCTACCATTTGAAGATCTTTTGTCACATGCTTTTTGCGTTACATGGCAACTGAGGCCAATGCACGTGTATTTGTTTTTACTATATGAGAAAATGTAAAAGTGAACTCATTAAAACTCTACAGTCCTAAAATAAAAAGTTTCCTCATATTATGCATCAACACAATGTTAATTGACCTCGACGTCCCTCTCATGCTCCACCCTTCATATTTCCATACCTAGACTTCCTTATGGATGTACCAAAAACTTTGCTCGACTTTAAAACTCAAACTTGTTATATCATACATTACATTATTTAACAAAAATAAAAAAATTAAATTTAAAGCAATCATCAGTTTATCAAAGATTTGAAAAGTGACGGAAAATATGAATCAAATGTCCCTATTATATTATATCAATATAAACAAAGCCCTGTTTGATACCAATTATAATGAGTTTACGGTAAAAATGTGTTTTGGAATAGTGATTTTTTAGAGAATGTGTCGTTAAAAAATAAGGAAATTTTTTTGGTTTACGTGTAATATTATTTTATTGGAGAATGTAGTTGAAAATAAGAGGAAAAAATGTATTAAAATTATAATGGGTATCAAACATGGGCAAAAAGTAGGTTTCCAAAAAAATAAAGCAAAAATTATGGGGCAGATGGTCTTTTCTACAATACATGCAGAAGAACTCCAAAACCAGTGAACTATTCTATATCTGGAAGGATTGTTTTTTTTTTCACATAAACTGCTGACAGATTCCCTAAAACAGCCAAATGATAGTGAATTAACAGAGTTCAGAATGTGTTAAGCTGGCATCAGGTTTTCTGCTTTCTTCGATAAAAGAATTTTATATATCCAATTATGGTGGCATGGTGCTATGGTACTAGTTATTCACTCAGATGCTTCGTATCATAAATAATCTCCACAATACATTAAAGTGGAACAATACCTGGATGATACTCTGAGATAGCTCAACCACCCCGATTGCAGGTCTCAGCCATCCATGCCCCTGTGGATTGCGTGGTATAATTGCCATCTGCATCGAGAAAAATAATTCTCTATGATTGTTGACAGTAATATATATAAAGTCCAATAAACAATTGTAACCTACAAAAAAAAAAAAAAAAAAAAATAGTTAAACAAGTATTGGAAAACGAAGGACTAATGCACGGTAAACAAATAACAGAATTTTAATGAGCTTTTTCACCCCTTGTTCCCTCCCATGAATCAGTGTTTGATTTGATTGCATTTGTCGCTTTTTATAGTTAGTTGAGATTAGGTGTTTTTTGACCTTTAATATACATTTGTTGAATCAAAACTTGATTGAATTTGTAAGGGGGTAAGTACTCCTTTTTTCAAGTTTGTCATTGCATTTTTAGTCTTGGTAGGTGCATTTGTAGTAGGCATATTGCTTTGGAGATTCGGCTTTATGTCCCCCTCCTTCAGGTGCACGGCGTACCTTTTATTTTGTTTAATAAAATGGTAGAGAAATCCAACCCCCCCCCCCCCCGGGTGGAGGTGGAGGACTAAACACCACAACAAAGCTCGTGCGGGATTTAACCAAAAAAAATCAGGTCAGTTGGTACCTTCCGTTCCTCATTTCTGCATCATCTCATGTGTGCTCTTACAAGGACCAGGGATGTTTGAATATTGGAGGGGCAATCTATGAACAAAGTAAACTAAAGTTTCATATCTTTTGATACTTGATGGATACTGGATAGAGTGAGAAGAAGGGCTGAGCCTGAGTGCAGATGGGCAAATTACTTGTTTACATGTAACATCTCAGTCCACTTGGTATGATATTGTCCGCTTTAGGCCTAAGCCACATGATTTTGCCCTTGTGCTTTCACCCAAAAGTCCTCATACCAATTGGGAATGATCATTTAGCTTATAAATTAGTCATATTTCCTTTACCTAGATAATGTGAGATTGGGGCTACTACAATCACCCCACATAAAGGGGCCCAACGTCCTCGTTGGCCACACTTCTGACTAGGCTTAGGCTTAGGTTTTTGCTCTGATACCATTTGTAACATCCCACTCCACTTGGTATGATATTATCCGATTTGGACCTAAGTCTCACGGTTTTACTCTTGGGATTTCACACAAAAGGCCTCATACCAATTGGAAATGGTTCTTTAACTTATAAATTAGTCATATTTTCCTTATCCAGGCAATGTGGGATAGTGGCTACTACACCACTTTCTTTCTTTTCGGTGACATATATAAAGCTAAAACATGTTGTAGGCCTGGATTCCATTTTGTTCAAACACTTCGATTATTTAGGCTTGACTAAATTTACCCGTGACACTAATTATCAATTTTAAATAGCAAAGTTTGAGGAGCGTCAATGTTTAACACTTGTCACTACAGGTGTCTGAGGGTTAGTTGACTGGATGTTTTGTAAGATATTTACATTGTTTTATTTGGGGGCATGTGAGAGGTCTTTAGGTAAAAAAATGTAAATTAAAAGCATTTCTCTTGAAGGTTAAAAAAAGTGCTTTCAAGTATCTATATGCATATATAAAAACAAAGTACATGCTAAAAATAACACACGCATGGTTTCCCGCCCAAAATGACTTTCTAAATTTGGAAATCTATGCAAAAAAATAATAATATGCCAAAAAAAATAATCTAATAAATATTTTAGCAATTATTATGGTACATAACATTAAAATTCGTGCTATGCTATTAATGAAATTAATATTTTAATTAATTTATATATAATTTTTTTTTTTAATAATTATTATTCACTTGATAATTATTTTATTATATTTAAGTCAAAAAACATCTATACATCTATCTTCTATAATTAAATAGGATAACCGCCACCATTTTAGCACGCGCACATAGTTTCCTGCCCATTGCCATTTTAGGAAAATTCTTATTTTTGTCAATTTATATTTTAATACATGAATTAAGATAGTTTAACTAATGCATATAATAAATGATTTATGGATTTGTGAAAAAATATCTATAAAAAGTCAAATTATAAATTAATTTTTATTTTGATAATTATTGCATTATTTTCAAGTCGAAAAATATGCAATATGGATATCTAATCCAAGATCTCAACGGGAAGTTTAATACAAGCTAAGAAATGAGAGTAAACTCTAAACATATTAGTCGTAAAATCGCCTTAAATACTAAATGTAAAAGTTTTACTTATACTTTTTACTTTTTCCAACATCCAATATTTTTAATTTATCTCATTTAAGTCCTAAAATGATACATATCATTTCTTACCTAAATTCAATTTGACCTAAATGATTAATTTTGAATCTTTTTCTTATCAAATTGAAAGAAATAATAGATATTTGATCTTTCTAAATAAATTCAATTAAATCATTTAATTTTCTACAACTTTAGGTTCCGATAAACTCATTGGTTCAATTTGTAAAATAGAAGGTATTATCAAAATCATCTATCTATCCATCTATCCATCCATCCTTGCATCTTTTATCCATATATAATAATAGGATAACCATCACCATTTTACGCACATAGTTTCCCGCCCATTTTCACCTGCCATTTTAGGAAATTTCTTATTTTTATCAATTTATTTTAATACATGAATTAGGAAAGTTCAATTAATTAATGCATATAGTAAATGATTTATGAATTTTTGAAGAAAAAAATATAGGATTGCGTATAACTTTGTCACGTGTAAATTTAACAAATTTCAACATTTAATTTAAGTTTTAGCAATTTCTTATTTTTTAAAATATTTGGTAAATTTTGCTCGTAATGTATTTGCTTTTTTACATGTAATGAAATAAAATATTTGTTTAATATATTTAAATATCAATTATTGCATTAAGATAGTTAATACCAATTCTTATACTGCTATACGGGGAGTCGATAAATTGATTTTGTAAATGTCTATTAGCCTCTTTATTTCATTTTACGATTTGAAAATTGTAAACATTTCAACTTTTAGAAATAAAAAAATTGTAAGCTCAACTTCAATCATCAAATCAAAATTGCGAAGTACATAATAAGTCACATGTACATATCTTACTTCGCCTAAATAGACTAAGAAAACTAGAGAATGAACAATTAGCTATTAAAAAAATATGTAAGTCGCAATTTTATGTTTTACTTTTCTAAGCATTTTTCATTATATATGAATACACAATTTATGTTGGGCATTGTATATTTACAAATTATTCAATAAATAATTGTCAATTAAATCTTTCGTGCATCGCACGTGTGCGATTACTAGTTCTTTTATAACACACGAGTGTCAAATAAATGGGTTTTTGTGTGGCACTGGCACCATACAGTTTAAAATTTCCATTAAAATTTTGTAAAACATGGAAAACAAAATCATTTCCATCTTTCGAACGTGAAGGCTGACAATTCAGAAAATAAAACAGGTTTCTGGATAATATCAACATTTTTGTTATGTTCAAATATTAAATATCATCTGACTCTGAAATGTTGAGAATTGAAATCCTTTACATGACTATAAGAGAAGCCACAGACATGAAACTGCTGATTTCTTGTGCCTTTGTTTTCTAAATCTCTGTGCTAGAGTACCTCCGTCCATTTCCACTACATTTTCAATTTCATTCCATCCTATTCCTAAGCTATCAAAGTTAACCTTATCAGGCTCAACGTACCTCCACAAAATGATATGTTCGTCAGAATAAACAGCATTCCTACTAAATTTTTGGAATTAGACAAGTTAGTGAGGAAAATAGCATAAATTTACATATTGTTTTACTTTATTCTGGTAATAATGTAATTCACCCCTCACCATGTCCTCAACAAAAGCACCTAAGAATATTAAGAATGGTAATTCCAGTTTTATTCAGAAATTTCTCCAAAAAAATCTCTTGTGGAAAGTTTAAGAAAGCACCATATACGAACAATTCATTGAAAACAAATTCAACGGAAAAAGGAAATGTAAAACTAGATTTCAATATAAAATTACCTTCATCAATTCTTCAAGAAGCCTAGGTGCAAGGGCAAGCATCTGTTTGAAATCACGCTGCAGAGATGGCGATAATGCTGCAGTCTCACGGGTCAAATGGGCTTGAATCAACAACTCGTTCTGCAAGCAGAAACCAGCTATCTAAGAAAGGGTACCTCTATCAAGGCTTTAAAACTTGTGAAAAGCAAGCACATCACCTTTACTAGAGCAGGATGCTGCTTCCAAAACTTAGCTTGTTCTTGCCGGATGTTTCTGGAGTCTAGATTCAACTCACTCCTGACTAAAACAAACAATTTCTGAAGTGATTCTTCATCAGTACGACGAACTGGAATTTCCATGTATTCGGCAGCCTTAATGAAAACATCCATTACCTTGCTGCAACATCAAGGCAATAGCACTGAGAACCGTAGTGAAACCAACATAATAATAGCGATTACACACGACAAAGAGACGTAAAGGAAAGGGCTTGCAGAAGAAGCTTAAAGAAATTATACACAGAAGATACATTACATAGTAAGGACATAGCCATGTGATTGAGTAATATGGAACAAAATTTCAAATGTTTACATTCCCCAGTGTCACAGGCTCTAGATCAGCCATTTTCTTTATAAGAAATAACAAACTCAAACATCTTTACCACCAGTCAGGACACTTCAAATTACAAACCAATCAGATATATTCAAATTCTACCAACCACAACCAACCTATGAATTACACTAAAATTAACCTTTCTGAACTGTAATATTAGAATAACACAAGAAGCTAGCTAACACCATATACCTTGGAGCCAAAAAAGGCTTCATGAAATGGTAATAAGCATATATTGTCTGATGCATGACAAAATTTCCTGTATATTTTGATGACCTTGACAAGTATATGACGGCTATTGTCAGGGGCAAAATAATACAAACGCCTACAATTCCAATCAAGAGTATTCCTCCAGATGCTCCATCGATGTTAAGAAGGAACTGAGGAAGAGCAATCCCCATTTGGAACCCCTGACAAGAAACAGATATAAGAATTTCATCAGTAAACATTCTCTAGTTCAATTTCAACTTTTAGAGTATAGAAGAAAGCAAGAGAGTTTCTCTTGCCCCTGGTAAGCTAAATATGCTACCTGCCTGCCATCAGGATGGCCATATTTCTCAAAGTTCTCGCGTGATAATGGATCTGTTAGAGCCTGATAGGCCTTTGAGATATAATCCACAAAATACTTGTGGGCCTCTGCAAGGAGGAGTTACAAGTTATTTAGCAAGTCAAATGGCATCCACCTGGATTAATTAACACAAAAGGAAGTAACCTCTCAATGAACAACTTCAACCTGGATCAGGATTTTTATCAGGATGATATAAAATTGAAAGTCTCCTATATGCCTTCTTTATTTCTGAATCTGAAGCCCCAGTTTCCACTCCAAGAATGCTGAATGGTTCAAAAATTTGGACCTGGGAAATAAACATGTCTAATTAAATTTCAAAAGGAGCAGATCCAACAATCAAAAAACCTCAACAAACAAAAAACATGTGGCTGTTAAGTTATATTTTCTTAACTAACTGCTATGCTCCTTTATAACATGTGGAGAACTCTGAAACAACATTTCACAATTGAAAAAAATATTTATAAGCATGTAGTGAATTGTATAACATATACAAATAGTTAAATACAGCTAGCATTCGAAGTGCATTTTGAAATATACTAGCACAAGCTCAGATCCAATTCTCTCAAGTCTCAGTACTCCATGTTGCAATCAAAATGAATAGTACGACAGCAACTTTCATGTTCACATGCTTAACAGAGAATTATCAAGGCTAAATGGAGTACCTCAGTGCTGATATGATTGATGTAGTAAACCAAGACTCCCATGGCGATCCAAAGAAGCACCAGGGTCAGGTTGCTGTATGTTGAAAAGTTGGAAATCTGAAAATTTACACCCAAAATGAACAAAATTATTGCACTACAGCTATGATGGATAATAAAGTGTACTGTCTTCCATGAGTATTATCTGAAGAAATACTTCAGAACTCAATGTTGAATTACTTACTCGTTTGAATATGGATTTGCGATATTTCCCAGAGTGAAAGCAAACTGAACACTGGCAATTAATATTTGTGGCCTTTCTTGTAGCAGCATGGCATAACTGGACTATCGTGTACGGCACTAGAGGCAGAGCCATTAATGTCAAGATAAAGATGGGAAAAAGTGCACTATTCTCTTCAGATGCAGCCATACTTAACTTCTAATTTCACAAAATCCGACGAAGAGTTGAACTTTAATCTTCTGAGGCAAAGCTCCTGGCTATATAACCTAAATAATTTTAAAGAATGAAAAACACATAAAAACAACTTTGCACAGAAAAAATCTATATCTGTGAGTAATCTCAGCAAATTTAATTTTAAAATAAACTAAGCCCTGTGTGATCCCCATTATTTTTAAACTCGTCTTCATATGGTACTCAATTTTAACAATAAAACATTCTACACAAATAAACACAAAACTTTTCTCTCATTTTCAACCAACTAATCCAATCAATCAGTATTCTTTTTTTTTTTTTTTTTACCAAGTAATGGCAATCAAACAGAGGCTAAATGTGGAAATTCTTATAAAACGCGTTAATTTTCTGCACCAAATTTTAGATGGATTCCAATTAGCGTTATCCAATAGATTTGACTTGAATTATCTTGAGAAACAAATACAGCTCTTTTAATCATTTCTTCGCACGTAGCAGCGATACAGAATACGGAATTCACCTTCAATTTATAGAGACGTATGACATTGACTAAAAAAATCTAAATCAAACACCAAAGTTGAAATATATACTAATAATTACAAATTATTAAAAAAGATATTAAAATACAATTATGAATTGCTATTACCTGGTCGAAGTATTGCCGAAAAGTTTAGTAGAAATTGTTCAGACTCAACTCCGGTAAGATAGATAGAGAAGAAGCTGGTCCCATAGAATAATTAGCCCTAGACTAGATCTTTTATGGAGTGGCGTCAGTAATGACCATTCTTCAAAAACTGAAAATGGAATTTGCCGTGTGCTTGAATCAAATCAAGTTGTGCAGGCTTGGACTCGAAGCAAAAGCAGGGCCCGTGCATCAACGGGCCACAAATAAAAATGAGCCCAAAGGACCGAGCCTCTCTTTGACAAACTTGTTTAAAAATAATTTTTTTACAACACAATTTTTTAAATCACTTTTTAATCACACACATTTTCTCTCTCCACTTTTCAACCACATATTTTATTTCAAAAACATAAAAAAAAAAATTAAAAAAAAACTTTTAACGGAGCTTAGCCTGTAGAAAAACTTTTAACTGAGCCTAGCCTGTTTGGTCTAGAGGAAAATTTTCAACGTTTCTCTCAAATTCATTTTCAACCAGACACTTCTATTGGGTCCACAATTTTTCACATTTTCAATCACAAATTCTCCCAAAAATAAAAAATTTCTCAAAACTTCCAAAAAACAACCTACATCAAACAGACTCTAAATTAAGGGAAAGTGAAAATTACATCACCACATGTTTTTAACTTTCCAACTCAAAAACTAAACTTACAAGTTATAATTCAACATTTATAATATTAATAGATTGTTCGGCGGCTATGAGCCCCCAAATTGGTTTATAAACAATTTATTCACTAGTAGAAGCAGGATATGCATGATCATGCAGTAGTGCAAAACGTGTTTCGTGATGCCACTCAACTTTATGTTGGCTCTCTGCCCATCCAACAACTTCAACATATGATTCATGACACTATCTTTGCGTAGTATAGTGGCTTATCGCAATCTTCATTGGTTTTTTCCAAGCCCTGTAGCCATTGAATCGACAAGATGAGAATGCCTCTTGGCTACCACCCCTCGAAATTTCAGTGTTTTAATGGAAATGACAACCCAAAGCAACACCTAGCTCATTTAATTGAAATGTGTAACAATGCTGGCATATATAATGATACCATGGTGAAGCAGTTCTTACACTCCCTCAAAGGGCCTGCATTTGAATGGTATACAAACTTGATGGTCGGGTCATTTGATAGTTGGAATCAACTCGAACAAGAGTTTCTCAAACTCTTCTATAGCACCAGACAAACTGTCGCTTTCCAGAACTTGCAAGAACAAAGCAAAGCAAGGAGGAACCAGTTATAGAATAATGCTGGAGAAATCTTATTCTTAACTTAAATAAAATATCAGTGGAGCATCCTCTATTGATATGTATGTACAAGGCATGCATTGGAGGGTACTTTACAATCTCTAAGCAAATATGCCTTACTCTTTTTAAGAGTTAGCAATGCGTGCTCCTGATCTAGAAATTTAGATTACAAGACATGAAAGTTACTTACCAAGTGACCCATGTGACAAGAAAGATTCTAAGAAGGAAATCAAGAAATACAGTAAGTCGGGTAACACTAGTAAAGACTAACTCATAGGCGTTGGTTGTTTTGGACAATACGCGTCGATTGTAAAATCGATACATTTGGCGTCGACGCATAAAGTATGGACAATATGCCTCAGTTGTACAACAGATGCCTAAATTTGCAGAAGGCGTAGGTTGTAGACAACAATCGACTCCTTTTTTTAACCTTATAAGTCAGTTGTTGGTCCACAACTGACACATATTGTTAACTATACGCGTTAGTTGTGTTCCTACAACTAATGTCTATTCTTTTTTCTTTTTTTTTTTAAATAATAATTTCATCAAAGTCCGTGTATCTACTGAAGCACCACATTCTCCACATGCACATTACTAAATCTATCACCACCCAACATATATATAATCGACACATGCAAAATAAAATTAAATACTAAATTAGTTTATATTTACAATATTGTTAATTAGAGTTTGTTTGGTAATGGAAAAAAAATTATTTTTGGGGAATGTGTAGTTGAAAAATTGAAAAGTGTGAAAAGTGATGAGTCATATAGAAACATATAGTTAAAAATGAGTTTGAGGGAAAAAAATGAAAAAGAATTAGCAAACTAGACCCTAGTTATACAAATGCGTACATGTTTGCATAACAAAATTCACATACACTCTTCAACTAAGTATTTGGCCTACAAAATTCGAATCACGTCCATTTTCTCCATTGAATAGTTACTAGAATCGATGAACATGTGAATAGAACATATAAAAGATAATTAATAAACTAACTAGAAACTACCTGTATAAGGAATATAAAGAATACATAGAAGAACATGCAATCCCCATGAAGGAAAACCATAATGCCTGGTTTGATAGATTCTTAGGAACAAGAGGAAAGATTGCAAGAGAACCTGCAAGGAAAAAATTGTACACCTACCATCTTTTAATAATAAATCAAAAATTAATAATGTGTGCATAATACAACAGCTTAGTGAAATACCATAGACTAAAAAGGAATGGAAAAATTAAAAATATTGGTATTAGAATCTCATTAGTAATCATAAGATTTTCAAGTCAGCCACATATGCAGATGTATTGCTCTCATCAGGGACGGATGCAAGGGGTTGCGAGATCGGCCGGTCGCTCTTGCTGAAATCGCAATTTTATTTTTTTTTACTTTATAATTTTGACGTCAAATTTTTTTTCCCTTAACCTTGTAGTGGCCGATCGTGCTGGATGAATTTTGCTCGTGCTTGATCACTTTCCTGGATTCGTCACTGGCTCTCATGATTAATTCCACATTCAAACAAGGGTAAACAGTACAAATGATCCCTAACGTTTGGGTTTCTTACGAAAATTGTCCTCAACGTTTAGATTTTGGCATTTACACCCTCAGATTCACCAAACGTTGCAAAAATGGTCCCTATCGTTATATTCTGTTAATTTCAACTGTTAATTGCACTATTTGACCTTATTTTTCATATTTTCATAAGGGCATTTATGTCTTTATCTCATTTTCCACCTATTTTACATCTAATTGAAAGGTTGTATGCAGATAATATCCCTGGAATGAAAATGTTTTGGCGTATTAAGTCCATAACCTACAAATATTTTGCGTATTTAGTCCCTAACCTACAAACGTTTGACATTATTAGTGCCTAACATATTAATTCACTGTTTGAGACCCATTATTTCAAATAATGTGATTTGCAATTTTAATTTTTTGAAGAATTTGTGGTTAAAAAACAAGATTTTTTTTTTATTTACGTCTCGATTATTTTATTGATTAAAAACATCATTTTTTTCAAAACTCATTTTCAATCGTATATTGTAATTTTAATTATTCCAAATAATGCCATTTGTAATTGTAATTTTTTTGGAAAATTTGTGATTAAAAAGTAAGATTCTTTTTTATTTACGCCTAGATTATTTTAGTCATTGAAAAACTTCATTTTTATTTAAAACCCATTTTAAACCTTACATTCAATAAATAAAATTATCTATACATACATTTATAAATGGTTTACCAAATAGTGGCTTATTAATTTACAGAGGTTGATTAATTTAAATTCATCAACAATATGTCACACTATTTGATTTGGATAAAAAAAAATTAGGAATTGAATAAAAAAACATTTAGGGGCTGACAAAAAAAGAAATTGAGCCGATCGAATTGAAATCGAACTGAAAAAATTGAAGTTTATTCCTTTTTTTAGGGAAAAATTGAAGTTTATTCTTGATTTTAAAGTTAATAAAAGATTTAACAAAAATTCATCACAGTAATATTTCAACACGTCGGTAAAAAACAAAAATTCATAGATTATTTTATTGATAGAATGTGCAGTTGAAAATGAGTTTTGAAAAGAATGGTGTTTGCAATCAATAAAATAATCTAGACGTAAATAAAAAAATATCTTGATTTTTAACCACAAATTCTTCAAAAAAATTACAATGTGCAGCTAAAAATGAGTTTTTAAAATATGATGTTTTCAATTAATAAAATAAACAAAACGTAAATAAAAAAAATCTTGCTTTTTAATCACAAATTCTTCAAAAAATTACAATTACAAATTGCATTATTTGAAATAATGGGTCTCAAATTGTGAATTAATATATTAGGGACTAAAGATATCAAACGTTTCTAGGTTTGGGACTAAATATGTCAAACGTTTGTAGGTTAGAGACTTAATACGTCAAAACATTTTCATTCCAGGGATGTTATCTGCATATAACTTTTCAATTGGATGTAAAATATGTGAAAAATTAGATAAAGACATAAATGTCCTTATGAAAATATGAAAAATAAGGTCAAATAGTGCAATTAACGGTCAGAATGAATATAATAAAACGGTAGGGACCATTTTCGCAACGTTTGGTGAATCTGAGGGTATAAATGCCAAAATCTAAACGTTGGGGACTATTTTTGCAAGAAACTCAAACGTTGTGGACCATTTGTGTTGTTTACCCTTCAAAGAAAGGGGCATACTACTCAGTCCCAATAAGAAAATTGCTAGGTAACCATGATTTAGTGACTCTTGATCTTCCAATTACAATTCAGTTGGGAAATAGGAACACGAGAGTATTAGTGGATTTATTTCCCCCTACAATAGAAGCCTTGCTTTGTAGTTCACTGTTCATTTTGTGTTGGCTGTTTTCACACGTTAAGGTCAAAGGATTTTTTTTTACTGTTCATTAACTGGTTTGACAATTGGCAAAATATCTATACTTGTAGATATGTATAAGCAGCAGATAATTACAATTTGCCACACGTTCAAGTCAAAGGATTTTTTTTACTGTTCATTAACTGGTTTGACAATCGGCAAAATATCTATACTTGCAGATATGTATAAGCGGCAGATAATTACAATTTGGCGGGAAAAAAAAATCCGCATAACCCATTCACACAAACCCTAGTTCTAAACCCCTTTTTCGCTCACTCTCTCTTCAATTTCTAGAATTCTTTTTTTGTCCAACGACAATGGAAGCAACTTTGGTAAAAATGATTAAGCAAGCAAAAGCCCTGTAGTGATTTCTTTTTTATTAACACATATGATGCCCTATATTTGGGTTTTTTAGTTTATAGCTATTTCTTGACTACCTGGATTAGGCTCAAGCTCTTCTTATGCCCCAAAATAGTTGAACAAATAAGTAATTCCAGAAAAGTTGGTGTTTTTTTTCTTGACTGGTTTTTATTTATTTACTTATTTTGCACTTATGGCTTCATTGTGGATAGAAAAGTTGGTGTGTGTTTTTTTAATTTTTTTTGTGAAGGTACTCTTCTAAGGTTAAGTCATTGTTTAAGAGACTTGTCGTGGAACCGCTCGTTATTGAATTGGACCAAATGGGTAAGTTTAAATTTTAATTTTTTTTTATAAATCCTATTCGTGGGTGTGTTTGTTCATAGAATATTGCAAATTATGGTAGGATGTGAATATGATTTTCACAAGTACCATTCAGACCTCCATATTTGAATACCATCTGGTATGATTTTCAACAGATATTTGAAATGATTAAGAATAATATGTAAAGGGGAATCCAAACTGGCTGCAAATGTGATTTTTGAAGGAAAAGGGAAAAAAAATTATAAGTGCAACTTTCTGATGGAATCAATATGGTTTTTTGATATTAAGGTTCTCAAATTTGGTTATTGGCCTCTGAACATTACAGGTGTAACTGCCATTTATGGTTTTTGTATATTTGCGAGTTTTAAGTTGTGATTAGACTGCATTATAGAAAATGAAGAGATGAAATTGTTTCTTTTAATTCTAGATAGATCTAGCCAACTGCCAAGACCAATCTTTGACCATATTTTCTATATTAATAACCTAGGATAGTTTTTGTAACTTTTAGTTGGTTATTCAATTTTTATTTTTATTTTGTCTAACTTCATTCTTCGGACTTATGTCTCAATTTTTGAGTACTAGAGAATGAAAAGCAAAAAATATATTGAACACTCGCTTCTATGCAAGAAATAGATCTTTTTAAACAATTGTTTCAAGATTGGTGTTTAGTTAGCTAATTCCATGGATAGAAAAATATTTGAATCAATTTTGAGAATAAAGTTTATGTTTTTAGAATTTTGTTACTAATTATTTATTATATTGTTTGCTTTCTCGGTGAGCATTTTTAAGTGTAAATTAGTTAACGCTTGAGTGTTCTAATGAAAAGTGAATTTATTAATTTATTTGAGTTTTTTCATGTCAAAACAGGTTAATGACACAAAAATTGTTCCTTGTATAGCGAGACAATGAAACATGATGCTTTACGTGTCCATAGAGGAGGAAGTTGCCCACAAAGAACTGTGACGTGAATACTGTGAGTTTCCATGCCTGCAATTGATTTATTCAAGCATCGGGTAGTTTGGTTTAATTAGATTCTCGAGAAATGCCTGTTTCTACCATTGATGCATGTGGATGCTATTTCTTATAAGGCCAGCTTCATTTGGTATGATTCTCTCCGTGCTTTCACTTCTTAAGCATCACAGGTATAGAAACATATCATTTTCCTTGTGGGTTATGTCAAGATTCAATCATTTGGCAACTTATCAAGTTATCAGCATCTATGCTTATACAATGACCGCTTATTTTATTTCCATTTATAGATTTTTGCAATACTAGGAATGAAGCATTAATTAATCACAATTTCGTAATTATCTTTCTCTTTTTGTATCCATTTATTTGGTTCACAAAGAAATATTGGACCTCTTACTGTTATGACTATTCGACAATATAAAATTTTATTTGAGATTTTCATACTATAATCAGGTTCCATTAATAAATTTTTCACTTTGCTCAATTTTGATGTGGACAAGTAAATTTATATATGTTTTCTTTGTTACTAAAATCTTGTTTTTTCCCAGTATATATTGAGATACCGTCTCAGCAATTACAAATTGAGTTTCAATGAATAACTCAAAAGATGCCATTGAAGAGGTTTGTTTTATATTAGCTGAACTAAATGTGATTTTACATGTTATAACATGCTATTTTCTCCATAGGAATACAAAAAAATTATTCGTCAGGTACAAAACCAACAAAGACGACAAAAAAATGCATTTCGTAGGTCTCAAGAAGAACACTGTGTTGACAAGCGCAAACATAAACCGAATTTGGATGGTAACCTGATTTTTTTTCTCGATATTTTTTGGTGTTTCCCTTGTCAGTATTTAGATTTCTAGCATAGTGTTATTATTTACATTGTTAGAATCAAAATATAACATTTAAGAAATATTTACATGCAATTTTTTAAATATATAATCTATACATTAATATTTTGGGATTTCTAATGGCCTTATTCTAATCGTGTTAATTTTTTTTTTAGGCTAAAACAACATTTCCTAAATAATTATAAACACTCTTTATTGTTCATTTTCTTGCTGGTTTTCATAAATTTGTTTTTCCAATTCAGCTGTTGGACAAAACAATGGTTACCTATATCACGGAAGTGGAACCTCTTCGGTCAGCTTTGAACAACATATTGTAGAAGCTTCTTTGCCAGCACCACATGTAATCATTGAAAAACCACATGATTTACAGGCTCGAAACATATCACATCAAAGCACCCAATTAACCATACCTATAGCTGCTTATGTGTTGCCCCATTTTACTGTTTGCTAGCATTGTGGTGCCAAAAAGTTTTATAGAGAAAGCAAGGGATTCTGTTGCTCTGATGGGAAGGTCAGATTACGTACACATTCTATACCTAATGATTTGTTTCAACTTTTTACTTCGAGTTGTCAAGAGTCAACTCATTTCAGAACTGTTTGTCGTTCATACAATAACCATTTTGCTTTCACCTCTTTTGGCGTAAAATATGATAAAGAACTTTGCAAATCAAATAAAGGTATTTACACTTTCAAAGTACAGGGACATGTATATCATTATGTCAACCCGCTTTTACCTCGCGGTGATGCTAAGCCTTCGTATATGCAACTTTATTTTTATGATACAGAAAACGAAGTGCAAAATCGTCTTCACAGCTCATATAGGTTCCTTGAAACAGTTTTATTAAAAATTATTGGAAGCTTGAAAACTAATCCTTATTCAAGGTTTTTTAGATCTTTAAATGAAAAAGAAAACTTAGACACTCAACGAATTCAAATTAGGTGTCATCCGGGACTTGACCAACGTGTTTATAATACACCAGTCTCTTCTCAAGTTGCTGCAATCTGGGTAGAATACGATTCGTGTGCAAACATTAGGGCTCGTGATATCTCTATTTGCGGGCACTCAGCCGAGTCTCACAAAGTTCATTAATATTACGGTTGTTATGACCCTTTACAATATCCATTATTATTTCCATACGGTGAACCTGGATTGCATGAAGGTATTGAGCGTACTAGAAATGCCAACGAACAACCAAAATGCGTGTCTGAAGTTTTGGTAGATGTAAACACTTTAGTTTATCCTGAACAACTAATTCAAAGAGAATCTGAAGGTTATTTTACCAGTTGTTTAATATATACTAATTATTTCATTTTTTTAAACAATCTATTTTACCAATTTTTTTAATATGCTCGTATCTCTATATGTTTTTTCAGTGCTTAACTATGGTAAGAAATGCTATCAGATCTCGTGTAGAGAATATTATTGTTACAAGTTGCAAATTCGTCCTTCAGGTAAATCTCTATTACTCCATGGGGGTATACTTCTACAACAGTATGTAGTTGATATGCATATTAAAATTCAAACATCTAGGCTTGGTTATTTTCGTAATAATAAAAAACAGATTCGTGTGGAACTTTACCAAAAAATAGTTAATAGTGTTGAAAATGGAGAAAATCGAGGAAACGTGATTGGGAAAAAAATTATTTTGCCAGTGTTGTTCACATGTGGTCCTAGGGATATGAAAAAGAGATATAGAGATGGGATGTCTCTTGTCCAACGATATGGAAAGCCAGATATTTTTTTTTACAATGACTTGCAATCCTAATTGCCTTGAAATTAAGCAACAATTAGAATACTCTGACGAGATGCAGAACCGACCCGACCTCGTAGCTCGTATTTTTAAAGGAAAACTTGATGAACTGAAGAACGATCTAATTCACAAACATATTTTAGGGCCAGTAGTTGCCTATATTTATGTGATTGAGTTTCAAAAGAGAGGTCTTCCTCATGCACATTTTTTGCTGATCTTCAAAGATGGTCATAAAATCTGTACGCCTATTGAAGTTGATAATATTGTGTCATGTGAATTACCTGATGAACAATTATTTCCTCACTTGCATTCTACTGTTGTTAAGCACATGATGCACGGTCCTTGTGGTACATTAAATTCAAAGAATGTATGCATGAATGCTGATAATTGTTGTAAAAACAAGTACCCTAGAGATTACCCAGCCCATACTTTATTAGGAGAAAACTCTTACCCTATCTATAGACGTCAGAATAACGGGCATTCAGTTAAAGTTAGAGGACATTTTCTAGACAATCGATGGGTCGTCCCCCACAATCGTTACTTAATTGCTAAATTTAACTGCCACATTAATGTTGAGATATGTTCTTCAATTAAAGCTGTTAAATATTTGTACAAGTATGTATACAAAGGGCATGATCGTGTTAATTTTTCAGTATCTAATGACCAAACACCTGTTCAGATTGATGAAATTTCTGAGTATCAGTCTGGTAGGTGGGTGTCTCCGCTTGAAGCAATGTGGAGAATCTTTTCATTTCTTCTGTCTGAGATATATCCAACTGTTATTTCTCTACAACTCTATCTTCAAGATCATCAACCGATAACATATAATGATCAAGATAATCTATCAAATGTACTTAACAAGTCCACTGCAAGTCGAACTATGCTAACAGAATTTTTTTTGATGAACAGTACTAATGAATTTGCATGGACTTTGTTGTACAAAGATTTCCCTACACATTTTGTTTGGAATGCAGGTAGAAAAATGTGGACAACACGAAAGCAGCAAATAGTTATTTGTCGAGTTGTTGCAGCAAGCCCGAACGAAGGTGAGCGATATTTCTTGCGAGTACTTCTTAACCATATCAAAGGTCCACTATCATTTGAAAACTGTTAATGGAGTTAATGTGGCTACATATCGAGAAGCAGCTTTTTTACTTGGATTGTTAAGTGGTGACAATAATTGTGAAGAATGTATGTCATAAGTTGTTGTTTACCAAATGCCTGGTTCATTAAGATGTCTTTTTGTAACCCTATTGACACTATGTAATCCAACCAATCCAAAAATAGTATGGGAGAAATTTAAAACTAACATGTTTGAAGATTATATACAACATGGTCTACAAACTAAACATCCTGAACAAAAAACTTTATATGACATTACTTCTATATTAGAAACGCTAGGGAAGAATGTGAATGATTATGGGATTGTGTCATATATTGTTTCCTTAGATGATGATGAAAGACTAAACAGAATGATTGCAGAAGAGACTATATCTTTAGATATTGAAAGTGGCATTTCCTGTGAGACAAAATTAAATAAAGAGCAACGAATTTCCTTCAATACAATCATGGGATCACTTGTAAATGAAGCCGGTACTGTTTATTTTGTAGATGGCCCTGGAGGAACGGGTAAGACTTTTTTATATAAAGCTTTATTATCAGCTGTAAGGTCTAAAAACTATATTGCTTTGGCAACTGCATCATCGGGAGTTGTTGCTTCTTTGTTATCTGATGGGCGCACAGCTCATTCAACGTTTAAAATTCATTTAGACACAACTGGTAATATCAGCTGTTCAGTTACTAAACAATCAACTTTAGGAAGACTACTAAAAATGGCTAGATTAATTATATGGGATGAGGCTCCAATGGTTAATCGTTGTGCAATAGAGGCACTACATAAATTGTTGCAAGATATAATGGAATGTGCATTGCCTTTTGGGGGAAAATGTTGTTTTTGGAGGTGACTTTCGTCAGGTCTTACCTGTTGTACAGAGAGGTAATAGAGAGGATATTATCAAAGCAAGTTTAGTCTTTTCAGATTTATGGCCGTCTTTCATACAGTTACCTTTGGTTCAAAACATGAGAGTAAATCTTGATCCAGAATTTTGTGATTATTTATTACGACTTGGAAATGGAACTGAGACAAAACATACTTGTGATTCAATAAAACTTCCATCAAATATAACTCTAAAGTTTGAAGACGGAATAATTTCATTGAAAAGTCTTATCGGTATAGTTTTCCCAAATATATCAACATATACAAACAATTTACATGAGATCGTCGACAGAGTTATACTAACACCTAAAAATGAATGTGTTGATCAAATAAACAATCTTTTATTAAATCAAGTTCCTGGTGAAATCTATACATACTATAGCTTTGATGAGACAATTGAAAAGTCAGACAAAACTTTCCAAGAAGATTTCCTAAATAGTCTATCACCAAATGGTATTCCACCACACAAACTAAATGTCAAATTAAACTGCCCAGTAATGTTGTTACGAAATATCAATCCATCTGAAGGTCTTTGTAATGGCACGAGACTTGTTTGTAGGAAATTTGAACGAAATGTTATTGCTGTTGAAATCATAAATGGGGAATATATTGAAAAACGTGTATTTTTACCAAGGATTCCATTCATTCCGTTAGAAAGTGACAAAAATTCAGTACCATTCAAAAGAATCCCGTTTCCAATCCGTCCATGTTTTGTAATGAAAATTTACAAAGCACAAGGGAAAACTTTAGATTTGGTTGGTTTGTACCTTCCTAAGCCAGTATTCTCTCACGGCCAATTATATGTTGCACTCTCAAGAGCAAAGTCAAGTAAAGATATACAAGTATTGTTAAAACCATCAAATACAGACCGTGAACACTTTTCCTGCACAAACAATGTAGGGTACAGAGAGATTCTCATGCTCACTCAACATTAATGCCTATTCATTGCTGCAGACACATCTGGTGCTCATAATATTACTAAGTATGTATCAGCTTGGTAACTACATAGATTTGATTTTTGGTTTTCATGAAAATTATTTTATTTTACTGGGGTTTTGTGGGTTTCTTTTACTCTTTGTTTACACTGAACAGGTGTATATCTGTTTTTTTTTTTTCCTTCAGATTTTGGATGCCACAAAGCTAAATGATGGTTTTTAAAAGGTGTAAGGTATATTTATTATCAAGCCAAACATTTGATGTATCTTTACTGCTCTTTGTTTAGGATTATTTCAACTTTGAGATTCACTCCTCTTGTTTGACCATGTTTACAAATAACAGTATTGTTAAGTAAAATTAGAAGTGGACATATGAATCAATAATCTAATGTGTTTTCTTATTGATAGAGTATTCATTCTTCAACAACGTTCATTTGTTGTGTATTTATGTTGTATATGTGCAGTACTTATTCCATTAATTGTGTTTATACAATTTAAGCAATGAAGGGCACCTGTTCATACAATTTAAGGGTAAAGTTCATCATTTATTATCATAGAGAGTGATATTCAAGCTAAATTACATCATTTTACCTGCTTCCAATACTACTTATTGCTGTTTTGCACAAATATGTTTTTCCTAAGTGACATCCACTTTTAACTATGTCTTCTTGTATGATAGAGATGTTTATATGGTCTAAACACTTCTGCCTCTGCAGATATTAAGGCATTCATCTAAAATGTTAATCATGCTCTTTTAAGTGCACTTGATGTAGATTATGGAAAAATTCCTTTTTAGTATATCACTTAGTATTTAGCACATCAATCTTGATGAAATTTATTGCTTTCATGTTTATCGTTTGTGTATTATCGAATGCAACGTATATCTACAGTTCCAAATAAGTCGCTGAAATTATGCATCATCTTTGGCTGCTGGTGGGTTAGATGACCTTCCACGTGAAGATATTAGTGAAAAGGTCACACATTTGTTGAAGGGCATATAACATTCACATTGGAAGGTATATTTTTACCATTGAGATTATATTTGAGTCTTAATTATTCGTGCATCAAAAGTTGAGAAATCTGTTGTTGATCTCTTTACTATATGTAGTAATATGAAACCTAAACCTGGTGTCTCTTTGTTGCTACTTATTTTATTCTATAATAATGTATTCTTGAGTAAAGAAGAAGATAGTGAATTGGTTACAAGCTACAATTCTGTGACTTTGATCTATTTTGAATTTAGTTAGCTTGACAAGTTACATTTGTATATTGGGGCTTCAAGTATAATTGGTGATTGTTGAGATATATTTACACAATACACATTTCGTGCATGAAGAATGTAGTTTACGAATAAATCTTATCATTAACAAAATCTTGACCAGGATTTTTTAATTTACTTCTTCCTTCATATTTTATATGTATTTTCGTATGTGGGCGTCTATGTAAACTAGGATTTTGGTGAATGGATTGCTATTTTTTCTGTGAATTTTGTCAAATTTGGATGTTTTTTATTAATTTTGAGAAATGATGGGTTTCATTTTATGAAAATGATGTAGGTGGTAGCGAGGATTGCCGTTTCAAAATTGCAGAAGAACACAAATAAATCATTTTCTGATACTTAAAGTACTCTTACAATTACATACAAACACAACCCCACCGCATATTTGCTCTTTAATACATCCCTGCATATAGATTATGGTTCACAACTGTAAAAAGATTATAAGGTGGTCTCAATATATGTTATTTTTGTAGGATTAAAGACATGTACGGCAATGCGAGTGAGAGGTCACTACTAAACACTCATTTGATGCTGAAACACCAAGGCCACAAGTATGATATTTTTTTACTGCTACTACACACTTGCATTTTTGTTGAACTTATACTTAATTGTTTTGATTATTTACTTGTGTATTCATTACTAATAAGTTATGCATTTCCTCTTTCAATATTGATGTTTTTGTGATATTCTTTTTGTTTTCTTATGTCCTTTCTATAATGAGAATACATGTCTTTGTTGTGTATCTTGAACCATGGCATGTTCATATCTTCAAGTTTCTTGATTTAAGGAAAAAACCATGGAAAGATACTAGGTGTTAGCAATGAACAAATGCATTTTCTTAGTGTTTATATTAATCCATTTTGTTCATTATATCAATTATTATCATCTACACATCATATTTTGGAAAATTCCTATTACAATTACATTAAAATAACGCTAAATTCAACTTTATAACGGTTCTCGTACAACGTATGAGTCGAAACTAGTATCCTAAAAGCAACAAGAATGCTTAAGACTCTTCAAATAAAACAATATTAAATTAGATATGGTATAAAATCAGAAACCTTTTTGCAACTGAAAAATGAATCAAAATATAATAGACATCCACCGAAAGAGAGCATAAATTTTAGCCATGAAAAGGTTGTATGTATTATGGAAGGCATAATGGTAGTGTGAGTCATACGAGTTAACAATTATCTAATATGGTTATTTAGAAAGGAACTTATACCAAAGTTTTTTTGTTTGTTTGTTTTTTTTTTTTTTCCTCTTGAAGTATATATTTAAGAAAAGTAGAGAAAGAATCATTTAAACCTAGAATATTTGATATATATTCGGAGAGGGAATCTTTGACATTCATGGAAATATCAAAGAAAGTATTGAAAAGTACGTGTAATATAACAAAACGTAAGAGGGCAGTTAAACAACTTAAGAACCATAAATAAGTCATAAGTTAAAAATAATTGGGGACTAAGTTATGTTTTCAAAGGGACTTAATTCATTTTCTTGCGACTGATCACAACCCAAGCTTTCATTACAATCACATTATAAGCATAGTTGCATAGAATTAGAACCCTGCAGATTTGGTTAATCTTAGACAACAAGATGACATCAACTTTATGTATGAAAAAAAGTTAACAACAAGCACTTAATAATATTCCATTTTTTTGGGTCACTATTGTATTTTTCCTCGATATTGGCAATAGTTCAATTGATATTTTAGAAGATGTGCAAATATCTCTAATTTCGTGCCTCCTATGTTGTATATATAGATTGTGGAGAAAACCTAGGCAAACAAGAAGAAAATTCGCGCATGGGTCTGGCTTCACTGCTGGGCTAGACAATTACGCGGCCGTCCTTGGTAAAGGTCGGTGGCCGCGTAATTGGTTGATTTTCGATTCTGTTAATTTCAATGTCATCGCGTGGCCGCGCAGTAGAACAACTGTTGTGCAATTTTAGCTTTTGATCTTGTTTAAGTTGGCATTCATTCTTTATTTGCATCCAAGTCCTTCAACTTCCAATTATGACAATTTGGCCCTATACTTTTGATTTTTTTTTTCTATTTTCCTCTTTGCTCTCCTTAATTGGCTCATTGCACTTCATGTCTACAATGTAGCTCCAATAATCACCCATTTGACCTTTATTTGATTCAATTCCTTTGTTCACTTGATTTTGTGATATTTTTTGCAATGTAAACAAATGACAAATAAAGAAATAAAATTTATTCTAATATGACAAACATATTATCTTAATTTAGACATATAAATAAGTGTATAAAATACACTTATCATAGAACATAAATGGTTTTATTGTCACATCTTCCTGGTGTATCTTTGTATATATTTGAAGTAAGAACAAAACGTACCCAAGCATTGACAAAAAATTGAATGGTTTGTCTATCCTAAAGCCGAGATGTTGGATTTGGAGCTGGAGTTGTGTATGTGTCCATCATTCTACTTGTATCACCTACAAATAAATATAAGTACAGTTTTGTACATATAAAGAGAGTGCAAAACATTGCCTATGAATAATCAAATTTTCCAAATTATGAAGCATTAACTAGGGCTGTACAACAAAACCGTCAAACCGCCAAACCGATATCAAACCGCAATTTCGAAACCGTTGGTTCGGATCCATGCGGACCCGTCAACGTTTCGGTTTTGACCCAAACCGAACCGCTTTCAAATGGTTTGGTTTGGTTTAGGTTTCATTTTTCAAAACCCGTTTCAAACCGCCAACCCGCTAAAAAATTACAATTAAAATTTAATTTTTTAATTGCAAAAATACAAAAAAATTTACTGCTTTTATTTTCAATTTATATGAAGGGACACCTTGCTTTTCCTTTATTGTTAAGAAATGCATTTTGCTAGTGCTAACAACTAAGTGCTACTGATGACTTTCTTACTTTATTTGTTTTTTATCCTATAATTTTTTTTGGAGGAGTATGCATAAACTTACTCATTATTTATTTTTTCTTGGTTATAATATTTGTCTTCTGTTAATTTAGCAAGTCATGACTTGAGTATTTATGGTTGCAAAATTAGTTGTACTTGAGATCTTTTATCATCAGCTGTAATTCATCAAACTCTAAATTCCTAAAACATCATTCTTTCATCATGTAGTTCAGTAGTTTTACTTGGAATACAGTATATTTGAGTTTAAGTTGTTTTTTTGTGAAATAATAGGAAAATCTAACTTGAGAATGGATTATGTTATCTATTAGGTTCTTTTAATATTATTGTGATTATTTGTTTGTGATTGTGCCTTTGTGTCTATTTTAGAAGTTGTTTACCTATATATTTTAATTTTGTTAGTCTTATAACATCTATCCGTAATGTCGTTGGGTTATTTGCAATTAATTTGATGTCTTAATTCAAAATTTTATTTCAATAGTTATTTTAACTCGATTTACATATATTAGTTTAGTTTCTTTTACAAACCGCGGTTTAAAACCGCACCAAACCGCAAAAAATGGTTTGGTTTGGTTTAGTTTAGGAAATGAAATGGTTTGGTTTGGGTTGGAAAAATCTCAAACCGCTTTAAACGGTTTGGTTTGAAAAATTATCAAAAACCGCCCAAACCAAACCGTTTACACCCCTAGCATTAACTATCAGAAGTTGAAATCTAGACCTGAGTTATGTGTGTCGCTCACTAAGATGTACTGCCAATAGCCACTGGCTCAACAATCAGATTGGAATCCTGCATAGTAAAATACATCAAAATAATAAAAAATAATCTCTCAAGGGGGAGCCTACAACAATTTTGGAGTTTTAATCACATTCCTTCGTAGTGTTGGCAACGGGGCGGATCGGACCCCGATCTGCCCCGCCCCGAATTTTTTTGGCCCGATCCGGATCCGCCCCGAGATCCATCAAATTTTGAGTCGGGTCGGGGCGGATCGGTGGACCGATCCGCCGAATTATTTTATTTTATTTTTTAAAAAAAAAATTTAAATGTATTTTAAATTAAATCTTTTAAAAAAAATTAGAAAAATTATTTTTTTTATTAAATTTTTTTTATTTAATTGAAACGAGACTTATAGAGGCCGATTCAACGGATCGAGTTTTTTTGCCATCACTTATTAGAATTCTTTCTTCAAATGAAGAACATGAAAAATGTGTTTTCTTTAAAATGTAAAGATTGCAGGTTATTCCCAGAAATTAAAGTTTGCTACAAAATTTACATATTAGATTTTTATACATGATAAAAAAATTATATTAAAAAAAATGTCGGATCCGAATCGAGGCGGATCGGATCAGCCCCGATCCAAATCCGCTCCGTGAATTTTCGGATCGGGGCGGATCACATAAATTTCGATCCGTCGATCCACGAATCGGGATTTTTTCGGATCGGATCGGGTCAACGGATCGACGGGGCGGATCGGATTTTTTTGCCATCTCTATTCCTTCGTATTAACTACAACAATTTTTTTTTCACCACCTAAGACATATACTTAAACCTGATTCCATCCTATAAGGTCACCACTAGCACTCCCTTACAGAATTCCTAAGTTAATTAATTCCCTTTCTTCAGTATCAAAGGATTCTCAAAGGCTCACTCCGGCCACCAATCCTCACAACTCTGGGTCACTCGGAATTAACCTAGAAACAGTATGACCTCTAAAAATCAAGTTATGCTCTTATGATATGCATAGGATGCAATGAATTATAATTCATCAGATAATTTACAACATATAAACAACTGAAATTAAAAATATGAATACAAAAATATAAAACAGAAATGAAGATAATTTTTGGAGATTTATTAAAACATCTTAAAGATAATATAACTAAGGATTTCCCTTTCGGGAAGTCCCCTAAATGATTTAAATAAAACTTGGAAAGAAAAGTATCTCCGAGGTATTCACAAGTTCTTTTTTTTTTACAAGGGTTTTTGGATTGAGAATTTTTCTGGATAAGGAAGTTTCAATGGATTTAAGCAAGAAATACACAGGCTGTAAACTCTTGCTTTCATCAAATGAAAACGTCTTCCTTATATAGAGAAATTCTATGGAGCAAGTTTACAAAAAAAGTCCCTAAAGGAATCTAGAAAAGTAAAGTCTATCTTAAAAAGTCTACACGCTTCTTCTTTTTGTCTATTCTTCTTTTACAGCTGTCTGTCCTTTTGTGACACGCGTTTCACCGAGAAACTTCTGGTAAAAAAAGATTATCCTACCTTGGTCCACAACATCTTTCTTTATTAAAGTTTTTTGTCTTCTTGTGTTGGCAGCATCTTCTTTCTTCCTACGTGTTCAAATTATGTTCGGCGATGGAGGAAAATGAGATCCCACTATCTGAATTATTATATCTGTCTCTTTCATGTTCTTCAAAGTCATCACTATTGCCTTGGCTAGAATTATCTGGTTCTGGTAAATTTTCTTTTGGAGAGCATTCTTGAATCTCTTTTGCTTTTGTTAATTTTTCTTTTGAGAAAATTCTTTCAAAAACATTGTTAATTACTTCGTCCATTTTTTCTTTTACATCATTTTCTTTCTTTTTCTTAATAGTTAGTGTCTTTTTTCTTCTTGATGGTTCTTCACTGCTTCCTGTGGACTTCTGAAGTTTCTGAATTTGAGAAAATAAACGATTAATGGAAATAACATCATCATCTGGGTCTTGAGCGTCTTGGAGAATTTCCTTTCCTCTGTCTTTACTATTATTCTGACTGGATCCTTTTTGGGCTGGGCTTGTAACTAGTTCTTGCGAATATCTTACTAAGTAATCAAATTTTCCACTGGCCTGACCTAATGTATCCCATACACACTTATCTTGGGTCTGTGAAAAATTTTCTTGTTGGGCCCGAGAAGTAGGGAAATCAACAGTTCCCTAAGTCTGTTGGACTTTTGGCAAGTCCACAGCCAAAAACGGGTTTGATAAGGGACCGTTCTCTTTGTGTTTCGATTTTGAATTTTGAGTTTTGGATTTTGTTTTGAATTTTGGATGTTTGTTTTGGGATTGCTGAAAACATGTTCTCTTTGTGATTTTGGAAAACTGTTTTCAAAAATAGAAAACTGAAAAATGCGTTTACTTTGTAATTTTTCGATATATTTATTTTGTAATATTTTATATGTAAAAAATGATTGATTTGTTTAATATCATTAATTTTAATATTAATAAATCAGTTAGTTCTCTATGTCAATAAATTCATCATTAATATTATTTCAGCTAAACAAAAATTTAACCCCATACCAACAAAATCTTGACATAGATCTATATATAATGGTAAAATAAAATAAGAATTTCAAGTAAAGGAAGTGTCTCACATTTACAAATAATAATAATAATAATAAATAAAAAATTACTAAAAAATATATATATATATATATATATATATATATATATTTTAACATGTATCTATATAATGACAAAATAACATAAGAATTTCAAGTGAAGGAAATTTCTCAATTTTACAAAAAATAATAATAATAATAATAATAAAAATTATTAAAAATTACAAAAAAAAAAATCTTAAAATGGATATATATATAATGTAAAAATAATATAAGAACTTCAAGTGAATGAAGTCTCACTTTTACAAAAAAAAAAAAAAAAAAATCTTAACATGAATCTATATATAATGACAAAATAACATAAGAACTTCAAGTGAAGGAAGTGTCTCACATTTAAAAAATAATAATAATAAAAAATATAAAATTACAAAAAAAAAAAAAATCTTAACATGGATCTATATATAATGGCAAAATAATATAAGAATTTCAAGTGAATAAAGTGTCATATTTACAAAAAAAAATAAAAAAATAAAAACGCGCGTTTTGATCGTTTTGGACTTTTTAACACAAAATATCCAAAACGCAATAAACTCGTTTTGAGTTTCCTTTGTAATTTTTTTGGTGTTTTGGAAAAGTCGTTTCTGAAAATGGGCAAAGTGAACGCGTTTTCGATATTTCCAAAAATCGAAAACTTAAAATGGGCTCAAAACAACAAAGAGAACGGGGCCTAAGTCTTTACCAGTTGCCTTTTGAACTGGACTAACTACTGACTTCTTTGGTTCAGTAGTACATTTGCTAGAACTTAACTTAAGACTAATAATTTCTTTCTCAAGTTAGGTGATTTTCTTTTGTAGAGAGGTTATTTCTGAAAGGAGGTTCTGGTTGGACTCATTGATCACTCTAAAATTATTTTGCATACTCTCACAATGGCTACAAAAAATATTATGGTCTCTGTTTGGTGAAAAATCAAGTGGAGGGTCTTTGTAATTCTTCAGAGATGGTGAAACATAAAAATTAATCCCTATGTTTTGTCTGGCTGATTCAAGAGCTTCTTGTAGATTTGTAAAACCTTTGTAAAGAGGATCTTTAAAATCTCTAATGCTATCCAAAACTTCTAACCATGTATGGAAAACTCCTAATTTTTTACCTTTAATTACCACATAAAACTTAAACCTTGTTCTGGTCTGATTAAAATGTTCTGACAATGCGTTCATGGATGCAAGGAAATACTTCTGATCTTTTGGATTTTTATTGTAAGAAACCCATAAATTGTCTAAAATACATTTTTCTTCTTTTAAAAGTGAAACGTGTGCAAGTACTTTAAATGAAATATTACTACTAAGAAAACATATAAGTTCTTGTGCACCAAATCTCATTCGTTCTTGGTAATATGGTCTGTTCTGACTAGATGAAGTCTGGAATGATGATGTAGATGCATAAGAATTTCCTGGAGGAATTCCTGATCTTGGTGGAAGTCTAGAATCTGTAAACAGTAGATTTAAAATGAGCCAAGATTTAAAAAATTCTTACTTTCTAACATCCTACTTAAGATGTTTGCTGCTTTATTATCTACTCATTTGATGTGCTCAAATTCTATATTTATTCCAGTATTTGTAATTCTATCAATAAAATTTAACCATCTTCTTTTACTAGTCTTTTTTTAATCTAACTTGAGTTTATTATAAAAAGAAACTATTGCTACACAATCTGTTCTTATCGTTATTTCTTTTTTAGATATGATAAATAATTCAAAGTTATCTAAAACATAATTTACAGCTAACAATTCTGCATCTATGCTACATAAAAGTTTCCTTTTTCGTTATAATTACCACTATTATATATATAGATTATTTCAGTATTTTTCTCTGCATATTTATTGGGTTTACAATTCAAAATTGCTCCCCATCCTAATATGATTAAGTAATCTGTATTTAATGGCATTGCTAACTTTCTTATTTTATTTTTGATTTCTTGGACTAATTTTATATCTTCTTGGTTAAAGAATCTTTGTCCTGTTTGTGAATATAAAGGCCCAGCAATTTTTCCTAAATCCTTAATAAATGTGAAGTTTATTAATGGGTTAATAGCACAAAACGTCCCTACATTTGACATGTATTGTGCAAAACGTCCCAACGTTGTGATTTGTGACGCTAAACGTCCCAACCTTTACATTTTCTTGTTGGAGACATCCTTTCTGTCAAATTTAACCCCATTTCATCGTTAATTTGAAAATGAACATTTAACATTTAACACATGCAAGGGCATTTTCGTCAAAATCAAAAGCAGCCCATTCATATTTGGGTAATTGGCACAAAACGTCCCTACGTTTGACACTCATTGTGGAAAAACGTTCATTTTTTTTGGCGAATAACGTCCATACCTTTAGATTTTCTTGCTGATTAGTCCCCAAATTTTACTTTTCTTTCAATTTAGTCATTTTGTATTTATTTAAAGGTCATTATCTTCAAACGTGTATAAAATTGCACTCCATTTTTAGCGTTGAACTCTAAATTCAACCATCTTTCTTATGATATATCATGTGCTCATTTATTAAACATTTCATTTTGACTTTTGTATAGTAGATACTTATTTTGTTAGGGCATCATTATTGATTTTCGTAAATTTTATTGAAACAGTGAAATTTTAATTTTAGTGTGTGTTCGACGGCCAACGAAATTTTTAAATTGGATTTATTTGAATTTTTTATTTTTTTAAGGTAAAATGTTTGGTTAAAAATTGTTATGTTTAGCCTCTATTTGAGCCATATTATAATCTCAAATCACTTTTTGAACAACACACATTTTCTCTCTTCAAATCACTTTTTAAAAATTGAAGAAAGAAATTGTGTGTTGTTCAAAAAGTGATTTGAAATTATAATATAGCTTAAACAGGGGCTAAACATACCAATTTTTAACCAAACATTTTACCTTAAAAAATAAAAAAAGTCAAATAAATCAATTTAGCCGTCGAACACATACTAAATTTAAAATTTCACTATTTCAATAAAACTTAAAGAAATCAATTTACGTTAATCAATGATGCCCTAACAAAATAAGTATCTACTATACAAAAGTCAAAATGAAATGTTTAATAAATGAGCACATGATACATCATAAGAAAGATGATTGAATTTGGAGTTTAACGCAAAAAATGAGTGCAATTCGGAGTTGTAGATCAAAAGTAATACACATTTGAAGATAATGACCTTTAAATCAAATACGGAATGACTAAATTGAAAGAAAAGTAAAATTTGGGGACTAATCAGCAAGAAAATCTAAAGGTAGGGACGTTATTCGCCAAAAAAATAAACGTATGGACGTTATTCGCCAAAAAAATGAACGTATGGACGTTTTTCCACAATGAGTGTCAAACGTAGGGACGTTTTGTGCCAATTACCCAAATATGAATGGGCTACTTTTGATTTTGACGAAATTGCCCTTGCATGTGTTAAATGTTTACTGTTCATTTTCAAATTAACTGTGAAATGGGGTTAAATTTGACAGAAATGATGTCTCCAACAAGAAAATGTAAATGTTGGGACGTTTAGTGTCAAAAATCACAATGTTGGGACGTTTTGCACAATACATGTCAAAGGTATGGACGTTTTGTACTATTAACCCTTTATTAATCCTAAAAAATTTTGGATTTGTTTTAAATCTTCAAGTTTGTCTGGAAATTCTAAAGCTTTCGGGGCTATATGTGGTTGTAATTTAATTTCTCCCTGTCCTATATTTACTCCTAAAAAATCTATGTATTCTTTGAATAATACTATTTTCTTTTTGCTAATAATTAATCCATGTTTAATAAATTCTGAAAAAACAATATGCAAATGTCCTCTATGTTCTCTTCTGCTTTTGCTGAAAACTAAAATATCATCTATGTATGCTACTATGAACTTACTATGTTTATTGAATATACTTTCCATTTTTCTTTGGAAAATACTTGGTGCATTTTTTTAACTCAAATGACATTACTAGCCATTCATAATGTCTTTCTGAGCAAGTGAATGTTGTCCATTTTATACTGTCTGGGGGCATTTTGATTTGTCAAAATCCTGATTTTAAATCAAACTTACTAAATATCTTACAGTCTTGTATTTTATTTATTCATATTGTCTTATCTGGTATTTTATAAGCATCATCTATGGTGTTATCATTAAGTCTTTTGTAATTTATAACCATTCTCTTTTTTCCTTTAACTATTTCTGAATGTTTTCTAACTATGAAGACTACTGATCTAGTAATTCTTCTCCGTTAAGAATAATATCTAATTCTTTTGGTAAAATTATTTTATCAAAATTTTCTCCTATTAATTCTATGTGAACATTTTCTTGATATGGTTCCTCCTCTGGTTCTTCTTCATCAAGTTCTTTTTGGATTTGCCTATAATCTATAAATCTTAGACTAGTTCTATCATGTGCATCTTTATATGTTAATGATTCTCTTGGTGTTATTGGTTTTTCTTCTTCTTATAAGAATTTATCCATATCCCATTTTAATCCTGCTAATTATTCTGCAGAGAATTCATTTGGTTTAACCATATGAATTCCTTTGCTACTCATTAATCCTACAACTTTATCCACATATACTTTATATCTGGTTTGTGAATTAAATGAACATCTTCCTAAAAATCTTATGTGTACTAATAGATTATCTCCACTATTCACATCTTTTTATCCTTTAGTTTGTATACCTATTTTGATTTTTTCTGAAAAATCTTTAATAGTTATTAAAAAATCTGGATTACAATAAATAATACCATTATTGTTATTTATATCTACTTCCATGCTTGCTATTTGACTTTTGTATATATTATTAAATCTTTCATCATAAATAGTAATCAATGTCTTAAATCCTAGACTTTTTCTAGTTAATCCTTTTATCCCTATAACAATTAATCCTAAATGAATAAATCTATAATTCCTTTTTCTGAGTTCTTTTTTAGAATCTTCTGATATTAAATTTAACTTTACAACTTGGTTACATATGCATTGTATTGATATCTCTTTATGATGTCTAAAAAACTGTGTTCTTGATTCAAATATTCCTCTATTATATAAAACATCTGGATTAAGTATTCTTAAGCCATGTGTTTGGAATCTAGCATAATCTTGTTGTGGATCTATAATTTCTTCTATACTTTGGTCATGCTGTTCCGTTCTTCCCAAAATTCTATCTAACAAATTCCTGTTAATTCCTGACGTACTAGATCTGGATGTTCCTTCACTAGTTGTTCTAGATCTTCCTAAAAATGGTGTTGATAAGCTCATCTTGAAAATTTTAATTCTCTTGGTAGTCTTCTTGTAATTTTTTTTTACCTATTTTTTCAAGATTTAAATTACTTAATTTTCCTGTTATAGATCTTAAATAACTTTCTATATCTGATGTAGAATTTGTTACTTTCCTTTTGTCTAAAGTGTCAATTTTCTTATGTAACGATACTAAGAGTGTAATTATCAAGTTATTCTGTTTAATTAAGACTGTTTCTTTTGCTTTTGGAGAGTCAAGATTTGTGATTTCTTGTGGTTCCGTGTGAAAAGACAAACAATAATCTAAGGCTTCAAGATAATTTCTATCTACTAGAATACTTTCGTTCATTAACTAAGAATTAGCTTTTTTAATTTTTTAACAGATTCTTCTGTTTTAATGATTATCTTTTTTATTTCTAGTTCAAATTCTTTGGGTTTATAAAAATCTAAAATTATTGTTATTTCTGAAAAATCAAAATTTCCAGGTATCTTTTATTGTTTGGATATTTTTTCTAAAATAACACAATTTTGATTTTTAATAAAATCTAAATTTTCTTTGATATTTCTTAATTTTGTACTTTTTGTTTTAAGATGATCTAAAACTATTTCTAAAGTTTTACTGAATCTTTTATTTTCTTGTTCTAAATTTTTGGAGAAATTTATGATTAAATCTATAATAAGATTCTGGCTTGGATCTTCTGAAAACAAACTATGTATTTATGTTTTGTTTCTAAATTACAGTTAACTATGTTATTATCTATTGCCTTTGTCCTATTATTACTACTAAGATCTAGATCTAAATATTCTAAGTTTTACATATTATCTATGGCTCTGATACCAAAAGAGGGGGGGGGGTATACCTAAAAGATGAACTTAGACACTGGCGTGAAGAGGTCTATCTTAAAGTTGATTGTACAAGTCGGCTTAGGTGCGGAATTTTTACTGATCTAAAAGACTTTCACAGTCTTGTTTATAATATTCTGTAACTATTCTATATTGTTCCAAATAGAAATGATAATATTGACTATCTGTTTTTATGGTCTTAGTTCTTAAAATCTCTTCAAGTTCTTCTACTCTTTTACATAAGTCCCAAATTCTTCTATTTTCACTAATTATATTTTGTCTAAAATGAAAAAGATTTTGATGAGGGAATCTTTGTTTGATTGCAAGATCAAGTATTTTATAATCATGTTTTAAACTTCTGTCTGTAAACCTTACTTCTCTTTTAATTTCTAAAAGCAAATATTCAAAGTCTAATTGATATGACCCGGACCAGGCATCGAAGGGCGAAGTCGAGCCATCGGCAATATGACAATGATCTACGTGCAAAACGGAGCAAGTTCCATGTTGGAATCGAGCTGAGAAGAGGGACAGATCAAGCTGAGTCGAGAAAACGAAGTTATTTGGGCAGAAAATCCATCACGGCCGTAATGGATAACCTTCACGGCCGTAAATCGTAAATCTTACAATCACGGCCGTAAATCGTAAATCTTACAATCACGGCCATAATCAATTATTGAAGGAAAAGGGAAAATTGCAGCAGAACGAGGCTTACGGTCGTAAGCCTGGAAGTTACGGCTGTAACATTCAAAAAAGGAAACTTCACGGCCGTAAGAAATTTGTCACGGTCGTAACTAATAACACAATTTTGGATCAGAAAGGCCTTTACGGCCGTAAGAGGGTCCGTCACGGCCGTAAATAAGCAGCGCCAGATTTTTCGAGAATTTTTCAATTATATTGTTTCTTTTTTTTATTTTAAGTTATTTGCATAATTTGGAATTTTAGTTTAATTAGAATTTTATTTTGAGTAAAGTAGAGGCTATGTTATTTTGCTTATTTATATTCATTTCCATTCATTGTAAAAAACAAGTTTGAGTTTATGAATTAAATTGAGAGATGATTCTCTTGTTAAAGGTTGAGTTATTCCCTTTTATTTCGAACTTATCAAAGATCCAATCTTTGTGGCGTTCACCCAACGAACTTATCAAGGAATTGACAACCCTTGTGAGGTTTACCAATCTTGGTTCTTCAATCCGCATCGTCATTAATTGCGTCGTGATTGTCGGGTCAAAGTTTTACCGTCGAATCTATCTTTTAATTCTCGTTTATTTATTCGTGTTCTTGTTATTTTTCGTGTCAGATCTGATTTAGATCTTTCCTAGGGTTTAAATTTCGTTATTCCGCGTTTTCGACGAGATTCCCCGACTGAGATCTCATGAACTAGTATCAGAGTTTGGATCTATTTCAGATTCTTGCGTTTCTTGAATTTTCTTGATTTTTTTTTTGTGTTCTTCGCGTTCTTCGTGTCAGTCATAAATTTTTTTCAGTTTGATCCATAAGAGTCAGTCCAAAAAATTCAAAAGTGTTTTTCTTCTTCGTTTTTCGTCCAAATCCAGTTCCGTTTTTTCTGCCATACTCGTAGTCCAATTCTCTGGCAGATTAAAAAAAAATTCTGAAAATTCCCAATTATTCAGAATTTCCTTGTTCGTGTCTTAAAAATGTCTGATAGAGAGGTTTTCACATCTTCATCTTCTATTGGAAACAGAAAACAGCTCGGGGGTGTGAATAGAAGGAATGAACAGGGTAATGATGATATTGCAGCAATGAGGGCACAATTTGAGAGGTTTATGGCACAGATAGAGAATCGAGGTGCAGAGCGTGAACAAAGACCTCGGGATCAATCTCATGATGGTTCTCGGGTTAGAAGAGGTAATAGGCGTGAGGTTGGTGTGGATGATGAAGACATGGGCAGTGAAAGTGGCAGCATATCTTTGGGTATTATGCGAAGGAGGGATAGAGGAGATAGGTATGAGAGGAGGCATGATAGGGAGCGTCGTGATGCTAGGAGGCATCGTGAGGGTAGAGATGTTGTTGATGACGACTTGGGAAAATTGAAGTGAAAATACCATCGTTCCAGGGTAGGAGTGATCCAGAGGCGTACTTGGATTGGGAGACAAAGGTCGAACGGCTTTTTGATTGTAATAATTATTCGGAAAATAAGAAGATTAAATTAGCTGTGATTGAATTCACAGATTATGCCAATATTTGGTGGGATCAACTAGTGACGGGTAGGAGGAGAAACCTTGAGGAGCCGGTGGAGACTTGGGGTGAATTAAAAACTATAATGAGGAAGCGGTTTGTGCCGACTCATTATTATAGGGATATTTACTAGAGGTTGCAGGGTATGACTCAGGGATCGAGGAGTGTAGAGGATTATCACAAGGATATGGAGGTGGCGATGATTCGGGCTAATGTGGTGGAGGATCGGGAAGCAACGATGGCTAGGTTTCTGAGTGGGCTG
This sequence comes from Ligustrum vulgare, assembly GCA_963555705.1. Classification (NCBI taxonomy): domain Eukaryota; kingdom Viridiplantae; phylum Streptophyta; class Magnoliopsida; order Lamiales; family Oleaceae; genus Ligustrum; species Ligustrum vulgare. The sequence continues at coordinate 15,423,711 of OY743188.1, read as the reverse complement.
AATAGAGACATTGCCAATGTCATTGAGCTACAACACTATGTGGAGCTAGAGGATATGGTGCATATGGCCATGAAGGTGGAAAGATAGCTAAGGCGGAAGGGGGCAGCAAGACACTCATCATCTTATCCTACATCACAATCAAAGTAGGAATCCAACGTTGAACATAACCCGAAAGGGAAGGAGGAGCCTACAACGAAAGGTAAAAATATTTCTGATTCTCAAACTACTCGGGATAGAAATATTAAGTGTTTTAAGTGCTTGGGTACGGGTCATATAGCATTCCAGTGTCCAAATAGGAAGCTAATGATCTTACGTGATAATGGTGAAATTAGTTCCAAGGATGAATTTAAGGGAATGCCTAAGTTAGTGGATGTTGGGGCTAGTAGTAGTGATGAGGAAGGGCTGACCTATGCTGTTAAAGATTCACTTGTTAATCGGCGTGTCCTTAGTACTAGGGTCAGGGTGGATGAAATTGGTGAGCAAAGGGATAATCTCTTCCATACTAAATGCTTAGTGGGTAAAAAGGTTTGTGGTATGGTGATTGATGGAGGAAGTTGTACTAATGTGGTTAGAACAATGTTGGTTGAGAAACTGAGTTTGAGTTTGATAAAACATCCGAACCCTTATAAATTGCAATGGCTGACCGAGTCGGGAGAAATTAAGGTAAATAAGCAGGTTATGGTCAATTTTGGAATCGGGGGATATAAGGATGAAGTGGTTTGTGACGTGGTACCTATGCATGTTGGTCATATTTTGTTGGGGAGACCCTGACAACATGATAGGAGGGTAGTGCACGATGAGTTTAAAAATCGATACTCTTTCGTGAAGGGTGGAAAAAGAATAACTCTTGCTCCGCTATCACCTAAAGAGGTCCAAGAGGACCAATTGAAAATAAAGAGCGAGTTTGAGGAAAAAAATAAGAGCGTTGAAGCCAAGACCTCAGAAAAAGGAGAGGGTGTGAAAATTGGAAACAAGAGAGTTGAGGCCACGACCTCAGAAAAATGTGAGCTTGAGAGTGAAAAGAAAAAGAAAAGAGAGTCCACAACAAAAATGAGTTTATTTGCATTTGCTAACACATCCCTCCCTAGTTCTACGAAATCTGTTTTGCAAGGACATAAATCAAACCATGAACATAAAGCGGGAAAGAAGTCCGTTGGCAAAAATGAGCAGCCTAAAAATCTAAAAGATCGCACGAAGTTTAAACAGGATCATCAAGCTCAGGAAAGCAGGATGAGTTTGAAAAGCCGACCAAAAATGGATTCGAGGTCGAATCCTTTTCAAGAGAGGGAGTAAGATAATGAGATCCCAGTCGGGGAATCTCGTCGAAAACGCGGAATAACGAAATTTAAACCCTAGGAAAGATCTAAATCAGATCTGACACGAAAAATAACAAGAACACGAATAAATAAACGAGAATTAAAAGATAGATTCGACGGTAAAACTTTGACCCGACAATCACGATGTAATTAATGACGATGCGGACTGAAGAACCAAGATTGGTAAACCTCACAAGGGTTGTCAATTCCTTGATAAGTTCGTTGGGTGAACGCTACAAAGATTGGATCTTTGATAAGTTCGAAATAAAAGGGAATAACTCAACCTTTAACAAGAGAATCATCTCTCAATTTAATTCATAAACTCAAACTTGTTTTTTACAATGAATGGAAAGGAATATAAATAAGCAAAATATCATAGCCTCTAATTTACTCAAAATAGAATTCTAATTAAACTAAAATTCCAAATTATGCAAATAACTTAAAATAAAAAATGGAAACAAAATAATTGGAAAATTCCCGAAAAATATGGCGCTGCTTATTTACAGCCGTGACGAACCCTCTTACGACCGTAAATGCCTTTCTGATCCAAAACTGTGTTATTAGTTACGGCCGTGACGAATTTCTTACGGTCGTGAAGTTTCCCTTTTTGAATGTTACTGCCGTAAGCCTCGTTCTGCTGCAATTTTCCCTTTTTCTTCGATAATTGATTACGGCCGTGATTGTAAGATTTACGGCCTTGAATACATGGGTTACAGCCGTGATGGATTTTCTACCCAAATAACTTCGTTTTCTCGACTCGGCTTGATCCGTCCCTCTTCTCGGCTCGATCCCAACATGGAACTTGCTCCGTTTTGCACGTAGATCATTGTCATATTGCCGATGGCTCGACTTCTCCATTCGATGCCTGGTCCGGATCATATCACTAATAAAATTTTTGGAAAGCTTTTTTCAATGTCTATTTCGTTTTAGTTTGAAGTTGAAGGATTTGAAGATGAGGGGTTCATAAAATTCTTTTTATTTTTTCAAATTATACTTTAATCCTATTTGGTACTCTCTTTAGTTTTCTATATTTATTTGAAATATTCTAACAAATCTCCCTTTTTTTTTTGAAATATCTAAAAGAACAATAATTTCCGATTTCTTCACAACCAATTACACTCCAATAAAATTCAATTCAATGGTTCCTCACCTAAATTCTCCTCATATTTGTTTTAAAAAATACTGCTACTCCAGACCATCTATGCATCTACACCAACAGAGTGCATTTCTTTAACACACAATACACTTAAACAACAATTATATCACATAATCACAACCATTTCGTTCTATCTGGAAAACCATAACACAAGCAGTAAAGATAATATTCAAAAAATGGCTCCCAGAATTGCTTTGTAATATAAACAAGAAGCATCTGAACAATGTAAGATTGAATACTGAGAACCTAAACCATCTCAAAGCATGGACAACAGTTGCATCTTTAGACCCAAAAGACAGAACACCCAATGTAGAACACCAAACTTGAAACACCAAAATTAAAACTCTCAAATTAAAATAATCAAAACTCCTAAACTAAGGTGGCGTTCTGTTTGTATTTTATTTTGTATTTTCATTTTCGAAAATGTTTTGTGTTTTGTGTTTTCATTTTTGTTTTCAAATTTGCTGAAAACGCGTTTGGTTTGTCATTTCTGAAAACTGTTTTTGAAAATGAAAAGCTGGAAAACACGTTCTGTTTGAAATTTTGTAGAACACTATTTAAACTATTTTTAATTAATTTGCTTGCAGAATAATACTAACTCCAACTCAAATTTCCTTTCACAATACACTAAAAATATGGTTACATGCAACACACTAATGTGAGCATTAAGAGTCTATATAGCTTGGTCAGGTTCGGTACTTGAGAAAGTTCTACTTCTATTAAAATCCAGAAAATGCAAGTTCTTTCAAAACCACCAGAATCCATTTATCATTGCATTTTTTGAAATATAACAACAAGAATTCTCATTTAATTTTTTTTTGTAATGTTGATATTGAATTCAATAAAACTTTATTTAAACTAAATTCCAAGTTAGGATAATTCTAAAAAAAAAAAAAAAAAAAAAATTCTTTATTTAGGCTTAGTTCCAAATTAGGATAATTCTAAAAAAAATAATAAAAAAATAAAAACTTTATATTAAACTTAGTTCTAAGTTAAGATAATTCTAATAAAAAAAAAAAAATTCCCAAAACGCGTTTTGGACATTTTTAGTCGAAATACACACAAAACGCCCAAAACGATGTTTCGGGCGTTTTCCGTTTTGTGTACAATTTTTTTTTTTTGTTTTCCAAAATGCGTTTTCGAAAATGGTAAAGAGAACGCGTTTTTAGTGTTTTCGAAAATAAAAACAGAAAACGACCTCAAAACAGCAAAAAGAACAGAGGCTAAATTTTCAATAAACCTCAAGGAAACCCGTTGAAAAATAGAAAAAACTAATTCAACCTTTCGAAGACTAGTTCCTAAGTATGCTATAATCAACATGCTCATAAGAAATAAAATTATAGAAGGGGAAGAAAAATGAAGAAACCTTAAATGCCAGACTAAGATGCGGCAAATCCCCTTGTACAGTGTGGAAGTGTAGTAACCGATGGCGTGGGCGATTTTTTTTTTTTTTAAGCAAGGACGACTGTGTTGGAAAAAAGGATCCATTGCTAGGTGGGAGACAACTCTGAAGGAATGATTTATGAGTGAATTGGAGATTTTTGAAGATTTTCTCGGATATTTTTGGAGAGTTTGTTGAGCGATTTTGTTGTGAGGACAACTGTGATGGCAGAGAGGGTTCGTAGCGAGGTAGGAGAGAAATATGAAGGATGATTTAAGAGTGATTTAGAGATTTTTGTGGTGATTTTAGAATATTATGGGGCCCATTTTTAAAGAAAAATTAGGGGAGGCGATGAAGAAAGAGTATAGTAGGGTTAGAACGCACGGGATTAGTTTAAATATATCTTTGGGTTTAGGTTTCGAATTTTAAGAGAACCGACGCCTTTTACCCGTGTATTGGTGTCGATTCTTTTTAGAACCAACGCATATTGTAAATAAAAGGCATAAGTTCTTAAAAAGAATAGACGCCTTTTACTCGCGTATAGGCGTCAGTTCTTTATAGAATCGATGCCTTTTTTCATATCTATATTTATGTGTCGGTTGTTCTTAAGCGACTGATGCATATAGTTAAAATATATTTACAAAAATGTCATCGATCTTCTATAGACGTCTATTGTTCCAAAAAGCGACGTATATTTTGTTATTTTTTGGGTAAATTTGTACTAGTATATGTTTAAAGAATCTTTGGCAATTCCCACTTCTCCTGCAAAAATCACTTTTCAAACATCATGTTCAAATCCAAATCTAAAGCCAAAGCAGAAGTTCAGGCCTAACAAGGCACAAGTACGAAAGAAAAGTTTCTGAGTTTGAAAGTACTTGAAGAAAGGGAGTATCCATTCTCAGACTCCCAAGTTTCCGGAATTTTAGATCAACTCCTTGAACAGAAGGTAATTGAACTTCCAATACCGAAGATCCCAGAAGAGGTTGGTCAAGTTCATCATCCCAAGTATTGTAGGTTCCACAGAATAATTAGTCATCCAGTGGAGAGATGTTCATGTTGAAAGATCTTGTTGTTTGTTTGGATAGAGAAAATAAGATTACACTTGAAACTGGTGAAAATGAAACAGCTGCTTGCTCGATGATTTCTTTTGGATAATTTGATTCGATTTCTATTCAAATGAAGAGCACTTTGTCCCTCTTACATACGATATAAGTAAGTTCTTGTTGAAGGTAGTTGAGTTCGGACCTCAAATTCTTGGCTGCCGCACGACTGGAGATGAAGTGGGGCTGGTGGTATTATGATCGAATTTGTTGGAGGTGGAGATGGAGGTGGGCAGATTAATTATTTTTAATGATATATTGTTAAATAATATTTAAAAATGGATAATGACCTGACTAAAAATCCTGATTTTTGAATTGTAAAGTTGAAAAACATGCCTCGTGTAATTTCCACTTTTTTTCCCCTTAAGCATCTTGTCGGCATCTCCTCAAGCAATTTAAAAAAGAATTTTTAATATGATAATCTAATACATGGGAGGATTTAACAATTAACCATTATATTAATTATTTATTTACAAATGCAAGTATTCGAGCATGGATTTCAATGGGTCGAGTTTCGGACGAGTGTGCCTACCCCATTTAGGACATGCGAAGTCCGAAGACGGTGCTCCGAAACCCAACACTGGGTGGCTGTCCTGATTATTTGGACGTCGAGTTCGCCTGACTAAATTCAAATAAATAATTCAAAATTTCTAATAAAGTTTAGTAAATTTCTCTTATATTTGCTCATAATACATTCTACTTTAATAATATTTATATGTGAAATTGCAATATTGTTACACATTCAAGAATATTAGCCCTTGTTTTGGTAGATATTAAAATCATATTTTTAGTAGATTTTGATCAAAATTGATAAAATGTCTGACTAAGAACTTGTAGGTCCCATAAATATATGGTTAAAATTAATTGTTGACTTTGACTTTAATTAAAATTTGAATTAATATCACTAATCTTAAAGTTCTACAATAATTCTTTTGAATTTTTTGAATTTCTTGCGCCCATTTAAATTCTTAGGAAAAGTATGCTAATCGTTTTCGATTTAGTTTGAATTTCTTGAATCTCATATCATGAATCTAGTATCATATTGAACGCCATAATAATGTTATGTCAGAAATTATTCATAGAAGTATACAACAGGCTAAAAATGTTATGCTCCACCGTCCCATTAATATAGACTTGTTTGACTTTTCACACATATTAAGAAAGGGAAAATTACATGGGCACTTATTTTTCAAAAATACAATTCAAAATTCTTGTGAGGAACAATTTTTTTCCAAATTTCAGGTGCTAATTAGCAAATAATTAGTACATAATTAATTAATTTAATATCAAAACTGTTTCTAAAAAAATCAAAGGTAGAAGAATTAACCTCTCTATCTCACCCACTGTCTCAATTGCTTCTCTCTCTACCATCTCTTTCTTCAATTCCTTCTCCAGCAACGATGGCTAGATCGCCACCTTCGAGTGACCGACGACGAGCATTACTGGAGTCCAAGGAAGCCTGACCAGGGAAACCTAGGAATCGACGTTGCTTAGGCGGCAAAGACGATCTCTCTGCTGGAGATTGTTGCTGCTAGCAGCGACTCCGCTGTAGCTATGATCTCCAACGAAGAGATCACCGCTAGCTGTTGCGAGCATTTTTAAGTGGTGGTGGTGGTGCGGTGGTCTTCTTCATGTCTCTGGATTTCTACGGATGCAGTGGAATTGAATCCCTCTGTTTGTTTTTTTTTTTAAAGATCCTACTCTTGTTTATTTGTGGATTTGTTGGTGGTTGCGGGGAGGTAGTGCGCTGGTCTTCGTCCTCTGATATTGTGCTTTTATGTACAGCGCTTTGTCGTTACTGGTGGTGGTAGGATCATTTGGGGACTACTAGGAAAAATGCGGTGGCGGTGTTGGGGTGCGGTGGTACTGGTGGTTACGCTTTACTGCCGGTAGTGGTAGTGAGGTGGCACCGATGGTGGGGAGGTGGTACTGTTGCTGGATGTGGAGTAAATTCCGTTGGTGGTGTGGGGTGGGGGTTATTGGTGGGTAGGCGTAAGGGTACGGGGTAGGTGGATGACTTGAATGTTGAATAGTGTGTGACCCATTATTAAATAATTGTGATCAAAATGTTGATAAATTGTCTTTGTACGACTTGTAACAAGTACGTGATGTGACCAATTATTAGGTAAATGTGACCAAAATATTGACCAATTGTGACTTGTAATAAATGAAGGATGTGACCAGGAAAACGAATACATTGTGATCAATAAATAAATGATACGTGACCAGTTATAAATGATTGTGACCAACTATTAGGTAATTGTGTAAGAAATATTGACTAATCGTGATCAAGATACGCATAATTTGTAATAAATAAATAAATAATATGTGACCAATTATAGATAATTGTGACCAATTATATTAAAGATTGTAACCAATTGTGACCTCGTGTGACCATTAGATGAGGACATGATGTGACATACACTTATGTCAAATATGACTATGTGACCTAACTGTGACCTTGTGTGACCGAACCGTAACCTTGTAAGAACAAATTGTGACTTTATGTGACCGATCTGTGACCTCGTGTGACTGGATTGTGACCTTGTGTGACTAAATTCCGACTTTGTGCGGACAAATTGTGACCTTTTGTGATCAAATTAGGACTTTGTGTGTCCAATTGTGACTTGTGGGTGGGGTGAGCTGAATTTTGCAACTAATAAATTTGTAATTGTGATTTAACTGTAATTTTGTGTGACCTGGTGGAGTGTCGTGGGGGTGGATCGGTGGAGTGAGGCAGGGCGAAATTTATATCTAAATTTATAATTGTGACCGAAATGTGACTAATTGTGACTTTGCGGGGTAGGGTAGGATGGGGTGGGGTCGGTGGACTGGCGGAGTGGGGGGTATTGGTTTGTGGAGTTGTAGTGAAATTTGTAATTGTGATTTGTGACTGAAATATGACTTTGTGTGATCAATTGTGACTTTGCAAGTGTGGTGAGGTGGGCTCAACGGGACAGAGTGGGAGAGATGGGTAAAAATAGAAGAAAAATTAGTTTTGAGGTGAGATGGGATGGGGGTGGCGGCGAGGTACGGTAGGGTCGGGGCAAGGTGGGTGGGTGGGGTGTGGAAAAGTAGAAGAAAAAAGATCTTGTGTGACCTAACTGTGATCTCGTGTAACTTAATTGTGACTTTGTGTGACCGAACTATGATTTTGTGTGACCAACTGTGAATTAGGGTGTGGGGTAGGGTGGGGTTTTGCAACTAAATTTGTAATTGTGACCTTGTGTGACCAGTTCTGACTTTGCATTTTGGGCGGGGTTGGGTGAAATTTGCAACTAAATTTGTAATTGTAACCGAATTGTAACATTGTGTGACCAATTGTGATTTAACTGTGACCTCGTGTGACCTAATTGCTACTTTGTATGACCAAACTATGACTTTAGGGATGGGTGGGTAGGTGCGTGGGATTTTGCAACTAAATTTGTATTTGTGACTGAATTGTGACATTGTGTGACCAACTGTGACTTTGTGGGTGGGGGTGAGGTAGGTGGATGAAGTGAAATTTGTGACTAAATTTTTAATTTTTACCAAAATATGTAGCGACCAAGAATTTTTACGCAATAATAATTATTTTTAATATTTAGAAAATTGTGTCGCTACTATTTCACCCATTGTTTTGAAGTTAACACCGCGACGTGTTCGTCTAGCCAAGTCAAGAAATATCGAATTTGTTCGATTTTAAATTAAAATCCGAATTTCTAAAATTATGTTATTTTAATTATTTATTCAAAGTATTATTTTCAAAATCATTTTGAATTCCAAATTTATTAAAATATCTCAATTTTCCTTATTCAAATTATTTCAAGTCCAAATATGTAATTCGATTTTATCTCAAAATTTATTTATTCTCAAATGTATTTTCAGTCCAAAAACATATCTGTTACGCTTCTTGATCAAAGTTAGTCCAATATTCATAATCAAAATTTATATGACATAAATTTCCCTACACATGTTGATTTTTTTTTTTTCCATCTAATTGCACCCCACATGTTTTCTTCTTTATCACCAAAGCATCCCCGTCATATCTTTACACCAATTTTATCAAAGAATTCCCACCACCACCCGTATGCATCACATTTTCCACCAAATCAACCATCATTATGTTTCAAGAACATAATGATGATGTATCCATGTTCTATTTTTTTTATCACACCAAATTCTCCACTACAAATCCTCTGCCTAATGCCAATTATAAATTTCCTCCTCGATCAGAAACCATCAGCAGCCACCATTTACCACACACAGATCAACCTACAGCAAGCCATAACTGTTTCATCACTGCAACCACTGATCTACCAACCAAACCACCACCCTCTGCAACTCACAGCCGAATCCACTACCAATACTGCCATCCACAACCACTAGTTAACCAATTCATCAATCCGGCCAGTTTCCTCCCAGTTTCCTTCATTCAACTACATCCAATTCAATTTCCATTTTCAGAATTCCCATTTGCAAGATCAACAATCTCAGCCATTATCATCAATTCTGATATCCTGCAACCACCATCACCGCAATCACCATCTTCATCATCACTGCAGCAAACTTCCACCACCGGTATCATCATCCTCATCACCATAATCAACATCATCAATTCACCCCTAATTGCTACCACGAAACCCACCACCTGCCGCAACCCAAATCGTAGAAAGCTCAACGCCACCCAAACCATCGGAATCCTCATCACCGATCGCTCACCCACTGCCCTACCTCCGTCTGCCCTCCGTCTCTCACTTCCTCGCTGGTTTCACGCAAATGAGGGAGAGAGAGTGTTGAGAGTGAAAGTGAAAGTAAAGATCTGAGGATATATTTTAATATATTTTGAAAATTGCCGTTTAGTCCCTCAGTTTCCAAAATGAGTTTTCCAGCCCTTTTAGTTTTAAACTTATCAATTCAGTCCCTACTGTTTTAAAATGATTTACTTCAGCCCTTTAACTTTAAACTCTTTTATTTCAGTACCTGCTGATTTATTTTAAGCCCAAGTTTTAAAAATATTCATTTTAGTCCCTGAACTTTGAAAATATTCATTTTAGTCCCTCAACTTTCAAAACATCAATTTTAGTCCTCAAATTATAATTTATCATTTTGAGCTATATATTCGATAGACTAAAGTGACTTATTGGCTAAGACGAAGCGTACGGAGAATTTAAAGAAATTGAAGTCATTCCCGCTCAACTTTGCACTCGTCGGATTTAAGGTAGACTCGCACTTATTAATTGATTTAAATTATGATTTCATATAAATGTCATGTGACTTGTGAAAGTCAATTTTTATGAAAAGTAAGTATGTTTTATGAAAGGTAAATATATCTTATGTTTTAAGAAAAGTAAGTATGTTTTTATGAAAAGAAAATATACTTTATGTTTTTACGAAAAGTAAGTATACCCTATGATTCACGAAAATGTTTTTTTGGATCATTGCTATGAAATCAATCTACCAAGATTGCTATGGGTCCCATATGATAAGTTATGATATGTTAAGGGGACCGGAGTTTTAGTAGCGCTACACATAAGAATTCTTGCCACCTAAGTTCGGTAAAATTCTTGTGTCTCCATATGTTATGAGGATTTGCCACCTAAGTTCGGTAAAATTCCTATGTTTCCATATGTTTATGAGGATTTGCCACCTAAGTTCGGTAAAATTCTTGTCTCCATATGTTTATGAGGATTTCGATCCTATCCTATGTTATGATGCAAATGATCCCTATGAATTTCAAAAATTATGCTAGGTATACTTACTGCATAAGAATTCTTACCACCTAAGTTCGGTAAAAAAATTCTTATGTTTATGAGGATTTCAATCCTATCCTGTGTTATGATGAAAATGATCCCTATGCTTTCAAAAGAAAATTATGCTTGGCATAATTAAAATGTGTTTTTATAAGTATATGGTTTTCAAAGAGATGTTTTCAAAGAGCTATTTTCAAAGAGTTATTTTCAAAGAGTTGTTTTCAAAGTTTTCAAAGAGCTATTTTCAAAGAGCTGTTTTCAAAGAGCTGTTTTCAAAGAAATGTTTTCAAAGAACTATTTTCAAAGAGATGTTTTCAAAGAGCTGTTTTCAAAGAGCTATTTTCAAAGAGCTGTTTTCAAAGAGCCTATGATTTTCAAAATATGTCCCGTGCTGTAATGCACAATATGAGATCTATCAAGAGCCGTTTTATAAAGAAGCCCTATCAATGCCCGTTTTATAAAGAGCCGGGATTTATGTGTTTAATCATCTTATAAATTAATTAATTTGCGATGAGTCTACTGAGTATTTCCCCCATGAAATGCTCACCCTACTTTTAACAGTTTTGCAGATTTTGGAGACGGTGGCGAGCGATGAATGATGGTGGTAATAATCGTTAAACTGTTGAAAGTTTGACATTAATGATTTCCGTATTTTCCAAACATCGAATAATTTAGAGAAGTTCATTTATTTGAGAAATTATGACATTGGCAATTTCTTTACAAAATTAATGGTTCGATTTACTATTTCAAATGGTTTCATAAATATTTTCAATTTTATCGGCCATTACAGTTTATTTAATGTTGCCAAAAATGAATTTCAATTATTTCTTCCGCAAAAATATTATTCGAAAAATCTAGACCAGTAAATGACGTGGTTAACCGGGTATACGGAACTCGGGGCGCTACAAAATATGACTCGTGACTTTGTAGCTTGGAGTGGGGTGGGGGTTGGAATTTGGGTGAAATTTGCAACTAAATTTTTGTAATTATGATTTTATGTGATTAATTGTCACTTTGTAGGTGGGGCGGCAGGGTAGAGTGGGAAAACATCGAGAGAGAGAGAGAGAGAATCATTTTCGTGGGGTGGGTGGGGTGAGTTAGGGTGGGGGTGGTATGGGTGTGGTGTGGAAAAGTGGGAAAAAAATCATTTTTTGGGTGGGTGGGTGGGGTGGGTAAGGTCGAGGTGGGATTGGGTGGTTGGGGCAATGTGTGAAAAAATAGAAGAAAAATCATTTTGGGGTGTGATGGGGTGGGTCGGGGTCTGTGACTGGGGTGAGATGAATTTGTCGCTTTGTGATGAGGTGGGGTAGGGTCTAGTGGGGTTGGGGTGGGGTGGGGTGGGATGGAAAAGTATAGGAAAACATCGAGTGAGAAAAAAAACTTATTTTTGGAATAGGATAGGGTATGTTAGAGGTGGTGGGTGGGTTAAATCATTTTGGGGTAGGAGTGGGTACGGTGGGTGGGTGAGCGGGGTGTGTTTAGGGGGCTGTGGCTAGGGTGGGGTGGGGTCAATTTGTCACTTTGTGATGATGTGGTGTATGGTTAAGTGGGGTTGGGGTGGGATTGGATGGGGAAGGGTAGGAAAACATCGAGCAGGGAAAATGAAAATTATTTTTGGGGGTGGGGTGGGTGGGACGGGGATGAGGGAGGTTTTGACATCAAAACTTGAGTTTTTGATTTAATATTATATTAGTTTTAATGTTATATATAATAGATAATTATGTTTATATTATATTATATATAATATTATATTTATTTTTAATTATTAAATACCTGATTTTTGAAATAAAATGTTAAGCCCCTGTTCTCTTTGCTGTTTTGAGGTCGTTTTCTATTTTTATTTTCGAAAACGCTAAAAACGTGTTCTCTTTACCATTTTCGAAAACGCATTTTGGAAAACAAAAAAAAAAATTTGTACACAAAACGCAAAACGCCCAAAACCTCGTTTTGGGCGTTTTGTGTGTATTTCGACAAAAAATGTCCAAAACGCGGAAAACGCGTTTTGGGATTTTTTTTTTAAAAATTATCTTAACTTAGAACTAAGCTTAATATAAAGTTATTATTATTTTTTTATTTATTACTTTTTTTATAATTATCCTGACTTGGAACTAAGTCTAAATAAATTTATTTATTTATTTATTTTTGAGAATTATCCTAATTTGGAACTAAGTTTAAATAAAATTTTATTGAATTCAATATCAACATTAAAAAAAAAAATTAAGTGAGAATTCTTGTTATTATATTTCAAAAAATGCACTGATAAATGGATTCTGTGGTTTTGAAAGAACTTGCATTTTCTGAATTTTAATAGAAGTAGGGCTTTTCAAATCACAAACCTGACCAAGCTGTATTAATATAGACTCTTAATGCTCACATTAGTGTGTTGCATGTAACCATGTTTTCAGTGTATTATGAAAGAAAATTGGAGTTTGAATTAGTAGTATTCTGTAAGCAAATTAATTAAAAATAGTTTAAGTAGTATTCTGCAAAATTTCAAACAGAACGTGTTTTCCAGCTTTTCATTTTCAAAAACAGTTTTCAGAAATGACAAATCAAACGCGTTTTCAGCAAATTTGAAAACAAAAATGAAAACAAGAAATACAAAATATTTTCGAAAATGAAAATACAAAATAAAATACAAACAGAACGTCAAGTTTGTTAGTTTTGAAAAATGAAACTTATGTTATAGTTATGTATTTTTCCCTATTAAGAAAACATATTTAATATTATTGAAAATGTAATTTTTGTAAAGAAAATTTTCAACTTATCCTTATTAATATCAAAATTATTATTATTGGAAGTAATAAATAATAGTACATTAGTAAACAAAAAAATAAATATTTTTCAATAAAAAGAAGAGTCTATATAGTTGAGACAAGAAAAAAAGAAAGGAAGTTTATATAAATGGGACGAATGGAGTATTAATTAGGGATAATTGCTGTGAATGTTTCAAACGTTTCAAATATGTAAATTACAATCAAATCTTTAAATCTTAGCAGCAAAGATTCCAAGTCTTTCAAAATTGTGCGACAAAAATTGATCATAATTTGATCTATTTTAAAATAGACAAAGTGACCTTTTAACATTTAATTAATCTAAAAAGGTCGATTTACATTAGAGGACCCAAACCTTTTAAAACTATACAAAGAAAGTCCTAAACCTTTAATAAATGTGTGTCGAAAGGATCTCTAACGTTTTTCATATTCACAGTAGAGTTAGCCATCGCCATAGACGATAGACCATATTTTCCCCATTCATATCAACTCTTTTTTTCCTAACAAAACATTTAATGTGAACTAAAAAGATATATTGACGGAGGCCCCACCTTCCAATGGAGTTGGTGAGTTAGGGGATATAGATGTTGGCTTGAGTGGTGGAGTGAGATGAATATATATATATATATAGATTTTTGGATTAAAATCATTTCCTACCACACATTAATTAAATTTTTTTGGGATGTTCATTGAATTTTTTCTTTTTCTATATACACTTTTACAGGTAAATTGTAAATAACTCGATCAAATTATGTCAAACCTGACTTTTGATCAACTAGCGTGTTTCTCAATTGAAATCGTCTAGAGATCATTTTAACTTACAATTCTGAATGTTGTAGACTTACACTAGGGAGGCAACAGGGCATATCCCTCCAGCCACCTCATCCCCGTTCCATGAAAGTTAGAAAACTTGTACTGTTGGTCGGGGCGGGGGCAACATGATCGCCTCGTTTTGTTTTTCTATAAAATTTCCCTACTAATCATTCGGACGGGTCGGGTCGCACCATCCCACTCCAAATCTGTCCCGTGGGTTGCTGTGGCTAGTTTTTTTCATCCCATTAGAGTCGAGGCCTTGTTGAGTTCAGGTTGGGTTAGATTTTTTTATCATCTCTAACCTCCACTGCTATGATTTAAAAGTCTGAGTGTAATTTTATACTTTTGAAAGGTTTGAGACCTATGTAGCAATTATTCCTATTTTATCAATTATTATTATTTTTTATACCACACAAGACTTTACCGTTAAGAACACAACAGGTGGATAGTGTTTTTATTTATTTTTATATTTTTCTTCGTCATAAAGCTTAGAGCTATAATTGCCCTGATAACTTTACCCAATAAAGCCAGCGCAGAGCTGTTCATATACTCCATAAACACCGCAAGCACAGGAGGACCCTCTTAATAGTTAACAGTTCCTCACAAAAAAAAAAAAAAAAACAAAAAAAAAAAAAAAAAGGGAGGCAAAAGAGAAACCAAGAAAAAGCTAACAGTGAAGATATATTCTAAGAAATTCAAAACAATGACGAAAACTGAGATGCAGCAAGAGGAGGCAGGTAAAAGCCAACAGGCACTCGCACAAACTGGGCAGATATCAGGAAGCCTGAGTTTGAGTGGTGCTTTAACCAAAGAAGATGAGGAAATGGCAAGATCTGCTCTGTCGACTTTCATGGCTAAGGAAGAAGAGATTCAGAAGAGGAAAATGGAGGTTCAGGAGAGAGTTCTAGCACAGATGGGTCGTATTGAACAAGAAAATAGGCGTTTGGCCACTATCCGTGAGGTATTTTCATTTTTTTTTTTTAATTTTTTTAAAATGGGGTTTGTTTTTATGGATCTGCACGGAATTGGGAAGCGGGATTTCTGTACTGAAATTTAAGGACAAGAAAAGTGAAGTTTTTATGGGGTTTATAAACTTTCTCTCTTTTTTTTTTTTTAAACATTGAAAAAGGGTTTTATTTCCCCATGGTTTATGTTAAAGATATGGAAAGATTTCCGCAATATTTTACTTTTAGTCTGTGTTTGATTGGGAATATTGGAAAATGAGTGGAAGGAAAATATTTTCTGATTTGTCAAATTATTTTCGGAAGGTATAATTGGAAGTGTCAGATTGAATTAATTTTACAGGTGAGAGAATTATTCAAATTTTGACATTATTTTCCAGGTCAAATAAAACAAAATATAACTATTTTAATTAATTTTTTCATACATTTATACTTGATAATAAGAGTCTAAAAGTGTTTTTCATGTAAGGTTGAAAATATTTTCCTTGTTTTCAAGGCAAATCATTGAAATCTAGATAAGAAATAAAAATTTTCATGCCAAATAAAAGCAACCAGACACAAAAAGCTAGTTACCAACTTTAAGTCAAATTCTTGCCAATCAAACAGACCCTTACAATTTCATATGTCTATTGGTTGTTCTTCATGCACTGCCAATCCAATATTGGAAGGACTATTTTTGCAGAATTTATCAGTTAATAGTCGGTTTCTTGCTGAATCCAAACTCCTTTTAAATGGGGATTATCAAATAATTTATCTATCTTTTGAAAGGCTCAAAGATGGGTTTGATTTTAGACCTATAATAATTAACAGGACAACTAATTAACAACTATGGGTTTCATGTATTCTGATAGCATGTATTTCTGGGTATTTAAAGCTTGAGAAGAATCATACCCTGCTATATGAATATGCTTGTTGAAAAGAAGATTGATGCCCTAGCTGATCCAACCAACTGTAAATTACAATTATCAGGAACTAGAGGCCCTAGCTGATCCAAGAAAGAAGGAAGTAACACTTGTTCAAAAGAAGATTGATGCGGCCGACAAGGAGTTAAAAACCCTTGGCCAAACCTGCCAGAAGAAGGTGAGATATTTCGACTGACTTTCCTGAATCCGGGACTAATTGTTGATGGTCAAACTTCCATTTTATGTGAAGAAATTAGTGTATAGACGTAACTTAGTTACAGGCTGTGTGTACAAACATAATTTACAAGCTTACAAACACACTATATAAAGCTACATATTGACAAATCCAAGATTTTCGCGATAATTTGACAAAAAAACTTAAAATTCAGACATATCTATTATATCTCCTTTTACTCACAGTTCCCATTTCTCTGAAATTTCGCTTACAGCTCCATCCACTAAAGTTTGGCTCAAGTGCCGTCAATAAACTGTCTAAATAAGCAAATTCTTGAGATCGAATTCCACCCGTAAATTATAAAAATTGGAGTACGGAAACCATAACTGGTGGGGTTGGGGGAAAACTCCATGACTGAATCTCCATGAAGGAAAACTAAGCTGCTCATAAAGGGCCATTTTGTTTCTCAGAGGAGCTCTTAGCCCTCCTTTTCTGCAGCATTCAAATGAAGATTTGGAAATATATGCCCCATAATTTTCTCATCTTTGCCTCTCTTCATCTTCACTCCTATCTATTCGAAACCTCTTTCTTTATAATTCAAGTAAATTAACAGTTCTTCAGAATCTCCAACAATTTCATATAATTTACCAGGAAATCACACGTTCCAGATTTAAAAATGAAGTATTTTTCTCGATAGTTCAATGGAATCTACAGATTTGGGGTTTTGTTATCCGGCCTCTGTTTTGAGAAATGAGGTTTAGACATATGCCATTCATCTAAGGGCAAAATAAGGGTGTTTGGTAATATCACTTATAATTAAGGCCAGATTTGGTATTTTAAATCTTGTTTGTAAGCCTGATAGTAAGTTATGTTTGTGTACACAGCATTTTTGTTGCTCGAATATATATAGTTGACATGTACTTTGATTTTGGAAATTCAATGTGTTATAACAGGAGAGAGAGTACAAAGAAGCTCTTGAGACTTTCAATGAAAAGAACAAGGAAAAAGTAGATCTGCTCACAAGATTAATGGAGGTAAGTACAAGCATTTTAGCTTAGGAAGTTGGAGTTTTTAGTGGATCTAGAGTTAGAGTTGTTTATGGACAACAAACTAGCTGAATTAGTTATTTTGGCCGTCTTTAATTTGAATTTGACTTTAATGATATGCAGCTTGTTAATGAAAGCGAGGGATTGAGGATGCAGAAGTTGGAGGAGCTGAGCAAGAACTTAGAAACGGTACGCTTAGCCTAATGTTGACAGCTAATTAATAAGGTTTGTATTCAATGGTTTTCTTATTTGTTCAAATAGCTGTTAATGAAGCATTCCCACAAGCAATTTACACTGTAATATAGGTTTTGTAACTATAAAAACTGGTCTTAACTTTGAATTCCTCTCTTTTCCCATCATCTTTATACTATGTCATAGTCTAGGAAGAATGGCTTTTAATTTGCAGATAGTGGTGGTTTTGTTAAACTTGGCAGCAGAAGATTACTTTGTGGTAGCACTTCTAAGGGCCCGTTTGGCAAGGCTTTTGACTTTTCAAAAACTGCTTTTGTGACTGAAGATTTTTTTTTTCCCTTCTGGATAATTTTTTGGAAGTGCGGTGTAGTTCTAGCCCTAAATCATTTCCAGTTAATGCAATTCCCATTTCCCTGGGTATTCATATAATTGATCTTGATATTAGGGAATACTCTTTGTTGACCCATGTGTTCTATAAAAAGTAAACTTCTGGATGATATGGTTTAATGTGGTATCGTGACACAAATTTCAATGACTGATTTTTTTTTTTTTTTTTTTTTTGGCAACACATTTATGAATATTTTAAATATTATGGCCTGGAGTGAATCCACCTTCGGTACGGTGGTGCTTGTTGGAAATAGTATAGTAACTAAATTTTTCTTGTCTAATCGCTTAAGATTTTAGGTGAAGTGGATGTAATTTAACATTACATAAATGCATTACGCTGAGACTTGAACATTATATGTATTTGTGTTATAAAATCATTTAATCCTTTATTTATATTCATTATCCAAAGTGCTATTTGCTGCATAGGTAAGATTTTTTTTTTTTCCCCTGATGTGCAATTTTTATAACTAGATGATACTCCCTATGACCTATAAAGATAGACTTTTTTTTTTTTTTTTTTTTTTTTTTCACATGGATTTAGAAAATGTAATTAATATAGTTGAAAATAT
Source organism: Ligustrum vulgare (assembly GCA_963555705.1). Taxonomy (NCBI): domain Eukaryota; kingdom Viridiplantae; phylum Streptophyta; class Magnoliopsida; order Lamiales; family Oleaceae; genus Ligustrum; species Ligustrum vulgare. The sequence continues at coordinate 15,405,206 of OY743188.1, read as the reverse complement.
ATTCCTTGTTTGAGACCCATTTTATTGAAGAATGTGGTTGAAATTGGGAAGAGAAATGTATTTTGATTTTAATGGAGGTCAAATAGAGGATTTTTTCTTATAATTTTACTAATACTAGTTTTAGTGCGTGCATTGCACGCATATTGTCAGTATTAATTTTTCTATCAGAGAAGCTTCGAATAATGATTTCTTATTTGATACTCCCTCTGCTCCATAAAGATAAACTCATTTCTAATTTTACACTGATTAAGAAAATATAATTATTATATGTTGGAAATATAAATTTGCTTACATTTTACTTAATATACCCCTATATATGTTTAATTGGATGACTAATGCATCCAATTGTTGCCCGCATAATGTTTAATTGTAATGTTTAATTGGATGAATAGTGTCTAAATTGATGGGAAATCCGGGAATTTTTCCGCATAGTGTTTAATTAGATGAATAGTGCATTCAATTGTTGGTCGCATAGTGTTTAATTGGATGAATAGTGTCTAAATAGGAATAATAATGTTTAATTACAGTTAGATGAATAGTTAAATTGGATGAATAGTGTTTAATGGCAATTGGATGAATATTGCCATGAATAGTTTCTAAATTGGATGAATAGTTAAATTGAATTAATAGTGTTTAATTGCAATTGGATGAATGGTGCCATAAATAATGTCTAAATTGATTGAATAGTGTTTAATTTTAATTGGATGAATAGTGTTTAATTGAAATTGAATGAATAGTGCCAATTGAGATATTCAATCTTTTATATACAGAGAGAGATAGTGACGTTAATAATGGTTTCAATATATGATTATTATATATATTTGTTAATAACAAGGTTAGGGGTATAGTAGAAAACTAAAAAAATCTATACTTTTAATTCAATAAGGAAAGTTGCCTATAATTTGGGACAGACAAAAAAGAAACCAAATCTTATTGGACGGAGGGAGGGAATAATGTACTTTCAACTTTGCTACATTGTCATGTTGAACCGCTTCGTTCTTCCTCAACGTTGGTTCTATAATGTTTTTCTAGTTACATTTCTCATCTTGGTTGTATGCCAAAAACAATTTTAATTTCGCATTAAAACTTTTTTCTAGGAAAGAAGGGATGGTTGTTCTTCAAATATTTCCCCAGTATACCAGAAGAATTTGATGAAAAATTGTTGTTGTTGAAGCCACAAAGCCATTGACTAGGTTGGATGGAGCCATGAAGTTACAGTAAAGTGAAACTAAATCCAAGTCTAATAGCACACGACTATCCTTTTTTTTCTGTTATTTATTGTAATATTTGGTACTAGTCTTGATGGTTTAGTTGCCTGGTTCTGTATATATCTCTAAGCATATGGCACCACCTTTCTGATGCTAAACATGTTTTAACACGATTTGTTAACCCATATTACCTTGTTTGGATGCTTACTGATTAACTTGTGATTTGTGAAAAATTCTGCAGTTCCTTTTGATTTTATTTATTGCATACTGTAAGTCGGGTTTATCTGCATATGCCTCCAGTCCTAATGGACTGTTGGTATTTTTGCTTTTTATAAAAGGGCTTTCTAAAAAAATTTAGTTCGATTTTTATTTAGAAATTATATAATTTTTAAAAGAGCTTCCAATGCATTTTTGACGGGGCTTTTTGAGAAGTCAAAGCGAGTTGGAATTGTTTGATAAGTAAGTGTTTCAAAATTTAGAACTCGTTTAGTGTAGGATAATTTGGAGGAGATTTGGATGTTTTGGAGAATGTGGTTGAAAAGTGTGAAAATTGTGGGTTTCTTAAAAATATGTGGTTGAAAATAAGTTTTGAGGGAAAATTGTTCAAAAACTTCGGGAGCAGGCAATGGCATGTTTTATTTTATTTTTTAAATAAAAAAGAATAATTAGTTTCCCAAACAAAATTAAGGTTGCTTCTTAAAAAAATTCTTCTGTTCCTACCAACACATCTATAAGAATTGAAAGATGTCATTGTCTTGCACATGAAATGTTTCATAATTATTCTAATAATCATAGCTCAGCACTACCTTTTTCTTGACAAGATTAACCCTTCGTTTTGTAAACTTGTTTATAAATAATACGTTTTTAAAATCACTTTTTAATCATATATTTTTTAAAATTATTTTTCAATAAATTTTCGTTTGATTGACTTAATTTTTCATGGAATTGATTTTCCAGCTTGTCTTGATGTTCGTGTTTTTCCACATTTTTGATGAATTCGTTTTCCTACCAAAGTGGTGGGAATTGGTCACCTATCGCCTTGTTTGGTCATATTTGTTGTTAATTGATTTTTTTTTTTTTTTTTTTAGAAATTTACATTATATTATCCAGTACAAATATATGAAAAAAAATTTGTGATTGAAATAGCAAAATTTTGTTTTATTTTCTATGAAAAATAATGTTAATTAAACAACAAAACTTGAAAATTTATCAACTTTTTCAGCCTAGAAAATTAAATTAATCAAATATATTAAACTTTCAATTCTCAGGAATTTAATTACATGTAATTCGTTTTTTTTCCACTCAAATTTACCCTCGCAATCAAACGGACCCTAAAATATTTTTTGTTATCTTTAGTTTATAATACGTTGTTAGTACGAATCTTTACTAAATTGAGTTAGGAGAATTCTCTAAAATCTCATATATCAAAAATATTACTTAGAAGGTAATACTTTTTTATAGACATAATTATTTATCATGTGAATTGAAATTAATTTGGTAGCATATAAATTTTTTTGTATATATTTTTGTACAAACACCGGTTAATACTACCGCATCAATCCATATCAATTGATGACTAATTTGGTAGCATATAATTTTTTTGTATATATTTTTGTACAAACACCGGTTAATACTACCGCATCAATCCATATCAATCGATATCAATTAGTCACCATATCAATCCACATCAATTGATATCAACCCATATCAATTCATCAAATTGATCTTTCAATTGATATCAAAATTTCTGTGCGTCTCGTGTAGCGTATATATTTATGTGTTAATGAATTCAAGTTAAATACGAAAGTTTGTGTGTTCTTTTAAAATTATAATTTCAAATTATAAAGTGTACAATTTCTTAAATTACTTTTTAATCATAGAAAACTCAAATAATACATATTATAAATCAAATTTCATTTATTTCAGCCATCAAACGGAGCCTTAGCCTTTATTTGGCAAACATATTTTTTTAAATCACAAATTTTTAAATCACTTTTAATCACACATATTTTCTTCTTACTTTTCAACAACATATTTTACCAAAAAATATAAAAAAAAATATATGTTTTTAAACAAAATTTTTTAACAAATAGAGCTTAAATTATGAATTCTTTGTACTTTATATGTTTAATTTATATATTATTGTTATTGTTGATTTTTTTTTTTTTAAAATTAATACTTCATTACGTTGTTGCTTCTTAAGTAGCACAACTGTATAATTAATATTCCAGAAGAATATTAATCGTAGAATTAATTATCATAAATAATTTGTTGTTGCTTTGGAAGTAGTACAACATTATAATATTCTAGAAGAATATTGTTTGCTCTTGAAGAGCATAAATTATAAATGTCAATATTTTAGAAGAATATTTGATTTGTTGTTTTTGAAGAAGTAATAACAAAATACAACGTACTTTCGAAGTAGCACGTGTTTCGAATAATATATCATTTTGCGTTCATGTTTATTCCTAAAGAAAAACATACTGTTGACCACAAAATCCGGCTGGACCTTGGACCAACACGTCTCAGCTCCTTCTTTGACACGTGGATTTTCTGCGCACTACGACAAACGATCAGTTCGCAAAGGGGGCCGAGGTGGCTCCCGTTTGCACTTTGATGCTAAAGTCAGTGCCCATTTGTATAAATACCAATTTTTTGGTATCATAACTGAAATTTAAGTCTTTTAAAAGTATCACAACATAATACTTACGTTACTTTTCAAAATTTTTGTATCAAAACCTAATAATTTTCAATTTTTTTATGATACTGATATAATTTTAATATCACACCTTGACCCTTTCAATTTTTTATGATATTTTAATCACATTCAATCAGACACTTTATCTAACACATTATAGAATTGATGAAAGCTCAATAATGACGTCTTTCAACAACACACCCTTCCTGAGCAGGTCGCTGGAGTCTCATCGGACGAAAAAGAAGGTGGCACAGTGTTCACTTATATCTCGCGATGCGAGATATCCCCGCAAGTGTACGGGTCGTGAGAAGTAATAAAGTGGACCTAGGAGTCCGGATTATCGTCCCACGAGGACTGTTGTACCGAAATATTTTAGTTCTAAACTTTATTTGAACAGACAAATGAATTTGATGTTTTAAATTAAAACTAAGAAGATGAATTAAATAATTAAATTATGAAATTGTCTTATTTTAAAAGATGATTGTAAAGTGGTTGAGATTCACTATTTCACCTAGCCAATTAAATTAATTCCAATTCCAGATTTTATTTTCTAAATATGTGATCGATCGAATTCACTGATTCAAATTGAGATTCCTCTCTCGAGTTTAAATCAATCATACCTAAATAAGTCAACCTTGTATCTCTACAGAGGGTCCGAATATTCCTTATCTAGATGCATTACACAAAAGAATTCACACACGACCGCAATAATTACAAGAGTATATCCCTATCTCTCGTTCAATTACCGGATTTATTACCTAGATCTATGTTATTAACTCACCTCTCGGATTATGGAAATAACACATAAAATCATGAATAAGTGGCCAGTTCATTCACGCATTAAACGCAATAATAAATCAACACATGCATCAAAGCGTTAAGACAAAGAATATGGAATTAAAATAATATGACTAGGCTACATCGTTCATCCCAACGTTAAAATTAGTTACACATCATGATTGTAAAACAAAAACAATAAAATATAACGTTCATTGAAAATAACAAAGAAGAATGGAAAGATTGCACCAATTATCAATTCTTCAAGTATCTTCAATTCATGCCCCTCTGCGATGCTTGAATCTCCAAGAATTTTAATTAAAATATCTGTTGTGGCTCGTTCTATGGAGAGGCAAATGTCTGATTTTCGTGCGTCTTATGTTGTATATATAGGTTTTGGAGAAAACCTAGGTCAAAAAGCCCAAAGCCTGTTAAAAATCGCGAGAAAAATCTGATCTGCGGCCCAGTCGGACAACCGCGCGATCACGCAGGCATATTTCCGGCGATCGCGTGGTAATGCTGTTTTAGCCTCGGGTTATGATTTAACACCTTATCGCGATCGCTTGGTATGCAACCAGAGATCGCGACTTCCTCTTTTCTCGACTGTACAATTTAGTCCCTGACTTTTAATTGCACCTTCAGTCCTCAACTTTCAATTGTTGCAATTTAGTCCACAAACTTTATCTTCTTCTCGGTTTGACCATTCAAGCTCTTAATTCATTCAATTAGGTCCTCCAACCTCTGATTTAGTCACTTTGGCACCAAGCATGTTTCCCGGTTGTTGTCACAAACTCCTCACTTGTCCAATTTAGCTCCAATTAACATCCAATCGTGTCATTTTTCCATTAATTGCTTCATTCTTCTTCAATTGGGACATTTTCTGAAAAGTAAACAAATAAACATAAATTAAATAGAAAATATTCCCACACGACAATAATTAATCCTAATTTAGACATACAAATAAGTGTATAAAATACGCTTGTCACACAGCAGTGGTGAAATAGTGTTGGAGGGAAATGGTTTGAAGAGGAAAAAATGGAGTAAAAATCAATTAAATTTTTAATGTAAATAAAATTCAATTTAAAAATGTTAAAGTAGTATGTGGTTCAATTGTCACATTAGTTAATACATACAAGCATGATTCTATGTTGTGAACGGGAACCAAAACCAAGAATTAGAATCGATAGAATCAAACACGATTTTTACCTATGAAAGTATGGTGTGAAACTTGATCTTTGTGTTTAAACTATGTTTATTAGTTTGACAATGTACTTTGATGGATGATATTTGAGATCATGACATTTGAACTTATCTTTTTTATTGAATGATGAATGATTTATTTTGTCGATTTTGTATGTATGTCAAATACTGATATAACTTATGTTAGCATTAACCATTTAGTTTGAAATTTTTAGTTTATGGAATCAAAACCAAACAGTTTAGTTCTTCTCTTACAAATTGAATCAATTGTTCTTTATTAAAAAAAAAAAAAAATCATCGAATCTTGGTTCGATTCAAATCCCTGAGAACCAGAACTATATGAAACTACGCCCAAGTCTAACTTTCCCTCTTTCTGTTCATTTCTTTCTCTCTTTACCAAAAATGGAAGGAAAATATATATATATATATCTATTGCCTTTTTTTGGTGTCTCTCCTCTTTCTATATCCTTTATTAGTTTGGTGTATATGAATTCAGTTAATAGAGTTGTGGAAATAATTGTTGGAACTTTGTATGTCAAAATTGGATTTGATAACTTTATGTGATTTAAATAGAATGTTACTCGATATTATGAAATATTCTATAATTAATTTAAATGAAAAGATATATATTTTCAGACGAAATATTGTGACTTTTGAAATTATTATTTTTCAATATGTATTTCTCTTCAATATGTATTTTTTCAATTGGACCGAGGGAAGGAGTAATATACTTTCAACTTTGCTACATTGACATGTTGAAACGCTTCGTTCTTCCTCGACGTTGGTTCTATAATGTTTTTCTAGTTACATTTCTCATCTTGGTTGTATGCCAAAAACAATTTTAATTTCGTATTAAAATTTTTTTCTAGGAAAGAAGAGATGGTTGTTCTTCAAATCTTTCCCCAGTATACCAGAAGAATTTGATGAAAAATTGTTGTTGTTGAAGCCACAAAGCCATTGACTGGTTGGATGGAGCCATGAAGTTACAGTAAAGTGAAACTAAATCCAAGTCTAATAGCACACGACTATCCTTTTTTTTTCTGTTATTTATTGTAATATTTGGTACTAGTCTTGATGGTTTAGTTGCCTGGTTCTGTATATATCTCTAAGCATATGGCACCACCTTTCTGATGCTAAACATGTTTTAACACGATTTGTTAACCCATATTACCTTGTTTGGATGCTTACTGATTAAGTTTTGATTTGTGAAAAATTCTGCAGTTCCTTTTGATTTTATTTATTGCATACTGTAAGTGTTAGAAAAACTAGTTGCAGGCACTGTTATTTAGAACAATAGTATTTCAGAAAAGAAAAACTTATTGATCGAGACTCGTGACAGCACGATGTCCTAAAGTGAAATTGCCCGTCGTAATCTGCTGCGACCTCTTTGGACAATCACTCATAGGATACAACGATCGAATCACTATGTGCAGCAATCACAAGTGATTTCAGAACTCTCCAGGTTACTCCAGAATAGCTTATAGAAAAATATACGAACAAGAAAAAGAAGAAATAACTAGAATATGTTTCTGTCTTTGTTTTGAAATAAGTAACTTGAATTTATAGAAAAAATATATGCATAACTTCAGGGACGGAGCCAGGATTTTACGTGAGTGGGGGCCAAAAAATTTGAAAACTGAGATTGTAAAAAAGTTCAATAATAAACACAAATACGAATAAAATTGTTTACAATTGTTCTTTACGCATTTTCATAATCTGAAAACGCTTTACAATAGCTTCATTACCAATTTTCAAAAATATATCTCTCTCAACATAAACAATAAGACGATCATTCATCCACTCATCATTCATTCGGTTGCTCAAACTATCTTTCACAAGATTCATTGCAGAAAACACTCTTTCCACACTAGCAGTGGCAACCGGCAGAAGTAAAGCCAAAGTTAAAAGTTTATAAACCAAAGGAAAATGAATATTTTTCTTTGTCTGAACCATCTTCTCTGCAAGATCACCAAGACCTTTTAACTCTCGAAATGCAACATTAGAGCCGACATCAACAATATAAGTTTCAAGTTGATCCCCCAAGATGAGAAGATCCAACTTTCCAAAATCTTGTGGATAAAACTCCGCCAATCGAATCAAGTTTTTCTTATCAAAAGCAGAAAATGAGTCTTGTGGACACAAACAAGCCATGCAACGTAGTAACTCTGTACTAACCTCTGAGAAACGATCATTCAACTCTTGTAGTTGCAAATCAATCACAACATAAAACAAATCCACACGATAGTGATGCAAATTTGTTACCTTTGGTGGATTACGTTGTGGGCGACCACGGGGATCAATGCGCATAAACATGTCATCCATATTGAGAACACCAATGTTATGCCCTTGACAAAATTTATAAACTTCTTCCAAAAATGAATCCCATCCATTGTCTCTCAACGTTTGGAGTTGCTGCTTGCACGCTCTCACTAGGTCCATCGCATTCACAATATCCTGGTCTCTCATTTGTAATGCCTGTGACAACTGATTCGAAATTCCTAAAATAATTTTCATCATGTGTAAATTAAACACAAAATCAAAAGAATGCATGGACTTCAATAAATTGAATGCCTCTACTTTTTGATCGGAAGAAGAAGCATCATCTTCAGAAATCATTTCGAGTACATCAGCCACAGGAGAGAATAAGGCAAGCAAGCTGATCAAAGATTTATAATGTGAACTCCAACGTGTATCACCGGAGCGCTGAAGACTGCTTTCCTGATTAAGTCCTCGACCACTTACAATTTCACCCCTTTCTAATGCCTCAACAACATGATTGGATTGTAATTCTCTAAGCATATCAGAACGCTTACAAGATCCTCCAACAACATTTACCAAATCAGTAGCAACACGAAAAAACTCAGCAACTGCAATACTCTTCTTTGCAACAGCAACAAGTGCTAGTTGAAGCTGATGAGCAAAACAATGTATGTAATATGCACATGGGTTTTCATTTAAAATGAGTGTTTTTAAACCGTTGAGCTTGCCTTGCATATTGCTAGCCCCATCATAACCTTGTCCTCGCAATCTAGATATGCTCAAATTGTATCTAGAAAATATCTTATCAATAGCATCCTTAAGTGATAGTGCTGTGGTACTTGTGACATGTTCAATTCCTATGAAACACTCTTTTACATGCCCACTATTGTCTACATAACGTAAAACAATTGACATCTGCTCCTTTGATGACACATCGCGAGATTCATCAACTAGAATTGTGAACAATGAATCACCAATATCCTTCAAAATAATATTGATTGTTTCAACAGCACAAGCACAAGTTATATCCTTCTGAATGCTAGGTGATATTAATTTGCAATTTTTAGGAGCATTACTCAATGTCACAGCTTTAATAGGATCAACATGCTCAGCTAAAAATTGCAAGAAAACAAGAAAGTTTCCTGGATTAAGAGAATTCTCTGATTCGTTATTACCCCGAAAAGGTAGTCCTTGTCTCAAACAAAGTCGAATACAAGCAATTGAAGCATTAAGTCGAATGCGATAATCATCTTTAATTTGTTTTGAAGTCTTGTGCAACACCGTTTCAATATGGACATCTTGATTCATTAATGCTTCACACTTCATTCGAGCTCCATTGTGTTCACTATCATGCTTCCCAACATGAACTTTAATCCTCTCACTGTGTTTCCAATGAGTAAATCCCTCACCAACAAAAACATCACCCCCTGATTGTTTTCCTTTAGCAGTTTTGAATAGATAACAGTAGAGACAAAAGGCGGCATCTTTAGATATGCTATACTCCAACCAATCGCCAAAGTCACTAAACCAAGAAGGGCTAAATCTCCTAAATGTTTTTTCTCCAAATTTTCGTTTTGGAAATGAATGATTCGATGGTTGACAAGGACCTTTCAATAAATATGCTCTTCGAACTTGATCTCTAATCTTAGGAGCATAATTCGAAATTGGAATTCTTAATCCAGGGTCAGAGGGAAGTTGTGCAACATCAAATTCCTCAATCAAACTTGAGCTCCTATCAACCGTTTTTGAACTTCCTACTCCTACAAATGTATTTGAATCCTTCACAACACTATTTGAACTCTCCTCAACAACATTTTCTTGACGAGGTCTTTTTAATAAATATCTCTCCATAATATATTAATCTGAAATATGACAAATTGACAATACATCCATCAATAATGAATAATCAATTCAAACTTCCAAAGCAATAAACCGAAAATTTTTACCCCAACACATAAGTTAAAGTCATAATCAATTTTCAATTTATTAAAACTTAAAACTAATAAGAAAAAGACAAACATGATACATGAAATAATTGAACAAGAATATTAAATACTGAATACAACTATACAAGAAGCAATTTCCAATTGATGTCAAGAAAAAGAAATAAATAAATAATCAACATCTCATAATCAATTCATTAAAATTTAAAACTTACCTGCTGATATTTTGATTTGAAATTGGAATTTAGCAATTGCTGTAGACACTAGACTGCATCCTGCTCGGCTGCTCCTGCCTCCTTTGCTCTCGCTCTGCCTCTCAAGTCTCAGAAGCCAGAACTCAGAAGTCAGATGGATGGAGACGGAGTCATGGAGATGGTGAGTCGGTGACTGGAGTCTGGCGACTGTGTCTGTGTGGTGGACTGGTGGTGGGAACAGACTGACGGAGACCGGCGAGTCGGCGACTAGCGCGCTGCGCCTGCCGCCTGGCGACGGTGTCACTGCGCAGCAGGAAGCAGCGCAGCTGCGTAGGCGCACAGCTGCGTGCGGGCCGTGCGGAGCAGGGAGCAGCGAGTTCGACGGTTGCAGACGGAGAGCGGAGCGACGGAGACTGGAACTCTGGCTGTGGCTGCGTGGTCGTGATCCTCGTAGAGTGGAGACTGCTCACTGGCCACTGCTCAGCACTTCGAAGGAAAGGATGAAGATGAAGGCTGGATCCAGCTGGAGAAAAAAAGGCTGGAACGCTCGCTGGACTGGGAAAACTTTTCAATTTTTTTTGGGCCAAAATTAATTCATGTGAATGGCCCATTTTCAACCCAAAAATTCTTCAATTTTCAGTGTGGGCCACGGACCCTCCTGGGCCTGAATTGAATCCGTCCATGCATAACTTCCACAAGGATTAATGGAGAGAAACTGAAACTTTATGACTTTCATTATTCCATAAGAAACTGTCTCAACAGTCAGAAATAATATTAATTTGGAAATGATTAAAAATTAAATAAATAAATAATAAAAATACTTATTTTTAATCAAAGAAGCCCAATGCCCCAAGGCCATATCAAAGACTTTTTAAATATGCGCATGGAATGTGAATCGAACTACCGACCTCCCATGTAAATTCCACATTTTTCACACTTGGGCACTTTACTTAATTTATTTATTTCTTTCAATTAATATATATATATATATATATATATATATATATATATATATATATAACAGTAAGTCGGGTTTATCTGCATATGCCTCCAGTCCTAATGGACTCTTGGCTCGTTTGGCACGACTCTTATTTTTGCTTCTTATAAACGAGCTTTCAAAAAAAATTTAGTTCGATTTTTAATTAGAAATTATAGTTTTTAAAAGAGCTTCCAATGCATTTTCGACGTGGCTTTTTGAGAAGTCAAAGGGAGTTGGAATTGTTTGATAAGTAAGTGTTTCAAAATTTAGAACTCGTTTAGTGTTAAGATATTTTGGAGAATGTGGTTGAAAAGTGTGAAAATTGTGGATTTTTTAAAAATGTGTGGTTGAAAATAAGTTTTGAGGGAAAATTGTTTAAAAACTTCGGGAGCAGGCAATGGCATGTTTTTTTTTTCTTTTAAAATAAAAAAGAATAATTAGTTTCCCAAACAAAAATTAAGGTTACTTCTTAAAAAAATTCTTCTGTTCCTACCAACACATCTATAAGAATTGAAAGATGTCATTGTCTTGCACACGAAATGTTTCATACTTATTCTAATAATCATAGCTCAGCACTACCTTTTTCTTGGCCAGATCAACCCTTCGTTTTGTAAACTTGTTTATAAATAATACGTTTTTAAAATCACTTTTTAATCATATATTTTTTAAAATTATTTTTCAATAAATCCTTGTTTGATTGGCTTAATTTTTCATGGAATTGATTTTCCAGTTTGTCTTGATGTTCGTGTTTTTTTCACATTTTTTATGAATTCGTTTTCCTTCCAAAGTGGTGGGAATTGGTCACCTATCGCCTCGTTTGGTCATATTTGTTGTTAATTGATTTATTTTTTTAGAAATTTACATTATATTATCCAGTACAAATATATGAAAAAAAAAATTGTGATTGAAATAGCAAAATTTTGTTTTATTTTCTATGAAAAATAATGTTAATTAAACAACAAAACTTAAAAATTTATCAACTTTTACTATCTAGAAAATTAAATTAATCAAATATATTAAACTTTCAATTCTCAAGAATTTAATTACATGTAATTCATTTTCTTTCCACTCAAATTTCCACTCGCAATTAAACGGACCCTAAAGTATTTTTTGTTATCTTTAGTTTATAATACGTTATTAGTACGAGTCTTTACTAAATTGAGTTAGGAGAATTCTCTAAAATCTCATATATCAAAAATATTACTTAGAAGGTAATACTTTTTTATAGACATAATTATTTATCATGTGAATTGAAATTAATTTGGTAGCATATAAATTTTTTTGTATATATTTTTGTACAAACACCGGTTAATACTACCGCATCAATCCATATCAATTGATGACTAATTTGGTAGCATATAATTTTTTTGTATATATTTTTGTACAAACACCGGTTAATACTACCGCATCAATCCATATCAATCGATATCAATTAGTCACCATATCAATCCACATCAATTGATATCAACCCATATCAATTCATCAAATTGATCTTTCAATTGATATCAAAATTTCTGTGCGTCTCGTGTAGCGTATATATTTATGTGTTGTTAATGAATTCAAGTTAAATACGAAAGTTTGTGTGTTCTTTTAAAATTATAATTTCAAATTATAATGTCTACAATTTCTTAAATTACTTTTTAATCATATATTTTTTTCTCTTCAATTTTTAATTACACATTTACTTAGAAAACTCAAATAATACACATTATAAATCAAATTTCATTTATTTCAACCATCAAACGGAGCCTTAGCCTTTATTTGGCAAACATATTTTTTAAATCACAACTTTTCAAATCACTTTTAATCACACATATTTTCTCTCTATTTTTCAACCACATATTTTACCTAAAAATATAAAAAAATGTTTTTAAACAAAAAACTTTAACAAACAGAGCTTAAATTATGAATTCTTTGTACTTTATATGTTTAATTTATATATTATTCTTATTGTTGATTTTTTTTTTTTAAATTAATACTTCATTATGTTGTTGCTTATTAAGTAGCACAACTGTATAATTAATATTCCAGAAAAATATTAATCGTAGAATTAATTATCGCAAATAATTTGTTGTTGCTTCGGAAGTAGTACAACATTATAATATTCTAGAAGAATATTGTTTGCTCTTGAAGAGTATAAATTATAAATGTCAATATTTTAGAAGAATATTTGATTTGTTATTTTTGAAGAAGTAACAACAAAATACAACGTACTTTCGAAGTAGCACGTGTTTCGAATAATATATCATTTTGCGTTCATGTTTATCCCTAAAGAAAAACATACTGTTGACCACAAAATCCGGCTGGACCTTGGACCAACACGTCTCAGCTCCTCCCTCTTTGACACATGAATCTCCTGCGCACTACGACAAACGATCAGTTCGCAAAGGGGGCCGAGGTGGCTCCCGTTTGCACTCCGATGCTAAAGTCAGTGCCCATTTCAAGCAGATATAAATTGGGTGCAGGAAATATAAGTGTGTAAAAGAGAGAAAATGGAGTGAGAATAAAATATTTAGTTAATAATATAAGATTGCTAACCCCTTCTAAGGTGGGAGGAGCGTCCTATTTATAGAGGAATTTATAGTCTTGGTGGCGACACGTGGTGGACTTTACACGTGTATTTACCCTAGCTGTTGGAGAGGAAAATCTTGCTTTTTGACAGTAATCATTACTACGTTTGGTAGGGGATGAGCGTCTGTCACTTCTTGGTAAAGGCGGTGTCACATCTTTGACACCGTCCCTTGTCCCATCACTCGTCTGGGATGTCACCGTAAAGCACCTCGGCTAAGCATAAAGCACATCTGCTAGACATTAATCAGTTCGGCCAAATAAGTTCGTGTGATATTCTGCATCGGCAGTTGGCCCAAGGTGATATCCTAGACTTTAATCATGGGCTAAGGTCCATTGGGCCCCTATTGGGCCTTTGCTGGTGGTTTAATGTACTACATTTTGGGTACGGTCTTAACACTAGTCTCTCAAATCCGATGTGGTCATTCATGGGGGGATCGAATTTGTCATAGTTTCGCAACAATAATCTTGTTCTGATAGTGACCTTCAATTAGAAGACCATGGGATTGCAATTTTGTTCAAATTTCATCATTTGTTATATCCAATATTTTATAATTATTCCGCCATTCGTCTGATGGGAGTTACTATGTAGCGCGGCAATTTTAAGGTTAGGAATGGCATTCCTTATGTAAAGTTCAGATTCAGAGTACAGCCGACCTCCTACTTCGGATTTCCTTCCTAATTGACGGGTGGGATCGTACTAGCATGTTTTTTAGGCGGCGTATTTAATAAAAAGGGGCTACTGATATCGTTTCCCAAGAAATATAGAGGGGATGGGAGTGACATTTAGCCGCGCGTGGTCCACACTGTAGTAGCTGAATTGTCTCTTCCCTTCCTCCGACAGTTGGCACCTGGATTAGCCCTTTCCCCAAGAGGCGTGGGTTACCCGTATCAATCACGCGACTCAAAGATCAAGGATTCTAGATCCTTAGGTTCCCTATAAAGCCTCCTTCTTGCCATTATTTTTCCCTTTACTGTTTTCTCAGAATTTTCGTAGTAACACTCTCGCAAGAAGTTGTAGTGCTTTCTCCTTTCTTGTAAGTCTTGCATCGTCTCTTCAAGGATTTTCTACCCAGCAAATCGTCTTTGCCGTTCAACAGTTTCCCTTGGCGAGGTTCTCTTTTCGAGTGTACAGTCTAGGACATTCGTTTTTTGAAGGTAAATTTCTTTTTCGTTGTATGTGCAAAACCTTTTTATTTCTAATGTTCGAGTGTGGGTTTTAAAATTTTATTTTGCATTTTGTTTTTTCTTTTGGTGAGTCTGGTCCATTTTTAAGAACAAAAAATGGAAAGAGTTGGGGGAACGGGTTCACAGGAACTGTTGGCAATGGCGATTCATGTCAGAGGTTTCTGCCCATTGTCTTTATCGGTTTTTAGTTCCTGCTTCTTTAAGGAGCAGATTAAGAGGAGGAATAGGAAATGCAGTAGTGTAATTTGTTTGGATGATTCTGACAGCGAAGAAGAAAAGAACCAGACCTACATGGCTCATCTGTCATCCGATGAAGAGGCCTCCTTGCGGGAACTTCGAAGCAAGAGGGATAGAGACTTGAAAAAAGGAGAGGCGGTGGGCACTTCTTTTGGTCATTAGGACCTCGGCTTAAGCATCAGGGCCCCATTTAGGGCACATAGGGAAGAGTTAGAGCTATCTGAAGAGGAAATAGCCCAGGTTGAAGGTTGGGTGGACCTGGTGAATAAGGTGTCAGGGTATCATGTGGACCCTATTCTAAACCCAGAGTCTTGGAAAAGCAGTGAGATTGCCATGGAAATCCGAGGAGTGGATTTAGCGGGAGCATCGGCGAAATTTAGAATACCAGAAGGAGTTCGTCTAGTGCACCCTACGCCTTCTTACCGACCCTGTAGCCCTCCCCCAGAACATGTGGCCGTGTGTTACGACGCTTTATCCTGCGGGATGAGGATACCCCTGCACCCCTTTTTCAGGGCACTGCTTAGGAGCTACAACTTATGCCCCTACCAGTTGGCCCCTAATTTCTGGACGCAGGCCGTAGGTTCTTGGCTGGTGTGGCAAGAGGTTAATCCTGGCTACCCCATCTCATTGCACATTATTCACACCTTATATTCCCTGAAGAAGTCCGTTAGAAGGGATAAGGATGTCAGGTCGAATGTCAAGGACTGATACTACTTGTCCCCCAGGGCTCATATCCTCCTGTTATCACTGGTCATCCCACTTCAATAAAGAACTGGAGGAACCAGTGGTTCTGAGTTGCGGGGGATTGGCAGAGCTCGCCTGTGGATCATAGTCCAGAAATCACCGTTCACCGAACTCTTTCATCTGCTAGTGAGTCTCGTATTTGCTTTCGCGTCCTTAGGTGTTATGTGCCATTCATTTATTATTTTCTGTTCATCTTCCTTTATCTGTTTTCATACGTTATTGGTTTGTGACAGGGGACACTTTTGCTTGCCTTCTTTCCGACGCAAATTTAGGGGCAGTGCAGCGAGTGTTTGCATACCGGGGTACTTTCCAGGAGGTCATTCAACAGAACAAGCTTTTTGTTAAGCACGGCCTTATGCGAGCTATGGGTGAGTTCGTTATCTTGCTGTCCCCATTGCTTATGTCTCAATCACTCATAGCTTTATTCTTCTTTCTTTCTTGCCAGGTTCCAAGGTGTTCGCTTCGCAAGTGCACGGGTCGCGCAAGTAATAAAGTGGACGTGAGTCCAAGTATCGATCCCACAGAGATTGTTTTAAATCGTATTTTAGACTACAATTCCTTAATCGGAACGAGAAATTGTTTGAATTTGAGAATTTTGAATTCAAATTAAACTGGAAAGAACGAGGAAATTTGATTTAGAGAAACTATGAGAAAAACATGCTAGAATTGAGAATCCACATTTATTCAATTAATTATGCATTAAATTAAACATTTAACAATAATTCAAGAGGTTTTGAAAATCCATATTCCTAATATTGTCAAAACTCCCTTTCGGAGAAGAGTCAACACCTATTTCTATACACAATCTGACTATATTTTTATGACGAATCTAAATGTATAGAAAAGCATTACAAGTTTTGTGAATACTATAGCAGATAACACAAAGTATAGGGGTATATTTCTATCCCCTATCGGACTTTGTGGCAATTGACACAAGTCTAATGAAATCTCAATCTTTCGAACTTAAGAAATCACAATCTAAAATCATACAACTAGTGATCAAGTAATTGCGTGATAAAAAAAGTATAAATCAATTGCTCAAACCCATGAATTATGAAATTAAATAATAATCAATACATAAAATCCGGAAATAAATGCTTCATCACAATTCTAACATTGAAGAACCTAGCCTAGATACATAATTGAATATAAATCACAAAAGGAATGGATAGATGTCACCCTATTCATGCCCTTGATCTTCTTTCTTCAATTGTGTCTTGGCTTGGAGTGGATCCCTCCACAATCCGACCGTGTTTTGGCCTCTCTTCAATGAATTCGGAACCCCCAATCTCGTGCCTTAGGTCTCGTATTTATAGATTTCCCAGAGAATTAGGTTAATTGAGGAGAAAAACTGTTGAATTCCACGCAAAAAGCCCGGCTGCGGCCCAGTCGAATAACCCGCGACCGCACGGTTCAAATATGCGCGATCGCACGACTCTGCAGGTCAACTTCAGTCGCTGAAATTTCTGTCGTGTGACCGCACGGTTATAGCACCGTGCGACCGCACGGTATTACGGTTTAAGGCAATTTTCTGACTTTTAAATGTTACAAGTTGGTCCTTTCTTTTGATTGCACAGCAAGTCCTCCAACTTCTGATTGTTGCAATTTAGCCCATGAATTTCTGATTTCTTCCAAATTCGATTTTTTCTTCAAATTAGCCATTTGATTGACTGCATCAATTCTTGATCTGCTCACTTTGACACTTTTTACATCCAATTGCTCAATTTTAGCTTTAATTCCATTGTTTTCACGACTTTTGGGTTATGGGAAATACCACTTGTACAGGGGCCTGTGTTAACCCAAGATAAACTAACCAAGAGGGGGGTGAATTGGTTTATAAAACTTTTTCGATAAATAATCTTAAACTTAAAAACCAATGAGTATAAGTATGAGCACTTAGTATTACAAGTAGCAAAACTATCAATGTAGTGTACTATAAATGTATGAACTTAATTGATAAAGCAAGTATAGCACTTAGATATAGTGTTGCACAATATAAATTGATAGAAAAGAGTAAGTGCGATGCAAGTAAGTAAAAGGGATAAGAGATTGCAAACGCGATTTAGGGAGGTTCAATCAACCAACGTGATCTACGTCCTCCGTTACCGAGCTCTCCGTCACGAGCAATGACAAATCCACTATATTGATAACTTACAACAAGGAGTATCGAATCCTTAGGTGACTTTACAACAAGGAGCACATATCCTTTACAATCGAGTCTTCACAAGGATCTCGAAACCATAAACAAAGTACAAATGAGAATTTTTACAATCGAACCAAATCTCTTAACAAATGATATGATCAATACAAGTATCTTGAGAGTTTTAGGATAACACTTCAATAGATAGCAAATATTTAAAGCTCAAGTGTTTATGAAAACTTTGAAGAAGGATATGAGATAGTTTTTCTTGAATCAAAGTTTTTCAACCAATGATCTCTCTTTCCAAATAATACTTAGTTAAGTATGAAGAGAGATATACACTTCAATAAGTGTTTGGTGATATGAACTCAATCAATGATCAATAATGAAGTAAGAGTATTGAGTTTTCTTGCAAAATGGAATTCTTGATAAAAATATGAAATAGTTTTGAACAATCAAGAGATTCCTTGCAATAAATGAAATAGAATGTAAAACAAAGTAAGCTCAATGATTTTCTCAATAAGTTTCTCTCTTAAATGCTCTTGTAAGTTGGTGAAATGAATGTAAGAGAAGTGGCTATTTATAGATCAAGAAATTGAGCTGCAGGAAGTTTCGGTCGATCGATTCTATACTTTCAGTCGACCGAAAGCTCAAAAACTAGCCGTTATACTTTCGGTTGACCAGATATTTCGGTTGATCAAAGTTTCGGTCGATCATGAGCATTTCGGTCGACCGAAAAAGGAAAATTCTGAATTTTTTGTTTTTATATCAAAAAGTTTATTTTTCCAAAAACTATTTCATGTTATATTTTGAAAAATCATTTTTATATAATTAATGATTTTTAGAAATATTTTTGAGCTTTATAAACTTACTAAAAATTGATGAGTCGATACCTTTACAAATGAGTTGAAATTTTTCAACATAAATCTTCTAAAGCTTTAATATTCGCTCTTCGACGATCTTGTTCACTTCAAATCTCTTTAATGATTGCTTTGTACTTCAATGGATGACGATTTTGATCTCGGAGTATCCAAATGACACATATATGATAAACTCAAGAATTGAAACCATTAGTAATACATGAGATCTTGTTTGTTATAATCAAAACAATATATACGTGAATAGTCATAGGTCAACAGCCTGGACATCCAGGCCCCCTCACTGTAGCTGCTACAGTGATCACTGTAGCTACAGTGACCACATCCAGGCCCCCGTACATGAAGCATTGTTCTTGTGTTATTTTTGAAATATAAACAAATGACATAGAATAAATAGCAAATATTCTTGAATAAACAATAAAAATCCTACTTTTGGGGATAGAAATAAGTGTATAAAATATACTTATCACAAGGACTTTCCGAAGATCTTCTTGAAGGACCTTATGACCAAGAAGGTCCCTCCTGCTCTTCGCCATGACAGCGAGATTGAAAGGAGGCAGAAAGTCGTGCTGGCTAATCTGCAAGTAGGGGTGGCGAAGGAGGCATCCAAAGCGTCCACCGCCCAACTTAAAGGTCCTCTTCCTGCACTGCTGCCGCAGCCCAGTCTGTTTCCGGTGGGCCCCCAACAGCCCAGCTTGGAAGAAGGGATTGAACCCAAGAGGGTCAGGGAAACGGGAAAAGGAAAAAGATCAGATAGGGGTGGCTCAAAGAGGGAAAGGGAGTCTAAGAGTGCCTTGGTGCCATCTCTCGTGTCCGAGGATATTTTCGAGCCTCTATCTGAGGAGGAGCCTGCCCCTTTAAAGAGGCTCAGGAGGGGAAATGATACCACCTCTATTCCTCCACCCCCGGAGACCCAGGACTTGGAGGATGAGCCTTCCATGTCTATCCCTGACTTGGCTTACTAAATGACACCTGCAGGGGCAGAGGAGCTCAAACAAATTAAAGCCAGTGTCCTTCCCAAGGACGTCACCTTCAGTTCTACTTTATTTGACTCCCCCAGTTCTCCTCCTGCCAAGGCTGCCTTGGTCACTGAGCAATTTTTGACAGAGGGCTGGTCTGTCTTCTCTTCCAGTGCCACTCCATCCCGGAAGCTACTTGCTGCCAAAGCTATGAATGCTAGGGAATTGGACCTTATTGATGAGGTGGAGTCTTCAGTGGAGGAGGCGCAGCGGGATAAGAAAGATGCTGAGACTGCACTCCGTCACACGGACAACATGCTGAAGGAGATTAATGATCTTAAAACTCAGCTGTCCATAGCCCGCAAATCTTCCTCAGAGGAGAGGGCTCACGCGAAGCGCCTCCAGGAAGATAATGAGAAACTGAAGCACGACCTCCAGGCCTCTGAGTCAGATGTGGCGGCTCTGTGCAAGAAGCTTGACGACTCCAACCGTGCGCAGTCCATCACATCTGAAGTCTTAGCAGAAGCAAACTCCAAAAAGGCCAAGCTAGCATCTGAGGTGGCAAAAATCACCTCTAAACTACAAGGGGAGGTAGAGGCTAGGAAGAAGGCTGAGGAGGATTATGCCTCCCTGGAGAAACATATTGACTCCAGAATTGCTGAGGCCCTGGAGCGTACCATTGGAGCCAGGGTGAAGGAGGTTTTGGGGGCCGAAGTGTCAAAGGCAGTTCAAAACTTCAAGGATACTTTCGAAGAGACCCCTGAATATGAAGCTATGTAGAGGGTTTTTGGGAAATTGGGGCTAGGATGGCCTTGAGAGATGTGAAAGAGACTTTCCCAGATTTGGACATTTCCCAGATCGAGGCCTTATATTCAGAGCCGCAAGATTTAGGGGAAGATCCTCCTATTGACGTTCCCTCTGACCCCTGCCAGATCGTACCAGACGGAGATTCTGCCAAAGATCCCCCCAGTGAATATGGCAATAGTGTGATTGCAGCTAGTTAGTTTTTAGTTTAGTTTATTTTATTTTTTTTGAATTTTAAATTGTAAATGTAATGGCACTTTGAATTGTAAATACTTTGAATTTGTAAATGTAATGATTTATTTAACCCAATGTTTTGGGTATTTTGTGAAGTTTGACATTGTTGACCACAAGTTTTGGTTTGTATAACATTATTTATTTTAGGTGTGAATGCTTCCAAACACAAACATCCAAACACAAAACGCCTTCCAGACGCATTGTATGAAGATAGTCCCTTAGATCTAAGTAGCTTAAGGCATTCATGTTTGCTGGTTAGATCTGATTTTGACAAACATTTGAATATACGTGATTTATACTCTGTAACACCTGCAATTATTAATCCGGATAAACTCCTATTGATGGTGTTCATACGTTCACCCATACGCAGTGATCGCAGAACAGTCTTTCAAGAGTCCCTTGTGTTAACAAAGTTCAAGTATAATGGCGTTGTACTCTCCTGTAAACAAAATAGTTTAGGCATTTTTACTATCCGTTATGTTTACCGATAGCACTTGATGTAATCCATAACGTAACTCACTTAGAATTTTCATCAAATTATATGGAGACGTGACCACTGAAGATGAATTTGATTTTTATTGAAAGTAATGACGAAGGTGATCTGTATTCCAAGGATTACGCAAAGGTACCCCAGATAGGTCTTTGATCATGTACGTACCGGGTACCACCTCGAAGGTGACTTTATAAGGGCCTTCCCAATTAGGACCTAAAGTCCCTACTCCAGGTTCTTGAGTAGAGGGAAGAACCTTTTTGAAGACTAAATCCCCAATGTTAAAGTGCCGACCCTTTACCCTTTTGTTGTAGCAGCGGGCCATTTTTTCATGGTACTTGGTCATTATTGTTTGAGAGTCACTTCGTTTTTCCAGGAGGAAATCCAAGCTAGTCCTCTGTGCTTCTCTGTTTCTTGCTTCGTCGTAATGGATTCGACGAAGAGAAGGCACCCCAATTTCAACCGGACATACCGTCTCGGATCCATGCGCCAAGGAGAAAGGTGTTTCACCAGTGACAGTGTGCGAGGTGGTCCGAAGTGTCCATAATACTTGTGGGAGTTCATCTACCCATGCGCCTTTTTTGGATTCCAGCTTCCTCTTTAGGGTGTTTTTTATAGTCTTGTTCACGGTTTCAACCTGCCCATTAGCTTGTGCATGATGCGGAGACGAAAATAATCTCTTAATTCCCAAATTGTCGCACAATTCATCAATGCTTTTGTTTTCGAACTGTTTTGCATTATCACTAACCAACGAGTGCGGTATTCCAAATCTGCATATAATATTCCTCCAGATGAACTTGGTGGTGTTGGCCTCGGTAATCCTCATAAGGGGTTTCGTCTCGACCCACTTGGTGAAGTAGTCAATTGCCACTATTGCAAAACAATTGTTACCAGCTCCCCTAGGCATATGACCAATAATATCAACCCCCCACTTTGAAAAAGGCCAAGAGCTAGTTACCATAGTCAACTTGTGATGTGGCTGATGTGGTAGGTTGCATGCCTTTGACATTTATCGCACTTGCGGACTAAGTCATGGGAATCCTATCGCATAGTCGGCCAAAAATATCCTTGTCTGAGGGACTTCTGAGCCAGCGATAACCCCCCGGCGTGGTTGCCGCATATGCCCTCATGGATTTCTTTCATTACATACCGTCCTTCCTCCGGCCCAACACATCTCAACAAGGGAGAGGTGTAGCTCCGCTTATAAAGCAAATCATCCAAGAGTACAAAATTTGCGGCATATCTTTGCAACCTCCAAGCTGCTTCCGGCTCGTTTGGTATTGTTTGATGCTTCAAGTATGCTAGTATGGGACTCATCCAGGACCCTTCTTCTATTGCCAAAATTTCCGTTCCCGACTCAATGGAAGAAATGGGCAAATGCTCAATTGGAACCATGTTGTGGAGCTCGGAATCATTACTGCTTGC
The DNA here is from genome assembly GCA_963555705.1 of Ligustrum vulgare. Taxonomy (NCBI): domain Eukaryota; kingdom Viridiplantae; phylum Streptophyta; class Magnoliopsida; order Lamiales; family Oleaceae; genus Ligustrum; species Ligustrum vulgare. The sequence goes on along the minus strand of OY743188.1, from coordinate 15,382,281 downwards.
TAGCTTAGATAAAGCATCTGCATGGGAGTTCTCAGTTCTAGGAATATGATGTAACTCCATTTTTCCGAAGTGCACAGCTAGATCTTTTACTTTCTTCAGGTAAGCAACCATAGCCGGCTCTTTGACAGAAAACTGTCTGTTGAACTAGCTCACATCAAGCTGCGAATCACTATTCGCTACTACAGACTTAATCTTTAGAGCTTTCGTAAGTCTTAGTCTAGCTAATAGCACCTCATATTCTGCAACGTTGTTTGCGGCTTTAAAGCCAAAGCGGATCGCACTGTGCAATTTGTATCCTTCTGGACTTATTAGTAATATCCCCGCCTTGGATCTTCTTTCAGCTGAGGACCCTTCAACGAACAATTTCCACTCACGGAGTTTGCGAGCTGCTGTTATCAACGAGAGGGCAAGTTTTTCCATATCTGGGTAGCGTGTTTCTGCATCCAGCATGGCTTTGCTTACATAATACACTGGGAACTGATTCCCATCTTCCTCTCTGATCAGTACTGAGCTAACAACCTCTTTGGATACAGCTAAATACAGGTACAGTGGTTCGCCAGCCTTTGGTTTTGATAATAATGGGGCCTGTCCAAAGAATGTTTTCAGGTTGTCAAAAGCTTGCTCACATTCCGGAATCCATTGAAATTGCTTCCCTCCCTTTAGGATCTTAAAAAAACACAAGCATTTGTCAGTGGATTTAGAAACGAATCGATTTAAAGCCGCAATCCTTCCCGTTAAACTTTGCACTTCTTTTGGGCTCCGAGGAGATCGCATGTTCAGCAAAGCTTTGATTTTATCGGGATTGGCTTAAATCCCTCTTCTGTTCACCATGAATCCCAGAAATTTTCTGGACGCTACTCCAAAAGCGCACTTCGCTGGGTTGAGCTTCATTCGATATTTCCTCAAAACATCAAAGGTCTTTGACAAATGGCGGATATGCTCTTGGCGACCATACTTTTGACCAGCATGTCATCGACATACACTTCCATGGTGTTCCCCAATTGTTCCGAAAACATACGATTTACCAACCTTTGGTAGGTGGCCCCAGCATTTTTCAAGCCAAACGACATGGCTCTGTAACAATAGAGTCCCCTGTTCGTAATAAACGAGGTGTGTTCCTCATATGATTCGTGCATGGGGATTTGATTGTATCCGGAGTATGCATCCATAAAGCTCAGCATCTCATGCCCCGCTGTAGAGTCGACTAATTGATCAATCCGAGGCAGGGGAAAACTGTCTTTAGGACATGCTTGGTTTAAATTCGAGAAATCAATACACACTCTCATTTTCCCATTCTGTTTTTGGGACCAACACAGGGTTTGATACCCACTTCGGATACTAGGATTCTATGATTAAGCCATTTTTCAATAGCTTCGTCACCTCTTCTTCCAAGGCCTCGTATTTGTCAGAACTTATGGGCCTTCTCTTTTGCCTATGCCCAGGGGTTCTTGGATCAAGCTAAAGCCTATGACAGGCCACTTTAGGATCAATTCCAATCATGTCATCATGCTTCCATGCAAATATGTCAAGGTTTTTGAGCAAGAAGCCTTTTAGTTGACCTTTGTATTCAACTGGCGAATCTAGTCCAATCTGCAACTCCTTGATTGGATCAAGTGGATCAACACCAAAGCATTCTAGCCTTTCAGCTGGGGTAGAACAATTGTCTCCGGCCATTCTTGGGTCTAGATCTGCTAGATCCTCTTCCGGCATCATTGTAACATCTTCATTTTCTGAGGACCCTCCACCCAATCTTTCAGGGTCTGGAGCAGTTTCGGCCATCGCCACATCGCTGATCATGTTCAATCTCCGATCTTGAAATTTTCGGATAGCGTTTGTGTAACAGGCCCTGATTCAGTTTGGCTTCCCCTTACAGTTGCAATACCATGCTCCGTGGGGAATTTCATGCAAATGTACTTCGTATGGGTGCAGCCCCCAAGTCAACGAGACCCGACATTCCAATTGAGCCATGATAAGAGGAGATTTTTCCTACAATCAAGAACTCCATAGGGATTCTGGAGAAAACTAGTGCTTGCCCTACCTGAGTCATAAGGGTTATGGATCCTCTGGGAGTTATGCTGTCCCCAGTGAATCCATATATTGGGTCTGGGACTGGAATGAGTGGGGTGCTAATCCCCATTTTATCAAAAGTTACCCCACAACGCGTCATTATGCGGAAAATGCACCCCAATAGCGTCATCCTGGGTGAATGTGATAGATTCTGTTCGAGGCATCCCAACAGGATGTGAATGGATGTGATAATTCACATTGGCGGGGTGCTTGGCCTCTCTGATATACCTCTTCTGGGAGTTATTTGTGCTTCCACCTGGATGGGGGCCTCCCAATATCGTGTCGATTTTGCGAATCGGTGAGTCATTTTTTGGCATGGGTGGCTCCCTCGTATCTTTAGCATGGGCCGAGGAGTTATCCTGACCTTTGCTCCTGTCCCTTTGACGATCGTCAATCCTTTCTTTGGTTGGGTTCTTCCATGGAGCTCGCCTGTCAGTTCAGTTAAACTTTTGGTTACCTGGTTTTTGTGTTCTTCCTTTGTCAGGAGAGAAATCATTTCCCCTTCTTCCATGTGCCTTTTGTTCTGCCAACATGTGGATTTCCCTAAAATCTTCCATTGCGTGGCCATAATACCTGTGGTAGGCGCAGTAAGCTCCAATCATGGGCTGTTTTCCACTTCGGCTACTTTCCATTCTTCCTTGAGCTGTGGGGGGATTCAAAGAGGGAGCGTTGGAGTGCAAGTTAGGGATAGCCTCCATGATCTCTGCTGCATAGCTGGACTCAGTTCCCTGAAATGGAAGTGGCGCTCCACTTCGGTTATTATCGAACCTATCCTTATTACCTCCTTTTCTGGGGTTCGCTTCATTGGGGTACCCAAGATTGTATCTCCTTTGAGGATGATTTTCTCAGGCCTTAGCCATCTCTTTAGAGATGATCTCTTCCTTCATCAGATCCACTAGGGCATTGTAATCCCTTGGCTTCCTGCTTCGGACATCCCTCCAAAACATGCTCGTCATGTCTAGCCCCCCTTTTAATGCAGAAAACATTTCTGCCTTGGTGATGTTCTCACAAATGTGCATTTCTTCAGTAAACCGGGCTAAGTAGCTTTTCAAAGATTCCTCCCTTCCTTGCCTTAAGTCTTGAAGTCGTTGGAGTAGGAGTTGGCTAGGCCTGGAGGAGACAAAACCATTTTTAAAGGCTGCCTTCAAATCTCTCCAACTGTGGATGCTACCAGGAGGAAGTTTTTTGTACCATCGTATTGCACTTCCCTCAAGGGTCAAAGCAAAGGCTTTGCACTTCAGTGCCGGAGTGGCTTCAGCTATTTCCATGCTAGCGCGGTAGTTTAACAGGTGATCGTCAGGGTCACCTCAGCCAGAATATTTTGTTATTTCTGGCATTTCAAAGTCTTGGGGGCACTGGGCACTTTCGGATGCCCTCTGTAAAGGGGCTTATTTCCTCTTCGTCATCCAGCTCGTATGATGGTAATTCACTGTTCTCGTTATGTCCGGAGTGCTCCGGGTCATAGTGCTGGTCGTAAGGTGGCTGAGTGTAACCTTGCCTTCGTGATGGCAAAACTTGGCCGTAGTTTGGTCTTTCGAAGGTCGGAAGATCGTTACGAGATTTGGTCCGAACTGCTTCTGCCCTTCTTTCCCGCCTATTCCTAGGCTCAGGTGTGGGGCCTATTTTTTCTGCCCCTGTATCATACCTGTCTCTATGCATTTGGCTCCGCTACAGGGCTTCTTCAGCGCGTCGCTCCCGCCTATTTCTAGGCTCAGCTGCATTGTGACGACCTTGATCAGCTCGACCCCCTCGCTTGCGTCTGAATAACCCTCCTATTCGGCTGCAGACACTGCTAGATTTTGAGGGCGAAGCCTCCCTGTGTTTAGCTGAGGGTTGGTCTTGTTCTTCGGGTGCTTCATGCTCCGGGCCTTCTTCGTAGAGAGGCATGGATTCCACCTCGGCATATGCCTGCGGGTCTTGATAATAATAGGAGGCAGTAGCCGCATCGGATGGTGAGTAATGTGGCTGTGAATATTGCGGGGGTATCATGGGCTCGTTCATAACATACCCTCTAGCCATGTAGGCATTCATCGTAGCAGTTTGTTCTATCTGTTGTTTCTGCATTTCCAGCATTTGGGCTGCCATGCTAGTCATGTCTCGCAACATGCGGCAATTTCGGTGCCGACGCGGAGGGTTAGTTTGGGCCATTCCCTCGTTTGCGTTCTCATGAGGCCTCTGAGGAGCCTCTTCCTCACTGTGTTGGTCATTTATACTCCTACGAGGGTTAATACCATTGTCACTTTCATTCATGTTCAGAGCAATTTCTTGGTTTTATCTTTTCTTTCAAAGATGAGTGAACTTTTATATCAAAGTCCTAAGCTTTTTCCAAGGTTGTTAAACTTATGTTTCAAAGTTTCACGCCTTTTTCAAGGTTTCCTTTTCTGTGAGTGGCTTTTTACCATGAGTTTTCGTGGTTAGCAGTATGGTTTCCCACAGACGGCGCCAAAATGTTGACCAAAAACTCCGGCTGGACCTTGGACCAACACGTCTCAGCTTCTCCCTCTTTGACACTTGGATCTCCTGCGCACTACGACAAACGATCAGTTCGCAAAGGGGGCCGAGGTAGCTCCCTTTTGCACTCCGATGCTAAAGTCAGTGCCCATTTCAATCAGATATAAATTGGGTGCGGGAAATATAAATATGTAAAAGAGAGAAAAGGGAGTGAGAATAAAATATTTAGTTAATAGTATAAGATTGCTAACCCCTTTTAATGTGGGAGGAGCGTCCTATTTATAGAGGAATTTATAGTCTTGGATGGAGACACGTGGTGGACTTTACACGTGTAGTTACCCTAGCTGTTGGAGAGGAAAATCTTGTTTTTTGACAGTAATCATTACTACGTTTGGTAGGGGATGGGAGTCTATCACTTCTTGGTAAAGTCGGTGTCACATCTCTGACACCATCCCTTGTTCCATCACTTGTCTGGGATGTCACCGTAAAGCACCTCGGCTAAGCACAAAGCATATCGGCTAGACATAAATCAGTTCGGCCAAATAAGTTCACGTGATATTCTACCTCGACAGTTGGCCCAAGGTGATATCCTAGACTTTAATCATGGGCTAAGGTCCATTGGGCCCCTATTGGGCCTTCCCCGGTGGTTCAATGTACTACATTTTGGACACGATCTTGACACATACTAATACCATAAGGGCATTGTTAGTTTGATGGCTTGAATGACATATTATACTACTTGAATGATATATGATTATATAATGTTTAATCATATTATTCGAAATTAAATATTTGAATTATATCTTATATTGAACCAGAAGTTTAATTTGATTTTATTATTTGGTATGATTAGTTGGACCATCACTGGATTACTAATAATGCGTAATTAAAATGGATACTTAATTAAGAACAAGGAGATTCTTCAATTCAATCTTATATATTGCTTGTTCTCTGAGCAAAATGGTTATTCGACCATCACTAGCTAAAATTGGAATTGAATCTCAAAGTTATTTGAAATTTGTTTAGGGTGAACTGTGGGCCAACTCACCCTTCATGTAAACTATCTAGAAATATTATGATTTTGATTATATTGATCCATAGATAGTCACATGTCTGTTTATTGAAACTTGTAACTGCAAATTTACGAGATTATCTGTTTCAACTGATAAAGTATGAACACAATTTTCAGATAAAATAATATTATCTTGATGCTAGTGACTTTACATCCTAAATATTTAAAGATCGCTAATTGATATGATAATTCAATTGCTCATAGTTTAGTAAATTATTTGAACTCCTCCAATCAATTGCTAAACTGTTAATATTGATAACAAAATGCTTCACACTAGGAATTGCTAAGTATATGTAGCAACACATACATGCATCTTGACAATAATATAATTCCATATCATTTGGATTTAAGAATGTTGAGAATACTTATTTAGTTTGAAATCAAATGCTATGAAATAGCACGAAACTTAATCGGTGATGCTTTATAGCATGATTTATCAACATTAAAGGGAGGATTAATAGTTGAAAATCATAAAAATGCAACATATTATATTATCTATATCCTCGCGATTGATAATACGAACCAGAAGATCAATTGAAAATGCGAACAAAAAGTTAATAAGATAAAATAATTACAGGATGTATAAGAGATTAATAAAATCTCGTACACGAGCTACATATGCTCCATCTTATATTGATATATGGCAAACCTGAATCGTAGTGATATCTGATTCGAACAACGATCCTTTAATAAATAAAAATAGAGTAAATGATTATGATGGTCTTATTGAGGAGATATATACTCATGAGAGAGTGTATGACATAACTAATTGTAAATCTCTTGAAGAGATTCAAGTATTTGAGTATTGAAAAATGAGATCTCTGAAATTATTTCATAGTGGGGAAGGAAATCGAATTGAGATGATAATTGTGTCGACACACTTTATAAAGCACTTGTGCAAAAGCAAATTGCGAAACTGACCGCATCATCATAATATGAAAGCAAGGATAATAAAAGAAAATATGTTGAAGAAAATCGACATAAAAATAGTTGGTCAAAGTATGCATTCAGGCTTAATTGAACTTACTACAAAACTTGAAGTTTTGAGACTTGAAGTCTGAACACTTAAAAGTGCAAAACTAGTAAAATACCTATAGGTATTTGCATAGTCATAATACATGACTTGTTGTACAACAAATATTTCAAAAATATGGTATTGCATATAAAATGATATGCAATATTTTATTTTCCTGACAAATGCATAATAAGTGTTAATAAATATAAGATTGTTAGAAATGTAAATACCGAATGATGATCGACTCTAATTACTAGCTTGTACCCTTTGATGTACCAATGAGTGATATCAAAATGTATGATCATCAACTCGGTACATTGAGAGTATTCTTTGAAGTACCAATGAGTGAGATTAAATAGGATAATCAATACCTCGATATTTTGGGATTGTGGTGAAATGATTAGAAAATACCTATTTGAAATATAGGAAACGTTAAATATCTAAAGTTTTACGACTAAATTTGATGGTAGCAATTTGAAAATTGCAATGTGAAACGTATACTATGCCTGAAGAATAAAATATAATCCTTGAAGGATTAAATATGCTTGAAGTTTTTAAGAAACTTGTTTGATTCAAAATATACAGATATAATATCAATATAATTGTAATATTCATATGAGGGGGAACTAAGATGCGCTACACTTTTTTTTTCCTTAACTGAAGTTTTTGTCCCATTGAGTTTTTCTAACAAGGTTTTTAATGAGGTAGCTGCTATGACGTATTGATGAAGAATGATTTATCCACAAAAGCACTGCCAATATTCACATTCAAAAAATTGGTTCAAAAGATTGTGATGCAACGACTCAATGATTTACGGTGATCAACATCCGGGGGTAGCTGTACTTTTTTTTTCTTAGTCAAGATTTTGTCTCATTAGGTTTTCTGACGAGGTTATAACGAGACAACATTTATCTTAATACTCCAAGAACAACTGTACTCTTTTTCTTTCGTTTGATATTTCTTCCCATTGAATTTCTATCAAATAAGGTTTTAACAAAGTAAATATTTTTTAATATGTCATTCAAGGAGGAGTATTGTAAATATAATTGTATTAATGAATGATAGTTGTACCCCTGTAATCATAGGTATTATAACTTGTATATCTCCTATTCCCCTTATATATATTGGGGCTTTGATTCATAATAATACACACAAGTTTATTGACTTCTTTAATTTTCTCTCTTTTCTCTCTAATTCATGACATCAAATAGATCATAAGACTCCAATTTATAAGGGTTTTGCTACTCTAAAGGGGATTTGTATTTTCATTCCCAACATTTATAATTCCTCGACCCAGTTATCTTCAAATTTTAACGTTACTCGTCCCCCATTCTAAAAATTCTGCTAAATTGTCACTCGACGAGTGCAACGCAAATATCAAAATGGTAGAAATGTTAATATGTAGTGTAGTCCAGTGGCGGATCCAGGAATCTAGTCCAGCTAGAGCGGTATTTGACCGTTAACCGACCATCATCAATGGGTCAACGGTCGCGATGACGAGATTGTGAATCATTATTAAGTAAAATAATATTAAAAATCCTTCAATCAACAATAAAACATAATTATCGTGTAATATATTGGGCACTAATATATGTACACGAAATCAGTTTTTAAAAATAGATTCTTTGTTTATAACAAACAAATAATTTCCTAGTAGTTAAATGAAAATTTTCTAAAGATTGCAATTTGCAACTAAAACATAAATGAGAAATCTACGAAACTACCTAATTTTAATTGGGAGGAATTGAAAAGTACGTAATTTTAAAACTATTATTACAGAATCTCACTCCCAAAATTTAGAAAAATACCAGATTCTAGAAGAGAGTGAATTATTTGATTGACCTCATGAATTATGGAATCTACTATATAGGGATGTAGAGAGAAAATATGTATGGTTAAAAAGTGATTTGAGAAATTGTATAGTTTATAAACATGTTTATAAACCAAATTATTCCAATGACCCGAACACATGCTTAGTTATATATTCTTCCTTTATAACAAATAATAAATAAAATATAATAAAAATTCGATTTTAAATCCCCACCAAATAAAGTAAACAAAAGCTCAAACTCATTACCCAAATGTGAAGGCTCAAATATCAATTCCCCAATTCCTTTCTCTTCTCAGTGCAAAGGCCCAATTCCTTTCAAACTTTCTCGCGATTCGAAAGTGGTGGTTCAAGGGAGAAGCAAGCAATACCGAAATTGTCCACACCTGACTGCGCTGCAACTGACTGTCGATCTACTGCAATTTCGATGCCCTCTGCCCTTAGTAACTTCGTTGCTGAGACTACTTTCCACCCTTCTCCTCTTGCTTTCCACCACTTTTTCTTTTGTTTCTTTTGATGATTTTCAGATCTCTCTTCATCACTACAATCCTCACTCTTCTCCTCCTCCTCCTCCTCCTCCTCCTCCTCCTTCTCCCTAAATCTTACGCCATTTCCTTCCTTTTTTCAACTGGGTTGCTGATCTGTGAGAAAATGAGATTCAAGGGAAAAAAAAGGAGGCTGACCGGAATCCAGCTAGCGCGACCGCGCCACCTCTCCATGACCTAGCTCTGCCACTGGTGTAGTCCACTGGTTAAAATTTTGTTTACTTGCCAGCACAGCATGTAGAAACAAAATTTTTGGAACTAGAAAACTGAAATGCTGTGGGTAGTTGTACCAAGAAATAAAGATGGATAACCAAAGCGCAAAAGAGCATAAACTTGAGGTGAAGGTTTTTCCATTAATTTAGGATGGATGCTTTTGAAGACAAAATCAGAATTTGTTCCTTCTTGTACAAAATTGGACAATATCTAGTGTTGTGATTCTATACAAAACATGTCTTTTTGTTGGATGGTAAGATTGTCACATCACCTTGAAATCCAAAAATTAAACAATTTAGCATGTGTTCGGGTCATTGAAAAAAATTTGTTTATAAACATGTTTATAAACAATACAATTTTCCAAACCACATTTTAACCATACATTTTTTCTCTCACCAATTTTCATCCATTACTTTTTACCTCAAAATCATAAATAAACAAGTTTATAAACTAAACAGTGTTACCAAACGGAGCATTTATTTATTTATTTTTTGATCGTAAAAAAAAAATTGTTTGAAATCCAAAAATTATACAACTTATTAGTGGGAAATTTAAAAAAGTGGCCCTTTTTAAGCCCCTTAAATCAAAAGTAGTCATTTTCAATAACTATTGCAAAAATGGTCAATTTTAGAATTTAAATGTCTCTTATACCCTTATTAAAATGAAAATACTAAATTAATATTAAGCACTGCACAAATTTCGAGATTGATATATTGCTTTATTTTTTTACCTATTGATTATTGCCTTGTGGTAGAATTCTACGTTGGGTATTGACCAAATCTTTTTGAACAAAGAATATGATTATATTAAAACTCCATTAACATTAAGAACAAGTTATATGCTCAAAATTGCCAAAATCATATAATTTTCTTTGAAAAGTATATCAACATTCAAGTCTGATAGTTCTTTGGCTCATAAATCTTGGAACAAGGTAATTTGTTTTCATATATTGTTCATGTTTATAATTTTTTTCAATATTTATAGGTTTGATGACAATAGAGAATTAAATTATGTAAATAATTATTGTTCACTGATATCTCGCGATGTGAAATTTCCCCGCAAATGTACGAGTAGTGAGAAGTAATAAAGTAGACCTAGGAGTCTGGATTATCGTCCCACGAAGACTGCTATTAAGTATCGAAATATGTTAATTCTATACATTATTTGAACAAACAAGAGAATTTGAGATTTTAAATTAAAACTAAGAATAAGCTAAAGAAGTAAAATTGCTAAATTGTTTTGTTTATAAAAATGATTGTAAGGTAGTTGGGATTCACAATTTGACTTAGCTAATTATATTAACTCCAATTCCAGTTTTATTTCCTAAATATGCATTCGGTCGAATTCACTAATGTATATTGAAAATTCTTTCTCGAGTTTAAATCAATTCTACCTAAATAAGTCAATCGTGTATCTTTACAGAGGGTCCGAATATTCCTTATCTAGATGCATAAAACACAAGAATTCACACACGACCGCAATAACAACAAAAGTATATTTTTATCTCTTGTTCAATTACCGAATTTATTACCACATTATAAATTATTAACTCACCTCTCAAATTATGGAAATAACTCAATATATCATGAATTGATGATCAAGTAATTCAAGCATTAAGAACAATAATAAATCAATACATGCAACGAAATAGTTAAAACACTGAAATTTGGAATTAAAATAATATGACTAGGCTACATCCTTCATCCCAACATGGAGTTTAGTTACACTTCATTAATAAAGAACTAGAAGAATAAAAATAAACGTTCATTGAAAATAATATAAAGAAAGAAACGCTTGCACCAAGTTTTGATTCTTCAGTTATCTTCAATTTACGCCCCTTTGCGATGTTGGATTCCCCAAGAATTTGATGATAAATTTACAATTGTGGCTCTTTCTTAGGAGAGGAAAATGTATGATTTTCGTGTCAAGAGGTTGTATTTATAGTTGGAGAAGAGACCTAATCAAAAAAGGAAAGCAAATTGTCAAACCCGCGCGCGAGTTTTTTTTTGTCTCTGCACAGCGTTCGGTGTTTCGATCATATCTTTCTAGTCCCTTATCCTATTGAGGTGGTTCGAATTGTGTTAGAAAGATAACTCAAATGGATATATTTATTCTTGAAAAAACATTTTCCCAATTCGAATGTTTACTGTCCCAAATTAGGTCTCAAAGTCCGACAGGAATCTGTCAAGAATCTTGTACGATTGGAATCAATTTTATGGTAATATTCTTATCAGATTCCATTCCTTTTTGACTTCTACTTGCATCCAATTGACTCCTAAAAATCCTCAAAGTATCTTCTTGTGATCCAATCAATCATTGATCGAATTGAAGTTGGACCTCCCGGATATATTGCAAGTTCAAAAATGGAAAATGGCTAAGTATTATAACAAAAAGTTATAGCCAAGTTCTTTAGCGTGGGCGATTTAGTTTGGAAAACAGTGCTCCCCTTAGATAGCAAAGACCCAAAGTATGGGAAGTGGTCTCCCAACTAGGAAGGACCATATAAAGTGAGAAACGTGTAGCCTAATGGAGTGTACCATTTGGAATATTTAGATGGCACAAGGCATGTAAGGTTTATTGATCGTAAATATTTAAAGAAATATATTCCCTCTATATGGGAAAGTGAACAAATATAAGAAAGTACCATGCCTAAAATGAAAATTAAAAAAATTAGGTGTGCATCATAAAAAAGTCGTTGAAACGAGTTATAAAATTATGTTTACATAAAATTAAGAACGACATATGTTGAAACCAAAAAAATTTCATTATCAAATCAATTGCGTGGGGGGGGGGGGGGGGAGGGTACAAATACAAATATTTATAAGCCGCAGTTTGGAGGCAGGCTATCATTGTTCCCCTACCAACTATTACGGAGGATGGGTAAACTGGCATTTCTTGCATCCTTAATGGCTTCGAGCAGGGATAAGTGGGCGACCCAAGAAGTGTCATCAGCAAGCATCTTTCATCTCCTTCCTAAATGCATCGATGCAAAGGCAGGGCTTGGAAGCACTCCCAACGGGTAAGTGGCCTAAGAAGCACTATCAACAAGCCATTCCATCATATCAAGAACTCCCACTGGAGATCTTAAGTGGAAGGGGTGTTCAGAAGATCTTTATTGACCAAAAAACATTTCCTATATCTCCCATACTAAAGAAAACATCAATGCAAGGGGTGCAATTGGGAAAATATTAAACTATTCACTTCTATTAAGAAAAATAATAATTGATCTTTGGGATATAGAAGATCGATCATTTGATTATCAGATGACAATGCCATATTGGTGATGAAGATGAAAACAATGATGGTCTAACGAGAATGCAATTTTTATAGAAGGAAAGATGGCAAAGAGGCAGAATATGAAGGAACATATGCATGCGCAGTAACCAAAATGAAGATCCAAATCTTGGGAAAGAGAAAATTCATTAGAATACCAGGAGTTTTATCCTACGTAATAATTTGTGCATGAATATGGCGAAAGATTAATACTTGGTATTAATTTTTCTATAGAACAATCTAGACATGCGGTGATTCTTTCAAAATCCTAGTGCTCCAATAATCAAGCGATCGCTAAGAAATCCAAATCCACTAGTAATATAAGTCCTTATTTTAAATATAAATGCATGATTTCTATCTACATATGTGATAATTGCTCATGACTTTCACTCTCTTAAACTTTCTAATGACTCAAGTAGCGAGCTTTAGGTCAATAATTCTCCAATTTTTTTAAGATCAAAGGATATTGGGTTTTGAAATACCTCAATGAAGTTAAAACTCGAGTAAAAAAGGCTAGGAGTGAGATAGAAATAGTAAGCAAATTAAGATTAAGATGCCTATATATTTGTCTTTGGCTACGTTAAAATAAGAAAGTAACATTAATTAAGGGGGTCAAGAATAATCACATCATTTATGTAAATGATCCACTTGGTCGAAGATTTGATTAAGTTATCATTTTATACTTAAATTCATAATTGTCCTATACCCGACAAATGAATATTAAAAAAGACCAGAATAAAAGAAAAAAGACAAAAGCCCTAGGTATTTCTATGAATTTAACAGACTTCGATTCATAGATATGTGCGCTTTTGTTTGTGTTTTAGGGTTCTTGAGAATGGAAATTACAGCAAGCAATTTGTCTCCTTTTTGTCTTAGAAGCTGCAAAAGCCTCTAATCAATGATATTATAGCAAGAGTTCCTAAATTATTGTTTATAAACTGCAAGTTTACCCTAAATTATATATATATATATATAATTAATTGGTTTCCTTGATGTCCCTAAATCATAGACGCCGGCCCGTTGAATCCTCAAGCATACGTTGATGAGACCAATCTATTTTAAACAGACTATATATAAAGACATACCTCGATTTGTTATTACCTTATCCCATTTTGTTGTGGTTTTTTGAGGAATGGGTGATAATTGGTTTCTTGGCAAATTCATATGTCGCGTTTTATTAATTTTGTTATTGTTAATTGATTTACTTTTTTTTTTCTTTCAAAAATTAGCATTATTATTATCAAATACAAATGTGTGAAAAAATAAAAAAAAATATTTTATTTTATTAAAATAGTTAAATTTTGCTTTATTTGTCATGAAAAATAATGTCAATCAAACAACAAAAGTTGGAAGATTTTCCACTTTTTTCACTTAAAAAATTAAACAAATCAAACACATTAAACTTTTAATTTCCAGTAATTTAATTCTTTAAAATTTATTTTCTTTTCACCAAATTTTACAATGGTAATCAAACGGACCCTAAGTACATTTTATTAAACTAACTAAAACGATCATTAGGATTCCTAAAAATGTGCAGCACTTTCACGATATTTTTGTATATTATCTTAGCAATTCGCAATTTATAGAGTTGAAGGTTGGATTTATATCTCCAATGAACAGAATACCATATTCAAATAAAAGGGAAGAGATTTATGTAAAATACGGCAGTGATTGATTCCTTTTCTTTTCCATGGAAAATAGTATTTTTCATGCCAAGTTCCAACTTTAATGTGTTTGATAGCTTTCACTTTCTAGGCAATTCATTTTCCGTGGTCTTAATTCACACACTTGAATTCCACGATTTCACTGAATTATTTTTCTCATCTAACTAGTAGGATTTATTTTCCTGGCAAAATTGTTAATCATTTTCCTCACGTTTGATCATTTTTGTAACATTATTATTATTATTAAGTACGAATGTATGAATTTTTTTTTGGATTAAAATAGCTAAATTTTGCTTTATTTGCCATTGAAAATAATGTCAATCAAATAACAAAAGTTAAAAAATTTCTTACCTTTTCTACCTAGAAAATTAAATCAATCAAACACATAAAACATCCAATTCCAAGAAATTCAATTTTTTGGAAATCAATTCCCTATAATTCATTTTCTTTCCACCTAAATTTCACCATCACTATCAAACGCAGCCTACATATTTATTATCATGTCTAATCATATATACTCACCATATTATATAATTATAATGATTATTTTTTTTTATCTAGGCTCAAATAATTGTTTACCGTTCTAACTCATACAATGGGAAGTGGAGCATTGGATACTCTTCCATGGTGAGAAGGAATTTAGTTAAGAAATAAATAATTCCGTTTGGTAAACTATTTATAAACCACTCAATTTTTTAAATCTCTTTTTAATCATATATTTTCTCCATCCACTTTTTCCCCCACACACTTACTTCAAAATTATAAATAAAAAAGTTTATAAACCATTACAGTGTTACCAAACGGAAACTAAATAAATAATCTCTGTTTGGTAAGAGTGATTTATAAATTGATTTATTTATGATTTTGACGTAAAAATGTATGGTTGAAAATTGAAGAGATAAAATGTAGGTGATAAAAATGTGTTTTGAAAAATTAGATGATTTATAAACTGATTTATAAGTCGTTTACCAAACGGAGTATAAGGTAGCATTGGATTCTCTTCCATTGGGAGAAAGGTGTCTACTACCCAAACTATTTCAAAACAAAGTTCTGATAGAGCCAAATAATGTGGTAAATGCTTGTGTAGGGAAATTCTGTTGCTAGATCATTAACATGGCCATAATACCATCAATACACGATGTGCAATTTTAAGGTCTACATCAATAGTTTCTGTCATGAGAACACTCAAGCCCGGTCCTGACTCAAGGCTCAAGATATGTGGGGCCTCAAAAAATTTGAAAGCACAATTTTATTTTATTTGGGGGAAGATAGTAAAGGGAATTTGTGGTTTTGCTTACATTATATATATTTTCTTGCACATGTAGTACAGTAGTAGTGCAAATAAAGCAAAAGGCTATCCCCCCTACACAATAATGGCTTCCTCCTCCTCCTCCTCCTCTTTTTTTTTTTTTTTTTTTTTTTTTTTTTTTTTTTTTTTTCAAGATTAATTTCTATTCTTCATATTTGATTGCTGCTTTTGACTATTATTATTATTATTATTATTATTATTATTATTATTATTTAATTTTTTTAATACTTTTTGAATATATTAATATTTTGGACAATAAATGGTAGTCACCACCCGTATACCTCATCGATTCCCAAAAGCCCTTGGTATAAGCATGAGAATTGGTTTTCAGATGGATAAAAATGGTGACAGTACCGTTAACATAATATTCCTCATCACAAGAAAATATGTTTAAGCCTCCGTTCGGTAATGTAATAATTGTGGTTTATAAACCATTTTTTAAACTACACAATTCCCAAAATCAATCTTTAACCCTACATATTTTCTCTCTTCAATTTTTAATCATCAATCTACCTAAAAAACAACAACAAAAAAAAAAATCAATTTTTTTCCTAGGTTAGTTGCCGAACAGTGCATATTGGCCATGATTGATTGATGTTAAAGAGATTGTTTGCTTGTTATTTTAAAAAAAAAAAAAAGAAGTGAGACCTAATAATAATAATAATTTATCTTTTAATTTTAAAACCTCAAAATTCTCTGGACCTACCCTGACTCCTGAGAACACTCAAAAGTTAATGTCGAGGGCCCATAATGTTCGATTTGAAAGTTAAAGGTTCAAAATGTCTAGACTTATATAGTATATCAGTTTGATAACTTGTTTATAAATAATACATTTTTTAAAATCATTTTTTATCCATATATTTCTTTAAAATCACGTTTCAATCACATATTTTATCTTGAAAATATTAAATTATTTATTTATAAATAAAATTATTTTACCATTCAGATGATTAATTTTTACATTTAGGTTTCGTGCTCCATGAACTGTGAAAATGGTGCATCGGGTAGAGGAGTCTAGACCCGCCATGCGGCCCATGCACAAAAGCAAGTTATCACTTTCTCTGGAGAAGGTGAATACTAATGAATAAAAAAGTTTACTTTTTTCAAGTCATATCCCGAAGATTTGTGCTTTTGAATCTTTAAAATTAATAAAAATTGTCCATTTATACTTATAAAGTATAATTTTGAATTAAAGTTGGTCCCTGAAAAACTGAACACAAGAAGAAAGGTACACTTCCAAATTCAAAAGCCAAATTGTACAAAGAGAGCAAGTGCACGAGTGAAATAATAAATGTTGCTGAGGTTTTCGTCCTTCGATGACTTCGAATTTGTTAAATTCATAGCAATTGTTGGGCCAACTGGCTCCGTCCCTGACTCTTCTTTACATGTATTCGATAAATTTTTAAGAATGTTTGAATAGGAAATCTCCCCTTCGAGGAGAAGAGTTAGTGTTGATGTATCTACTGGGAGAAGACACGATTGATAATGGCAATGCTATTTTTGTGATCGTGGGAGGCGAGAATGGAAGGGTGCAATCAATAAAATTCATGAGATTATAGCCAATGAGAAGTCTATGAATTTGAATTTTCCAAGATTCATAATTTGAAAAGGTAATTTTAGTGGCTACATTAATAGAGATTAGAGTTGTGTGCATATAAACATTTTAAACTATAAATAAATAAAAATAAGTGAAGAATAAATTTCATATGAATCATTCAAAATATGTAAATAAAAATCATTTTTTTTTTTTTTATCGATTATGAACAGATTATACTTAGATGCAAACATGCAGTTCAAACATATAATCGCTTGAAATAAAATTTGAGAAAAAAGATTGGATATGTAAAAAGAGAAATTAGAAAATTAAAGATCGTGTGAAGATCCCGTTTTTATCATTTTCTTTCAATTCCAAACGTAGCCGAGAAGCTGCCACTCTTTTGAGTGTAGATAAATTTGCTTATACAATTTATAAAAACTGGGGTAATAGTTACACCCAGTCTATTACGATCAGAATTTTAATAAATATTGATAAAAATTAATGAAATATTGGATTGAAAAATTCTGAATCTCATAAAACATATAATTGAATTAATTGTTATCTTTTTCTTACTTTAAAATCTGAATTAAAACATTTACCAAATAAGGGCTTAATAATATGTCATTACGTGATAGTATCAGGTGCTGAAAGTTTGTTATTACACTGTCGATTCAATAATTTGGATTGTACGATCAACTAATGATAAGAATCATGGGTTATGCTTGTTTAACTCCGAAATGATTAGTCTGTACACAGTAATTTTGGATCATAGATAGGATTCCCTGTCTACCAATTTGTTGACACATGTCCGTTTCGAAAGTGCACGGATTACGTAAGTAATAAAGTGAACGTAAGTTTAAGTATCGATCTTACAGGAATTGTTGTAAATTATATTTTAGACTACAGACCTTAACCGGAACGAGAAAAACTTCGAATTTGAGAATTTTGATTTGAAAAACAGATTAAAAATTAAACTAAAGAAACAATAAAAATTTGATTTAAACTTACGAAAACAAACGCGTTAGAATCATGAATCCATTTTGACTCTATCATCCATATTTTAACCAAATTATTTAAATACAATTCATGAGTTTTGAATTTCCATATTCCAAATGTAGTTAAAACTCCCTTTCGGACAAGCATTAACACCTATTCTTACGCACTACCCAACTATATTTCTATGTTGAATCTGAATGTGTAAGAAAACATTAAAAGATTTGTGAATAATATAGTAGAACACAAAAAGCATAGAGGTATATTTTTATCCCCTATCAGACTTTGGGGCAACTAAAACAAGTCTAAAGAAATCCTAATCTTTCGAACTTAAGAAATCATAACATCAACCACATAATAACTGACCAAAAAATTATGTGATATTCAAAGCACCAATCAATTGCATCAAAATCATGAATTGCATAAAATAAATAATAAATTAAAACATGGAGTCAAGAATTCAAAATTTCATCACAATTCGAACACAATTAACCAACATAATTGAATAGAAATTACAAGAAAAATAAAAACATGTCTCCCCGTTCATCTTCTTGGTTTTTGGTCTTCAATTTTGCTCTTGACGTGGCATGGATCCCTGAAACTTTGGTAGCATTTTGGCATGAAACAAGACAATTGGAAACCCCTAATTTCATGCCTCAAGTCATGTATATATAGGCTGCCTCGAAGTCTAGGTCAAAAGAATGAAAATTCCGCTGAAAATCACTCAAAGAACCCAACAGTCGGCCCAGAAAATAACAATGTGATCGCATGGTACAAATCCATGCGATCGCTCAGGCTTCCGGAAAACCATTCTGACCATTTTTTAGCAGGTCATGCCATCGCTCCATTATAATTTAATTCGATCGCATGGATATCCAGGTAGATTGCAATTTTTATCTTTTGAAGTGCTTTAAGTTGGTCATCATGATTTTATTGCACATCAGGTCCTTCAACTTTCGATTGTTGTAATTTGGCCCCTAAACTTTTGATTTCTTCCAAATTTGATTTTTTTCTTTGAGTTTTCTTCCAATTGGCACCTTTGTCTACTTCATCAACTTTTGATTTGCATATTTTGACACTTTTATCATCAAATTGATTGACTTTGACTTCAATTCCATTGTTTTCTCGACTTTGGGATTTTTCCTGAAATACAAACAAATACTAACTAAATAAATAACAAATATTCTTAAAAAAACACATAAAATCCTACTTTTAGGATATAAATAAGTGTAGAAAATAAACTTATTAATGCACAAAACTGTTCAAAAATAAAGATGATTGTGATATAGAAATCTAAACATTTAGGTAATCAATAGGCAGGATGATGTGCCACTTGACATAAGGAGCAAACATACCCATTTAGGATGAAAATGGTGAAGCGAATTCGCTCAATCGGGACGAGAAAAGCAAAATGAGAACTAGCATATTGGGCGAGAATTCACTTGAACGTGTCCCAAAAGGAAAGGAGAATATAGATCATAATTATGGTGTTCAATGGAGTATGACACTTGTTTGAGTAGTTATTGCACACAATTATCCACAATTGACCATGATTTGATAGTTTTTAGTAAATGAAGTTAGCATCTTGATTGTGGGAGACACTTACTGAAAAAAATTATGAGTAATAGAACCAATCAATCAGAAAGTGATGGTTACAAGATCAACAACAGTTTCAAAGCTGTAAAAGCAAGAAATTAAGACATTTACACCACACAAAAAAAAAATCAAACCCTCGAATAGAGAATGTAAATATTCTTTCTTTTACGTTATTTCTTCTTAAGAACAATTGATTTCTTGTGATTGTAAGCTTGCACTCCAGAGGTTAATTTCAATTATCTATTGCACTATTTTTTGGGACATTGTCTCAAGAGTTTTGTTCCAACACATAATCGTCTGAGTTTTATTATTTTCCTTGAAACCACATGCGAACAATTTGGCACATTCAATGGGACCTTGATGTAGAAATAGAGTTAGAATGCCTCCAAAAATGCTGACAAAAACATGGCGAACCAACTTTACGTGTCTTCTATGGTGGAGAGATTTGAGGACCATGAAATTGGCCAAAATCCAGAAGCCAGGTGCTCTGAGCATAAGGCAGAACTTAATCCTAATGTGATGCAAGTGTTTCTTGGCAACTTCACGCAAGACTTGGTTGAACATGTGAGACTTCAAAAAACACATAACACTAAAAGACTTGTTCAAATCGAGAATTCTCATTATGACAACATGTCCAGATAATTAGGTATGATGAATGAATTAATGAACAAATTAGTAAGTCATTTTAGCAACTCAACCGAATTTGTTTCGCCTTTTGGAGGTGTTCATAATACCTAAACCCAGTGGCGGACGCAGACTTTGTACGCTACTGGGGCACAAATTAATCAGCGTATTTTGCGACGGCCTTTACGGGGCTGCCCCCGAAAATTTTTTTTGCTAGAAAAAGACCAAAAAATGAAAAAGTACTTGAAACTTTATTACAATTGTTCCCTACGCGTTTTCATATTTTGATAATGTTTCATAATTACATCATTTTCGATATTATCAAGTACATCCTTCTCTATATATGCAATTAAACTATCATTCAACAACTGATCTCCGAGGCGATTACGTAGACGATTCTTAACATAAGTCATTGTAGAAAATGATCTCTCGACTGTAACAGTAGCCACGGGAAGAATTAAACTCAATGTCACAAGCTTGTACACTAATGGATGCACTTCATATTTATTTTTTGCAACCAACTTCTTTGCAAGATCACCAAGACCATTTAATCCTCCAAAATCTTCATCAGTGCGCATGTCAAGAATATATGTATCAAACTGATCATCAAGTTCCAAAATATCTGTGGCATCAAATTCTATCGGATAATACTCACATAGTTGAAGCAATTTGTTCTTATCAAAAGCAGCAAATGAATTATTTGGAGACAAACATGCAACACAAAGAAGTAAGTCACTATTTACTTCAGAAAAACGATCATTCAGCTCTTGAAGTTGCATATCAATGATGGCATAAAACATTTCCACACGGAAGTGATGCAAATTTGTCACTGTGTCACGCCTTGAACGGCCCAAAGCTATGAACATATCATCCATATTGGGAATACTGATGTCATGAGCTTCACAGAATGAACAAACAATCCCAAAAAAAGAATTCCACCCATCATCTCTCATCATTTGGAGCTGCATTTTACATAATTTTACCAATCTCATGGCATTGACAATATCTTGATCTTTTCTTTGTAATGCTTTTGATAATTCATTTGAAATGCCCAAGATCTTTTTATCAGATGTAGATTAAATGCAAAATCAAATTTGAGCATCAACTCCAATAAAATACATGCCTCACCTCTTGTTCCCGTACTAGAAGAATCAGTAGCAATCATCTCAATAATTTCAACTGTGGATGAAAACATGACAATCAAGTTAATTAAACAATTGTAGTGAGAGCTCCAACGTGTATCACCAGAACGCTTAAGAGTAGTTTCTAGATTGAGACCTCGTCCACTTGATATTTCACCAACATTTAGTGCTTCAAGAATTGAGAGTCTTTGTTTCTCTCTAAGAAGATCACTTCGTTTAGCCGATCCTCCGACAACATTCACCAATCTATGTACTGAATGAAAGAATGTTTCAATTTTCGCATGTTTCTGTGCCACAGCTACAAGAGCTAGTTGAAGTTGACGAGCAAAACAATGAATGTAGTAAGCATACGGATTTTCCTTCAAAATAAGTGCTTTAAGACCATTATACTCACCTCTCATATTACTAGCTCCATCATATCCTTGCCTTCTCAAGTTGGACATACTTAAGCTATAATTGGATAATAGTTGATCAATTTCAGCCTTAAGTGAGACAGCTGTAGTACTCGAAACATGTGTTACACCAATGAAATGTTCTAATACACATCCATCCTTCACATAACGAAGAACAACTGACATTTGTTCTTTCATTGAAATATCACGAGATTCATCAATTAGGATAGAAAAAAGACTATTACCAATATCTTTGATGATCACATTTATTGTTTCTGAAGCAATAGCACTCATGATATCTCTTTGAACTCATGGTGATGTTAACTTGAGATTTTCAGGAGCATTCGTTAAAGCAACAGCCTTAATCTCAACGTTATGATCACACAACTAATGCAATAGTTCAAGAAAATTACCCCGATTGTTGGATTCTTCAGATTCATCATGACCACGACATGCCAGCCCTTGTCGTAGAAGAAATCGAATACAATCTATTGGGGCATTCAAACGAATTCGATAATCTTGTCGAACTTGATGTGATTGCTTATTAAGGCAAAATCGAATGCCAATGCTTTGATTCTTGAATGATTCATATTTGACTCGAGCTTGATTGTGTGCACTACTTGATTTTGCAATGTGTGTTCTAAGAAAATCTTTCTTCTTCCAATTCCTGAACCCACCATGAACAAATGGACCACCAATTGAGCCGAAAAGGTAACAATAGAAACAAAATACAGCATCTTTTGCTATACTATATTCCAACCAACTAGGATGCTCATTATACAATGATACACAAAATCGTCTATCTTTGATACCCATTCTTGTTGTTGGAAATTTATGATTTCGTGGCTGACAAGGACCTCTTTGCACATATGTTCTTCGAATCAAATCTCGAACATTGAAATCATAATCATTAATTGGAACTCTCAATCCAGGATCTGAAGGAAGGTTTGCTACATCAAATTCAAGGGTATCACTCCTAACATCCCCAACATTACCCCCAACGTTAGTGTCAATAGGAATATCTTCAATAGGAACATCTTCAAGTTCAACATCATTTTCTTCATCAAGTTCCTCAACCATTTCATCTCTAACTTCATTTTCATTTCTTTGCTCATCAGAAGAAAACGTAGATTTACGCTTAAAATATTTTTCCATTACTGATACAAATAAATAAATAAATAAATAATTATAAACATACATTGGCCTTGAAATCTTAAATTCTCAACACTCAAACAAAAATTCAAATATAACAATAATTCAAATTTCAAATCCAAACTCCAAACTCCAAATCTTAATTTCACAACAACCAAATAAAATAACAATGATACCAATTACCAAAATAAATCAAGTAATCTGTAAATCAACTAATCAAATTCAAGGTAGACCAAAGTTCAAGAATCGGCACAGCACTGCAGGTAATCCGATTCCCATTTCTCAGAGTCTCAGACTTGATGCAATAGTAATAAAAAAATAAAAAAATACACACTAACACACACACATGTACCAGGACGGCAGGAGTGCAGGACCACCACCACCACCACCAGGCACACCAGCAGCAGCAGCGCTGCTGTAGAGTGCAGCCTGTAGCAGACCAGAGTCACAGACAGTGCATGTGCCGGTGTGCGGTTGCGTGACTAGAGTCACAGACAGTTCGGTGTCTGGTGCAGGCCGGTGCAGCGCTGGTGAATCGCATTCAGTGGGTCACCGTAAGAAGTTGGGTCCGCCCCTGCCGGTGAGGTTGATCCTTCGAAATGCTGCGGCCTGGCTGGCTGCGCCTGAGAGCTGAGAGAGTGAGAGGGAACTCAGGGAAGAATCCTAGCTGGCAGCTGGCTGGAGGAACTTGGAAGTCTGGAACGGAACTCTGGAAGAATGGAAGGGAGAGGCGAGAGCAGAGAGCTGGGAGGGAAATGATGGGTTGAGACGTTGAGTGTTTGATAAGTCACCTGCTGCTGTGGCTTCCTGGCTGGTTTTGAGAAAAATAATAATAATAAAAAAAAAATCCGAAGTATTAAATAGAAAGTAAAAAATCTCATTTAGGGTATGTCTCAGGAGTAATTCAAGGTAATGAAGTGTCACATATTGGTACATCTAATGCTGGGTACATTAAACATGGGGGTAATGATCAAAATGAATATCAAAATAATAATTGATCAGTGAATAGAGAAAATCAAATTAACAACCTTTTCATGCCCAATTAGAGATAATCCTGGTAGAATTGACTAATTTTAAGCAATTATCAAATGAGTGGGCAAAACCTTCCTTCAACGGTTCAAAATGGTCAGAAGCAAGTGCTTTGTGCCTTCACCCAAAATGGGAAAAATCACCCAGAGTTACTTAAGTTTTGATTTGAAAAAGAAGTTCAAAGATAGAGAGTTTCTAGAAATATTCTAACTAAGTGCTAATGTCTTCGCTATAAAAGATTGTTGAGGAGAGAAGAAAAAATGAACAACTCTAGCAATGCTACTTACTATAGATATCTCAGTTATGAAGTACATGAAATTGAGGTCGGACGGGCCAAAGCCAAGATATGTTTGGCCTAATTTGTTAAGGGAAAACTTACAAGCATTAGTTAAGCTAGAATCGGAAATTAAGAAGGTAGAGTTGAATGAAGAAAGTAAAAGATTCAGAAATTTTCGTTCAATGTCCATAACTGATTAAGGGCAAGAAATATTGTAAATTACACAATACTTCATGTTTCAAAATGTTTTTACATGATGCTATTCAATTTGAACGAGTTACACTCGATAAAAAATAGAAAATGACGGTGGTCCCAAATAATCTGGGAATGAATATGGCCATTCCAAATCAGATCAAACCGATCTACCAAAGTTCAAATTAGTATTGGACGAAGAAGAGGACAAGCCACATCCTAGTACTTTTCAGCCACTAGAGCCCCAAGTATAAGATGGCAGTTGATCCAGAAAAAACTAGGCAATGTCTGTATATACCCTATTAGAAGAGCATTAATTGGGCAAAGAAAGTGGAAGGGTTAGAAGGAACTTGTGAAGAAGAAGCTTATTTTGAGAGACCATAAAGATCAAGGCAACATAGGAGTTTCACGCCTATATTCTATAGGGAACACTCCAATTTAATCCAAAATGTGAGGATGTTTAGCCCACAGCTACATATAGCCAATATATTACTCTTAAAATAATCAAACTGGGAATTCAATCATTTTTTTATCAATTGACCAAAACCCAGCAAAGGAGGTTTTAGAGGAATTATGGCCAAATGATGTGTTGTAAATATGATAAGGTTCCCAAAGGTTCTGAGTGAAATCAACGTAATTGATTATGCCGTTCATGTAGATGTGAAAGTAACAGAAAAATAGGCTAAAGAAGATATGGACAAAGGCATAGAGTCCAAGTGTAGGGGTAAATCAAGCTTTAAACAAAAAAAGAAGGATGCGGGAGATGACGATACTAATCGTCCAATCAATATTCAATTTAGCACGTTGTCCCCAATTATGGCCAATAATTATCTATTTGCAAGAGAGTTTGAAAGCAATGTGAAAGTTAATATAGATGAAGAATGAGATTTGTATGTTGAAAAAGGCCCAACATTCACTATCAATCGTGCTAGTGAAGAAGAAAATATTGTAGAAGATTATATGAATGATGTTGGAGAAGAACTTAACTTGAGGGAAGAAGCCAAAAGAAGAAGAATAAGAATCTATTATAACGTACTACTAAAAGAGTTATACGAAGCAAATAACCTAGCTGTTGGTTTGTTGGGAAAGCCACCAGGACGTGCATTCAATTACTAGGTGTCATATGAGCAACCTAAAGTTAAAATAGAGTGACATGAGCATTGAAGTATGAGGGTCTACCCATGATAATTCCACCACCTATAGATTGGGGAGAACATTCCAGTGCAATTCAACCCCCTACAGGTCGGAAATGTCTTGGTGCAATTCCACCACCTAGGATGGAAAGAACCCTCTAGTGCAAAGTCACCACTTTGAGACCATCCCATACGGAGTGGTTTCCTGGGCGGATGCCTTTAGAATTTGCAAAAAGACCTGAAAAAGAATAGATGAAGACGGAGTGACTATCACCATCATTAAGCTCGATAATAAAAAGGAAAATTCATACGAGGATATGACCGATGTGGAAGAAGAGATTGATCTAAGAGCAGAAGCAATGAGAAGAAAATTTCTTATAACATGTTGAAAGAGCTATATGAAGCAAGTAATCCGACTGTTGGCTATTTGTGTGAACCGTTTGGGTGTAGATTTGATTATTACATATTATATGGAACGCCCAAGGAAAAAGAAGATTTCCTTGCGCAGAAAAGTATAAAACATATGTTGATGGAGATTCACCTCGTACAACACCACTAAATATTGAAGGGGAAACTAAATAAGAGTTGGAAATTGGTACAACAGAAGAAAAAAGGGCGAAGGTGAAGATAAACAGAAAGTTGAAATAGAATCGACCAAAAAGGTTATATTTAAGAAACCACCTAAAAAATTGACCAAACACATGAGAACATTTAATATTCGTGCATTGATTAATGGAATACTCGTGGTGAAAGTACTTATAGATAACATAACAACAATTAATGCAATCCCTTATAAAATACTAAAAAGTTTGCCAAGTTGGAAGGAAATTAATACTTATAGATGTCGTTTTGACCCATTTTCAGCTCTAATATATTTATTCAGTCAAATGAAGCCAAACACAGCGGCTTATAAAGAGCTAGTAATTGACAGGAAATTAAACAAGAGTTCATGAAGAACTCCAGAAGAAAAGAGGAACATGCAGCAGTTTCGATTATGAAAGGATAGCTTATGGCTTAGAGAGATGAATGGAATTCATAGCATAAAAAAGTGGCAGTGATTTTGTCCTTGAGAGGGAAGCTAGCAGCACACAACATGGAGCAAATGCATCCAGAGAGAAGTTAACGAAGTTTATAGCCTAATAAAAAGTGACCTAGGTGAAAACATCAAGGACTTGGTTGAAGTTTGGACATGATAGAAACTGTTTTGCTTGGGAATATGAGGAGATGTCCGAGTTAGATGAGGGATTAATTGGACATAGATTATCCACTAAACCCAGTTACAATCACAAGCAGCCCCTAAGAAGGCTTGCACCAAACATTTTGCCCAAAGTAAAGAAGGAAAACAGACGTCTGTTAAAACCTAAGTTTATTAGAACAATTAGGTATGTGAAATAGCTATCAACATAGTCTCGTTATAAAGAAAAAATGTAAAATAAAGCTGTGTATAAACGTTAGAAACTTGAGTCTGGAAAAGCCCGAAGATGAGTATCTTATGCCCACAATATATTCAACTGTAGGCCATAAGATTTATTCCTTTAAATATTGGTAATCCAAATATAATCATATTTATATTACCAAAAATGAATTTCATAAAACGACATTTAGGAGTCTAGGTGCTTTAGGATGTTATGATTGAGAAGTAATGTTATTCGACCTAAAGAATGATCAGACCACTTATCAAATGACAATGGATTTGATATTTCATTACATGGATTAATTAATTTATCAAAGTGTATGTGGATGATATAATGGTCAAATCAATAAAAGCAAGTGATCATTTGACGAATTAAGACGTTTATTTGAATGAATGAGACAAATAAATTGAAGTTGATTACTAAAAAATGTGCATTGGGGTAAAAAATGGTAACTTTTTGGGATTTTTAATTTATCAAAGAGGAGTTGAAATTAATAAAAATAAGTCTAAGGAAAATTCAGAGACCTAACCACCTAGCAATAAAAATGATCTGGAAAGGTTCTTAGGCTAAATTAATTTTCTAATGAATTCATTTTCAATTGCATAGGCCTAATAAAAGCCTTTACTCCACTTCTAATGTTGAAAAATTAGAACGAGCTTGCATGGAATATGGAATTTCAAGAGGCATTTGATAGCTTGAAATCCGACTTGGCAATGCCATCAGTTATGGTCTCTCCTATACCAATACGGCTAATGAAACTATACACATTAGCTAAGGAACAATCCATTACAGAGATGATCTTGCAATAAGATTATATGGGAAAGGAAAGAGCTATTTATTACTTCATTAGGAAATTGTTGAAGCGTTAATGTAATTAGTCACCTATGGAGAAGTTATGTTTAGTTATATAATTTACATGTACGAAATTAAGGGACTTTTTTCAATATGCGATTGTGTATTTAGTTTCAATTTTTTTTTAATAAAGTACATATTTTCTAGCCCAATATTACATCAAAGAGTTGGATTTTGATATTTGTCTTTATCTGAATTTAATATTCAACATGTACATCAAAAAGCTGTAAAAAAACAAGTTTTGGCCAATTTCTTTGGTGACCACCCATGCATAAGTATCCCTAAGGAAGTTGAGAGCAAGAGGTGAACATTTATGATGTAATTCCCTGGACCATGTTCTTTTATGGTTCAAAAACATCCAAAGGGAAACTAGTTTGAGTTGTTTTAACAAGTCTTTTGAGACAAGAATTCCACTTTCAATTTACTTTAAAGAATTTTTGCACCAACAATCTTATTGAATACAAGGATTTGATATTAAGTTTAGAGCTACAAACATATATAGGTATACGAAATGTTGTGATTAAGGGAATCTCAACTAGTAATTTATCAACTAACATGATCTTTTAAGTGCAAAAGTGACTCAGTGATGGCCTTATACGAAATCGCCCAAGAACTGATAGATGGATTTGATCAATTAGCTATTCAATATATTCCTAGAATGCATAACCACATGGCTAATGATTTGGCCCAAATAGCCTTAGGATATATATGTGTTGTCTTGGAACTTCCTATAGGTAAAAATGGAGTAATCAAATTCGCCACACATCGAAGGGAAGTTAAAACAAATGTCAATTTCCTATGTATAGAAGATGGAGAAGTCCAAGATTGGTGAGAATAGATTAAAGATCTCTTGCAAAAACCTAATGGCATGTTGGAAAAGAAAGTTAAAGTTGCGCGCCCTGAATTTTGTATTATTGGACGATATTTTATATAAAAAATTTAAGATAGAGTGCTCTTAAAGTGTGTAAGTTTGTTATAAGTTAAAGTTATCATGATCTAAGTACATGAGCCCCAACTACAAACATTGCCCCTATTATTAAACCGTGGGAATTTAGACTTTGGACTTGATAGGTTAAATTTATCCACCTTCATCCAATCAACATACTTTTATCATGGTAGTCACACATTTCTTTACAAAGTGGGTGGAAGCTATGCCTCTCAGAAAGATTTAATAAGAAAACGTTATCGACTTTATTAAAGATCACATTATATAAATGTTTGGAATACCCCATACCTTATTGATGAATCAAAAAATTCCACATTTAATGGTAATGACCTACGAAGAAAATTTTGGAATGACTAAAATGAAAGAAAAGTAAAACTTGTGGACTAACATGCAAGAAATTATAAAGCTGAAGGGCCCAAGTTACAAAATAAATAAGGGTATTTTTAAAATTAAAGTAAAAATATGAGATTAAAGTTGAAATTGGAAGTTGAGGAACTTCAAGTGTAATTACAATAGGGATCAACATAAATTGAATATAAAAAAGGAAAAAAAATTCAAAATCTTATGGAGAGTTGACATTTTTTAAGAGAAAATTATGCCATGTGGCAGTTCTATTCGTCCAAGGTGGTGATGATATTGTTGGATGTAGTCAACTTGATGAAGTTGAGCGAGACTTGTAAAATATTGTGAAGTTCACTGAAGTAAATGAAAGAGGTATAAGTCTAATGGATTTGATCTCCCACGGGATATACCCCACGGGATATCCATGTGGGAGATCAAAGTTAATTATTTATTATTTTTTTTTAAAAGTAAAGAAACGGTCACCCAGGTGACCGTTAGCAACGATCACCTGGGTGATCGTTTATTTAAGTGACCGTTGAACGGTCACTTTAATTTTTTTTTCTTCAACAGTTATTTTTTTGTATACTATATATATGTTCAAATTCTCCACAAATTTCAACATCAAATTACTTCCATACTCTCCACAATTTCAATAAAATTTATTTATTTTCATCTTTTTTCCATCATTTGGCAAGTAAATAGATAGCGAAAGTGACGTATTTGTGCCACAAGTAACTCCCAATCTACTTCCGCAAGAAGGACAAAGATTCTCTTATATTGATGAAGCATTCTAATTCTACAATACGTATGCTAAAGCATTCGTATTTAGCATGCACAATCACAGTAGTAAGAAGAGAAATGACACGGGCGAGGTTTGGTGGAAGCAATTTACTGGTGTAAAATAAGGGAAGACTGATCTTCGATGGTAGAATGACAATAAACACCAACCACCAAGGATCGGGGAGAGAAATCGGTCGCACAAGAGAACAAAGTGTAAGGTACAGATGTCAATGACAAAGCGTTTAGGTGCGTACACATGGGGTGTCACATCTTTTTATGAGCAACACAACCACCCTCTTAGCTCACAAGATGATGTCCACTTTATGCTCACACCGTGAATTTCCAGAGGCTAGGAGGTGCCAAGCCGAACAGTTGTCCGCCGCAAATGTACCAACGTGGCAACAAATTCTAATAATGGAGGTGGAGACAGGTGGGCCAACGTCGATGGGATACCTCGAGCGAGACGTCAGAAACGCTCAAAGGGACCAACGTCTGGAGCTGATGGGGGCACGACGCAGAAACTTTTATGCAGTAAATGGCTAATGAGAGGCGACAGGATGAAAACTATTTATTTGCACACGAGACCTTCGGTGACGGGATTTTCAGACGTTATTTTTGGGCATATTCTGAGTCGCGAAACAATTATGTTATATTTGGGGACTGTATTGTGTTTGCATAACCTATAACACAAACAAATATGGTATGATCCTTGCGCCATACTTAGGAATTAATCACCATCGTCAGAGAATTTTACTTGGTTGTGTGCTCTTGAGCAATGAGACGATATAGTCTTTTGAGTCGTTGTTTGCAAAGTTCTTGGAAGCCATGTCAACACAAGAGGCCCCCAGACTTATTATCACAGACCAAGATCAGGCAATAGGTAATGCAATATCAAACGTTTTCCCTTCTGCATTCCATCGATTGTGTTTGTGGCACATTACATACAAATTTTCTGAAAAATTGGGACCTTATTGTATGTAATGTACAAGGGTATCCTAATGAACATAATCCACCAGTCAGAAACTGTGGAGGAGTTCGAAACTAGATGGGAGACATTAATGAGTAGCACTGCTTTAGGAAACAACGAATGGTTGCAGAATATGTATGAGATACGGGGGCACTGGGTACCGACGTACGTGAAACCTTATATTTCTGGTGGAATGTCGAGCAGCCAACTTGTCGAGGTGCATCATTCCTTCATGAAGTGGTACGTGAATCGACATCACACCCTGATGGATTTTATAACAAGGTTTGACGGCACTATTGCGCACCAGAGGCACGAGGAATAATATGAAGACCACATTAATTCGAGTCAGCGTCCTCAGTTGAGGACACATTTCGTGATGGAAGAGCAGATGTCTAGAGTGTACACGAAACAAAATTTTTTCCTATTTCAGGATAAGCTTTCTCAAAGCACATTGTATGGGACACGTCGTGTTAAAAAGTTGGAGTGGTTTAAAGAGATATGAGGTCGAACGCCAGTCAGAGGGGGATGACCATGGTCGAAGACGGACAGTTTCTTATTATGAAGAGGATGACTTTACCTGCTGTGAATGTTTGCTATTCTTGTATGAGGGCATCCCATGCCGCCATATATTGAGGTATCTCACGCACAAAAACATCTACAAGTTTCCTCCATTTTATATCGTTCGCAGGTGGACAAAGGACGCAAAATCGAGTCCAGTTTTCAACGCACCACCCTTGTCCAACAAACAAATGTCAATTCCCTCGCGTTTTAGAGCAATGAGGGCAGAATCGAACAATCTATTTGATGATGCAACACCATCTCAAATCTCTACAGAATACGTGCTTAACGGGTTAAGAGACATGAAAATTGGAGTGAATGATTTACTTGTGACAGAGAGAGTAACCACATCATCAACTAAGAATAAATGTAAAGTCACACATGTGGATACTTTCGTCAGGAATCCAAAATTTGTAAGAGCCAAGGTTAGTGGAAAACGAATAAAGTCCTCGAAAGAAAAATCAAAGAATCAAGCAAACCGAGTATGCGAAATCTGCAGTAGAAGCACTGTCAGCAGAAGACAATGCCTATTGTCCCCATCTCTACTCACAGGAATCAGAAGAGGCAGAAGCATACCCTACATAATCCTATTCACAAAACTCATTTCAAGCAGAAGCCTATCACCCCGGTCAGATGGATGCCTACCAACCTCTCAACTTCTTCGACTATGATGTATACAGATCATGAGAATAAAAAATTGAAATTTAGTTGTATTATTTTAATTTCGCAATGTTGTAATGTAAGCTTGTCTCAATTCAAGTAAAATCTCGTCTGTTAAATCATGTGATTCAGTATCTGTAATTCCGTAAAATGAAATAAAATTTTTTAAATTAACATAATGATCAAACCACAACCAATTTGGTAAAATTAAATACAAATACTTAATTTTAGTTGACAATGAGGTTTAATTAAAAAAAATTAAAACGAAAACAAAAAAAATAATAATAAGGAAAACGGAAAAAAATTAAACGAAAACGAAAAAAAAAAAAAGAAAAAAAAAAAAAGAAAACCCACGTAGATATCCTCAAAACCCACAAGTCTAATAAGGATTGAACCAATCAACTTGTTTGCGTTCCTCAACACTAAGGCTATTTTTGATAGCCAAAAAAGGCTATTTTTCATAGCAATTTTTTGGGCATAGAAAATTAATCCAATCAAGACTTTCATTTAATATTTTTCAAGAAAATAATTCACGACAATTCAATTATTTGAAAATTATTTTATTCCCATCCATTTCTCATACCTTAAAAAGAGTCCTACATTACACTGCACCCATCACAGGAGTCCTTATTAATTACCACAAAACTGGAAAATTATTCATCACTACGAATATCTCCACTTCGCCTCGATCTTTTAAACCTGAATTTGAATCAAAGAACTCTATGCAATTAATCCACTGTTTGCATCAGTTTCCCTCTTCCTTTTAAAATCCTCAGCTCTTCATTTTCATCTTTCAAAATCAGACCTCAAGATAAAGCTAAATCTGAATCATTGATCATGGCTCATAAGCAGCAGTTGTTGCATGAGCTACTGAAAGAAGAACAAGAACCATTTCATTTAAACACCTACATTGCAGACAGATGCTCTCAACTCAGAAAATCTTCTTTACAGATCAAGAAACGAAAGCCCATAATTTATACTTCAACAGTAGATTCAAAGCGCAGTAGCATCTGCAAGAATGCATGCCTTTTCTCGTTCCAAAACTCGCCGGAGTTCAGAAAGTCACCCTTTCAGAGCCCATGTAAATCACCAAATCGTGCTGCTTTTCTTCATATTCCTGCGAGAACTGCTGCTCTGCTTGTTGAAGCGGCCATGAGGATTCAGTCGAAACAGAAAACCCAGATTAAAAATGTCGGGTTCGGTTTGTTTGGATCCATTTTCAAGATGCTGAAAGATCGTACCAAGAACAAAAGACGTATGCTTGATGAGTACTGTGATAACCAGGTCGAAGTTTCAAGAAGAAATGAGCAAAAAATTGACGAAAAAATGGACAGGGATATTAGAATTTCTTGTTGTTGTGATACTTGGTCATCGAGAAACGACGAGAAGTCTATGGATTTGGAGACATCTATTAGCAGCTGTTCAGAATATGTTACAAAAGGGAGAGCAAATATTAATGGAGATTTTACTTGTGAAAAAAACTTTCTTTCAAGCCCTTCCAGATTTTCTTCACAGAAAAGGCCATCATCCTCCGGTCGTCGGACACCGGAATTCTCTTCGCCGGAAGCTTCCCATAGCCGCCAGAGAAAAGGGGTTTGTTTTTCTTTTCCTTTACTCTCTTAATTAGGCAGCGGCACGTGGGTATTTGTTTCATTACTGCACTTCCGATCACACATCAGCCACCAAAATCTTTTTCTAATAAAGGTCTCTTATATTATTGCAACAAAAGAAAAAAAAAAACACACACACACACACACACACACATTTTGAACATTCATATTAAAGAGAAGTCAGCAGGTCTTGTTCATCATCATCATCATTCATGGACTTGAATTGCAATGGAAAACTTATAACCTTGATAATATCAATATCTATAAGTGAACACTTTCTTCAACTTTTTACAGGAGAAACCAAATTGTGGAACAAAAAGTTGGGAAGTAGTAGTAGGAGAAGAAGAAGAACAAGAGAAAGATCAGTTTAGCCCGGTATCAGTGTTGGATCCTCCCTTTGAAGAGGACGACGTACGAGAAAGGGCGGATATAGACGATGACGATTATGATCTTGAATGCAGCAGCTTTACAAACGTACAAAGTAAGTAAAAGTTTCTGTAATTTGATAAAATTAATTATGATTTTACATGAATGCAGGATCATAAACACTCCTTCTCCTTTAGCTCTTAAAGTATAAGAAAGATAATTGTTGCTATGAATCAATTGTTTGTAGGATCGATATTGTTAAGCATTTTACATCAGTTGCTATTTCTGGTGGTGGGGTTCTTGCTGAATTGTCGTAGTCGTCTTCAATTAATGT
Organism: Ligustrum vulgare; assembly: GCA_963555705.1. Classification (NCBI taxonomy): domain Eukaryota; kingdom Viridiplantae; phylum Streptophyta; class Magnoliopsida; order Lamiales; family Oleaceae; genus Ligustrum; species Ligustrum vulgare. The sequence continues at coordinate 15,347,947 of OY743188.1, read as the reverse complement.
ATTGGGACAGCAATGGTGCAGAATTTGTGTAATTTGATTATCTGTTGTTGGATTTCTTTGATCTTTTCTGTCCGCTCATTATTTCATTTATTTATCTCGAGAAGAACTAGAAACTATATAGCTTTCTCATTTTTATTTTTGGAGTATCCTTAGCTATTGTTTAACTTAACAGCTAATTTTTGTAATGACCACGGACTTTTTCCCAAGCCTAGGCTATTCCAGTGTGGGTACAGTATGTGAGCTAATGACGCACGGAATATTTCCACTGAGCAAGAGAGGTCGAAATGAGAGAAAGTTCGTCATCGTTACAAAATTAGACCTTCTTAGTATATTTTCATTCGTTACTCGTTTCAGATTGACCGAATTCGCGTCACTTTTTTGCTCTACTTGCTATGGCTTCAAAATCAGAATTATTAGCTATTATTAGGTGTCAGCTGAGAGGGAAACTGATTTTGATTTCGTGATTTTTCTCTTGCTCTGAACTTGCAGGAGCAAAACAGCAGCTGTTGAACAGGCTTCGCAGATTTGAAAAACTTGCTGAGTTAGATCCTATAGAACTCGAGAGAAAGTTGCTTGAAGGATCGGGCGACGATGACGATGACCGAGTGAAAAAAGAGGAATATTGCAAAGAAAATGAACCCTTTGCAATGTACAGAGAGCATAATCTCGACACGTTTGCTTCCGAAGTCTTTAACATATCGACGACGAGGAAGATTCCTACTGATATGAAGAGGCTAGTTTTGGATATAATTGTCGAGCAAAACAGCGAAATGAAGGATAGTGAAGTAGCATTTGACACCTTAGATGTGATGACTGAATTGGATAGATGGACGAAATTTCGGGAGCAGGAGGAAGAGACTGCAGCAGAAATTGAGATTGGCATATTTGGGCTATTAGTGGAAGAGTTATCAGAGGAGCTATGTTACTAAACTGGATGTTGAGGAATACTTGAATAACCAGGGCGGACCAAATTTTTTTTTTTTTTTTTTTTTTTTTTTTTTTTTTTTTTTTTTTTTTTTTTTGAGAAGGGGGCTAGATAAAAAACATTCAACTATTGTAAAACTCTTTCTTATCTCCACCAAAAAAGTGAAATAATATATTAACTCATTCCTATAAAATTTGTTAAAATTATGGCAAAATGAGAAATTGTGCAAATAGTTCTAGAGTTTGGGATGAGTTGTGCAATTTTTTTCCAAGAAAAAAAGTAGAATGAAAGATAATTAGTAGTGGCCAAGTTGAGTTTTGAACCACACATTGTGACTAGCGACTATCATGAAAATTCTTACCACTTAAGCTACACTCTTTTAATGTCATATAATCTTCAGTTTCATTCTTAGCTCTTGTTTGATTTTCATTATTTTAAAATTATAATTTTCTTTCTTTTTTTTTTAACCACACATTTATCAATAAAATAATATTATATAAAAACTTTAAAAAAATTCTCTACTTTTTAACCACACGTTCTCTTAAAATCACTATTTAAAACCACAAAAACTCTTTTTAAACAATATAAAACACACTAATTCTGCAAATATATATTTGAAAATTAAGAAAAAAAATTATATTGTTCTCTGAATCCAAAAGTTCAGGTGGTGTCCTCCTGCGCTCGGATTTGGATGGGTCTGCCCTGTGAATAACGTACGAGATTTCGTTTTTTTAATTTTGCAAAATATTTAGCTCAAGTTTGAACATCATAGTCCAATTTGTATGATCAAGAACTCATGGGATATGATAAATAGATGGTAGTATTTTTTGTTCACACATATTGCTAGATTAGCCTAAGATTTACCATCTTCATTCCTACATCATGTTCTCACTAATCAAGTAATTGCGTCAGATCAGATAGATGCCTTAATTGGACAATAGCTCATCTAAGAGCTGGTTTTGTTTTTTTTGAAAGTACCACGAAATTACCTTGACAATCTCTTCTATAAGACAGAGCTCATGTGTCAATTGAATGGGAAAAGTATATATATAGCCCTTCTTTGTTTCTCAATTTTATTTATTTATTTATTATTTTTCCTTTTGGAAAATGATTTTTTGAATAGTGATTTATAGGAGAATGTATGATTAAAAAGTAAAGAATAATTTTTACGTGTAGAGTATTTTATTGTGTGACTGAAAATGAGTATGAAAGAAATGAGTTTTATAAAAATGAGTACCATACAGGAGCTTATTTTGATTTATTTTTAAAACCTGACAATTAAAAATGGGATTTGAATTGAGTTATTTGAATCATGGGGGCTTAGGATTGAAAAGCTTAAGCTTAATTTTAAATTTCTTGAGGTATTTTTATTTTTATTTTTATGAACTTGTTAATCGGAGATGAGTCGAGGCATAGACCACTATCCCAGTTCCTGATTCGGGGATACTTTTTATGTTTTTCATCCTCATTTCCGCTCTGTTACAATCCTTATATGTGTGAAAGTGTATGGGCTTGTTTAAGACTATTTTTGAGAAGACGAGCTTCTTTTGAAGCCCAGCTTGATTTTTTTGGTGTCGTAGGGATGATACAAAAGCTATTTTTGACCTACTTGACAATTTTTTATAAGTGTTTAGAAAATGGTTTTAAAAATTAGTTTCCTAATAAAAATTAAGATAATTCTTTTAGGAAACTCTTCTATAAAAAGCAAAATAAGTATCAAATGGACTTTATAGTATATATCATCTCTATCACTATCACTAATATATAAAATTAGAATATTGCTAATTATCTAAACCTTGAGATTGATCTCTACCTAGTTGACACCTTTCCATTGGAAAATGCGTTAGAAATTACACACAAATTCTCTCTCTAATTAACCCCAAAGGAATTTTTGATATTCAAGAAACAATAAGCAAACCAGAAAATAAGTATGAAAACAGAAACTTACGTGGTTCGGCAACTTGCCTATGTTCACGGACCATCGCCAAAGTTTTTCACTATATAATATATTGTTACAATTATATAAAATTCGCACTCACCATACCCCCAAGTATTGTTGGAAAAATAACCAAATTTTACCACATCTATCAATTTTTACTTCTTTGTACAACCTACAAAGAACCCAAGAAAAATCAAGATGCTAGACTACATTTTTCCTCACAATACTCTCTAGTCAATGTGCAATTAATTGCCTCCTCAACACACATATTTATAGGTAAATATAACCAAAAAACGTATATTACTTGTACCCCAAGATGTTTCCTTGTTGAAGTAGAATAATCAGAATAAGGAAAGAAATTCATGGCAAAAGATTATCTTTCTTTTCTTTTCACCTTTAACTTGGTCTCCAAGTTAATCACTTTAACAAGAAAATCAATTGTTCAAGATATTCTCATTCTTAATTTGGGTCAAATATCCTAACAAAACGAGGAGATGCTTTGTGCATGTGCACATGGACACCTCCTCATTCTCCAATGAATGTGTGTCAACTCAAGTAGAGATTAATCTCTACTTGAGATAAATAACATTACTCATAAAAATATGGATGTAGAGGAATAACGTCTTACATCTATTTAGCTTTTGTCTATAATACCTATAATTAAAAATGGAATCCATATAAATAAATGTTGAGTGACTTTTCAAATGATTTTGATTTAATTAAACAATAAAATAAATTTCTAATATAAGATCCTTATATTCAATGATCGATATCTTATGAAACATGTTTATTGACAATTTTTTTTTTTCATTTCAATATTCTACCACATTTTAATTCAACATATATTTTTATACAATTTATCAAATTCAATCATTATGACGTTAAATCGACTCAAATTTGTACGATTAATCATATTCAATGCTTATGAACACACTATAACCTTTCTAATTATAAATTCGCATTGGGAGTTTATATTCTTTGTTTATCTAACTTTACTTTTCTTTTTTTTTTTTGTTAATGACTCAATAACTCATTTAAATATCAACGTATATCGATTATAAATTTATTTACTCACAAATTAATAAATAAATAGTTAATTGAGTAATTTTCATATAAATAATTATTTCACTATAATAATTAAAATTATTAATATTACACAATTTGACACAAATATAAGAGTTGAATAATTTTAACGATTTTCATTACAAAGAAAATACAAAGTATAAGTTATTTTATAGAGTAAACAAGACGTGCGAAGCACGTGAGGAAACTAGTCCTTCCACAAAAGACGTTATAATGCATGCAACTCCGATTCATTTGGATAACTCTATAGGAGCTAAGAAGCATAAATTGGGATATGTAATTCTAATACAATACGATATATGTTCTAGGTACAATTTCTTTTTAAAATAAAATCAAGACATGCAGAAATGTGTATTAAATATTATTAACATGACTACATGCATTGAAAATTTAATATCACTCTTTATTTTCAATAATTAAACTCTAGTTGTCAATTATTTAGGGAAAGTTACCCCGACTCCTAGTTTTAAACTTATCAATTCAAAATCATATTTTGGATTTTTTTTTTTGTTTTGTTTAAAGATCGGGTGTTAATTACTTTTTAATATTAATTATAAAAATAGAGTAAAAATAAATTAACCCACCCCAAATCCCAACTCACCCCACCTAAAGAGATTTCACCTCAAACCCTAAATCATCTACCCAACCTATGTTCTCTATTTGATCCTCTCCCTTCCTCCTCTTTATCTAGCTTCTTCGACAACTATGAAATAGGTGGAGCAAAGCTGCCGCACGTAGGAGAGGCGTCTCTGACGGTGAAACCAAACGTAGTAGGTGACAATGAGGAATTTCATGGTGTTGCTCATGCGTGCTTCAGTGATGCCATGAGGCTGCACACCACAGAGACGCCGTGAGGTTGCACAACTGTGCATTTACGATCTACAGTGGTTTCTTCAATTTTTATGTGGTGTTTGGTGGTTGGTGGCAATGTGGCGATGTTTTCGATAATGGTGGTGTTGTAGGTGGTGCAGGATCAGTGGTGGTGTTGGTGGTTTGTAATCTAGCAACGCACTCCTCTACGGAGTTGAAATCTGTTGTGGTTTGTTCGATTTTTATGTGGTGTTCTATAACGCTCCGAGTTCCGTAAAACTCGGAACGCCACTTTGTCCTTTAAAACTAACTTTTGAATAAAAATTTGTTGTGGAAATAACTAAACTCCAAATCTCGACAAAATGAATTAACGAGGTTCAATAAACGCGACTTAAAAAAATATAAGTTAAATTAATGATTGCCATCATTGCTCTTCATTCGCCATCTTCTCGGAAATCTGTAAATGTTGTTAAAATAAAGGCATTTCAAAAGAAATACTCAGTAGACTCATCGCCAATAATTAATTTACAAAATAATTGAATACGAAATTATGCAAATAATATAGTGACATTCTCTTCTTAATCATAAGCATCACATAGGGAGTGTAAATGAACATATTTTTGTCTTGTCTCATGCAATAAAGCATATAAGTTATGACATCCATAATATAAATTTCTCATTTTATCTCATAAGATATATTCTTGTTTTGTCTCGTGCAATTAAGCACATAAATCACGTAAATTCACATAATACATGGAATTATAATTTAAACTAATTAGTGGAGGCAATTATAACTTAAACTTTACAAGTTCGAAAAATGGAACAAGAATAGAATGTCAATCTCTTAATTCACCAAATGTTTCGTCTAGCCAAAAGAAAATTAAATTGCTTTGGTATTTCGAAAATTAAAGATTAAAGTGACAAAGTAAAGATTTGAGGACTAAATTGTAATTTTAAAGAAATCGGGATTTAAGAGTTCAGGGGTTGAAACAGATTTTTCGAAAATAATGGGGCTGATTGTAGGAGTTAAGGACTCCAGAGACTGATCATGTGTTCATTAACTTCCTTTTTTTAGATTATAAACAAAATTACAATCTACACAAATTCCCAAACCACTTTTTAACCATACACATTTTCTTTCTCCAATTTTCAACCACTACTTTTTACCTCAAAATCATAAATAAACCAGTGTTACCAAACACACTAAAACATTTTAAGAACTGAAAGGGCTGAAATAAGAAATCTGAAAGACTTGGTAATTGAAATAAAATACTTATGGAAAGCTGGGGACTAATAAAAATCAAAATTTTAAAACAACAACTCTCTCTCTCTCTCATTTGTACACCAGAGAGAGCGAGAGCGACGGAGAGGGATTCGCCCTCTTCGATTTCCCGATTGCCGGCGTTTGGCCGATGGTGACTCACCGACATGTGGCGACGTAAGTGCGGTGTGAGTATGAGTGGATTTTGGGCAATATTTGATGCAAAGACCGAAGGTGATCTATGGCTTGGATTTGTGGGAAGTTTCCGGCAATACACGTGGTTGAAGTGGTCGAAGGTTGAGGTAAGTATGGGTTAGTTTGATTATTGGGTTTTTGGGTTGTTTTGGTGAATTTGAGGGTTCTTAGAATGAGGAAGTGGTGGCCAGTGGAGGTGGCGGCCACGGTGGTTCGTGCGGTGATGGGGTTGGTGCTACTGTGGTGTTGGATGGTAAAAATTATGGTGGTGTTCGGTGGTTCACAAGAAGGCAGAGTGATGATTTTCGGATGGGTGAAGGCTGCGATTTGGTTGGGCAAATAGTGGTGGTTAGATTTTCACAAATTGTGATGTATGGATTGTGTTGCTTGTTGAATTCTCTTCCTATCTCCTTCGACTAATTACTCGAATCGAGGCGACATTCTCAATATCCCCTAATTCCATTGATTTGGACTAGAGGCAGTGAGTTGTGGAATTCTTCATGTCAGAAAATTTGGAAAGAAAAACCAGTTGGGGGTGGAGGAAGATTACCCAGAATGGCTGCTTGGCTATGTGAGTTTGTGAGGAGGAAGATGTGATATAGCTTTGGATGCATATTTTGGTGAGTTAGGGTGAACCTTGATTTAGGGAGCTCGGAAAGAATTAAGGGAAATGAATTGGTGATGAACGTCTGAGGGGGAAAGATTTCTAGAAATTAAAATCAGTTTTGGATGGAATGGGAATATCGCATGGAAGGAAAAGTAAATCGTGGGGAAATAATGATTGATTCCAAATTGGGGTTAAGGAAAGATATAATTGATATAAATTTGAAACGGATTGGGAATAAATTTGGGATTATTGGATGCATTAATTTTTGGGATTAAACTTGAATTGGATATTTGGACTTAAAAATACATAATGAAAATGATTAAAACTTGGACTTAAAAATGAATGGTGACCTTGGAATACTTTAATAAAATTGAAATTTGTCTAAAGTTTTAGGTACTTTAATTTCACTTAATAATGACTAGATGAATACTCTTTTAAAATAAATGAGAGAAGTCGTAGCTACACTTCTTTAAAATTTTTAAAATATTTTTTTAAAAAGTAACGAAAAATTTTCGGTCGCTACATGTTCGGTGGTTGTTGTGGCAACGTTTTTGGTAATGACTTTGGTGCAGGTGGTGCAAAAATGGTGGCGATGGTGCCATCAGAATGGTGGTTTGCAGGTTGTGGGGTAGGGTAGGATAAGGTGATTGAGTGGGGCTAGGTTCTTCTTGTTGTGGTGATGATGTTGTTGGTGGTCAGTGGTGGTGACGATGGGCAGTTGTCAGAGCTAGAGTGGTGGTGGTGCCCAATGGAAGCGGTGGGTGGTGGTGGAGAAGGAAATGTATTAAGCTGAGAAGGGGGTGAGTTGGGGGTGGGGGATGATTTGAATAGTGATCGTGAGTGATAAAATATATAAGTTGTGATCAATAATAATATGTGACCTGAAATATTTGAGACTGTGACTAAATTTCTAATCATGATTTACATTTGTTAACTAATGATGGGTGATTGTCATCAATTATTAGGTAATTGTGATCAAAATATTGACTAATTCTGCATGATTGTGACCAATTATGACTGATTGTGACCCATTTGGGTGATTGTGACCAATTATTTTGCCATTGTGATATACGATGTGTCAAATGTGACTTTGTGCGACGATTGTGACTTTATGTGACGATTGTGACTTTGTATGACTTGTGACAAATATGTGACCAGCTTAATTAGATTATCAGTCAAAATTTTAATTTATGATTAAATTTATAATTGTAACATATAATTTATGTTAATTGTGACTTTGTGTGACACTTGACTAGTACGAGACTTAACTAGTACGAGTCTTGACCTATTTAATTAATTTATATGTTATAAAATTTTATCGGTCATATATGTGGCCAAAATATTGACTAACTATGACTAAGAAAGCGGAAAGTTGTGACCAAAAATATATTACTGAGATTATATTTGTAATTGTGACCGAAATTCATATTGATTATGATTTTGTACGACTTGTGATAAGTATGAGATGTGACCTGTTTAATCAAATTACAGATCACAAAAATTGATTTGTGATCATATTTGTAATTGCGACCTGCAATTTGTGTCAACTGTGACTTTGTGTGACCTTGAATAATACGGGACATGATGTGACCTGTTTAAATAATTAATATGTTACAAGATTTTATTGGACATTGTCATCAATTATTTGGTAATTATGACTAAAATATTGACTAATTGAGATAAAAAATGAGCAAGTTGTAACTAATAAATAATATGTGATAAAAAAAAAAAATTTGATGGTGAATATAAATGTAATTGTGACCATGATATCATAGGGACTGTACCTTCCAATTTCTGATGGGTCTCAATGATATATATGAGCATACACGAGATCAAATCATGCTTCTTTTCCCAACGTTAACAAGGTGTTCTCATACATTCAGTAGCAGGAAAGGCAACGACGAATCATCACTACTGCCATTAGTTCTGATTTTGTAGCTCTTCATACTAGAAATGCCAATCCCAAATTTAAGCATCAAAGTCAACCAAACATCAATGCTAATAAAGAAAGGCCATACTGTAAATTCTGCAAGACCACTGGTCATCATTTTGATAAATGTTTTAAGGCTGGTAATGCAAAAGCACCTATCTACAGTCATTGCCATATGACAAGACATTTGGTAGACAAATGTTATAAGCTGCATGGATATCCTTCAAATCATAAAATGTTCAACAAATCCAATGGAACTAGAAGATTTGCTTGTCATGTTTTTGTTGGAAGTATGGAGACCAATGATGATTGTAATGCCGACAAAGTCTTTTTAACCAATAATCAGCATAATGATCTCATGGTTTTGCTCAAGCAAAAGGATTTTTCTATAGCTTCACATGCGGCTAACTAGATTCAGTCTCTCAATCTCAATCACTCTAAATTCACTCCTATGTCTGGTATTAATCATTGTTCATCTGTTCCTAACTTCCACTCCTCTATCACACACAATCTCACCTGGATAATAGATATTGGGACTATAGATCATATGATTTGTAATCTGTCTTATTACAAAACTTTTCCCACCAAAGTGTTATACTCTGTTAAATTACCTAATGGTGACATTTCTTCAGTTACTCATTAGGCGATGTTCAGATTACTGATTCCATCATCTTGTATGATGTTCTGTGCATACCTTCTTTTAATTTCAATTTGCTTTCAACAAAGAAACTTGATGTACAACTTCACTATTGCCTAATTTTATTCTCCAATTGTTGCTTTATTCAGGACCTTTCATCCTAGACAACGATTGGGAAGGGTAGGATGGAATGTGGCCTTTACTATCTACAGCTTGACAAGGTCTCACCTAAAGCTCTCCAACAAGCTATTTCTCAACTTCCTTGCAATCACAATACTTCTTCAGTCTTTGCGGTCATCAAATTTACCAAACATGATTTATGGCACTATCGATTAGGCCATATTTTAGATGCCAGACTTCAACTTATAGAGGATCCTTCTGTAATTGTATCTTTAAAATTTAATTCACAACTTTCACTTCTTTGCACCATATGTCATTTGGCTAAACAACACAAATCTCCATTCCCTTTAAGTGAGCATCGATCAAATAAATTGTTTGAATTAATTCATTGTGATCTTGGGGGTCCCTATTATGTTATTGCACATGATAGATCTTCCTATTTTCTATCCATTACGGATGACTTGTCACGAAGTACATGGGTGTACATGCTCAAGCATAAATCTAATACAAATAAATGTCTTGAGTTTTTTACCAATTTAGTTGAAAATCAATTCGAAACCAAAATAAAGGTACTTCGTAATGACAATGGAACAAAATCTCACCTAATGATTTTTATTCACAAAAGGGAATTATTCATCAAAAAAATTGTGTCGAAACTCCACAATAAAAACAGATTAGCTGAAAGGAAGAACCAAAATTTGTTTAATGTTGCACGAGACTTCTTATTTCAATCAAGAATCCCTATGAAATTGTGGTCAGAATGTAGTTTCATAGCCACCTATATTATAAAATGCACTCCTACTCCCTTATTGAAAAATAAAAGTCCTTTTGAAATCCCCTTTAATGTCAAACCTCAGTACAATGATATGAAAGTATTTTGTTGCTTGTCATTTGCTTCCACTCTCTCACAATGTCGTAAAAATTTTGATCCTAGAAGTAAACCTTCAATTTTCATTGGCTATCCTTTTGGTGTCAAAGGTTACAAATTACTTGATTTGTAATCACATACTATCTTTATTTCTCGCAATGTGATCTTTCATGAAGATGTATTTTCCCTTAAATCTAATACTCACACCTCTTCACATCATCCTTCATCTAACCAACATGTTATCACTAATCCTATATCAGATAATACCTCATTTTCCTTTCCTCCTCCTCTTCATTTAACTAAAACTAAATTTCTTAAGATTCCTTCGACTGATTCCCCAGTCTTTCAGTCCACTCGTACACCATTTCCAAAAACTGATTTCTAGCAATTAGACCCACTGAACCTATTTCTAAAAGATCTTATAGGATTAAAAGTGCTCCTTAATGTTTGAAAGATTTTCATTGCCAACAAGTTGTCGCTACAGATCCTGTATTGGCTATCTCTCGTACTTCTTCTCTTTCATTGTCAAGGATCAAGGGACAAACATCATGCATTGCTTTTCCACTTTCACAAACACTTTCATATCACATATTATCTCCCAAACATGTTGCTTTTACTTCATCCATTTCTACTCATATTTAACCTACTAGTTACAGTGAAGCTGTAGAGAATCATCATTGGGTTAAAGCTATGGATAGTGAATTGCAGGCTCTTGACATCAATAATACTTGGACCCTCACAGGCTTACCTCCTGGAAAGGAAGCAATAGGTTGTAGGTGGGTTTACAAAGTTAGATATCATGCTGATGGAAGTATATATCAATACAAAGCAAGGATAGTTGCCAATGGTTTACACAGCAAAAAGGGATAGATTACATGAAAATTTTTCTTCAGTAGCTAAGTTGGTTACCATTAGGTCTCTTTTGGCTATTGCATCCATTAAAGTTTGGCACTTGTATCAGTTTGATGTGAATAATGCTTTCCTTCATGGAGATTTAGATGAGGAAGTATATATGAAGAGACTACCAGGATACACTAAAGGGGAACATAATTTGGTCTGCTAGTTGAATAAGAGTCTCTATGACTTGAAACAAGCCTCATGACATTGGTATGCATAACTTTCCAGTTTGTTGATTCAATTTGGTTTTGTTCAATCAAATGCATTTTACAATCTTTTTACTCAACTTAAAGGATCCACTTTCACTGCACTTTTAGTATATGTAGATGATTTCCTTGTTGCAAGCACTTCTATGGATTCTATTCACGCTTGACAAGATTTTCTAAGTTTTCAATTTCAAATTAAAATTCTTGGCGCTCTTAAATATATTCTTGGAATTGAAGTGGCTTGGTCAAATCAAGGCATACACATTTTCCAAAGAAAATATGCTCTGGATATCCTAGCAGACTCAGGTGCTCTTCGTATTAAACTATTGAAACTCCCAAAGGTTCCTAATCTAAACCTAAGCAAATCTGCAGGTGATCCTCTCAGTAATCCTTTCATGTATCTCAAATTAATTGGATGTTTACTCCACCTCACTATTACTAGACCAGACTTGAGTTTTGTTGTACATAATTTGATCAAGTTTATGGATACACCCCACATCTTCAGGCTGCTAACAATATCCTTCGCTATTTAAAAAATTGTCCTGGACAGGGATTTTGTTTTCCTCTTCTTCTTCACTGACCTTGCAAGCTTACTGTGATTCCAGCTAGGCTTCATGTCTTTATCCTAGAAATTCAATCACTGGCAATTGTTTATTTTTAGTCCAGTCCTTAATATCATGGCGATTAAAGAAACAGACTATTGTTTCTGGGTCCTTTGCAGAAGCGGAATACATGGAAATGGCTAGCACTTGTTGTGAGATAACCTGGCTGAAGTACATTCTTGCGGATCTCCAAGTTTCTCATCCTTAACCAGTTACACTACATTGTGAAAACCAAGCTGCCACACATATTGCAACAAATCCTGTATTTCATGAACGTAAAAAACACATTGAGTTGGATTGTCACTTAGTGCGCGATAAGGTTCAAGAAGTATCAATCATCACCAATCATGTCAAGACACAACTTCAACTTGTAGATTTGCTAACTAAAGGTTTACCTTCATCTCTTCTTTTCACTCATTTGTCCAAGATGGGAATAGCTAACATCTATTCTCCATCTTTCCTGGGGTGGGGCTCTTATAGAATACAAAATCCACGACACTGGAATCCATATTATGGCCTAATGGATCCACAACACCAGCAGCTTCATCATCAGTGGATAGCTTAGTTATGATGTAGGGTGGAGATATGCAGCAGTCCATTTATGATATACAAAACTAGTTATCCACTGCCCTTATAACAAATTATCTTTCTATTATTTTCTTTAGCTAATTGTATAGAATTCCTTAGGATTTGTGTGTGTGTGTGTGTGTGTGTGTGTGTGTTAGAGGTGCACAACTTGTATGATCATTTTCATTTCCGGGAATCATTTTCAATGGAATGAGTTTTCCTTTTTATTCTTTTATGTCATCTTCTTTATTTTATATTTCCTTTCATTGATATTTACATTATATCTGAACTTTGTGGGTCTTGAGAAGATTGATTTTGATGCTTGATTATTTTTGGCAAAGTTATTGGGTATTGCAACACAAGGGCTAAGTTATGCCCTTTTTCTCGTCTTCTTTATAGACCTTTTTACGCATTGTTATCTATGCAGATTAGTTGTTTGTATGTCATACATAAGCTTCTCTTCTTGTTACAGTGCGAGTTAATCCCCTTATTTTTTTACTATAATGTCGACAAATGAGTTAATGATTTCAAAAGTATTGCAATGATACAATTAAATTTTAATATTTCTCTTATTCCTTAAATTCACCGGTTATTAAATCTTCTAATTCATCAATGCATAGATTTAGAAGATAAGATTGAGATGCAGTTGATGACCATTTTGTCGTTACTAAACAGACAAAAAAAAAAAAACCAAATGTAGCCTTAGTGAACATTGAGTCAAGTATGTAATTCACTAGAATCAAACACATTTAACGACTCACATTGTCTTCAAAATAATCCAATACGTGCATCGCACGGGCAAAAACTAATGATATAAAGAAAATGCTCTTCAAGGGAGGGGAAAAAAAGAGAAAGATATCAAAAAAAAAAAGATGATATACTGGAAATAGAGTTGTTGACAGGCCAACATGGCATAGCATAAATAATTAAATAACATTACACAATATAGTACACGAGCTTATAGGTCACATGCAAGTAAACACACAAGTCACAAGCTAATAACACAACATGTTACAATCACACGAATTTATAGGTTACATGCAAGTAAAAGCTCAGGTATTACATGTTACAATCACAAAAATTTATGTGTCACAATTATTCAACATAATAACACTCTGTTCGGCATCTAAAGAAATAACTTTTTTTTTCTAGATAAATGTGTGGTTGAAAATTGGAGAGAGAAAATATGTGGTTAAAATGTGATTTGAAAAATTGTGTAATTTATAAATCAAATTTTCTACTGTATCCAAATACACTATAAGTCACTGTCAAGTTCATCAAAACTTAGAATATGTTTGAGTTGACGGCCTATGTTTATTTATAAACAAATAATATATTGTTTTTTAGGTAAAATCTGTGGTCAAAAAATGATTTCAAAAAATATGTGTAATTAAAAGTCGTTTGAAAAAACATGAAGAAAATCAAATTGTTTATAAATAAGTTTACCATTTGATAAAAATATCAAATGGAATATAAAGCCGTTGGAAAATACCAACGAACATTTGGTACCCGTTGGTAATTTTCATTTTCCAATGGCTGTTGTTGTCCGCTGCAATTTCCAACGGATTTTTTTCGTTGCTGATTTATTTTATTTTTTTATTTCATCCTCAGCAAAATACCGACCTCCCTCTTCCTTATTTATTTAGCGAATGTCAATTTCCCTCCCATTCAAAATTTTCATTACCCACCAAAACCACATTCCTTCTAACCCCATTTCCAATGCAGTCAAAAAAATTCTTCCAAAAACGCTATTGGCAAATCTGTATGGGTTATGCTATTCGTACAGATAGTTATACAGATAGGTGGACAGATAGCCTAATAAGGATAAAATAGTAAATAGCATCCAGATAATTTTACCCTTGTTATCAATTTTGTAAGGTTCGTCCTCTGTTTGATTTATTTCTTATATTTTCAGCTTGAGATTCTAACGATTCTATCTTTTTCCAAAGGCTTTTTATATCTTCTAGATTTATGTTATCATTGCCCATTAATTGCATAATTTCAATTTTTATTTCATTTAATCTTTTTCTAATAATTTAAATTTTTATTTTAATTTCTCTTTCAATAGTTAATCCAGGCATTATGATAAACTGGTTTTATCTTGTATTATTTTAAATCTTACTATACAAATCCATTTTACGGTCTACTATATTAGAGTAATCTATCATAAGTTGATCATAATTTTCCAAGAGTATATAATATTCTTCAGATGATTCATCAATGTTTTTTAAACGAGACACAATTTCATTCATTTTTTCTAATATTTTTCTTAAAAGATTATTCAATCCTTTAATAGTATATCCTAACATTTTAAAACTGTAAATTTGAAAACAGATTTATAATTTATAAAGTTTCAAGTAGTTTTTCAAATTCAATTAATGTCTGTGAATTAATAATATCTATATCAATTATGATATCTATACTAGGTTCAAATGGTATATTATATTTTGAAATGTTTTTTCTTTTTTCTTTTCTTATTTATCAATTATATCTTGAATATCTTGTATTACTATAGATCTAATAGTGCCTCTAGCAAAGTTTTCTATCATATTTTCTTTAAAACTTCTTAATATTTTTTGTGATGCATAGAGTTGTTCTTGATATCCTATTTTATCAATTTCATTATCATATTCAATACCTTTTTTATTTTTGATATTCTTTTTAACCTTAAATGGACCTCTCTTAGATCTGAATTTTTTCATGATATAATTTCTTTTATTCATGACTATCACAAATTGTTTAAAATTGGTAAAGAAAGATTCATCTCTTCCATCTCACTATCATAATCTAATATGGGATCATAATCATTTTCACTAGTGAATACGTGTTCTAAATACAATTCATTGTTTATTTCAGTATTATCACTATCAAGCTAGAAGTAAATAATTGATTTTGTAATTTCAAATCCAAGTAATTCCTTTAATTTAGGAAAAATAACTAGTAAACATGGCATATAAATATGATATAAATTTTTTTATTTCATTGTTTGGTCTAGTAAATTATATATACATAAATATTGGTTCAATTATACTGTGATATTCATCTTTATAAGAACTGTTTTGATAATTAAACTTAATAATCCTAATTTCTTCAATGATATCAAAATATTTCAAAAGAGTTTTTCTTCCTCCTAATTCCATAAAGACAAATATATTAAGAATACTAATCTTTTTTCCTATTCTTTGTACCTTTTTATTTTCCTTCTGATGTTAGTGACCTTCAGACTTACAGGATTATGCTATCACATCCTTCAAAGACCTTATGCCTTTATGGGTAATTAGCCTCACATGATTCTGCTATCATACCCTTCAATGGCCTAGCTTCATGCCTTCACTGTATAACATTTTGATGGAAAATATTTCTGGACAGAGTGTAGGGAGTTTTCTTAATAATATATTTTCTTATAGGAAATAGGATTCAGAAAACAGAAATTTAGAAACTCATCATATTCTGGTAAATCGATCTGAATTTAATTGATAATCTGAGTATTGAAACAAGATTGGTAAGAGGATTTTTTAAGGACGGAAGATTTCTTTGGCTTTCTCACAGGTTGAGTGCTTAAGTGATCTCTGCCTTTCTCCTAGCCCGAAGGCCTTTATTTATAATACTACTGATAAGTGTGTTTTATACACTTTTCTGTACATCTAAATTAGAAGAAATTATTGTCGTTTTAGAATATATGCTCCTTAATTTGTGTTTATTTGTTTACTTTTCAGAAAATGTCTCAATTGAAGAAGAATGAAGCAATTAATGGAAAAAAAGGCAATACTGGATGTTAATTGGAGCTTAATTGAGCAAGTGAGAGATATGTGACATCAACCTGGAAGGTTCATGGTGCTCAAGTGAACAAATCAGAGGCTGGAGGTCCCAATTGAAGGAATTGAGAGCTTAATTGAGAAATTCAAGAAGAATATAAAGTTTGGGGACTAAATCGTAACAATTGAAAGTGGAGGACTAAGGCTGCAATTAAAGGTCGGGGACTAACTTATACAGCCGAGAAAAGATGGAAATTACATGTCACGCGATCGCTGAAATCCTACTGCGCGATCGCGACTTACTTCAAATTCATAACCCGAGAGTTTTAGTGTCTACCACGCGATCGCTAAGGTTTCTACCACGCGATCGCTCTGTTATCCGACTGGGCCGCAGATAAGATTTTTCTAGCGATTTTTAATAGGCTTTGGGCTTTTTGACCTAGGTTTTCTCCAAAACCTATATATACAACACATGAGACACGAAATTCAGACATTTGTCTCTCCATAGAACAAGCCACAATCAAGCTTTTCACGTCAAATTCTTGGGGAGATCGGAGCATTGCAGAGGGGCGAGAATTGAAGATAATAGAAGAATTGATAATTGGTGCAATCTTTTCATTCTTCTTTATTTTCAATGAACGTCATTATATTTTGTTTTTGCTATTTAAATATGATGTGTAGCTAAATTCTATGTTGGGATGAACGATGTAGCCTAGTTAGTTATTTTAATGCCATATTCCTTGTTTTAACGCTTTAATGCATGTGTTGATTTATTATTGCGTTTAATGAGTGAATGAACTGGCCACTCTTTCATGATTTCATGTGTTATTTTCATAATTCGAGAGGTGAGTTAATAACATAGATCTAGGTAATAAATTCGATAATTGAACGAGAGATAAAGATATACTCTTGTTATTATTGCGATCGTGTGTGAATTCTTGTGTGTAATGCATCTAGATAAGGAATATTCGGACCCGCTGTAGAGATACAAGGTTGACTTATTTAGGTAGGATTGATTTAAACTCGAGAGAGGAATCTCAATTTGAATCGGTGAATTCGATCGATCACATATTTAGAAAATAAAATCTGGAATTGGAATTGATTTAATTGGTTAGGTGAATTCGTGAATCCCAACTACCTTACAATCGTTTTTAAAACAAAAAAAAATTCACAAATTTAATTCTTTTGTTTAATTTCTTAGTTTTAGTTCACAATCACAAATTCTCTTTGTCTGTTCAAATAAAGTGTAGAACTAAAATATTTAGGTACTTAGTAAACAGTCCTCGTGGGAACGATCACTTGACTCAAAAGTTACTTTATTACTTGATTGCGATATCGTATACTTGCGATTTTACATAACAACAACTACATAGGATACAATTTCGTCCTTGCTTACATCATAGACTTAATAATCAGACTCAATAATTTACATTATATGTTACATCATAGGGACACCTGTCCCTCCATTATTTCAATCTTCAGATGGTCCTTACATGATGCTGTCTTTGCATGATTCAAAAAGCAGATTCCATTTTAACACTTCCATCTTTGTCGGCATCTCTTTTTCAAAAGCAAATTCCAGTTGTCCATCATTTTTTTTGACATACAGGGCAAACCCTGGCAATGCACGCTTCTTGTAAAGTCGTAATGCTTCTAGGGGTGTCAAAACGGCTAGTTGGCTCGGGCTTAACTCGTAAAAATCTCGAGCTAAGCTTGGCTCGAGTCTCGAAGGATCGAGCCCGAAAATGCCAGGTTGGCTCGAGCCCGACTCAGCCCAGCTTATGTGGCGGGCCAATTTGGCCCGATAACACTAGCTGCATGCTACGCGAATTTGATCTGTATAAATGTACAATACATATTCTTTTTTCAACATTTGAATTTGAAATTTGATATTTTCCCACTTATTTTTGTCTATAAATAGTTGGTATTTAGTTTGTAAATTCACAACAAGTTAATTCACTTACAAGTTACAATTTCTTTGTCATAATATTCATTGCTTTGCTATAATTTCTATTCAATTCTCTATATTCTTGTGATAATATTTCTCTCAGTTTCAAATTTGAAACTACAGTCTACATATGAATTTTAACAGCGATGAAGTTAACCAATTCAGGGGTAGCTCGAGCACTCCATCTCATATCGATACATCCAAAAATGTTCCAATTGACTTGGATGATATCCAAGAGGAGGAAGTTGTCGAAAGCAAGCGTGCTAAAAAAGAGTCATCGGATTGCGGTAACATATGACAAGAAAAAATATTGGTTTTGAAAAGGGACTTAATGTAGAAATGCACTTCGTGCAGACACCGTAAAATTATATAATAAAAGGAAAGAAGCTACCATTAAAGCCTTAAAAACATATGATACTGTTATTTCATTTACATCTAATTTATGGACGTGTGGTAACAAAAAAGGTTATATTGCTGCCACAGCTCATTACATTGACAATCTTTGAATTTTACACAAAAGAATTATTGCATTTAGATTAGTGGAATATCCTCATAATGCCGCTAACATATATTTAGTTTTAAAAGGGATTATACAAGAATACAGTATGCAAGATATGATTCGTAGTTTTACTTTTGATAATGCTAGCCTTAATAAGGTTGTTATTGATAAATTTGTTTCTGATATTAACCCTGCATTTGATAGTTTATTTTTTCACCAACGTTTTGTTTGTCACATTATCAACTTAATTATTAAAAGTGGTTTAAAACATATTGAAAAATCCTTAGATAAAATTAGACAAGCAATAAATTTCATAAATGTGTCACCATTAAGAAAACAAGCATTTAATAGTTTGTGTGCGGAGTATAGTTTAGAAGAACATTCATTTGCTACAGATGTATCACATAGATGGAACTCTACATACCTTATGTTACACTCATGTGAAAATTATGATAAAATTATTTCAATGTATTATAATGGTAGACATACGTATGGATCTGACCATAATTTAGAAGATTGGGAATGAGAAATTGCATTCTGTGTAAAAAGATTTTTTAAAAGCCTTTTATGATACCACAAATGCATGCAGTGGTGTTTATTACCCAACATCTTCACTTGTTTTAAGACACTTTTTTCATATTGCACAAACATTCAACTAATATAGGAATTTGCCAATTTTTGATGATGTAGTCGGCTCTATGGAGATAAAATTTCGCAAATACTGGGAAGAATTACCTTCTTTATTTGTTTTAGCCTCGGTGATGGATCATTGACTAAATTTAATGGGCACTAAGGCTTTTATAAAGGGAATTTCACAAAATTTAAATGTAGAATTATCACACGTTACTACGGAATCTTTATTATGTGAAATGTACAATTATTATGCTACAAAAAGAGATCAAAGCAGCTCTAGTTCCCAAACTAATGTTTCACAAAGTACTCCAATGCATTCTAATTTTTTATGGGACTTTATTAACACAAATGCAAGCGCTCTCTCAATTAGTTCTAGTGGAAACACATCTAGATCGATAGGTGGTACAAACTTTGAAATTCCATCTGAGTTAGCTACGTACATGTGCGTGGACGTTCGTAGTGTGTTAACACCACAAGAATTAGAAAAATTTGATATTATGACTTGGTGGAGGTGTAATGAAAGGCTATTCCAATTGTAGCAAAAATTGCACGTGATTTAACAACACCTCCGATGTCCACCGTGGAATTGGAGGCTGCATTCAGTTTAAGTGATAGGATTTTGTCTGACGAACGATCAAGACTGAATGAAGACATATTAGAGGCTCTTGCATGCTTGAAGGATTGGGAATGCGCAGATTTACGACTTCAAGATAAAGTTGACAGCATCATGGCCGAGAACTTGGAGGAATATTTAAGATAGAAGAAATTGTAATTTATTAAAAATCATTTTGTGTAATTGAAATTATTATGTTTTTAAAAAAATTGTACGCGAAATTTTTTATTCGTGTACAATTTTTAACTCCGCCTATGTTGTTCATAACCGGTCCCTAGCCCGAAAAAAGGAGGAGGGTTGTAACAATGTAACTTGTAACCTTTATTAAATATATATAATACAATTAGTAATTTAGTATAGACTTTACGAAATCTTCATTTAAATTTTTATTGAATCTTATGTTTGATATTTTAACTACATTTATTGTGTACATAATTATATTATATGTTTAAGTGATTACAATTCATTTGTCGCTGTGACTCGGGAAAAAAAAAAAGAGCTGGTCCGGCTTGGCTCGGCTCAAAGAAGATCGAGCCGAGCTCAAAATTTTGGTCAAGCTTTGGCTCGGCTCTGCTCGAGCCAAAAAAAGCTCAACCCTAAAAATCTCGAGCCTTGATGTTCAGCTTACGAGATGGCTCCGGTCGGCTCGTTGACACACCTAAATGCTTCCATTGATCTGATGTCTGTCAAACTTCTTGATATATTCTTTAAAAATGGTGGATTTTTCCTTTCCTCCATTAGTGACAAGGGTCCATTCTTCATATTGGCATAAGCATTTGAATTTTCTTCTCATACAATTTTTTTGCAATGTTATAAAGGACCTCTATCCCTAACACCCTTCAGGATCGGAACCATGATCTTGTAATGTTTGGCACTGGCTTGGTATTTTTCCCTACTTCAATTTGAAATTTTTTGCAACATATCCAATTGTAATAATGTGTTCAGCAGGGTAGTATACACTTCCATCAACTTCTGGACTAATAGAATAAAATTTTAAGTAGATTGACCTTCGTTGGGAAAATCTTTAAATTTCTCCTTTTAATAAATCGTCAATTTTTTCAATTTCTTTTAAATCTTTTCCATGATAGATCAGATCTAGAAATCCATAATCCGCTGACATTTTTGTCATGCTGGGATCACCTTCCTTGGTAACAATTAATCGTGTGTAGACATGGTATCCAGATGTGATGAAGTAACAGTCGCAATCCTAAAGTTCATATATAATTTAGCAAAATTTTTTATATTTGTCTTCTCTTGATAAAAAAGATGGTCTGGTTTCATTTATGACTACCTTCTTTGCGCTCAGACTTGGTTCATCTCTTTTTATTTTAGGTCCACCACCGCGTCCAGGAAATGTACCAGTTTGTATTGTACCTGTTGATATTTGGTAAAATCGTTTGGTATTTAACGACTCGAATAGTGATTCAATTTCACTAACTCCGTTGCTCAATTGTTTGGTATATTTTGTATGAGGACAAAAAGTTTCATCAACAATTTAACATTCAGTTGGAGGTATTTTGCCATATGTTCAATTCCATCTTTTATATCCTCAGCTTCCTCCATGAAGAAGTACATTCACACTCTAGAGTCTATTAATAAATCTTTGATATCATCCATTTGCAATTCTATATTACTACTTAGAAAATCAGCAAGATAATTATTTACTCCTTTAATATGAATTATATCAAAATTGTAAAATGCTAAATAGGCCTACCATCTATGAAACCTTCTATACTGATGTTCTGATGGTAATTTATTTTTGACTAATCCTGCAACTTGAGAATTGTCAGTTTCAATAATGAACTTTTAGATAATAAAAATAATGAGAACTTTTTTATTCCTCTAATAATCGCTAATAATTCCTTTTCATGAGTAGTATAATTTATTTCTGCTTGGTTAAAGGCTCCACTAGAATATCTGAAAATTTCATTAAGATATGTTTTTAATATTGCTGCTCAATATTTATCCAAAGCATCAGTATTAATTATTAGATTATACTTTTCATATGGTAATCTTAATTTTGGCAAATTTTTATACTCTTCTTTAAGTGATTTTACAATTTCTGTATGTTCATTACTCCATCCTTTAGTATATGTTTTCCTGTGTAAAATTTGAATTTTTTATATTTTTTTTCAAAATATTTTCAATAAATCATTCTGCATAATATAAACATCCTAATAACTTTTTTATATGTTCCTTTGATCCTAATTTATCAGGAAAATTTTATATCTTTTTAGATATATGAGTTTGTAATTTTATTCTTCTTCAATCTATTGACAATCTAAAGAAATCAATTTCTTGCTTTTCTATTATTGTTTTCTTTTTTGAAAGAACAATTCCTTCTTTTTTGCATTCATTTATAAATTTCATTAAAAGGTTTCTATGTTCTTCTTTATTATGTGAGCATATTAATATATCATCAACGTAAACAATTAAAAATTCATTAAATTTTCTAAATATGTTATCCATTTTTCTTTGATATATTTTTGGTGCATTTTTTAAACCAAATGACATAATCATCCATTCATACTTACCTTGAGGCGTACTAAATGTTGTATATTTGATGCTATTTTCTTCCATTTTGATTTTCCAAAAACCTGATTTGCAATCAAATTTGGAATATTATTGTTTTCCTTTTGCAATGTTTATTAGCACTTCTTTGTTTGGTAAAAAGTATCCATCAAATTTAGTATATTTGTTTAATTCTTTATAATTTATAACCATTCTAGCTTTTCTTCTTATTTGTTCAGAATGTTTCATTACCAAAAAGGCTGGACTACTAAGAAGTCCATTACTATATCTTATAAGTTTTTTATCAAGTAATTCTTTTATTTGTGTTTTAAATTCTTGTGTATCTTGTATAGTATACATCATTGGTCTAACCCTTATAATAACATTTTCTGTTAATTCTATTTTAGCTCTAGGATTATATGGTTTCCAGAATGATAATGAATTTTCTCTATAAACCTTTTCTAATTGTTCTATGATTTTCTCTATTCTCATTTCTATTCCTTTTTTTTAGGAAATTTTTATATCTTATGTTTTTATTTTTTTATTTCATTTTGTACAATTGGTTTTTTCTCCCATTTATCACCATGTTAGGCTGTCTGAACTCTATAAAGTCTAAATCCTCTTGGTATTTTTAATAAATGTGCATATGGTGTTTGTAACATTATCATATAATTATTTTATTTGTAATATTGAAATTGTTGGATAAAGTCATTTCCTAGTAATATATCACATTCTAATATATCATAATTATATATTTTGTTTATTACTACTTGCTTACTTCCAAGTATTATATCGACTTTATCAGCACTATTAATTATATGAGTACTTTTTCCTATAACTCCAATTATTTTAATCTTACTAATGGTATTACATGATTTGATTAAGAAACCTTTAAATATTGATATATCACTCCCTGTATCAATTAATGAACAAGTTGTTATATTTGTTTCAAATAGTAACTTGTATATAAACAGATAATGGAAAGCTTATCTGATTATTCATTCAGCCTTTTTGCATAATATTGTTTGGTTATTATGAGTTATATATAATCCTTCTCTTTTTATATTGTAATCTTCCAATCCTTTTAAGAAATTCATTCCTAACAGTATATGAGGTTCTATGTCCATACTGTTATATATGTAACATGGTAATAAAAGGTTAATTCCTCCTATCTTTGTTGGTACCTTAACTTCCAATTCTGTAGTATGTAGTTGTCCATCAAAATTGATATGTCTATATGGTTCAGTTCTAAGAGTTATTAATCTTTTATTTTTATTTGAAGCTATAAGACATTCACTAGTTTATGTATCTATTAATATGTTTGATCCTTTTATATGCTCTTTTCCATTGAAGTATTCTCCTACTATTTTCATATTTCCAGCATTTCTATGAAGTTTTATTTCTCTTGTATTACTAGCCTCTCCTAATTGTCTTCTATTAGGTAGACTTAGACTTCTTGATCTTCTGATTAATCTTCCATCTTCAAATGTTATCTTATTATCAGAGTATTCTTCTTCTCTTATTTCTGTAATCGTAGGTTTACTTTTTGTTATACAAAGTTCATAATTTTCTGTAATTAAGTTTATCTGTTTGTTTGGTTCTATAATTTTACTAAAATCTTTACATTCTTTATGGACTTCAATATATGGTTTTTTAGAGTAGATGTTTTCATAATTAGAATTAGTAAATGTATATAATGCTCTATATTCTATAGTCATAATTTGATCTCCTGGTTCCATTATGTTATCTCTGTGTAATTTGAAATGTAGTCCCAAGACTTCATTAAAGTTTTTATCTTTTAATGAGAAACAATATTTTGAATAACATGTAAATATTAGTTTTTTATATGCAAGGTTTCCTTCTATAGTTCCTAGATGATTGTCTTTTAAATTTATTATTCTTCCATCATGTAGATTTACAGTCAAAGTTGAATCTATCACTTCTCTGAATAAGGCATTAAACATTAATCTTTGTTAATAATTCCGTAACTGTATTTTTTGTTAAAAGATCTAATTTATGTGTTCCTTGAGTTGTTCTAACATTTATTACTTTTTCAATTTTATGATATTCATTTATTGCTTCATAATCTATCTAAAATTTCCCATTTTCCAACTTTTAAATATAAGGATAATTTTTATATTTTCTTAAATTTATTATTTTCAAATGTTACTTTCAGTTCGTAACCATCTATTCCTTCATATTCTTGTATATCTATGTTATTATATTCTACTTCTTCTATTTCTCTATTCGGAATCTGATTCATTACTCTCTGAATTTATTTCACATATGTAAACTTCTTAATCATAATATTCTTCAATATCAGATGTTTCTCTTAATTTACTTGCTATTTCTAAATATTCTTTTCCTAATATTTTAACTTTTTTCTTGGTACAATCATGGCTTATGTGTCCTATTTTTTCACAATTTCAACATTTATATTGACTTTTATCCTTTTTGTAAGGTTTATTTTTCTGTTTTTTATTTAGATTATATTTTCTTTTATAATACATTCTTCTATATTTTATATATTTTTCTTAAAATTTTTAAATTTTTTGAACATTTTATTTTTATATTTTCTCTTAATATTTCTTTTTTAAGGATTACATCTCCATTATATAGGTTTTGCCAGATCTTCACAACATATTCCAGGATTATCTCTTGCAAATAGTTCAAATTCTATCTTAAAATATTTTCCCCATGAACTTGGTAATTTATTTTAATACATTTTTTGGTATACTTCTTGATTTTCATTATTATAAAATTGGACATAATAATATTCTTTAAATTCACATGTATATTCTTTAATCTTACACATATCACATATTGCTAAATTTGTCAATCTGACTCTAGCATCATCTTTCTCTCTTACTGATTATCTTTCAGCATTACCTATCGAGTTTTCTCCTATGACTTCATCTGAAATATATTTTGTTAACCTTTCTATACTTTCTCTATCTGATTTTATTATTTCTGTTTGGACATTTCTTATTATTAAAGTTTTTGTATCATTGCTAATTCCTATCCATCAATTTCTAACATTTCCTTCAAATGATGAAACTAGGAAGTCTATTCTTCTTTCAGTACTTTCCCATGTATCATCTTTATTATATAAAAAGAATAATATCATTGAATCTGCCCAAGTTAATAAGGTTTTTTTGGTGTCTATTTTACAGTCTAAATCCAATTTTGTTCCTCCATGATTAATAGGTTTATCATAATTATCATTTGGTTTATATCTGTCTTCGTACTTATTCCCTTTAAGTGGTTGTCTTTCTCTAATTTTATCATAACATTATCTATACGGTTTACTATATAAAGGTGCATAACTTTCATCTAAATCTGGTACTGTAGAAGTTCATGTTGGAGCTGGATTAGGTGCTCCTCCAGTGTTCATTAAAACTTGGTATTCATTTAAGTTTTCTAGGCTTAATTGACCAAAATTTTCTATAAGTAAGTCTAATTCTTTATCCATCTTTATTTTGTTTTTCTTCAGGTTTTTCTTCAGTTTTAAGTTTTCCTAACGTTTTTTCTATGGATTTTTGTAATTCTATTTCTTCTTCTAGTATTTTTGGTAATATATTTTTTTTAAATTCATCATCCATCCTTCCAGATTCTATTACAATTTTTTCTTGTTCAAAATGTTTCTTTCCTATTCTAACAATTTATTTTTCTATAAGTTTTTTGTCTATTTTTTTGTCTTTATTTTTATTATTTTCTTTTAACTCTCTAATTTCAAGTTTTAATATATTTATGCCATCTCTTGCTTCTTTTAATTCATTTTTAATTTCTTGGACATCACTTATTAATGATTTTATTATTAATTTTAGCTCTTCAAAACATTCAATTATTGACATTTTATGCTCTTGGTTTAGTGGTTTGTGATTTTTGTACCTTAAATAATCTATCATACATATCATCTATCTTTGTTTCTATTTTCCTGATTCTTTCTTCTATTGATATGATTCTTTCATTATTTATCATTTTTCTTAATTTTTCTACAATTTTTCATATTTTATCTTGATTAATTAATTCTCCTGAGTTTCTTTGGAATTCTTTTAAAATCTCTTCATCTATATTTTTAGCTTTTCCTATCATATATTTCAATTCTTGAAATTGTATTGTTAGCTTGTTTTGGATGTTTTGTAATTTTTCTTTAATATTTTTATCTTGTATATTTAATTGTTGAAGCTCTTCAATAGCTATTTTATCTTGTACATTTATGTTTTTATATGTTTGCCATAAAAAAGGCAATTTTCCAATTTAACTGCATGTTGAGAAATCCATCAGATTCTCCCCATGAACTTAAGGATTGAAACATGGTTGTATTGACTCCTTTTATTTGACAAGATCCAACATGTAGTTTAATATTTTCTATTATTTGTTTCTCGAATTTTATTTCCGGAAATTCTGTCATTAGAACCTTCCTCTAATACGTTCTATTTCTAGTACAAGTTCTGACTGATATTTTGCTTCTTTATATATCATTATACTATATTTACAAATATTCTTCTATTGATTTTAACATTTCTTTTCTTCTTTGTGTTCTAAACTATTTCCTCAGTCTTTCTATTTCTCTAGTTTTTCATATATTTCTTTATTAATTTTTTCTTTATTATTTAGAATCATTTGTATTTTAGGCAATTGTTTTAAGATTGTTTAAAAATGTTCTCTCCTTTTTTCTAATGATTTTAATCTTAAGACTTCTTCTCTTTTTATAATTCTTTCTTGTCTAATCATATCACTTAAATTCCTTCTTTGTTCAGCTATGAAATCTAAATTTTCATTTGTTTCTATGTCCAAGTATTTTTCTAGTATATGATCTGCTCTATGATAATCCATTTCCATAGTCTTTGTACAATTTTTCTAGTATGTCTTTGTGGATTAAATCTAAGATTTCGTTTATGATAAAATCTTATTTTATTATATCGAAATTTATTAGATCATATACATCTCTTCTTATGTCTTTTTTCTAAATTCCTTAAGGTTTTTAAGATTTCTATTTTATAATTATCAGGTAGTATTGATGTATATATATATATATATTATAAATCTAGATGTATGTATTTTGTATTCATTTTTGTATTTTGTTATGTAATATTTATCATTTATATCTGTCATATGGCTCTGATACCAAATTGAAGGGGTGCTACTATGAGTGAACAAAAATCAAATAAAATTATATATTAATTTTTTTTTTGAAATTTTCCATACTTTAAAGTTTGAAATATAAAGCTTTCGGGACTTAAATGTTGAATTATATAAAATGGGTATTTTAGTAAATTTATGCCTTCTGTATGGTAATATGCGAAATTGCTCTGTTGTCTGTTTCAATGAGAGTGTGCCAAGTGGACAACAACTTGGCACACCTTTATTGAAAGGTGACTAGGTGAGAAATGTTCTCCACGTCCGGCAATAGAGTAACCTTGTGGTAATATGTAGATTCCTTTATGTACTAATAGAGAAATTCAATCTCTATAGATATATCATAAACCTTCTCCAAGATACCGCGGCTTTCTATTTCCCCATCGACATGGCCGTTTGCCCCTGATTATTCTAAAGCTAAGGGGCTGTTCTCTTTGTATCTCTGATAAATGTGTTTTATACACTTATTTGTACGTCTAAATTAGAATAAATTATTATCATTTTAGAATATATGCTATTTAATTTATGTTTATTTGTTTACTTTGCAGAAAATACCCCAAAAAATGAAGAATGAAGTAATTGATGAGAAAAATGCATAATTGGATGTTGATTGGAGCTAAAACGAGCAATTGATAAGTCTGACATCAACCGGAAAGATGCAATGTGCCGAAATGAACGAATCAGAGGTTGGAGGACCTAATTAAATGAATTAAGAGCTTGAATGTGCAAATCGAGAAGAAGATAAAGTTTGGGTACTAAATTGCAACAATTGAAAGTTGAGGACTTAAGGTGCAATTAAAAGTCAGGGACTAACTTGTACATCCGAGAAAAGAGCGAAGTCGCGATCGCTGGTTATATACCACGCGATCGCAAGAAGACGAAAAATTGTAAACCTAGAGTTTTAATGTATTCCACGGGATCGCTAGGGTTTTACCCACGCGATCGCGCCCTTATCAGGCTGGGCTGACTGTGGGCTTTTTCTCGCGATTTTCAACAGAATTCTCTCTTTTTGACCTAGGGTTTCTCCAAAACCTATATATACTACACATGAGGCACGAAATATATATACTACACATGAGGCACGAAATAAAGACCTTTGCCTCTCCAAAGAACGAGCCGCAACTGAGAATTCAAAATCAAATCCTTGGAGATTCCAACATCGCACAGGGGCGTGAATTGAAAACAGTTGAAGAATTGATAATTGGTGCAATCTTTTCATTCTTTATATTGTTTTCAATGAACGTTTATTTTTACTGTTTTTGTTATTTCATGATGATGTGTAACTAATTTTAACGTTGGGATGAACGATATAGCCTAGTTAATTATTTTAATGCCATATTCCTTGTTTTAACGCTTTAATGCATGTGTTGATTTATTATTGCGTTTAATGCGTGAATGAACTGGCCACTTATTCATGATCTCATGTGTTATTTCCATAATCCGAGAGGTGAGTTAATAACATAGATCTAGGTAATAAATCCGGTAATTGAACGAGAGATAGAGATATACTCTTGTAATTATTGCGGTCTTGTGTGAATTCTTGTGTGTAATACATCTAGTTAAGGAATATTCGGACCCGCTATAGAGATACAATGTTGACTTATTTAGGTAAAATTGATTTAAACTCGAGAGAGGAATCTCAATTTAAATTAGTGAATTCGATCGAACACACAAATAGGAAATAAAACGGTAATTGGAATTGACTTAATTAGCTAGGTGAACTCGTGAATCCCAACCACTTTACAATCTTATTTGAAAACAAAACAATTCTCCAATTTTAATTTCTTTAGTTTAATTCTTTAGTTTTAATTTAAAACCTCAAATTATTTCGTTCATTCAAATAAAGTGTAGAACTAACATATTTCGATAATTAATTGCAGTCCTCGTGGGAACGATAATCCGGACTCTAAGGTCCACTTTATTACTTGATTGCGATATCGTACACTTGCGATTTCAAACACAACAATCTCGATTTTGGATTTTGAGTTTTGGATTTTGTTTTGAATTTTGGATTTTGGTTGTTTGTTTTGGGATTGCTGAAAACATGTTCTCTTTGTAATTTTGGAAAACTGTTTTCAAAAATAGAAAACTGAAAAATGCGTTTACTTTGTAATTTTTTGATATATTTATTTTGTGATATTTTATATGTAAAAATTGGTTGATTTTTTGAATTACATTAATTTTAATGTTAATAAATCAGTTAGTTCTCTATGTCAATAAATCCATCATTAATATTGTTTCAACTAAACAAAAATTTAATCTCATACCAATAAAATCTTAACATGGATCTATATATAATGGCAAAATAATATAAGAACTTCAAGTGAAGGAAGTGTCTCACATTTACAAAATAATAATAATAATAATAATAATAAATTACAAAAAAAAAAAAATCTTAATATGGATCTATATAATAGCAAAATAATATAAAAACTTCAAATGAATGAAGTGTCTTACTTTTACCAAAAAAATAAATAAATAAATAAAAATAAAAAAATTACAAGAAAAAACTTAACATTGATCTATATATATATATATATATATATATATAATGACAAAATAACATAAAAACTTCAAGTGAAGGAAGTGTCTCACTTTTACAAAAAGTAAAAATAAAAATAATCTTAACATGGATATATATATAATGACAAAATAATATAAGAACTTCAAGTGAAGGAAGCGTCTCACATTTAAAAATAATAATAATAATAATAAATAAAAAAATTACAAAAAAAAAAAAAAATCTTAACATGGATCTATATATAATAACAAAATAATATAAGAACTTCAAGTGAAGGAAGTATCTCACATTTACAAAAAAAAAAAAAAATTCCAAAACGCCTGTTTTTGGACTTTTTAACACAAAATATCCAAAACGCAATAAAATCGTTTTGAGTTTCATTTGTATTTTTTTTTTTTTGGTGTTTTGGAAAACGCGTTTCTGGAAATGGGTAAAGTGAACGCGTTTTCGATATTTCAAAAAATCGAAAACTCAAAACGGGCTCAAAACAGCAAAGAGAACGAGGCCTAGGTAATCGATTTCATCGTTCTGTTTTTTTTTTCTTCCTTGAAGTTTTTGAATATTAATCTTTAACATCGCACTAGGATGTGAATAACATCTTCAGCGTAAAAATATCTTCAGAGAAGCCATAGTAAATTCCTTTTCTTCTCCCCTCTTTTTCTCTAAATAATCGGAATTTGCACTATATCAACTCCAGGTCATCTATATAATATATTAAAGTTGTTGAGCTCTTGCGGGTCCCATTGCCACTTTCCCGCCTAAATGATACACTTTATTTTTTTTTCAACAGATTTAATGAGTTTTTTTCTTTCTTATTGTCTTACACATTTACCCATATGCACGCATTCATCCATTCAGCACAAGATTCAAGAGTCAACTGTATTAATTAGCGCTTGCCACTTCAATTTTTTTTTTCTTTTCCTATGCAACAACCTTTTGATTTCTCACTCTTTATGCACTACACTCAATAATGTTTTAAGATTTTCATTTCTAAAACAAATTTAAACTTTTAAACTTTTTTTCATAATTATCCAAACTAGCTACATTTGATACATAGCATCAAATTTAAAATAAATAAATAAATAAATAAATTAATTAATTAATTAATCCTTATAAAGGCTACACAAATTTATTTTTTTATGAAATATTTTGATTATTAAGGTAATTATTTAATCACAACTCCAAGATCTCTTATTTAGGGGTTTTTTTTTTTTTTTTTTAACTTTTAAGAGGTCTGATCATGTCTTATTTCTCTCTTAATGTACTAAACCTAAGAAATATAAAATATTAATTTCATCAAAGACGTGATGTAATAATTATTTTTTTATGTGTCTCAATTTTATAACTTTTTAGATGTCTTTTTTTTTTCTAAGAGGTCTGGTGATGTATTATTACATTAATATTTCTTTTGTGTTCAATCATACAAATTCAATGTAAAATTTTCAGTTCAAAATTATATCAAAGTTGTATTACACATCTGATACTAAATAAACCTTATCGTATAATTTTTTTAGTTATTTAGTATATCTAAAAATTCGAGCTCATCTGTATTGTGTTTTATTAAATTAATGAGTATTTTTATAAAAAGTTACATTTAATAAGTAAATAACTTTTAATTATGATTGTGATATTTTATTGGCCTTAATCTTATGAACAAATAATTTTGTTTAGTCATACAAATTCAATGTTAAATTTTCATTTTCATTTATATCGAATATTTAATCAAGTTGTATTAAATTTTGTTATAAATAATCATACTTTTAAATTCTTTGTTACATATACATAATAACGTTCTTTTTTATATCAGATTATTTATCAAAATAATTTTATTTACAATTATATTTAATTATTATTTAATTTTTTATTCCAGAAAGTCTCATATCACATTTTTTAACATTAACGGATAACAAATTTATTTATATTGTTTTGAAATGATATAATCATTAATGATTTTTTGTCCTAACTGTTAAGTCTAAAATTTAAAAAATAATTAATTATGCCATGATATTAATTGTTATATTTTAATTCAATATTTATGATACTAAAATTTGTACAACAATATGTAAATTGTCTTCCAATTTGCTTAACTGAAAATTGAGATGGTCAATTTTATATTATAATTTCCATCAAAAAACAATTACGTTGTATAAATATGAAAACATATAATACCATGAATTTGATGCATCTTTGTCAATCTCACAATTTTTGTTTTTTTTCCTTTTTAATTATTATCGATTTCGTTTATTATACGTGTTGTTTTCCATTGTCAATGGTGAAAACAATGAATCATATCTTTTATACGCATGGTCTATATTATTATCTCTTTCATCTATTGTTTGATTGTTCAGATTACATTGATATTGGAGATCCTACATTTAAATGTTCATTTTGCTAGGCAAATTTTTGGTTCAAGGAGAGAGTGGATAAGCGTAATAAAATATGTTGTAATCCGAAGTTCTCACTTTGTTGTAGGGTGAACACTATTTGGTTTGGGTGGTTTGTAATAATATTTCAAATCAAAACCATTATGCGGTTTGGTGCGTTTTGAAACCGCGAATTGCAAACGAATGAATTAATATATTCCAAAGCGAGCTCAAAGACACATATTCGTCTAAAGTTTCGAGTTGAAACTAGCTCAATAGTAGTATTTAGTTTCTAATTGAGTGTTTTATTTTGAATCAATTCATGTTAATAAACAAACTAATTATATAGAAGCAAACATTTAAATTTTTCCTAAATAAACTGTGGTTTTAAAAATTTTATTTTAAGAAAATGTCTTGGATTATGATTATGAAATGTAGGAGTAATAATTATTTTCAAATGATTGTGGATTTGAACAAATTAATTTTTGACTTCTTAATTTTGATTTGTTGACAATAAAAACTTGCCTTTATTTATTTTTATTTTTTTTAAAAATTTGGTGGGTGGACTGTTTGAAACCGTGGTTTTGACAATTAAAACATAAATCAAACCATTTAAGGCGTTTTGAAATTTTTCCAAATCGAACAAAACCATTTCACATTTGAAATCGAACCAAACCAAACCATTTATTGTGGTTTAGTTCGATTTCACCGTTTATTTGTTCACCTTTACTTTGTTGTATGTAAGGGAAATTGAAGATTTCTCTTATGGAAGATTATCATCTTATTTTGAAAGATTTGTTGTTATATGGCAGAACGACAAGATTAAGAATTTCGTTGAGAACATTCGGACATATAATATGATGTTTTCGTTCAATTTTATGGGGAGAATAGATAATGGGATAAATGATGGTAGAGGGCCTCCCGTCTTCAAATTACACAGTCAAAATTGTCATAAGATTGTGAGTATGTTGCATGATGACTGTTCAGCTTCGCAATTTGCTCAGCTTTAGATTGTTGACAATGCGAATGAGGTTGAAAGTAGATAAAGGGCGGTGAGGTACGTATTATGTATTTATTGCTTATATATTTATATTGTTTACGGATAATTTTGTTGTGATAGTCTAAAATTTAATTTATGTCTTTTAATGTCCCCCAGTGGGAGTGAATCATGCGATTCAATGTTGTATAATTGTATAGTTTCTGATTTGAAGGATATGATAGGCAAATAAAACAAATTAGTAAGGCAGTTTAGGTTGGTTAGAGAAAAGATGATTGAGCAAAACACTTCAAATGTAAGACTTATACTTATTGGTCGGTGGGTGACCGATAATAGGTGATATGATTCGCATGTTGTCCATGAAATTGTCGAATTGATTGTTGGTAGATTTTGATACACAACCCGGACATAGGAATATCATTATTGTGCTATGTGGTGGACTGTTGCAGCTGATAAGCGAAGTGCATCCTCTTTATTTGCCTTTGCAGTATCCATTGCTCTTCCTGAGAAATATTGATCATACACATGGATTGTGCAATGGAATAAGGTTGATAGTTACAAAACTTGGAGGGTCTTATCTCTTATTTGCGAAATCTAAATGATTAATCTAATTTCACATTAAATTATCTTCATCCGGACTTTTTTTTCGTGCATCGCACAGGTGATTCACTAGTTCTTGACAAAAAGGAAAAATCTCAATCTATTGTTTGAATTTTCTTGTATTTTTATATGTTTTCAATGTTTGGAATCTATTTGAATTAAGGTACATTTCTAGTGGGTCACGAAGTTTGATTATTATCATCGTTTTGCGTATTCAGATTATTAAAGTTAGAAATTGAAGTTAGGGATCTAATTAATTTTCTAGTTATTAATTAATTGAGGTAATAGGTTTATGTTTATGTTCAATACTACGAGTTTTGATCTAATTATTTAGTTTTTTAGAGATTAAATTCAACCAGTGCTCGTTTATTCAAGTACAGATGTCAAGTTATAATGAGATTTTAGGGAAGCCAATTTTTGAAATTGTAGATTATTTGCTTAGCTCACCTGATTATTTTTCTTCCAGTCGAAAGCTTTGAGAGGGTGCATAACCTAACTATACTTTGAATCTCTATTATTTTCCTCATTGTTTGTTTTTCATTAAAATTTTCTCTTTTTTCTACCGTACTCAATCTTAAACATCAATTAAAAGTCAAGCCCACAATATTTGATTTTTTAATCAAATTTCAACCATCCATTCTCCTAAAAATCAGTATTCATTTCAATTTTTTTTTTTTTTTTTTTAAATAATAACAAACACACTCATACATTTGTTGAATTCTATAGTTCCGAGTTTCAATTGTCTGCACTAATTGGGATTCAAATGCATGTTAGATTCTGGAGGTTGTAAAGACGACAATAAGGCTGAACTAGGTGTTAAAGGAAATCAGGAAACAATTTAAAATGATGAAGAAGAGGGAAAAGAAACCGACTTGTGCTACTGGGAAGGATGAAGAAATGATGTTTTGGAGTCAGTGACCTAAACATGGAAAGCAAGGAGGCTGAGCTAAAGAACTGTGAGTCTAACTGTGAAGTAGAGTTGCTGAAATATGTTACTTAAGAAGCTTTCTTACTTTTGAAAGAAACTGGAATAGGGTTTCATACAAAGGATGAAGCATTATATTTTATTTCTTGTTATGTTCTCCTTAAGTTGTTTCCCTTGATAAAAGGACAAGAATTTTATAAAATCATATCTTCATTATGTAGTAATTTATCAAGAATCTTCACTTTGAATGTTATGGTAAAATATCTATTGGATGTTGAAAATTGTTGAATATGTTTGCTTATTTTTAGTGATCTATCTATTATTGTGGTTGATGATTTTTCGTGGAATATAGCTACAAAATTTAGGAGCAATGAAAACATTATTAAAATTCAAATGCAGATTTCCAATTGAAAAAATAAATAATAAATATTTTACCAACAAAAAGTACAATTCATTGGAATTGTTTACTCCGTTGGAAATACCAACGGTCTACTCCATTGGAAATGTCAATGGTCAAACAGTCATTTTATAATTTCCAATGGATCTATATTCTCGTTGCAAATATGAGCCGTTCATACCGGTAGCAAGAGAAATTGGGAGATTGGCTACCTGGTTGAGCTTTGCACTTATTGGTAAATTTTCCCACAATAGACCATCCAGAAATGAGATTCATCATGCGTTTGCTTCAATTGGATTTAAAGGTGAATTTTCCATTAGTTTATTGGATATGAAGCATATTTTCATAAATTTTTCGTTGGAAGAAGACTATGCTAGGCATTTCATGAAATCGATTTGGTACATAAAAGGATTCCCCATACGTGTGTTAAAGTATAGCTATGATTTTGATACATCAAAAGAATATCTAGTGGTTCCGATATGGATAGCTCTCCCAAAATTGCCTTTGATATAGTATGATAAAGCCATACTATATTCTATAGCTGCTGCTATTGAAAAACCTCTTAAAATAGATGAGCCTACTGTAGAGAAGTCTAGACCTAACCTTGCAAGGATTTGGGTGGAAGTTGATATGACAAAACCGAAGATCAATAGAATTAGAATTGGAAATGAAGAATTTGGAATTTGGGAAAGTATTATTTATGAGGAATGAAGAAAACAAAATAACACACACACACACACAGAGTTCAACAAATCAATCAAGAGGAAGAAGAAAGAAGGGAAGATAAGAAGAAGAAGAAAGAAGAGGCAACCCTAAAACGATTCTTTTTAATACTTAATTATAATACAAAATCCTATATATATACAAAAAACAAGACATTCTAGATAAAGAAAATAATAATAATATAACGTAAAATACTAATTATGCCTAACTAGAATAATTAGAATTTGCTAATTATTCTAACATCCCCCCACAAACTCACGGTGCTATAGCATGAAGCAGCGAGAGTTTGTCAAGTAAGAATCGAAAGCGAGTAGTCAGATGGGACTTGGGGAAGAAGTCTACAAGCTGCAATGAGGAAGAGACAAAAGGTAAGACAATAGTCCCATGCTGAAGATGATGACGAACAAGGTGACAGTCAATCTCAATGTTGATGAGATTCGAAGCGCGGAAGAAATGCCAGAAAGTACCGAACTCAGGTTGTGGTTGGACGGATGAATCATGACCCGATATTCACGACGCGATGGCTCGATGATGTGGAATAAAGAACCACGACTTTCGAAACGCCACAAGGATTTGCCCAATCTCCTTGATAAGTATCTGATTTTCAACGCCACAAATACTCTCGCGAATATTTGATAAGTTCTAGATGAACGCCACAAGATAATCAATCTTGATAAGTTTGGGTTTGTAATGTGAATCCACACATTAAACAATTGAAAAACATTCAATCTCTTTTTATTCAATCATCAAAGTCTGAATTACAATGAATGGAAAAAGCGTATAAATAAGCAAAATAAAACCCTAGTCGCTAATCTACTCAAAATAGAATCATAATTAGACTAAAATAACTAAAATTGATAAGGAAATAAAATAATGCGAAATCTGGAAAAATTTGATCCGTTAAGCAGTTACGGCGGTAAAGATGACACTTACGGTCGTAAGTGTGTTTCTGTTTAAGGTTACGGCCGTGATCCCTTATTTACGGCCGTAAATCGAAAATCTTGAAATTCTGCATTTTAACCCGAGGGGAGGTTACGGCCGTGAAAACTCTTCTGCATAATTTTCGATTCTTTTCGACACGGCTTGATCTTCAAAGCTCGTCGAACCTGCTGAATTTTTATTTTGGCTTGAATATTTAAATTTTCCCGTCAAGCCTGCTATGACTCCGATTGTCGAAGGTCCTGGATCACATCAAATGTGCTTCGTGCGCTCATGGAACACAGAATTATGTGAGATCTGGATGGTACTCCTATTATCAAATACATAAGGGTGGGAGATGAAATAGAAACACCCATATCTGCAAGTAGCCAACGTAACCACACAATCTCAGTAGTAGTGGAGGCCATAGCGCGATATTCTGCTTCAGTCGATGAGCAAGAAACTACTGTTTACTTCTTACTTTTCCAAGAGATAAGAGAATCAACCAAAAACACACAGAAGCCAGTAGTGGACTTACGATCAGTTGGGTTGCCAGTCCAATCTGCATCAGAGTTTGAAGCTCTAAGGAGGAGGTTGATGGGAATAGAATACTCCGAAAGCAAGAGCCACAAAGATAGCGTAATATTTGAACAATTGCTGCCCAGTGAACCATGGTAGGTGCTGAAACAAACTGGCTGACAACATGCACAACATAAGCAATGTCTGGCCTAGTGATGGTAAGATAAACAAGGGAACCAACAATAGTATGATACAAAGAAGGATCAGATAATGGTTCACCATCAGAAGGTGAGTAACGAACATTAGCTTCAATAGAAGTATCAGCTATTGTAGTATTAGTAAGAGGAGCACGCTCAATGACATCTGCAACATATTTAGACTGGGAGAGCATATAACCCCGAGGAGAAGAAGCAACCTCAATCCCCAGAAAGTAGGTTAAGGGACCTAAATCCTTCTTTTCAAAAAGAAGAGCCAATTCAGATTTTAAATCAGTTATCCTTGCAACATCATCACCAGTAATGATCATATCATCAACATACAACAGAAGGAGAATACGACCAGCGGAAGTACATCTACAGAACAAAGCGGAATCATGATGGCTAGATGTAAAACCAAGAGAGAGCACAACTGTAGAGAACTTCTCAAACCAGGCACGAGGTGCTTGTTTGAGACCATATAGAGCTTTCTTGAGTTTGCAAACAAATCCAGGAGTATGAGGAACACCAGGTGGAGGAATCGTATAAACACCTTCTTGAAGATTTCGACCCAAGAAAGCATTTTTAACATTCATTTGAGAGACTCCACTGATGAATAGAAGCAACTGCGATAAGTGTACGTACAGTAGTCATCTTTGCAACAGGAGCAAGTGTCTCCTCATAATCCAAGTCATACTATTGAGAAAATCCCTTAGCAACCAATCAAGCTTTGTAACGCTCAACTGAACCATCAGATTTGGTCTTTATCTTATATACCTAACGAGATCCAATAGCATGTTTACCTGGTGTTAAAGAAACTAATTCCCACCTGAAAGAATGCAACAGTCAAAGTCTAACATCCCGTGTTTAGTAAAATTCGGGACACTACGTCGTTCTTTAAAGCTAACTTTATTGTTATTTGAAATCAACAACAAGAACTCAAATCAAACACATTTATTTAAAACAATTCATAAAATTCTAAATTCTTAAGTTTTGTAACGACAAAATAAATTATCAAACTCGTAAATCGTGACTTTCAAAACATATAGCTTCATTATTAATTTGCCACCGTTGCCCTTCATTCTCCACCATCTTCGAAATCTGCAAAAGCTGTTAAAATAACGGGATGAGTATTTCGAATAAATACTCAGTAGACTTATTATCAATAATTAATTTACATAATAATTAAAGCATGTAAGTTATGCGTAACAACATTATTTCTCATAAGATATATTCTTGTCTCGTCTCGTCTCATGCATCAAAGTATATGAATCACGTAAATTCACATAATACATGCAATTATAATTTAAACTAATTAGTGGAGGCAAGTCTACCTCAAATTCACAGTTCGAAAAATAAAACGAGACTATCACGTCAATCTTCTAAATCACCGAAAGTTTCATCTAGCCAAAAGAAAAATTAAATTAAATTAATTTAGTACTTCGAATTAAAGTGATAAAATAAAGTTTAGGGACTAAATTGAAATTTTAAAGAAAATTGGGATTTAAAAGTTTAGAGCTGTAATAAACTTTTCAGAAATCAAGGGTTGACTAGAAACATTTAAAAACTCATTAGGGGCCTCTAACATGTTTTAAAAACTGAAGGACTAAAATAAAATCAAGGGTTGACTAGAAACATTTTAAAACTCATTAGGGGCCGCTAACACGTTTTAAAAACTGAAGGACTAAAATAAATATACTTTTAAAAACTTGGGGCTTAAAGATTAGATTTTAAAAAATAAATGAAAATATAAACATATCTCCTCATTTCTCTCTCTATCTCGTTAGAGAGAGAGAGCGGAGAAGAGAGAGAGGGACGATCGGCCTCCTCTTGGTGTTGCACCGTCGGAGCCTCTGACAGGCATTTCGACTGAGGTAACACTGGCATCGAGTGACGGAGACGAGGGACAGCAACGGGTGATAGTGGTTTTGGGATTGCGATTCTCAAGCGATGAGACCGCCGATGGTTGAGGTAAGTAATGGGCTTAGTCTAATATTTAGCTTTTCGTTGTTTGGTGTGATTTTGGGAGGGGGATTTAGGATTGGTAGTAAACGGTTTGAGGTGAGGTTTCAGTGGCTCGTTGCGGCGGTGAAGGGTGGTGAAATTGGCTAATGGCAGTGAGTTCGGTGGTTCTAGGTTATGAGATTGAGGTTCGACAGTGATGGTGGTGTCTCAGCTTGTGACAGGTTGGACAATGGCTCGATGGTCGTTGGTGATGAAGGTGGATTTTGGTTTGTAGGCAGTGCTCAGTGTTTGTGATTGAATTGTAGACGGTGGAGGCTTTGTGTTTATGGAATTTTTCATGCGTTGGTGACTAGAAATTAACGTTCTAGCATCAACAATGATTTTCAAAAAGTGTGGCTTCCGTGGAGTAGTGTTAGAGAGGAGAAGGTTCATACCCAGAAGTGTCTGCTGAATTTTGTGGTCTCGTGAATTTCTGAGGAAGAGTATATACTGTTGGCTGTTAATCAATTTTGGTAAAATGTGGTAGCTTCTGATTTAGGAAATGTTGAGGGAATAAGCAAGAAGATAATGGCTGATTGAGGGAACTGAGGGAGAGGTTAAATGGGTGCAGATCAGTTATGGGTGTGTGAAAGGGGAGGATTTTGGAATAATAAGCATACATGAATGGATAGAGCTTGGGACCTAGAAGGGAAAATTTTTGGGAAGGAAAACGTGGGTGATTATGCTATAGGATTTATTGAGCTTCAAGAATTTGGGCTTAGGTGTGTTTGATAAAAGGTGGAAAAGGAAAAAGAAAATTTCCTTTTCCATCTTTACGTGAAAACAATGACGATTTTAGGGTTTTACGTGAAGAAGAAAACTGCACGTTAATTTCATTTTTCGATAGCAATATGATTCAAATTTCTCTGATATCATGAAGAAAACACAATAACACACACACACACACTTATATATATATATATATGTTCAACAAATCAATCAAGAGGAAGAAGAAAGAAGGGAAGAGAAGAAGAAAAAAGAGAGAAGAAGCAACCCTAAAACGATTCTTTTTAATACTTAATTATAATATACAATCCTATATATATACAAAAAAAAGACATCCGAAATAAAGAAAATAATAATAAAATAACATAAAATACTAATTATGTCTAATTAGAATAATTATAATGTGCTAATTATTCTAACAAGAAAACCCTATTATTGCCGGTTTTGTCAACATATAGGACATTTGGAATCTCACTGTTATTGGAAGAATGAGAAAGCTGATCTGAATATTCCAATTGTCAAACCTCATCAAAAGGAATCGGTGAAATTATGGAAAAGGTAAAGAAGTTTGGAAGGATAACATGAGAAGAAATGAGGAGATTAGTGAATGTTCTAAACAAATGGAAGGGAATCATGTTGTTAAACCAATGGATAACATGAGAAGAAATGAGGAAATTGGTGAATGCTCTAAACAAATGGAAGGGAATGATGTTGATAAAGCAACTGAACCTAGAGGAGGTGCTGAAAATATCAGTGAGGAGGTCACTACACAGTTAGCAAGGGACGAGAATAATCCTGCATAGGAAAAGAATACAAATGCCACTGGAGAAATGAGAAGAAATGATAAGGAGATTAAACAAAAAGTCTTCATAGCACAGGAGGTCACAAACAGAGGTTTTTTTAACTATCTCAAGGACTTTGATGATGAGGGAAACAAACTGAGAGAAATCATAGAAGAGTTTCAACTAGCTTCTAATGTTATACAAGGAGATGCTGTCCCAATTGATTAGATTTATATAGAGTTTGGAAAAATCTCTGTTAGTCAAGAGCAAGGAGGAGGAAAACTTAATAGAAGCAGATCACTGTCTGAGATTTCAGGGGATGTTATGGAAAGAACAGTGGAAGATAATCAGGTAGAAATCTCAAAGAGTCCAATTAGAGCAAAGAGGAACAGGGGGAGACCAATCAAATTTAAATAATATGTTCATTGATAGCATAATGATTTGGAATGTAAGGGGCATTTCAAACTCCTTGAGCAGACTTAAGAAGTTAGTTAACTTGCATCACATCAACCTTATTGCATTATCTGTACCGCTGGTGAATAAAGACAAAATCCTGGATTTTTTGTAGAGGGTTAAATTTTGAAAACTATTTTGGCAATGTTACTGGCAACATTTGGGTTATTTGGAAAGAGGATTTTCTTTGTCAAGTGATGGATGATAAAGAACATGTGGTTAATCTTAAAATCAGATGGCAGAACAAGGATACAGATAGTCAGTGGTCTATGCTAAATGTTCCATTGTTCTTAGTAGAAATTTATGGCTTGATCTATCTAAGTTTTCAGAAAACATGGATAAATCTTGGATTATTGGTGGAGACTTCAACACTATTTTAAATAGTAAAGAAATAGACGGTGGGACTAATCCT
Organism: Ligustrum vulgare; assembly: GCA_963555705.1. Classification (NCBI taxonomy): domain Eukaryota; kingdom Viridiplantae; phylum Streptophyta; class Magnoliopsida; order Lamiales; family Oleaceae; genus Ligustrum; species Ligustrum vulgare. The sequence goes on along the minus strand of OY743188.1, from coordinate 15,305,665 downwards.
AACCCAATAGCCATGGAAGATTTCCAGGAAATGCTTATCAATTGTGGGATTGATAAAGTTAAAACTCAGGGGAGCTCTTTTACTTGGCACAATGGTCGAATGTAGGAGAAGCTAGATAGAATACTTGTCAATGCTGAATGGATGCTCTCTTATGTTGATTTCAACCCTGAGTTCCTCAATCGTGACACTTCTGACCACTGTCCAATCCTCCTGAAATGCTCTAATAGGCAAAGTAGTGTCAAGCCTTAATTCAGATTTCAATCAATGTGGTGCCATCATGAAGGATTTATGGAGGTTGTTAAAAACAATTGGAATACTGCTCTTGTCCCATTTTCCAAAGGCATTTTTAGCTTCTATTACAAACTCAAAAGATTGAAAAGAGTTTTAAAAAGTTGGAATACTGAGGTCTTTGGTAGTATCTTTATCAATATCTCCAATGCTAAAAAAGAGGACTTAGCAAAGGAGAAAACATATGATGAGATAAAAACACCTCAGGCAAGAAGTGAAATGCATAAAGCTTATGCTAGGCTTAACTTGCTTTTGCAAGGGAGGATGCTTTTTGGAAACAAAAAGCAGGGGTGAAATGGGTATGTGAAGGAGACAAAAATAAAAATAAAATTTCATGCTGTGGTGAAAAAACGCAGAAACAGAAGCTACATAACTCAAATACAGTTGGAGGATGGTAAAATCCTGGATAGAGAAAAGAAGATACATAAATCAGCAACTGAATTTTTCAGCAAGCTCCTCACTGAAACTGATACTGAAGACAATAATTAGTTATTAGAGGTGATTCCTTCCTTGATAACTGAGGAAGACAATAAATATCTGAATGCTTTTCCCCATATGGATGAAATCAAGGAAGCTATCTTCTCTATATCAAAGAACTGTGCTGCAGGACCGGCGGCTTTTCTGGAGTAGGCTATCAAACCTGTTGGGAGATAATAAAGGATGATTTGACAGAGGCTGTGAGGGATTTTTTTAGGGGATAGATTTTCCCAAAGGAGGTCATAGTTACATCTCTTGTGCTTATACCAAAGAAGCACATGGCTAAGGAATGGAAGGACTTCAGGCCTATGAGCCTTTGCAACGTGTTAAAGAAAATCATAACAAAAATTATGACCACAAGGCTGAATAAATTTCTTCCCAAGATTATTTCTCCTAACCAGAGTGGATTTGCGCCTGATAAGAGACTTATGTTACATGATAACATTTTGTTGACTCAATAAATGGCTTATCACCTGAACATGAATGTTAGAGGAGGAAATATCATCTTAAAACTAGACATGGCCAGAGCATATGATCGAGTGGATTGGAATTTTCTCTTCAAAGTTCTTAATAAGATGGGATTTGATCAGTTTTGTATAGAAAAAAATTATCATATGTATCACTAATTGTCAGTTTTCTGTGATGATTAATGGAGCTTTGAATGGCTTCTTCACATCTAGTAGATGACTGAGACAAGGTGACCCTATATCCCCTTCCTTATTTGTTATTATGGCTGAAAGTTTTTCAAAGGGTTTGGATAAAATGTTCAACAGATTCCAGGGAATGGAGCAGTATATGGTGGACACATACCTGTTACACATCTGGCTTTTGGAGATGATGTGATTATTATTTGCTAATGTAGGAAAAAGATCTCTTCAGAAAATCTTGGATTTTATCAACTCCTATAAAAGAGAATCTGGTCAAGCCCTGAATCAGGAGAAGAGTGATTTTATTGCTCGTAGAGATAATGCTAGGAAGATGATAGCCTCTATTAGATGTTTTCAAAAACAAAGTTTCCCCTTCATACACCTTGGAGTCCCCATACACAAGGGCCACAATAAGATACGTCTATATGAAGATTTAATTTCCAGAATCAAATTGAAGATTACAAGCTGGTAGCATAAATTTTTGTCAGCAATAGGTAGGTTAACACTGATCAAACATGTTCTAAACTTTGTTCCTCATCATCTCCTACACGTGCTGGATCCTCCTAAGACCATTACTAATCAATTTTCTAAACTCTTTAATGCGTTCCTTTGGGGAGACAACAATTAGTCCAAACACATTCATTGGTCTTCATGGGATAAAATGTGCTATCCATTCCAAAAGGGGGAATTGGATGTCAATCTTTGAAAAACAACAGCTTTGCCTCGGATGTAAGCTTTGGTGGAACTTCAGAAAACAGGAATCTCTGTGGGCCTGGGCACTTAAATCAAAATACTGCACTGGAACTCATCCAACGTCAGTGAATATCAGAAAGCAAGATTCACCTATATGGAAGAGGATGATTATGGCTAGACAAATAATGGAACCTAATATAGCTTGGAAAGTGGGGGAAGGTTAAATTGATAAGTGGAAGGAGTAATGGCTACGATATGGTAATATTGATGTCTCTTTCCATCAAACAGACACCAATAAGAGACATATCTGTGCCTATAGAAAAGGGGGAAAATGGGACAAGAAGAAATTATTGAGTGACCTCCATGTGAATATTGTTAATGAAATCTGTGAAATCCCAGTTACTTCAGTGGCTGACACAATATATTGGAAACAGAGCTCCGATGGAAATTTCTGTAACAAATCTTGCATTGAGCTGTTCAGACATAGGAAAACTCAACAACTGAGTTTAAATTATGTTTGGAACTCAATTGTGCCTCCAAAAATCTCAATGATGATTTGGAGACTTTGGAGAAATTGGATACTGGTGGATGAAGTGATAAAGTCCAAGTTTGGAATTCATATGCCCTCAAAATTTAATGTTGCCATGACACTGAAACCATCAACCATGTCTTCATTCATGGGAAAATCGTTAGAGAAGTCTGGGAATGTTTTGCTTAGAAAATTGGTGTATAGATCAAAAACAACTGCAATCATCCTAAACAAATTCTTTGGTAATGGATTTTAGATAAAAAGTTAGGCCTAGCACTCTTCAATCTATCATTCCTCTTATCGTTTTGTGGTTCCTTTGGAAAGAAAGAAACGAGGCAAAACACAATGGTGTCAAGATGCAGGCTGGGAGAGTAGTATCAAGGATTAATTTCCTTGTATATTCATTATCTAATATTTTGAAAGGAGAAGTTGTAAAAAGGAACATATATCCCACTATTGTATATTGGGATAAGCCTAAAGATACATGGATGAAGTTAAGCACAGATGGGGAGCTTAAAAATGATAATCAAGCAGCTGCAGGGGGAATCCTAAGAAATAACAAGGGAGAAGCTATTTGGGTGTTCAAAGATTTCTATGGGGAATGTTCTATCCTCGAAGCAGAGCTAAAAGCTATTGAAACTGGTCTTCGAATATGTCAGGACATAAAATGTAATAGAGTCTGGACAAAAGTTGATTCAAAGGCTGCTTTCTAACTTTGCACCCAATCAGGAAAGGGGTCGTGGGAGACACAGTATACATTGGAACGGATTCAACAACATACCGAAGCCATTAAAGTCAAATTCTCACACATATGGAGAGAAGGTAATCAAGCAACGGACTGGTGTGCTAATGAGGGATATCGTGAAAAAAAATTTGGTATCATGGAAGCAAGAAGCCTACAGGGCATTATTAAAGGTATTCTTAGGTTTGATAAAATAGGTCTAGGTAATACAAGGATGTCTAAATGATCCTTTGTCTTGCATTTTTTTGTTTTAGATTACCTTTAAGTCTTGCATTAGTTGTTTTAGATGTCCTTTTATTTTGTTAAGCATACTGTAAAGAGGAGTAACACTCCTTAAACCCACAAGTGTAATTAGGCATCCTTCTTGGAGGTTTGACATTACATCCCCCTTCTTTTAGATGTTATTTTGCTTTTTTTTTTTTCAATTAAAAGGTAGGGGCATCCTAACCCCCCATAAGAGTAGTGTTGGAGGCATAAAATCTACACCGAAGCTCCTACGGGATTTCTTTAAAAAAGAAAAAAAGAAAAAAATATTTCCATTGCAAATTGACAATGGTCAAGCAAACTTTTGTATTTACTAACGAAAATATAATTCTATTGCAAAACTTTTAACATCGGAGGTTACACCAACGACATTTCCAATGCCCATCTTCCATTGGCAAAACTCAATGCCAATGGAATCACAGGCTTTATCAACGGATTTGTCCGTTGGTATAACTCAGAAATCTGGATTTAAGATCGTGTGATAATTAGCAACGAATGAAAAAAAAATCTGTTTGCATGTTCCAACGAATAGAAGTTCTGTTGTTAAAAATACCAATGAAAGTTACAATCGTTGGAAAATACCAACAAATGAAAATATATGTTGGTAGTTTCCAACTGCTCGAAATTCCGTTGGTATTATAGCAGCGAAATTTACAACTATTGAAAAATATCAACAGATATTTCATCCGTTGGAAATATCTCCAACGGTTTTCTCTTTGGTTGCAAATTACCAACAGATTATTTGGCCGTTGGAAAATTTCGTGACTGATACTTAAATTTCTGGTAGTGCAAATACATGCTTAATCATTCTGATTGTGGGGGTGAAGCTGTGGGAGGTGAGATATGTAGTTAAAAATAAATAAATAACTGATTGCTTTATTTTTTGAAGTGATAGTAATCTGTGAGAGAGAAGAGATTTATCCCAAAGTGAAGGTTCATAAAAAAATTTCATGTGGGTTACAATATTAATGGAAGAAATGATTTAAAACGTTAACGAGTGGAATAGATAAAATCCTAAGAAAATTTGCAAATTAACCAAGGAAAAACCCTTGCATTTTATTCTTCACGTCTAGGATTACGTCCTGGATCATTAGATAGGAATCCAAAGATGAAGAGAGAAACAAAAAATATCATTACGTTATAAACGAAGAGTTTCAGAGTAAGCATTACACAATCTCCAAGATGATTTTTTTTGAAAAAAAAGAGAATAGATCTTTATACCACATATCCTATTTTGACACCAAGAAATAAGGTTGTTCTAGAAATAGAAATGAATTGTCAGAAATTCATTTGGAATAAGAGTTTTTCATTAACAAAAATTACTTTCATATCCAAATTAGATATTGTAAGAGACCCTAATATTATTAATATAATAGGGTTAGGGTCTTTCACTGGAAAAGGGTCAAAAAAGGAGGAAATTTGGTAAGCCGGATTTATAGCGACTATCCAAGAATTTCAATGCGTGAATCGAGGGTTCAGACTCTAAAACTTATCTGATTTTATCAATTGTTAGAGAATTTTTTCTCGAAGAAATCATGAATTTTCTAGGATATTATTAAGGATCTCATCGAAAACTTACAGGAACTTGCCAAACAAAGGCTAAGAGGAAAAAAAAAAAAAAAAATAGAGGTATGACTTGCATAACATCTACGATTGGATTCAAAAAAGTATAGGCTTCGGGCAATTTGCCTAAGAAAAAAAACTACTCACATAAAGGGCAGAATTAAGACAAATACAGATCAAACTAAAGATATTAAGCATAACAGACATTTTGTTATTGGAGATAATTGCATTTTGATTGAGTTATTGATATAAGGAGAAAGGAAGAAAGGAAGTAAGGTATACAAAAAATCCTTCTTTTTCTTTGAACCCAACCAATAAAAAAATCCTCCAATTCTCAAAGGAGAATAGAAGAAATCATACTTTCATACAATATCTTAATTGAATTATATGTAATGATCAATAAATTAAGTTGAATTCTATATCTATATGGATTAAAATCCTAGTAATAATCTATTCTATAGATATTTGGACTGGAGTTGACAAACAACCAATAACAATATTATTGTTTCTTAGCGTAGATTAGAAATTGATAATGGGGCATGGCCAAGTGGTAAGGCAACGGGTTTTGGTCCCGCTATTCGGAGGTTCGAATCCTTTCGTCCCGGAGTCATATCCATTTTTTAGAATTTTAGAAAAAAGATTGTTTTCTTGAACAACTTTTTTTTTTTTTAAAGTCTAATTTTAGATGGAATGCAATTCTTTTCTATCTTATACGAATCATATCTTTTTCACAAATTGAACCGAATCGACTTCAAATTACACGCATCTGGACCTAAATCTATTTTTTATCAGGTAAGATGAGAACATGGATCAAAACAAAAGAGTTTGAATTCAAAAAAGTTGGGTGGGCTTTTCATCATATGTTCATTCCCTTTGATATTTAGGGAAGTTAGTTACTTGGAAAAACTTCCCATCCCATATCTATTTGAATTTTCAATGATGGATGTATTTTGAATCGAGATGCAAAAGAATCTATATTCCCTATTTCTTATTATTTATCTCGTAAACGAGGGAGTCTAATTAGTAATTTTTTTTCTCGAGGTCTCTCAATTCGAAACAAGAGCAAGTTCTTGGTACTAATTAAATTCAATCAATAGGACTAAGTCTTGTTGACCTGTGGTTAACTTAACCTTATTGTTTTGATCATAACAAACAAGAATATATTGTGTTATTAACAAGTGTGCTTCAAGTGTTTCATGTAATGATAAATATTCAAAGCACTCTATGTTCAAATCGTCTCTCAAAGATATAAATCAAAACTATGTGATCAAGCACATGAGACACAAAGAAGATCATGAAAGAATTGAAGATATTCAAAGATCAAAATTGAAGTTGAAAAGCATGACATGAAGATCAAGAATTCAAGCATACAAGATTAGAGTTCAAGTTCAAGAGTTGATTTAACATATGTAAATGTATAACACTCTCAATCTTTAGTGATGACATTCAACGAGCTCGAAAATGATTTTTATGCATCAAGAAACTTATTTGAAAATTCATCACTTGCATAAAATATTTTTATCTAAGTCAATATTGCTTTTCAAATGTTATTTGATCTTAAATCATGATTATACGATGTTAAACCACTTTGAAAAACAAGTTAGAAACCTAAAAATCCTAAATTTTCATGTTTTTCGAAAGTCAACTTTCGGTCAACTGAAAGTCAACTTTCGGTCAACCGAAAATGGTCAACCAAAACTCCAACGGTTGAAAATGTGTAACGGCTATATGCATGTTTCGGTCGACCGAAACTTCAGAAACGGTCAACCGAAAGTTGCTGAATGTGAATATCTTGATCTATAAATAGCCATCTCATTTACATTCATTTTCAACAACATAGAAAAGATTTTATAGAAACTTTCTTGTGAAAATTCATTGTTCTTACTTGGTTCATATTCATCTATTATTATTATAAAACTTTGATTGATCTAAACTTTGCTTTATCAAATCATCAAAAGTTTTTGGAAGAAAGTTTTGTAAAGATTCTTGGTTTTATATTGTTTAAACTTCTTCAACATCTTCACACTATATTGGAATTGAAGTGTAAGTCTCTCTTTGTTCTAAACTTGTTTTAATCTTTTAAAAGAGAGAAATTCCAATTAAGGAACTTTGATTATTTGTGCTACATTTTTCATTATCATTTGATTCATCAAAGTTCCATTGTCTAAACACTTTGAGCTTAACTCATTGTTAATTATTCAAGTGTGGCATCTCTTGGTACTTAATTTGATTCAATATTTTAACAAGAGATTATTTGAAAAACTTTGTTTGATTGCATTGAACTTTTCATTATCATTTGCATCAAAGTTTTTCTCTAACACTCGAGCTTAATTCATTGCTATCTATTGAAGTGTTAGCCTAACTATCTATTGAAGTGTTAGCCTAACTCTCTCGGTACTTAATTTGAGTATATCATTTGTCAAGAGAGTTATTTCAATTGTAAATTCAATTTATTATATCTTGTGGTTTTGAGAGCCTTGTGAAAACTTGATTGTTGGTAAAGGATATGTGCTCCTTTTTGTAAGTCGCCTAAGGATTTGGTACTCCTTATTGTAAGTTACCAATATAGTGGATTTGGCCTTGCTCGTGACGGAGAGCTCGGTAACGGGGGACGTAGATCACGTTGGTTGATTGAACCTCCATAAATCGCGTTTGCATTCTCTTATCCCTTTTACTTACTTACATTGCACTTACTCTATTCTATCAATTTATATTGTGCAACACTATATCTAAGTGCTATACTTGCTTTATCAATTAAGTTTACACATTTATAGCACACTACATTGATAGTTAAGTTACTTACAACACTAAGTGCTCATACTTGTACACATTGATTTTTAAGTTAGAGATTATTTATCGAAAAAGTTTTAAAAACCAATTCACCCCCCTCTTGGTTAGTTTACTCTTTGGCTAACAAGTCTCTTAGTGGGTTAGACTAAAGCTTGATTAAATTTGGACTTATTGTTTGTCTTTGTAACTAGACATGTAATTTCCCATACCGGATCAGGATTCCTTTTTTTATGCTCTATCATTCCCATAGAAAGAATAGGGGAGTGGATAGGAGATAATCAGTATTAATTTGAATATCTGTTCAAATCTCATTAACAAATGATCCAAAAACATATTTCTATATGTTATGGAATCGATATATTTTCTTTGAATCTAGTTTTTTTTTTTATATTTTATTTTATTTTATTTTATTTTATTTATTATTTTTTTTTTTTGCTATAATGAAGAATTGTAAATCTATGTAACGATTGGATTGAGGCAGGGGTGATTTATCCTATCCCTTTTATTCACTTTATAACAAGATTCGATTATTGAAATATTACTCAACCCCATGTAAAACAAAATACATATAAAATATGGAAATGTTTAGCTTAAAATGTTTAGCTTATATATATGTATCGTTCTATTTCAATGACAATAGTCTTTCGATTTTTGTGAAAAAGGTTTGGGATCCCTTAAATTTTGGAAACTCCAATTAGTGAAATTTAGTATTATAGAATATCTATAATAGTGACAATTGTTCAGTCTAGTTGATAGATATGAAAGCCCCTCTCTATTTTTTCGATTTTGATTTTTGCAATCAGATGAAAAGAATAAAGATTCCAATCTTACCTTACATCAGTTTTTTATTCATCTCATGAAAAAAATGGAATTTCTTTCTTCTTTTCTGTGATCTATTTATCTATTTGAAATCAGTGATGGGTCGATTAAAAAAAAGACTTATCTTTTAATGATGTCTAAATAGGAACATTTTTCCATTCGAAATAGTTTTGATGCCTTGTAAGTTGAATCTTTGGTACTCAAAAAGTAGGAAATAGGTCAATCTATCCTATTGAGTCACTTGAAGTTGCAGACTCAAAAAGAATTTATTTATTTATTTGTTTATCTATTTCTTTATATATATGTTAAGGATGGTGTCTTGCTAAGACTTCGTCAGAAAAATCTTTCCACATATCATATATAGAAGAAAAAGTCTAGATTACACGATGTCTATGTACAACTAAACCAATGACTATTCATGATTCCATGATTGAATCAATTTCATACCGGTTCCAAATTAGAGGAATGTTATGGTAAAACTTCGTTTGAAACGATATGGTAGAAAGCAACGTGCAACTTGAAGGACAGATCCGTTGTGGAATTTTTACAGCCGCTATTTTATATTTAATATTTATATAGGAATGAAGGTGCTCTTGGCTCGACATCGTTTGTTCTGTTCCACTTGAACCCTTCGTTTTTTGTTGGGTTGTAAATAGTCCACGATGGAGCTCGAGTAGAACGGATTAATTCATTTCTTGGGGTCAAGGATCTAGGGTTAATTCCAATTAATAAATTGGAACAACTTCGTAAATATATCTTCGATATAGAAATGGAAAGGATCCAATTTGAGCAAGTTTCTAATTTAAAAGCAAAGACTGTTGGAATTGATCAAAGGTTTTAGATCCAAAGTGTATCGCGCGGGAATCAATTGTCCGTAGGATTCTTTGATAGAAAGAGAAATCACAAAAAGGGTATGTTGTTGCTATTTTGAAAGGATTAAGAAGCACCGAAGTAATGTCTAAACCCAATGAATTAAACTAAAGATAAAGGATCCCAGAACAAGGAAACACATTTGAATTGTCTCGGTAGTCTCAATAACTGGATCAGACTGAAGAATCAAAATAGAATTTTAAATGAGACAAACAAAAGGGGGTAAAGACCACTCAATAAATGAAATTGATTAAATATTTTTTTCCTTTAAGCTATTTGAGAGTTATCCAACTTGAGTTATGAGTATGAATGGTTTCTTTTTCATTTTCAGGAAGGAAGACCAAAAAAAAAAAAAAAAAAAAGACTTAATTCATAGTCTAATTGATTTTATAGGTTCATTTGTCATTTATTAGAATTCCATACATAGACAAAACTGCGAAACAAATCATTTTTTCTCGAGCCGTATGAGGAGAAAACTTCCTATACGTTTCTAGGGGGGGTATTGTTCATCTACATCTATCCCAATGAGCCGTCTATCGAATCATTGCAATTGATGTTCAATCCCGAAGAGAAGGAAAAGATCTTCGAAAAGTGGGTTTTTATGATCCATTGAAGAATCAAACTTATTTAAATGTTCCTGCTATTCTGTATTTCCTTGGAAAGGGTGCTCAACCTACAGGAACTGTTCACGATATTTTAAAGAAGGCAGAATTTTTTATGGAACTTCGACATAATCAAACGAAATTCAATTAAAGAAATACCAAGGGGGGGGGGGGGGTAGTGATTTGTATATAACTTTGTATAACTTTTCTCTACTATTTTTTTATTTCCCCCCTTAATCCTGCTTTATTCGTATCTATTTCTCATTGCTTCTGTCGAATTCCACGGTCGATAACAACAAAACCTTAGTTTATTGATCATATAAATCTCAAATTCGGACATTTCATTGCTTTTAATTATGTGGTTTTCGTTGGAATTTGACTAACCAACAAGGAATCCAGTTTGCTTATTCCACTTAGATTGATGAAATACATTTCAAATCCGATATTTTTTTTTCCATTATTATTCTTCCATCTACACTTTTTTGTATCTATGTAGATAAGATATCTAGCGTCAATCCAAGACAATTTGGAATATTATTTTATTGTTAAATTGAAATTTTTTGAGTTTCAAAAAACAATGAAATTTCTTTTGTTTTTTTCCATTGTATTCTTTTCTCAACATTTATATTGACAACAGTCTATCGAACAAATATAATTCAGTGAAGCGGATCTATTTATTTCCGTACCATAAGTTTGTTTTTTACTTTACCTTATTCCTTTCTTTGATACAAGAGGTTTTTTGATTGAAAAAAAAAGTAGATAAAGATAACATAAGAGATGTTCTATCCATTTTGACAATTCTCTCTCTATATATAGTTTCTTTTATCTGATAATTTATTGTATTTTGATCTAATCTATTCATTTTTATGTTTCTAATCCATTAGAAAATCTGTTTTTTTAGATTTCTTAGCTCAATTGTTTGATTACCACGTCTAATTTCTTTTCTCTTTATTTAATTGATAATTGATATTCATTTTTATGTTTCTAATCCATTAGAAAATCTGTTTTTTTAGATTTCTTAGCTCAATTGTTTGATTACCACGTCTAATTTCTTTTCTCTTTATTTAATTGATAATTGATTTAGATTGTATCTACACACCCTTTCATTTTAATATTTAAATTATGTTGAAATTTTTTATATTTTCTTCGGGTCGCTAACTCAACGGTAGAGTACTCGGCTTTTAATTGCGGCTAGAATCTTTTACACATTTGGATGAAGCGAGGAATTCCTCCATACCATCGATAAAGTTTGGAAGACCGCGACTGATCCTGAAGGGGAATGAATGGAAAAAATAGCATGTCGTATCAACGGAGAGTTCTGAGTCTATGTCATTTTTATCGGATCGGTACAAAATCCTGTTCGAATTCTTGGAACGGAACAAAAAAAGTTGGGTTGAATGAGTAAATGGATAGGGCCCTATGGCTTCAATTAATTATGGGAAAGAAAAAGTAACCAGCTTCTGTTCTTAAATTGGAATAATTTCCCGATCTAATTATACGTTAAAAATAGATTAGTGCCTGATACGACAAGGACTTCTCCCCCATGAGTGGATTCTATATTTTTTTAATGAATCCTAACTATTGGCATTCTCCATTATGGAATGGGGATGTGTGTGTAAAAGAAGCAGTATATTGATAAAGAAAGTTTTTTCCGAAATCAAAAAAGCGATTAGGTTCAAAAATTAAAAGATTTCTAACCATCTTGTTATCCTATGACATAGACCAATTAAATGAAATGGAAAAAAGAGAGGGTAGAGAATCTGTTGATAAGTTTACCTGTCTCCGGGGTATCTATTCTTACTAGAATACCTTGTTTTGACTGTATCGCACTATGTATCATTTGATAACCCCCAAAATTCTTCTAACTTTGGTTCAAATAAAATTTCAAATGGAGGAAATCCAAAGATATTTATAGCTAGATAGATCTCAACAACACGACTTCTTAGATCCACTTATCTTTCAGAAGTATATTTATGGACTTGCTCATGATCAAGGTTTCAATAGATCGATTTTGTTGGAAAATCCAGGTTATGACAATAAATCCAGTTTACTAACTGTAAAACGGTTAATTACTCGAATGTATCAACAGAATAATTTTATTATTTCTGCTAATGATTCTAACCAAAATCCATTTATGGGACGCAACAAGAATTTGTATCCTCAAATCATATCAGAGGGGTTTGCATTTATTGTGGAAATTCCATTTTCTCGATGATTAATACTTTCTCTAGAAGGGGAAAAAAAAAGATGGTAAAATTTCATAATTTACGATCAATTCATTCAATATTTCCTTTTTTAGAGGACAATTTTTCCCATTTACATTTTGTGTTAGATATACTAATACCCCACCCCATCCATCTGGAAATCTTGGTTCAAACTCTTCGTAATTGGGTAAAAGATGCCCCTTCTTTGCATTTATTACGATTCTTTCTTCGCGAGTATTGTAATTGGAATAGTCTTATTACTCCAAAGAAAGCTAGTTCTTCTTTTTCAAAAAGGAAACAAAGGTTATTCTTCTTCTTATATAATTCTCATGTATGTGAATACGAATCTATTTTCGTCTTTCTACGTAACAAATCTTCTCATTTACGATCAACATCTTCTGGAGCTCTTCTTGAACGAATCTATTTCTATGGAAAAATAGAACATCTTGTAGACACAACAATAATTTAGTTTTTATCCCCATCACTTTACAACCTTTTACTTACTATATGCCCGATTTTCATTATTTGAAAATCACGATTTTTTTTTCAAATACACATTTATCAATAAAATAATATTAAACAAAAATTCAAAAAAAATTTCCTACTTTTTTACCACGCATTCTCATAAACATTACTATTCAAAACCACAAAACTCTTTTAAAACAAATTCAAACACAATATTGCAAATATTAGTTAATACCTAACTTTATCCGTTAAGATTAACCAATGGTTTACTCCTATCTTGCAAATATTTTCTTTTATATTTTTCTTTGAGGGGTTGGAGGTTGTTATGTGATCCAATTTACCTATTCTACATCTACATCTATTTGCATTTATAGATATATTTATTTATACTTCTTTAAAAGTGTGAATAAGAGAAAATCATTTGATTGACGAATTTAACCCCAGATTCTTTCAATAAACCAAATATATATATACTCTTTAAAATCAAAAGCTACCACCTTCCCCATTTAAAACCCAGAAAATAGATCACAACCCCCAACATGCTCTTCATAGTCACCCAAATTATTCAACGTGTAAGTTTGTATTCACTTTCATTTGTTCGTTCCTTTATTTTATTTTATTTTTGTTTATTATATTAATTTTTTCCTATTGTTTTTCTAATTTTCTCGCTCTCAATTAAGTTTTTCTTTTATATTTTATTGTTTTGATTTTGTTGGTTAGCTATAATAAATCGTTGTTATTTTGCTGTAAATTTTGCAGATTATTTCGGAGCACTCAATTTCTACTTTAGCCTTTTCAGATGTTAGGATTTTCAGCCAAATTATTCAACGGGTAAGTCTTTTTGCCATTCATTCATTCGTTCGTTCGTTTATTTATTTTTTATTATATTAGTTTTTTTTTTTTTTTTTGCTTTATGTTGTTTTTCTATTTTTCTCGCTTTCAATTAGCGTTCCTTTTATATTTTGTTGGTTAGCTTTAAGAAATTAATGTTTTTTTGCTTAATGTTTGCAGATTATTTCGAAGTACTCAAATTCGGCTTAGACTTTTTCAGATCTTGGGGTTTTCAATCAAATTGTTCAGCGAGTTTGTTTTTCCCCTTTGTTCGTTGATTACTTTTTTGTTTATTATTATTTTTTTGTTTTATGTTGTTTTTCATTTTTTTTTCTCACTTCAATTAGTATTTCTTTTATGTTTTGGTGTTTTGGTTTCGTTGGTTAGCTATAATAAATCGATATTATTTTGTTGTAATTTTTGCAAATTATATCAAAGGGCTCAAATTTGGCTTAGACTTTTTCAGATCTCCATAATTACTTTTCTACACTACGCATTGAGTCCATAAATTTCTTCATATGTGCACAACCCTTCACCCTCTACAGAAAACATTTTATTCCAAGTCATTCATCTTCCAATTTTTTTTCCTATTCTAATTTAAATTAATTTGGATGTTTATTGTATTTTCACCATCTACAAAAAGAGAATTCTATAAAGATTCGATTTTGCAAGTTTTTTCTTGAAGATCAGTATCATAATATCTTGGTTAGTACACTTTTGCAGCTTCGTGGAGGAATTACAATTTATTGGTTATTTTCATAATTTCTCCTTATAGATGAGAATATTTTTGTTAGTTCACTTATGCTTATTTAATCTTTCAATTTTATTAAGAATTTATAATTTGTTTGGTATTTTTATGATTTCTTTTCTTATAATTGAAAGAATATTTAATAATTACGAAAAAATTGTTCAAGCAAGTCCTTTTTTTATGTATTGAAGGTCAGAGTTTGAATATTTTGATTAGTGCACATTTGCTTTATTTATATTTGTAATTTCATGGGGATTGATGATTAAGTTGATATTTTCATGGTTTCTACTTATAATTTAGAATATTTTGGATATTGTACTTTGACTTTATTTAATCTTGCAATTTCGTTGTGGATTTATAATTTATTGGTTATTTTATGACTTCTTATAATTAAAAATGAATTTAATGATTATGAAAAAATTGTCTTAAGATCTTTTTGCCTCAAAATTAGTTTACTAAAAATGTGAGATCATTATGTAATGGAGATTATATTGCGTGATGTGGAGCATAATTATTTGAAAATGTTTTCCTTATATTGAAAATGTATTGATTCGATAAAGTGGAGTAATAAAGAATTACTACTTATTAATCACAAATTGTGGTAGATTCTTTTTAATGTTCCTATGTAGTAAATAACTAAATATGAAATGGAACTCAATATGAACATTTGGCTATCTTAACTTAAATGTTTGTCCCTTTTGTTTTATCTTTGGCCAATAGTAAAAGCACCTATTGGTCATTTTATGAAGCCTATTGCCAATTTAGTTTATCAGATGTTTTGTATTTCAATCCGTGACGTTTATATTAAAGACATAAAGTTCATGGATGTGTATGTCGTTAGAGAGCCAGGTCCAGTTAAAGATGAATAATCTATCATTGCATATGTTAAGGATCTTGATGATTACAATTTTGAACATACTAACTATTGTCTAATTTTCTAATCACTCCATCAAATAATGGATTGTGTGGGTGATGGTGATTTTCCTATTAAATTTTACGAGAAGGTGAATTGATTCTTTTATAATTTCTGTATTTTTGGTATATTTTTTAAGATATTCCTTCAATTGAACTTTTTCCTAGATTTCTCCTCCGAAGTTCAGTAAACTTGTTTATCTAAAGATAATTAATTTATATTGAACGATGCAAGAGAAAATAATGGTAGTTATTCTGATGTGTTACACCTCTTATATAAATTCAAAAGATAGAACCGTTTTCATTGTGAATTTTCCCTAATCCCAAGAGTTTGTGCTAGATGCATGAGGGCAATGCTCAAGTTTGTTTTCATTATGATCATATATATGCTCATTTTCTGATATATTTTTTCCTTAGGATATTGATGTATTGAATAAATCGTGTCGCTTGGTTAGATAATCTGATTATTGCTCTTTATAAGTTCATTCCTATGTATCCATATTTTCAATTAATGTTTATTATTATTATTATTATTATTATTATTATTATTATTATTATTATTATTATTATTATTATTATTATTATTATTTTAGTTTTGCTTTTAACACTTTTAGTTATCTCAATGGCCTTAAAATAGAGTTTAGCTTCAAATCTAATATTCATATCATATACCTTTTACGTGAGATGTGCAACTCACGTGCATACCACTAGTAAATTAATAACAATAAAATAGAAATTTAGAGAAAGTAAATTTGTTAATAATTATGAAATTAAAATCTTATTTCTCCTAAAATTATATTTTCTTTAAATTTATATTCTTCGCAATTTACAATTATTAAAAGCATGAATATCTAGACATAAGCTATGTAAAAATGACCAATTAAGAAAGAAAATGGGACCAAAAAAAAAAAAAATAATCATTTAATGTTTACGTCCTCTATTGCAAGGAAACTAATTTATAATATTTCTTTTACAAAATGAGAGAGAAAAAGTAAAAAAAATATATGTTAAATATGTTTTAGGTAATTCAAATATAGAGTGGATAAAATAAGAAATACAATTTTTTTTTTTAAATGAAGAACAGAACTTATTTTTAAAAATAAACTTTATTGTCAGTTGATTTTTTAACATAGTCATTATCTGATTTTTTAAAATTATATTAGATTATTTGAGATTTTAGGGCTAATATGTGTTTACAATTATTTATTTGTTTGTTTGTATCAGTTTGCAAAAATATTTTAAACGTAAATTCACGTTTTCTTCTAATAAGCAAATAAATGAAAATGAAGTTAGAAATGAAAATGTTGAGGAACTTGGTGAATAAAATGATTTTGAAATTAAAGATATGTCTCAACGTCGGGAATAATGTTGAGGATATTAGGAGTGACATTCTTGAATTTGATGTAGCAAATATTGAGAAGGATGTGTAGTTAATATATGGAACGTTATCAAAGTATGAAAACGAGTAGATAACAATTGTAATAAAATTTTAATTACTTTTTCATTTTTCGGTCTTCTTCCTAAAAAATAAATAAATAAATAAACTCAGGAGCGCTACCCCCAAACCCTCGTACAGGCTGTCGGCAAAAATACAAATTGTGCTCCAGTACTATAAAAAGTTTGCGTCCGCCACTGGTTAGAGTGGTTGTCATGTGATCCCTTTTACCTAGTTAATTTGTTAAACTTAAGTTGGCGTACGTGTTGTTCTTCGTATGCTCCCAACTCTATTTTGACACTTCTTTAAAGTGTTTTGCACCTAGGGTTGGCAAAATGGCTCGTAAGCTTGAGCCTCTCGGGCTTAGCTCGGCTCGAAGTCTCAAGTCGAGCTTTTTTTTTTCAGGGACGAGTTTAAGCTCGGCTCGGCTCGAGCTAAAAAAAGTCCTCCCAAAAAGCTTGATCATTGAAATTCAATCATAAGCTCGGCTCGGCTTGTTGTATATATACATTTTCAATAAAAAATTTATGAATTTTATTATAAAAACAAAATAAAATTTTAAAGCTCGAGACTTGGCTCGGCTCGGTCCGTATCGGCCCGGAAAAGCTCGAGCCTCATTTTTTAGGACGAGCTTTGACTCGGTTCGGCTCAGGCCAAAAAAAGTAGGACCCCTAAAAACTCGAGCTAAGCTAGGGTTTTGATCTTCGGCTCGCAAACCGGCTTGACTCGTTGACATCCCTATTTGCACCTTTATGGATGGTGGACACATAGCTTCTTTGCACCGTTAGATTGAGGCTTCTGGATTCTTCTTTTGCCCGCCTTTGATATGCCGTTTCATATGACATTTTCTCATTTCGGCTTGACTCGTTGACATCCCTATTTGCACCTTTATGGATGGTGGACACATAGCTTTCTTTGCACCGTTAGATTGAGGCTTCTGGATTCTTCTTCTGCCCGCCTTTGATATGCCGTTTCATATGACATTTTCTCATTTTGTCTGTGGCTTTTTGTGTGTGATTTTGAGAGAGAAATGAGGGTTTCATGCCATATTGATTTCTCTTCACTTGAATGCCTTGTTCGAGTTTAGATCTTTATATTCCTCATTCTCAAATGTATATTTCTTAGTGAGATAGTAAGGTCTGAGTGTTCTATTTTTGGTTTGTCGTTGGTGGAGGTTTGTGTGGGTTTCTTGGTGATCATTGTACAGATTCGTGAAGACCCTTGCAAATAAGTTGCTTGTTTAGTCCGTTGTATATATCTTTAAATTGTATTGAACATTCTTGCTGTTTTAGGAAATTTATTTATAGCGCAACTGAGCGTTATCCATGTCAAATGGATGTTCAATAAGGGATTAGGTGACCTTGTCACTGAACCTCTGGGCTTAGTAAGCCCAGAAAAATCCTTTTGCGTTATTCTTCTTTTATGTTCTTGAAAGATCTGTTAAATTTTGTTTGAGATTTTTCGTTGGTCGTCACTAATATTCTATATTATGGACTTTTGAAAATTAATGAAAATAAAATAGAAATTTGGAGAAGTAAAGTTGTAATCAAACATGAAATTAAAATCTTATTTCTCTTAAATAATATATTTCTTTAAAATTATTTTCTTTACAATTTACAATGATTTAAAAGCGCGAATATCTAGACAAAAGCTATGTAAAAATGACCAATTAGAAAAGAAAATATGACAAAATGAAACAAAAAAATCATTTAATATGAAAACTAACGGATCCGTGTTGGTATGTTTTGAAATTTTGAACAAATTCTTATTATTATATCTATAATTTTCTAAATGTTCAACATTAAATAGTAGAACCCAATTGCTTAACAAAAAGACGTGGTAGTGTTGTAAAACTATCGAAATCTAACAAATAAAAGAGAGATAAAAAATGAGAGAATGAGAGAGAACTTCTCATTAGGTGTATTCATAATGAAATGAAATGGCTCCTATTTATAGGAGTGACAATGACACAATCGTAATATGTAAATTTACAGGGGTATAATGGTAATTGGTCATTCACATATTTTATATTATTTATAACACTCCCCTTGAATGACATTCCGTAATTGCCTGCTTCGTTAAAACCTTGTTAAGAAAATCCAATGGGATAAAATTTGAGCGAAGGAAAAAGAGTACAGTTGTTCCCCCTGATGTTGGTCATCGTCAATCATTGAGTCTAATGTTCGAGTAGAACAAATCATGTATTGAATCTTGAAGTTCTGAAGTGCTGCCTTGTTAAAACCTTGTCAGGAAAATCTAGTAGGACAAAACCTGGACGAAGGAAAAAGAGTACAACATGATTCTCCCCCTGGAATGTGCAATTGAGGATTCATGAACTTCTCGAACCTTGATGTCATCTTTCATCTGGAATATGTATATAAAAATCTCCTTGTATAACATTCTTCATAAGATGTCTATGATTTTCTTCATTAGTTGATATCATTCCAGTATAACAATGTGTTGCTGAATTATAGCTCGTCGATAACTATGATAATGCCTTTAAAACCTTATTAGGAAAATCTTGTGGGACAAAATCTCAGCGAAGGGAAAAATAGTACATTATTCTCATTAATTTTCATCAATACGCCTCAACTGCTGCCTCATAAAAAACTTTGTTAGGAAAATCCCGTGGGACAAAATCTCAGCTAAGGGAAAAATAGTGCAACACGTAATTATTCCTTTCATGGAATATCACAAGTATATTGATGCAATCTCGAATATTTTCATCAAACATATCATTTATGATGAACTTTATATAAATCGTTCATAGCTCATTTATGATGTCATAACATGCTATATTAAGTAATGTTGTACTAATTTATCGATTGCATCTTTCACTTCTGGTGAATAATCAAATCTAGAATTCACTTCTGGTGAATAATTAAACATATTCATTTTCACGTTCACTTCTAGTGAATAATCAATTTCTCAGATGTTATAAACAGTACACTCCAATTTCACTTTCAACATATTATATCATGTAGTCATTTGTATCATCCTATAGTGATACTAATCTGGGTATATTGAATCTTTCATTGATTATACATGTATGTTCTTACATCTCATAAACCACAATTTCTAATTTGTATAATCAATCATTGAAATATATATCAATTTCGACATATAATCTACAATCATTTTACTTGAGATCCAACCGTACCGCGATCAACTGGTACATCAAAGAATACTCTCAAAGTACAGAGATGAGAATCATACATTTTGATCTCACTCATTGGTATATCAAAGAGCTCAAGCTAGTGATTTAGACTATAGTCTATCCACCATATGTCATGCTAGTTCTATGAAAATTTTCGTGCGCAACGAGTCTCCTTTTACGACTATGTAATATTTTTCACTTGTACAAATAATTACTGGCTTTGTACATTTGAGCATTTGGACTTCAGGTCCTTGAACAATAATCCCTACATTGGGATTTTATATTTGGGCAAAGTATTATAATTTCATCAACCTCATTTTCATAAGAGGTTTGTTTATGTATGCAGTCGACTTATTTATCGATTCCATTTCATCTCAATATAACATAGAGAGATCTCTTTGTATGTTCTATCATCAGGTATCTGAGTCTCTTACATTTAATTATATCTCTTTTACTCACCATGAGTATTTAGCCTCAAAGGGATCATCTCAATCATTCAAGAGATATTTATTTTTGGAATCGATAGTCATTATGCTTCAGGCATAATTACGCTTCAGACGTATTTTCCCCATAATGTTCACAAATATTATATTATATCAATCGGCTAAAATGCCATAACAAATGTCATCTTTTTAGGGATATAATCTCAATCATATATCTAAGTGCGCTTTGGTGGATTGTATACATATCGCACTTTTACAAATCATAAAGCTTCTTGAGTTAATCCCTGTTTGACATAGAATATTGCTGTATGATAAACAATTTCTGAATAAGTTATTCTCATAGAAAATAATTTGAAACTTTTGATAATCTAACCGTTTATTATAGAACTTCTGGTTCAATACGGTTTTATTTCATTTCTATGCATAAATATTTGGTTCAATACAATATCACTGAACTTCTGGTTCAATACAATGTATATTTCACTTATGAACTTCTGGTTCATACTTTATACATGTTTCACTTTTACGTATGAACTTCTGGTTCAATACAATATTTACTTGTTCGGGTTTATAAATCAGTATACCTTGATTTATTATATCTAAAAAGATGATTAGACCGAAATCTCAATAAAATGATCATTGTCCCCTTCTTTTGATTACAAATCTTTTCCCCTTTTTCTTGGTGGAATCAATGATACGCGGAGCCAACGCTCTTTTACACGTTAAATAACGCATTTAAATAGATCACTTTGGGAGAAGATCAGATCCATCAAAATGGATGTTATACTATCAAATATTCACAAATACTACTCAAATCTTCCGATAAATGTTTTGAAAAAGATTTACCGAGTTCGACTCGAAAGATTGAGGCTGCTGATGGATCAATGTATCCCAGAAGATGTTCGTTGGTTGATCGAAGCAAAAGTTCGACTAGCTGGTGAATTACCAGATTCATTTTCTAAGCATATGTCTGTCTTAGGTAAGAGTACTTTTGGAAAGAAGCGAAGAGCAAAAAGATTGAAAGGTTGTTACAAATGTGCTCGATGGACATGTAATACCCGTTGTAAGTCAATAGGATATTCATCCATAAATCGAGATGATAAGATAGACTTCATTAAGGGTGGACTGAGTAAGGAGTCATTGGATGATATCCGATTGACTCTTGAGACGCACCCTTGTGGGTATGTGCAGCGTGAGCTACTATCTTTATAGGCTAAATTCATCAGCGATAAAGACCGTTATAGTCTCAAAAATATAATAGCAAAAGATCTTGTTTGCCAGGCTGTTATAAACAACGATATTTTGGCTACTCAACATTGATACAAGGTAAATCAGTATAATGTATATATTTTAACAAAGTATTTTGTACTTTTCACGTATTAACAGATTGTTACTGAGAGATCACCGAAATAGTATCCATTATGGAGCAAAATATATGCTGTCAGAGACAAGATCAAAAGTGGTGTCATTTAGTCAAAAGTAAATAGCAACTTTTTTAAAAGAAGAGCAATAAATAGTGAATATTTTTCAAGTTTAAAATGTCAGATAATTTCACAGTTTAAAGCATCTCAAAATAAAAATTTCTTGTAAGTTTTCCTTCCTTTTATTATTAAAAGATCGAGGGATCAAAACTTCGACAGATCAAAACTATCTGTATATTTTGTGGATAAAAATCGGGAGAGGTTTTGAGTATCTAGAAGCATCAGTGCTTTTAGGGAAAAATTTTGGAGAGAGAGGTATCAATCTAGTAAATGGAGGGGGCAGCAGTGGATTAATGGGTTGTGTTTCACAATTCGTTCAAGCAGGAAAAGCAAGAGTGACAGGTGTTATACCCGTCCCTTTAGCAGATGTCGCAGGCAAAACACGAGGTCATGAAATACAGACGTTATCTATCCATGAACGCATAATTTGCATGTTATATGGCTCTGATGCCTTCATTGCCATGCCTGGAGGTTTTGGTACTTTAGAGGAAATCTTTAATATTACCTCATGGGCTCAGTTGGGTCTCCATACCAAGTCTATTGGACTTTTAAATGTTAACAACTTCTTCGATGGTTTACTAACATTTCTTGATTATGCTGTGGAACAGAGATTCATCTCTCCATTTTCTAGGAGGATCCTTATTTCTGCTCCCACTATCGATGAACTACTGGAAAAGTTACAATCATATATTCCAATACAAGATCCACCAGGAATTAAGAAAGATTGGTCGCAAGGAAGGGGTACCAAGCGAAAATGGAGTCCGGTTAATGTAAATTTATCCTTGTGAATCTCAAAATATTGTGGGTGGTAGAGTATGGGGTATTCTTACTCTTGAGACACACCTCTGATGTTGATGAGTATTTTGAACTTTAATCTTGTGAACCTCAAAAGGATTATGAGTGGTGGAGTACGGAGTATTCTTACTCTTGAGACACAAAAAAAAAAAAAAAAAAAATTAGGGGTGGTAGAATATGGAGTATTATTACACCTGATACACACCTCTACTTTTGAGGATCATAAATGTTTCCACCCTTTTGTATTTTGCATGTATGACTCATTTATGCTTCTTCAGGAACAATAATAATATCATTTCAGTATGTTTAGATGATAATCTTTACTTCTTCTAGAGTAAATATGTACTTCTTCTGGAGTACATAAGTACTTGTGCAAGAAATTTGATCAAAACTGCTTATCACAATCATATAATATTTATCTCATAATACTGATGAGATTATTTTCACATTAACCATATCCGTGCTATCATGTGATATTATCTTATCATACATCAATATTTCTTTGTTGAATAATTTATTTTCATCCACCCTTTCAAATACAGATATTGGTAACTTCTGGTACCAAATGATAAAATATTTTCATTAAGATCCAACGATCTTTTGGTAATGGTAACTTCTGGTACAATTTGTTGAAATATCAAATAACAATCATATATATTAAATTTATATGAGTAAAAATATTTAAAATCAGTAGAACCAACCGTATAGGTGGTAACGTGATATGCTTGAAACTTGTAGAACCATCCATATAGGTGGTAACGTGATATGCTTGAAACTTGTAGAATCAACCATTTATGTGGTAACATGAAATGTATATTTAAAGCTGATAAAACCAACTATATAGGTGGTAACAATATAAAGAAAAATTACATTTCATAAATGAGCAAGTCATGTCTCCAAATCCAGTCAAGGTATTTATAAAAATTCAGTCCGTTACGATAATGATTTATACTCAATACATCACTGTATGACAACTATTATATTACTTTTAAATCTTTTAATTTATCATATTGATCACATAGTAGTGTTAAATGATTTAAAATATATATTCTATTAGCACTTATCATCATATCAGTAATAATGATTAATCAAATTCGTTAAATCACGATTGATATACTTTAACGTATCATCAAGGGCAAAATCGTCCATATTTTAATATATTAAACGAAACCGTCAATAGGTTTGAAATTTAATTTAGAACAAACTTACTTTTGGTTCAAAGTTCAATCTCGCCGGAATTGCTTCAAAAATAGTTTTTACGAAGCCGCCACGTTCGACCACCGGAAAATGTCCAAAACTGCGCCAAACGAAAAAGTAAGACCACAGAAAAATCAAAAACATCTATATGAACAAACTGCCTTTTGACACCGTCGCCGGAACATGGCCCACGCGCCCTCACGCCCCAAATCGACGTCTGTGCACGCGCATCACACGTCGCCTCCGGTGCCAGAGATTCGTATCGCTGCCGTGATTCCAGATCTGGTATCCGATCATCGATTGAATATACCGTTTTTCGTAGATCGGCTTTGAAAGTTTCGAATTTTTCAATTTTTCTTTTTGCACAACATCGCGACCACGTTTCTTTTCTCGTATGGAACCTTTTGAATCATGCAAAGTTTCCATCTTTCTTGATGTTTTCAGATCTATAATATGTGGGTTGTTTTCTAAAGTCAAAAGTGTTTGATTTGGGAAAGAAAAACATTGATTGATAATAATCAGGTTTCTGATACAGAGGTTCATCATTTAAATGCAACTGTAGAGCATACTCCCGTCGTATTACTCAATGGCTAGAGACTCGTGCTGATAACGTGTTGTAAAACTATCGAAATCTAACAAATAAAAGAAAGATAGAAAAGGAGAGAATGAGAGAGAACTTCTCATTAGGTGTATTCATAATGAAATGAAATGGCTCCTATTTATAGGAGTGAACAATGGTACAATCGTAATATGTAAAGTTTTTAGGGGTATAATGATAATTGATCATTCACATATTTTATATTATTTATAACAGGTAGAATTTTTTCATGCTAAATATGCATTGTTGCGGACATTATTAATTCAACACGAAATTCAATTTCCAATTACGTAAAAAATTGTGAATTTAATGATTTCATTTTTATTCAAAAATAAGGAATCGTGTTTTGTCGGTCCTTTTTCTTTAGCAATTATTATGAATTTAGAGATTTTTTTTAGTATTTTTGCATATAAAATTATTTCATATAAAATTGAAATAAACGATAAAAGAGTGTTAGAAGTCAAAATTTTTGTTTTCGAGCAATTTGAGCATTAACCAATATTCAATTGCATGTTCGAAATTTTATTTGTTCATGTCAAATTTGAGCATTTGACACATATTCATGAAGTCTTCATATCTTATTTGTAAAGGATAATTTTCAAACACAATTATATAAACATTTCTTAAAATTACCAATACAGATATATATTTTTTGAAGTTTGTTTGGAACACCATACTATACCTTTTAACATTTTATAAAAGAAAAAAATTATGAAGTTTCTAAAATACTCTTTATTAACTCGTCAAATTTTAAATCAGTTTTACTTATGCTTCACCTTCTTCTGCCTATGAGGCTAAAGAAAAATATAATATAATAAAAATTTAACAAATTTAGATCCAAAAATGAGAATTGTTGCCCAATTTTATTTATTTATTTATTTATTAGTGACATAGTGAATACTTAAATTTAGTGAGCCTATATAATTTAACTACGAAAAATGAGAATTGTTGCCCAATTTATTTATTTTTTTAGTGGCATAGTGAATACTTAAATTTAGTGAGCCTATATAATTTAACTACGAAAAAGATTCAAACATAAAATATTTTTTTTTATTTTAGTGATTGAAATGAAATTTTGATTATAAACTCTGTTGAATCCGGACTCAAAGAAAGGTACAGTGATCCACCAGCGAAGGCCCAATAGTGGCCCAACGGACCATGGCCCACAGCTAAAGGCCTAAAGTATCACCTGGAAAGAATACCGAGGTGGTACGTCGAGCACACCTCTTTAAGCCGACCTGGTTAACGCCTAGCCGATGTGCTTTATACCCAGTTGGGGCGCTTTACGGCGCTGACCAGAAGAGAGATGGAGTCAGTGATGGGACACTGCCTTTACCAAGACGTGACAGGCGCCCATCCCCTACGAAATGTAGCAATGATTACGGTTGAAAAGCAAGGTTGTCACCTCCATGAGCTAGGGTGATGAGAAGTGTAAAGTATGCCACGTGTCGTGATTCGAGACAAGAAGTTCCTCTATAAATGAAGCACAATTGTCTCCAAGAGAGGGGTTAGCAACTTCTGATTCTTAACTCTATATTTCTCTCACTCCCTTTTCTCTCTTTTACACATTTATATCTCCTGCACCCAATATATATTTGCCCAAAATGAGTACTGACTTAGGGCATTGGAGTGTAAACGGGATCTACCTCGGCCCCCTTTGCAAACTGATTGTTTGTCACAGTGCGCAGGAGGTCTACGTGTCCAAAAGGGAGGAGCTGAGACGTGTTGGTCCAAGGTCCATTCGAATTTTGTGGTCAACAAACTCTAAAGTTTAAACCAAGATGATTTTGAGCTTTTCATGAAGTTTATAAATTTGACATTTGCAAATATAAAAATATTTGAAGAATGAAAATTTCCTAGTAGTGAGTTGTGTTTTTATTTTTCCTAACTCTTCAAGGTTGTGGTCGTTATGGTTGAATTAATATCTACAGCACATTGAAATGTTTTACATTTTATTTGAATTTATATTTTGCCTTGACTAATTTTATTTGTTAGCATACCCTACGTATCGGATGTTCAAATTTCGTTCGATTAATCCTCGGAGAGGGCGATTCCCCCCCCCCCCGGCCCCCGGTTCACCCTCCATGTAAAATTTGAATACGGATACAGCTTATGTAGACTTGAAGTAGATATTTAGACATTATTTCTTCTCCCATTCCCCCCCCCCCCCCCTTTACATTGTGAGAATGGGGCCCCCAAGAGATAATATGGCACACTATAAACATGCCTTCACATAAGCACTTAGAGGTGTAAAGACGGATGAGCCAATCAGACCCGTGAAAATCTGTCCGGATCGACCAGGGACTGCGGGCCGACCCTTGCGAGCGGTTCACGGGTCAAGAAGTTGTGAACCACAGATTTTGCGGGTCAAACTTTTGTGGACCCCAGTTAACCCGATGGCCAGTGAAAAGAAAATTGTTTTTATTAAATATGGTAACATTGAAAATTTCCCTTCTTCTACAAACTCTAATACAACTTTCAAAGCAAAAATTTTTTTTTTCTCCCTAATAGTTAAAAAACATAATATTCTTTGATAATAATAATTAGAAATACATTTAGCGTTTAATTGTTATTTGTATATATTTTATTTAAATTCGCAAATTTAGAGTAATTCATATAACATAAAATATAATTTTAAATTCTATGTAAATATTTTATGGTATAAATATGAATTTATCATTTTAATTATTTTGTATTTAGAAACTTGACAAAAAAAAAATGCTATAAATATGAAAAAAAAACTATATTTTTATTCATACGGGTCAAATCAGAACGAACCGTAACTCGCATGGGCTCGACCTGGAGGGGCCAGCGGGCGAGCCTGGGTTGTAGTTCGAATTTTGCGGGCTGACCCGTAACCGGCCTGTAATTTGCAGTGGGTGTGTTTTTTTTCAAGCGGACCGTTACCGGACTTTTATGTTCGCAAGATGACCTGGCCCGAACCACCCGAATTAACACCTTTATAAGCACCTACTTTCCAAGAGTCAAGATTTGAATATCAATTTCAACTCCTCCTATTTTACGATTGCGCCATGTCTGTAGGGGCATCATATAGCCTATATTTTTATATATGCTAACAATCTACCTAAGCGTAAAATAAATCCACTTAATGAAATTATTTACTTTCTATATAATCTTGTACATATGAAACTTTTTACTATTTTTATTTTAGGCTTCTAAATATTTGTGTTGATATGATATATGATATCTTTTCACTAAGATTGTTGCACTTAGTTGAAGATCAGACTGACACTTAAAAATTAACTTACGATTCCACTCGTGCATTTGAGCAAACAAATAACAATATAAATAAATTCGATACAAGATTGATCACACTATCTATATTATAAACTGGCACGTGCAACCAGTACTGGTTTTCAAAAATTTGGGAGACAGAGTGGAGTGGTGGGGATCAGAGAAAGAAAAATTATTTTATTAAAAAAATAATACTTCTACTGTGTAGCGTGAAGATAAATTTATATATTTATTTATGTAACATTTCCCTAAAAACAAATACAGTTTTTTACAGTTGGATTATAATGTGTGCATGGATTAATTTCAGATGACTGAGCTCAAAATACAATGTGGGGTTTGGTGGGGTTCTTGTCATTGGTGTGCCTAAATAGGAAAGTGAAAACATATTAAGTCAATATAGATGATTATTAGGCTTTTGTGGTGCTTGCCCCATTGCTTAATCTCTAATTATTACATATCTTGACTGCTATAAATTATTGCTACTTAAGTTACCACTTCCGCAAACACCCACGCTCAAAATTAATCAGGAATAATTTAATTCTCGAACCTTTTTTTCCCCTTCTTTTTTTAGATGCAAACCCACGTAACAATTTTAGTTACGAAATTCATACTAGATTTAATTAGAAATCAAGAAAGCCAATGGATCAAAGCTCAAAGTTTGATTTAAAAAAAAAAAAAAAATTGACCAAACAACCAATATAATCGCCTACAATATGTTGACCTATAGATAACAAAATTAGAAAATCTCACCCGAATTGTTTGAACGCCACAAGAAAATAATCTTGATCAGTTTAGGAGTTAGTTCAATTAAGGATGAGGATTGAAAGCAATATGTCTTTCGAACTATAATATCAAAGTTGTGTTTAAAATTACAATGAAGAAACATTTATATAGGCTACAAAATAAAATCATGGTTTACTTAGGAAACTAAATAAAAATTTAATCTAATTAGGAATTAAATAAATCAAATCCTAATCTATTAGAAAATAAATAAAACAAATCATTTTGTAACAATAAGAGTTGAACTAGGATTGTAAAGAGAAGTAAAATAAAGAAAAAAAGGAAAATATTTAAAATGTCACGAAATTCCCGACTCGTAAAACTAAGAGATCACTTGTTTGCCTCCCGAGATGAATGAACTTCACATGCGCGGTCGCCTTATACTCTGAACCAAGCGATTGTTTGGTTTAGCTCCAAGCCTCTTCTTCAATTGCTTTAATCAAGTTACTCCAAATTGTTTCATGATTCAAGTCCAACACGAGACTAGCTCATTTGCTTGCAAAGATTGTTATTTCATCCATGTTTCTTCCACAAGTCAATTCATCGCTTCTTTGACCCTCTTTGTTCACAACCAAGTTATATGACCTTCCTCCATGATCAATGGATCTTTGTTCGAACTTGTATTCGTAGTCTGGATCACATCATCCTCTTCTCCTTTGAGAGGATTCGTCCTCGGATCTGTTCCTACATCAGACAAAGAAAAACAAGACACATTAAATCTAGCCGAAACTTTATACTCACTAGGAAGATCTAACTTATAGGCATTGTCATCAATCCTTTCAAGAACTTAAAATGGACTATCTTCCCTTGATTGCAACTTTGACTTTCTTTGTTCAGAAAACCGTTCTTTGCCTACGAAGCATAGTGCTTGTTTTTATTTTTATTTTTTCAATTTGCATCCTTACCTTTTCATTGAGTGATTTCACCAATTCGATATATTTCTTTCCATCTAAACTACTACGTTCATCAATCGATAAATGAATCAAATTCAAAGGTTTTTTTGGATTAAAAGCATTTACAATTTTACATGTTGTACAAGAAGTAGTAGAATGTGTGGCCCTATTGTATGCAAATTCAATTAATGGTAAGCATTCTTCTCAACTCTTCAATGAATGGTATGCAGATTCATCACTTCTTTGACCCTCATTGCTTGCAACCGAGTCATAGGATCTTCCTCCACGATAAATGGATATTTTCCTGGACTTGTATTCATAGTCTTAATCACACCACTTTTGAACTCAACAAATCGTAGTTAATTAATGACAATTCTGTAGGAATTTTTTCTCATGTTCCCTTCGATTTCAACTGATCAAGGATCTCCAATGTGTAAAAAGGGGACCTTTTGAAGATCACAAAGGTAAATGCTTAGTTTTTATCGACCATCCCAAGCAACAATAAGGTAACTCCAATACAAACAAGCTCGACCAAACAATCCACCAAGGTTGTCCAAGCGACAAACTCACGAAGAGCATCGAATCCAACAAAGGAAGGGTGAAAGTGAGATAGTGAGGCCCCCTTTTCTCCCCTAAGAGGAAAGAGGTGGCTGCCTCTTTCTTTCTCTCTATCTACACTGCACTAATTCAAAATAAGAGGGAGCAATACAAATATAAATAACCAAATAGGGCACAGTAATGTTCCAAGCCCACAAAGGGCCAACGTTGTATAAATGGTTCTTAAGCCTATTAATGGAGGGGCCATATTGTTGGTTTGGGTTCCGACTTTTGATGTTAATTCGATCCTCCGCCAAACCTATGAAAAATAGCTCATTTAATTAACAATATAGCCCCCAAATTGGGTATCAACAAAATCCAAAAAATCTCGACCTTGATAAATAATATACCTACAAGTCCAAAAAACACAAAGTTAATACATATCAAATCTAGGTAATCCAATAGAAAATTGGAAATCAAAGACCTTACATGTGTGTCGCACCTGAAACAGACCATACATGCTTCATTTACTCACAATGATAACCCATGTAAAAATAAATGATTACAGTAATCAGTCAAGAACATATAAAACATGAGATGAAGATATAAATACAGGATAATACACAATGTTTTCAAACATGTTCACCAAAGTAAGGAACATAAGACTAACACCAAGTTATTTAAACACAATGACCAATATATACAACAAATGCATAAATGACCCCATGAAAATATCTCATTACATTTATCATATCCTATTCTGTGTAACTCGCACCTCGAGAACATATATCACATCTCATTGCGAACCGTTCTCACTACTCAGGTCTAATTGGTAAACTACGGTAGATCCTAAGTCCATGTGATGTTTCTCTATCAAAACATAGAAAACTAACTTTGAAACGAATAAACGTAGTAATCAATGAATAAAAAATATATAAAACATGCGACAAAGATATAAACATAGAATAATACAAAATATTTTCAAAATGTTCACCAAGTAAGAAATGTAAAACTGACCCCAATTAAATCAATCACAATGACCAACATATACTACAAATGTATTAATGACCCCATGAAAAGATCTCGCTACATTCACTACACAATCTAGAAAATCAAATCACCTTGCCATAAAAGAAGTCTCAATACCAAGTGTGTTGTCATTCTACCCCAAAAATGCAGAAATATGATATGCAACAAATGTAACCACCACTAACAAAGTATCGACATATACCACACAGAAAAATCAATCAAACTTTCTAAGGTCAGAGGCAATTTACATGGCAATAAACATCTAAAACGCAATATATCAAATTCTACGAATTCAAGGCACGAATTAAACAAATAATTCTTAAGTCTAACAACATGAAATTGTTACTCCACATGATAACCACCTAATGTCATCCACACAATGATCTCTAATGCGAAATTAAATAACTACAATTAATTGCAGCGCCAGTGCTCCAAGTTTTCGAATTCTTCAATTTAGTCCTCAATATTTCACTTTTATTTCAGCTAGGCCCTTTTTAGTCCTTCAACTTTTAGATGTCTGCAAATTGGTCCCCATAATTTTTGATTTTCTTCAAGTGGCTCATTTCTTCTTTTGGTTTCTTCAATTAGGCCCTCAAACTTCTTCCTTTTTCCACATTTGCACCTCAATTGTCTTTATCAACCTCAATGTGCATGATTTTGCTCCAATTATCATCGAATTGTTGCGTAATTTCTTCAATTTCTCATTTTTCTTGACATAAAACCTGAAATGATAACAAATAATAACTACTAAGTAGAGTTTATTCACGAAAAACAATATAATATCCTAATTTTGACAAATAAATGAGTGTATAAAATACACTTATCAGCACATAAGTAAATTTGAGATTCAACTTATTTAACACGTGGCCGTGCAGAGGCTTGGCGAGGAGCTTCAGTGCCCTTGCCTAATATCAGCAAAAACATTAGACTTGCATGGACCCTCCATGCTTCGCTCTCGCAGATATCCTTTTTGAGCTATGATTCCGTAGACAATTTGACTTTAGGAGACTCTCTTGGAATATAGAAAGCGCGAATCGGGCCCTCGCATGAATTGTGATCATATTTGGGAAGATATTTCATTGCTTTGCATAAGATCTTAACGGGTTTTATTCATAGCTACAACTAATTAATCTCAAAGAATCCGCATTATTTGTGGAACTAATGCAATCAATTATGAAAACTTGTAGATATCTGAATCTTTGGTGATAAGAATGTTTTCTTACCAATTGCCCCTACCTTATCACACACGGCTCTCCACATCTATAAATGCAGATGCACCAATTGAGTTAAAGGTATGTTCTCTCGTTATAATCTAGCAATACACTCTGAACGAAAAATTCTAAACTATAGTCTCGTTGCTCTCTCTCATTGCTCTCAAACCCACCATCCGCAGTTGACCTGACCATCAGAGAACTACGGACAATGCAAAACGATTGAAAAATCTATTGATCAGCATGATAGTGCTTTTCACTATTGACAAACTTATATAATGGGTTGGAAGCTAAGAAAATACAATTACAAAATATCTACATATTTCGCCCCTATTTGGCCCCCATTTTCTAAAAACTAAATTTATTCAACACTGAATCTCAACCATTCATCTTAGTCAAGCTCACTATTTTTTACTTTTCAAACATTTTTAATCACTCATTCTCCTAAAAATACTATTCAAAACCACAATTTTTTTCAAAAATAGAAACCAAACACACACTTCGTATCATATTTTCCGTTTCTCATGATTTTTTATTTTTTTAAGCCAATCTGAAATTAGTAAAGGATAGTTTTCGTCAACAAGGAAATTTTTGTTGATTTCTAAAGTTACATTGATGGCTCTTGGAGAATTTATACCCATTATCCAAAACATGGCATGTATGTCTAGTCGAGACTCCATATCAGTTAAAATAGTTAAGATAAAAAAGATATAAATATTTTCAAGGAAAATATACATATAATGATAATTGCACGTAAATATTTAAATGTCATTGTATGGCGTCTTAACGATGATTACTATAAATCAATTATATATATCAATGGTAGTACGATATTTAAAAGAAGTTCTTTTGGATCGATTTAAACAATAAAACAAAAATAATCAAAATGTAAAATGCAAGAACGCAAGATTTTTCAGTCCGAAGACCTCGAAGGTCCGGTAATTCATGAATCATCTACTCTCCTGTTGAGCAATCCATTAAATTTGGATTTACACTCAACTTTCACTAGGCACATCAAGAAGTTCATCGTATTACAAGATTGATATCAAGAACACCTAAAAAATGCCTAAAAGCGAATCCTACACCCTATCAAACAACAATCAATCGAATTTCACTAAGAATAAACTTTATCTTCTATATTTTACACCTATTGTAAAATCATTTTAATCACCAAAAAAAGAGATAACAATGAGGAAACTACAATTAGGCCTCACCAAGAAGTCTTGTTCAAATGCTTAACATAAAAATGCCTCACCAAAATGAGAGTAAAGAAGAAGAGAATCTGAATCTATTGTGTTGGAGAGAAAATGAGATGCATCTTTCACATTTTCTTGTGCCCCATCAATTTTGTATTGAATACCAAATATAAGGAGTGTATATATAGAGAAGTCCCTAAGTTATGCAGGCCAAATTTCATTTTAGACCCAATAGCTAAAAAATATGTTTTTAGTCCCTGAAAGTGAGTAGCACATTTCCAACAAGTTCACTACGAAATATTTTGTGAATCCAATCCTCAATTTAAAAAAAATAAATAAAAAATAAATAAATAAATTAAGAAGCAATTTAAAAATATATAAAAATATATATATACACACATCAAAAAGTATATTTCATTTATATATATCCCAAGTCTTCTGAGAATGACACGTCAACTAAAAGTGGGGTTTCGGGCGCCGTAACACACTTTTGCGCCTAATATTTCTGTCATTTTAACCACAAATCAATGTAACAGTTGATCAAAGCCCTAGAATCAACGACTGAATGATTTCTATTGAAAAAACTTCACAACTTCATTAGCTTTTTCAACACTTAAACTTTTCAGACTATTGCTGATTTATTTTGATTTGAAACACTCAATTCTAATTAGCTCAAGGAGTAATTCTCTGCAGCCCTTTATCTATATATGCTTGTTCTTCATCAGTTCAATTATTGTAATAAAATTCTTGGGTCTTCGATGCGTTTGATCATTTACTCATGCTGCAAGAGATAGTGAAATGCAGTGAGTTTGGTTTGAGCTTCTCTTTTTATGGGATAATTAATAGATACTTTGTTGGGTTGTTAGTTTCCTTTAAGTTGAAGAAGGCCTGCTTTGAGGTTGCGTACAACAAGGATTAACTTGATTGTACACAGAAACATGATGTAATTGAGAAATTAAGGAATATATATATTATCAGATTTCTCTTTGAGGGCAAACCCTTTAATTTCTGTTCCACCCACTGGATACTGGTGTGCTTTTCACTGTTAAAAAGGGTTCTTGTGTCAAAGAAAACAAGAAAGAGTTTCGAAGGAAACAGGAAAAGCTGAGGGAAATCCTTTACAAACCAACAAAAGAACATGGAAGAGACATCATACTCGCATTACATTTCACTTCGGAGAGCTTTTTATGCGAGATTTTTATTATTGTTTTATGATTATTTACTATATATATATATATATATATATATATATATATATATAGATGGTGATGGATACTTAGAAGTGATTCCACAGGTTCTCCTCTTCTATTTTTTCAGCAGCGCCGGTGTCCCCGGAAAGATTGAGGCGAGGAGGGCTAAGAAGCATTCCCTGAGCCATGTTCATCAGAACATTAGGCATATCAAAGATCATATCCTCATCGATAAACTCAGGGATTTCAGATTCATATAGCCCTGGATTTGCAGTCGTGTGATCAACAATATTATTTCTACCAGCAAGAGCATCCGCCGCCGCCCCAGCTGCAGCGGCTGCACTGGCGGCTGCAGCCTGAATGTCACGCGGCGAGGCAGAAGCCGGGACAGGTAAAGAAGAAGCTGAATTTGGGAAATTAAGCTCAGCTTCAGAACCCTTAAGAGCAAGTGCAGCCACATCATAGGCTACTGCAGCCATTTCAGGAGTAGGAAATGTGCCAAGCCATATTCTGTTTGGCGTTCTTGGCTCCCGAATTTCAGACACCCACTTTCCACTGCTTTTACGACGCCTAACTCCCTTATAAACAGGGCGCCGGCCGGAATTTGCGTTAGCAGTGCTGCTACTGCTAGACTGTGACATAGTAAATTCAGTTGTATATATTTATATATATGTAATGCATGCAAGAAACGAGGACAGTTAAGGACGTGATCCGAGTTAAAGATTTGAGCAGCCATTTATGGAGGTTGAGTTTTTAGGGTTGCAGTGTATGGGGATGAATATGAGATGAATTAAGTGCAAACCAGTTGTTGATGAAATGTTAAGGTTTGAGGATGTTGGGTGTAAGCCAGATACATGTTGGAGTTCTGGGTTGGATACCCTTTTTTGGTAAAATTCGCGATGCAAAACGTCCACCACAGTTTACGGACTTGTGTTGAGATTTGATTTTTAATAATTTTTTTTGAAATTTAAAACTTGATTTGATTTGAAACCTTTGACACAATACATTGCATTTGGAACAACCAATGGAATTTTGGAAATGAAATATGTGAGATGGATAAGTCGATGAATATATAGCCCATTAGCGGCGATTTTTGTCGTCTTTGAATGGCCACATCTCGTCACAATTGAGCATTTGAGACGACATAGTTGTCACAACATATTGTCGCTTTAGACCGTAGTTGATACTCGTGAACGACAACAACCTATCATCTCTATTGTGTTGGAGACTATAGTTGGATTTTAAATCTTTCATAGTTTCATACCATTGTGTCTGGTTAGTATATCCTAAGTAGGAAGATTTCGCCACTGTTTGGGCTCCTTTTTTGGAAATCAAATTTATTCAATACTCAATCTCAATCATCTATTTTAGTTAAACTTACTATTTTTGACATTTCAAACATTTTTAACCACACATTCTTTCAAAAATACTATTAAAAAACATAATTTTTCTCAAATAATGGGTCTCAAACAGGAAAAATTAATGTGACTTGTGGTGTACACTGCAGTATCGTGTGAAAATTTTAATTTAGCACTAGGGAATCAAGGGATAGTTAGCATATCTTAATTTGGATGTTGAATTATGAGATATTTACTAAAAAAAAAAAAAATTAAATAAATAAACAAGACCTAAGTTTTTAGACGAAGCAATTCTAACGCTGGTATTGTGTTCCATTTAGATCTTACTATCATCGTTCTCAGTTCTGTGCCTAAGTATTTGTTGACGTTGTCATGTCCTTGAGGTGTTTACAGATATATAGTCAACACACGATATTATCCTTGGTTTGATGGTACCAGGAAGGCATGTGGAATTCCTATATTCCATAAGTCCAAGGTTCGAAACCTCCTGAGGACGACTCCACCTAACGTGAAACAAAATCACTTATTCGATGGACAATACCGTTTGCTAACGACCTGTAAGCACTCAAAGGACATGGCAACTTCAACAGTATCCAACACTCAAAATAAAATAAAAAAATTACTAATTTCATTTGATTAGCAAAAACACCGAACAACCCTCTAAAAGAGTTCGACTAGGATACCTCGAACTAAGTCTTAACACAGGTATCCAAGTGGGACTTCTCTGTTGACCTCACCCAAGGAGTCTGAGTGTAATATGGCATGATCAACCGCTATTCCATCAACACAAAACATTCTCTATCCAAAGAACTTTCCTATCACGAGCAATCTCTAAAAGCTTCTACAGTTGTTTTTCCCTCAAACACTCATAATACTTTAAAAATATTTGCGCACTCCCAAAATTTGTTCACTATAGAGGTGACCTTGAAGGTGTGTAAGTGAGGGATCTCGGTATTATAGGAGCACCAAAAAAAAGATAATTACGGACACTTAAAGAAAAAAAACTAGTTAGGGGCACAATTTTTATTTTTATTTTTATAAGACATCATTTTAAATTATCGTACAGGGTACCCAAAATTTTAGGACCTACCCTATACACATCTATGCTCAAAAGGAACATTCGAAAACATCCACATATTGAATTCAGGCTTCATGATCAACAAAAGAGAAATTAAATTGTTCTTGCCAAGTGTTTTTTATGATTTTAAGGTAAAAGATTTTGCACTTGTTTTATGCTCTTACTTTTTGAGAAAAAATAGTTTTGAAAAATCGTGTGATTAAAAAATGATTTGAAAAGTAAAAAATTGTGAACTTGACTTTTATGAATGATTGAGATTGATTACCGTAGAAAAAAAGTAATAAATTTTATCAAAAAGTAGAGCATAAAACAAGGGCTTAGTCGTGTATCCATTTTCTTCCCTATCATTATACTTGTATCAATTGGACCAAATTTCATCTTGCAAAAGAAAGAAGGTTATGTCGATGAGGGATTTTAAAATTAAGGCTCGAGATTCTGGGCATTCACCTCGAGCTTTATAAGTAATTTCTTAATGCTAGTAGATTAATGTTAACTATAATAATTAAATTAAAATTAATACATAGAGAGAGGTGAACCGAATTATCATTGTATGGACATATCTTATTTTCGTCTCATATGTAATTTAAGGTTTCAAGGTTGTTATAAGTAGGAGTACTCTTCAAAACACAATTTCTTGTACGCTCATATTCTCATAGTGTAAATTCACTAGTACAGAAATCACCCAAAAAAATGAGGAATATACGTCAGTTTTCAGTAAAATCGACGCCTATAAAAGGACGGTGGCATTTTTGTAAATATAATCGAAGAATGGGCGTCGGTTGTAATATTACAACCGACGTTTAAAATCGGAGAATATGCGTCGGTTTTTTAAGAACCGAGAACCGACGCATATTCTTTAGGGGGAAAAAAAAACTTTAGGCGTCGGTTGTAGTTGTAATATTACAACCGACGCCAATTCTCCGGTTTCCCACGTCGGTTCTCAAAGAACCGACGCGTATTCCTTTATTTACTTATACGCAAAAGGCGCAGATCATCTCTATTTTTTTCACTACTCGATCTCTTCCCGCCTCTCTCTTTATTTTTCTCTCACCCGAACCACCGCACTATACCGCCGCCGCCACCACCACCACCATTCCTTCATTTCCGGGCAACGTTCATCACCACATTCCTCCCCTCGCTCTTTATGTCTTCCTCTCGCCGAATCACCGGACTCGCACCTCCGCCACCGCCGCGCGCCTCCACTATCTCGTAAGAAACCCACCTCTCTCTTTATATACATGTGTTTTTATCTATATGTATATATATAATGTATGTAAATATATGTAATAATATTTATGCATGTATAATGTATATATATATATATATATATATATATATATATATATATATATATATATATATTATAGATGTGTTTGTATATATGTATGGGTGTTTCAACTAATTATTGATTTAATTTTGTATTGTTGATTTTTAGTTATTAGATGGATAAATTGCAATATTTGAATTATTGAATTTCTATTGCAGCGGAATGAATGAAAGAAATGTGATGCTTCCCCCGCAAAAAAAAAAAAAAAAAAGACTTTAGGCGTCGGTTGTAATATTATAACCGACGCCTAAAATCAAAAAAAAGAAGAAAAAAAAAAAGACTTCAGGCGTCGGTTTTATATTAAAACCGAAGCCCAAAGTTTTTTTTTTTTTTTTTTTTTTTTGACTTTAGGCGTCGGTTCTAAATTAGAACCGACGCCCAAAACTGACTTTGGGCTTCGGTTTACAACCGACGCCTAAAGTCGAGACTTTACGCGTCTGCGTCATAGACATTGCCGCTACAATCGACGTGTATT
The DNA here is from genome assembly GCA_963555705.1 of Ligustrum vulgare. Taxonomy (NCBI): domain Eukaryota; kingdom Viridiplantae; phylum Streptophyta; class Magnoliopsida; order Lamiales; family Oleaceae; genus Ligustrum; species Ligustrum vulgare. Next base: position 15,266,786 of record OY743188.1, on the reverse strand, counting down.
CCTATTTCTGTACTAGTGATTCTTCCTCCTCTACCCGTGAATTTTTCCACTGGTTCTATGATTTTTCCACGTAAAACTAAATCCGTGTATTCTTTATTTTTTTGTTACTACTTTTCGTTCATATCATAACGTAATCATAATTAATACCTTAATCTCTATCCCATTTAGTAGGGTTTATTTCGGATTTGAGCTTCGTGTACAACTCAATCAAACGTATATCGGCTCAAAAGTTAAAACGAGTTAAATTTAGATCATGTTTGGTATAGCTAAAATTTTAGATTTTAATCTAAGTCAAAGTAAAAATTTAATATTAATCACACATTTTATGGGACCTACAAATTTTCAACCACGACTACAAGAAAACGGCTCAAAAGCCCCTACTACAAAAGTCGTCGTTAAAAGGCCAAACGTCGTTGCTATTGAGAAATAGCGATGAAAAAGTCATCTTTAATAGTCGTCCATTTATGTCGGTGGCTAATGGTCTGTCATCTCTATTGACTTATAGGCAAAAATTAAATTTTTTTTATTTTGACTCACTCTTACCTAGGGTGGGCATCAACCCACCCAACCCGCCAAAACCGTCCAACCCAACCCGATCGAATCGGGTTGGGTTTTGATGAAAATTGGGTTGGGTTGGGTTGGGTTGGGTTATTAAAAAAAAATGTTTGGGTTGGGTTGGGTTGTGGGTTTGATGACAAACCCAACCCCACCCGACCCAACCCAACCCAATTAAAAATTTAAAAATATAAGACCATTTAAATTTCAAGAATCTTAAATCTATTTTTAATTTGGAAGAAACTCAAATATAATTTGAACATATTTTAGTTTTATTAGCAAGTATTCAATTTATTATATTTGAGCTTATTGTATTGTACATAATTTATTTGAGTTAATAGTTGATTTATGGGCATAATTTTTTAATTTTCTAAGAATTTTATTTAATTGGACCAAAGCCCAAACCATCCAACCCAACCCAACCCGACCGAAACTTGATTGGGTTGGGTTGGGTTGGATTTGAATTCATGTTTGGATTGGGTTGGATTGATTTTTTATCAACCCGATAATAGTGGGTTGGGTTCGGGTTGGGCAAAAAACCGATCCAATCCAACCCACACCCACCCCTACTCTTACCCAATTTTGAACCTGCTAACCCGCACATTTTCTTTAATTCATATGATAATTATGTAAAGTGAAGAGTCGAACCCTTGACATAACGGTTGAATTGTGTCTTCTCAACCATTGGGCATATTAGTTCTTGTATTTATTTTTGTTTTAACTAATATATATTAATTAGCTAATTGTATAAATATTTGTCCCATTGAATTATTTATTTTTTAACAAAATTGAATTTAATATTATTTACAAATAAAATAAAATAATAATAATAATAAAATTGCAGACAAATAAAGACAACAAAAGTCGTCGCTAAATGACTGATAATTAGAGACGACTTTTCCATGTCGTCGCAAAAATGTTGAGAATTAGAAACGACTTTTCTATGTCATCGCTAAAAGTTTGGGTATTAGAGACGACTTTTCCATGTCATCGCTAAATGGTTGGGAATTAGATACATATTTTTCTTTTTTTTCCTTTCCTCATATATATTTACCAAAAACTTCAACTAAAATATTAATTATATTAGTCAACTTTCTCTTATTCTCTTATGTTCTACTCATTCTCTTACTCTTATTTTCTACTCTACTCAATAAAAGATTGATCAATATTGAATAGTAAATATTGAGAAAATTGTCGAGGAGAATGAAACGAAGATGAACTAGAACTTATAATAGACTTGAAAACATCACATCAAGGTTCGAACACGATGCTAAATTGTTGTCCTCAAACAATACTTTTTGTCACATGAGTGCTTGAAGGAGTAATCAAACATTTCAAACAAATTCGAACCAAGCAATTTGATACTTGTATATAAAACTTGAAGGATCACTTTTTGAAAACTGATTTATCTTTGATTTGGATAAAATTTAGTAGAATATACGTTAATAATATGATAAGGATGCGCATTTCTCATAAGAAACATCTATATTTTTAGATCACTAAGCAACATGTACGAAATGATACAATGGATCAAGTGAAAATATGTCAAAATCTTCCAAAACGGCACCATAATTCAAAATTCCAACGACTATAATTTTATAACTCGGTGGCCGTCCAACCCCCCCCCCCCCCCCCCTTCCTCATTTTCTTTTGTACTCTTTCACTTGCTTGATGATTTTTCACTTATTACACAATTTAAAATCACTCTCCATTATGTTTTGAACAAATTACAATAGTAAAGTATTAAAATCAATTTGAATGTATATTCAAGACTCATGTATAATATCGAATTGTGGAATTAAGAAATGATTTATTATTTTATACCCCTACATCATCTTCAATGATGTCTCCATTTTAAATGTGGCTAATGTGGTAATGAGGTGGAATGAACAAAAATAATATTGGAGCATTTATTTTAAAAGTATGTCTATCATAAGTCTATTTGTACACAATAAATATTGCAATTTTGTGTCTTTATCTATTATCTATTTTTCCTCTATTGTTTTGAAAGGCGTCTAACATTAAAAATGTTCTAATTATTAATTTACGAAGAACATGCTAACAGAGAGTACTTGGTATGAAAATTATGGTAAAACTTCGAATTCGAACAAAAACATTAATTATCCTCTAACATTTTCATAGCAAATAAATTATCATGCTTGAGTACGTTGAATTAAATAAAATAAATGATAAACTTTGAATTCGAACAAAAGCATATTTTCATATATAACTAATAAATTATCTTGATTAAGTACGTTGAATTAAATTAAACAAGTAATAAATTTTCATGTAACTGTCTTATTTATTTCATGTTGGGTTTGGATAAAATCTAGAATTTTAGTAGATTTTGATAAAAATTTATAGAATATGTTGTTGAAAAATTAATAAAATTATAGATCTCACCAAATGCATAATTAAAAATGAGTTAGATGAAAATAATTTTTTTAAACAAAAATGCGAAACATGGGCTTTATTTTATTTAGCTGTCATATCAAATATACAACCCTACACATCATTCTCAATCACGAGAGGGGCCAAATTTTTGACACCCACACATGTCAACAATTTAATTTTTTTACCCATAACATTAATTTCAAAATCAACAACTAACAATTCCTCACATCATTATCGATCAGCCTTTCAGTTAGGCCTAAGCAAAAGAATCGAAACCAGCAGTTCGATTTTATCAAAATTTTAAATGATTCTGATTCCGGTTCTTGGTTCATAACTGAACCAAGAACCAAAAGAACCAAATTGTTGAGTTTCGGTTCGGTTCTTCTCATGCAAAATGAACATTTTTTCAAAAGAACAATTGGTTCGGTTCAATTCTCTATGAACCAGAATCATATGAAACCACGACCACGCCTACTTTCAGTCACCATTTTCAGGGAAATTAGTAGATTTTATCTCAAATATATCAGTATTATTACTTCTGCTTTTCACCAATCTTGTTTTCTCCTAACTTCTAAGAACCCCACTGAGTTTACACCCACTTAGAAATAATGCTTACATTAATAACATTTTTATCAATATAATGACTACTTTTTATCTAAATGATAATGAACTCCTTTTTAGTAGCAGTAAGACTTGTGCTGTAAAGTCTTTACGAATTTTCTATTAATTTTTGTAAAAATACGTACTGATGTTCTTAACATCTTGTCATTCTTTACTTTCTTTATAATACAAAATTTTATCTTTCCTAAAAGCATCTTTAATTGTGACAGTCAACTGTGTGAGAGAGAGAAAAGAACAAAAAATTCATGGATCACACTTTAATATCTTATTTTTCTTATATCTTTCACTTTCTTCCTATTTTCTCCTTTCACATGATCCAAAATCACGCATTTTACTTGACTGATCCCAATATTTTTTTATTAATTTATTTGAATTTTTATCTATCTCTTCTTCTGATATCATTTTTTCCTCTTTATTTTTTTTTTTTACATTTTACATCCACGTCCTCTCCACAATTTATTAACCTTAAAATAATATATCTATAAATTTATCTCTCATCCAATTGACCATCACTTTTCATATCAATAATGATATTTATCTCATGCACCCATTATAGATTCTCTAATCACACTACACAAACCCACTTCATTAACGGATAAAACGGTAACAACTTACTGCTGTACCTAGTTTCCATTGGCACCGCGTGGTGAGATCTGTGGGTACAACGTTACATCAATTTGATCTGTCAATAAAATGCAACTGCCAACTTGCAAGCTATACCAATAGGTATATGATAGTAGTTATAACTACAGCCTCCGTCCCTTAGAGAGAGGATTTTTACATGGGCTAAGATACGTCTATTAAAGTAATTAAAAATATAGATTTTATATTCGCTTTTCTTAATATAATATATTTATTTATACTTAAATAAGAGAATATTAAAAAATGAGAAAATTAAATACATACTCAACGAATTGAAATATTTTTTCACAATTGTTTTAACATCACGTTCGGATTTATTAGGTATAAAAAAATAACAAATCTCCACCCTGATATCAATCAACTTGCAAGCAAACAATACATTGTTTATAGTTTCCTAATCAAGGTAACCAATAAAAATTAAAATTACAGACCTTACCTCGTGTCTTGAACCCGAAATATATACCAGATCTGCTTCATTTACTCACAAAGGTTAAGATCAAGAAAACCCCAAGTAGAATGCAGATTATTAAAATAATCAATCAAGAAATATAACACATGCGATAAAGATATAAATATAGGATAATAAATAATCTTCTCAAACATATTCACTACGTAAGCAACATAAAACTAACATCAAGTTAATCAAACACAACAGTCAACATATACAACACAATTCATAAATGACTCCGTAAAAGATATCATCATATCCCATTCAGTGTATCTCGTACCTCGAGAATACATAATACACAACCCACCACTTATACTCACAATATTAATCACTACTCATGTCTAACTGGTAAACCACAATATATCCTTAAGTTTATGGAATGCTCCTCTATTAATATTTCATTTCTCTTAACCCAAGTGAATAATGAGTATTAGTATAATAGAAGTGATCAAATTGTCACTATTACCTTTACCCGATCAGGATTCTCACAGATAGAGGACTTCACACTCATTTAATCACATAACTTGCGATTTAAATTTCACACTCATTCCCCGTACATATGACCAATGCACCCTCAATCATCTATATTGCACATTATCAAAAGACATATTGCTAATGCACCCAGACTACTATGCATCTATGCACACACATTACACATGGTAAAATAGATCAAATACAAATTCATGCAAAAACACATATCAATCAAATTGAAATACAACATAAAACAATGCATCGAATTGAATAATCAAGGATGCAAATGGATTTTCACAAAGAAGATATACTTAATGCTAATGCACCCCGACCACTATGCATGTATGCACACACATTACACACGGTAAAATAGATCACATAGAAATTCATGCAAAAACAAATATCAAGCAAATTGAAATATAAATAAAACAATGCATCGAGTTGAGCAATCAGACATGCAAATTAATTTTATACAGATGTACATGTAGCAACTAGGTTCCCTATCAATAAGGGTAACCATCACTCTCACTAGGGTCATAACTAGACTCAAAAGAATTTGCCCCACCTCTAACATTTTCCTTATGCTTACCCTTCTTCTTAGGACAATTTCTAATAAAATGTTCAATCTTACCACAACTAAAATATCGCCTGTCACCCACACTGAACTTGTCCCAACTCTTACCCTTCTGCTTGCAACCTTAATCACTCAACTCATCACTCGGTCACTACTATTTTGAAAATGACTCTTTTGCTTAAAAAAAAAAAAGACTCATACCCCTCATCATGTGCACGTCACTACCCCTCTTAACTTCTTTCTCAGTACTAATCTCCATTTCGTTACTCTTAAGGGAATTCATGACAATCTCAGATGTTATGTTGTCCCTACCATACTTAATTGCATTCTTAACTTCTCTATATGATTCAAGCATGGAATTAAGTAAAATAATGGTCTTGTAGGTTTTAGACACCTCTTCACCACAATTAACAATATGTTGCGCGAGTTTGTTAAGAACTTCCATATTGTCATCTAGATAATTTATATGATACATTTTTTTCAAGTAGGTAAAGTTTGTTAGAGGTAATTTTAAGCAAATAAAAGTCATCTAACTTTTTTTAAAGTTCTTTTGTGGTACCAAGTTTACCAATCTTTCTCAAAACATCATCAAATATGTGTAAAATAATTGAAGTATAATCAAACTTATCAAAATAATCTGTTTGTTCCTTTGAAAAATCAATGAAAAATGCTAGTAATAACTTTTGAAACTTTTTGTTGAACCAAAATTCCACTTATTTTTTTGTTGTCAATGTAAAAATCTTATTTCCCATTGAAAATCTCCAAATCAAAACGCGCATTCATTTTTGGACACGAATTAACAATTAAACCACAACAAATATTCCTAATGTCAAAAGAAATTTAACATGATTAACAAAATACAATATTCAAGAAAATGCCAATACACAATCAAAAGATCAAACAAAACTATAAGTAGCTTCACACCTCAAACGTGTAAGCATATAAGACAATTAGCTCCTAAATTTTAGTAACAAAGTACAAACAATGGTTACCCCTTCACGGTAACCTTAGTCCTAATGACCAACTAGACGATGATATGTTATTGTAGGGATTTAAAAGAGATAATTAGTTGATTTAACAGGCGGACCAATCAGACGGTAAATAAGGAGCAATGGGAATTTTTTCAACTTTAGAACTACAACTTTTAGCCCTAAAACTTGCAGAATCTGCAGCAACTCAGCAATCAATGATCAACTCTCGAACCACCAGGGATAAAATCATCCAAATTAAAATTCAAAACCTGAAACAAAAATCAAAATGCTCTTATAACATGTTGAGTTCGTTGGTCCTCTTGAACACCAAAATTGGGCTTAGCTAGTAGCGCTCCAAACGACCACCAAACCCCAAGCTCGACTCAATCATGACCCTCACTTGGTTCCCTCACATTTATTCTAACTCACACAAGGATTAAAGTAATGAACACAATATTACAAAGAGAGAAGAAGGTATGAATAACTCAAAATGTCCAAGAACAGTCCTTTTTTCCTTCTCTATTGCACACTTCAATCACAAGCCACGCATAGAGACATAGGTAGTATATATTGAATTGGACTAGGTCACGTAATGGGCCAGTCAACTAACAAAGTCCAAGATACACTACTAAACTAAAAGGTAAATTACGTAACTAGTTAGGTATAATTTTCTGTAATTGAAAAATACCAGGTTTTCAAACTATTCGTAATATTATTGGATTTCTTATCATAACTTTAGAAAAATATCAGATTCTCATGAGAGAGAATGTAATATTTGATTGACATCAAGCTATGAATTAGGAAGTAGTTATCATTTGTGTATGGATTAATGTAGATAATTACAATTTTCGAAAAAAAAATCTCTCAACTCACATTCTCTCTCTTCCCAATCTGTCATCTTCAACCTCCTGGTCATCATATTTTCGGAGGCCATTACAGGTGAAATAGTACTAGATTTTCTGACAATTACATTATGTAATGTCATGTAATGTAATGTAATGTTGCGATTATGTAATGTTATATAATGTTACATATTATAGTCAACAATTAATAGTTATCATTTTGTAATATTATGTAACGTGTTTTAATTTACGACCACGATTGCGTAATTTTCATTATTATTATTTTTCTTCGTGTCGATTCAAATTGAAGCAGTGATATAGTCAATGTAATGTCATGTAATTGTTTTTTGTGTAACATTACAATTTCAGTAATATTGTGTCGTAATGTTCAGTAATGTTCTGTAATGCCTTGTAATGTTCATAAAAATTTCAACACAAAGACTTGATGCAATTTCAACTAAGAATAACAAAAAATTACAACCAAATCAACACTTCAAACAGGAAAATTAACTTCTAGACACAAGACTAACTTAATTGGGCTTACACAAGCGAGTATTCCACGTGGGCCACAGGCAACCACTTAATGAAGTTGCTTCCAATAACCACAAATCATTATCGAGTCGAGTTATTCGTTTAGATGTCGATATATTTTCTATAATCGTTTTAAAATCATCGTCCGAATTTATTGAGTATAAAAAAGGCCAAGAGTATAGAAGTGAAAAACAAAGTAGGGTCAGGGACTCAATTGGGGGCTGAATTTTGAAAAAAGTCATTATACGAGATTACATAATGAAAACGTCAAGGCTTAAGCAAAATGACGAAATGGACAAACCTTTTCTTTTTATTGTTGAAATCTCAATCTATTTGCTTCTTCTTTCACATTCCCTAATCCCTACCTATTCCTCATCCAGTCATCCAATCGAACTGATTTTCTCCTATATTATTGTTCTAACAAGTCTGAAACCAACAATTTAGAAATAAAAAGAATGCTTATAAACGAAAAAGAGAAAGCTTCATAAGTAGATCAAATGCCATCCAAAATTTGCATGTTATTTTGCAAAGTTCTTTTCGTTTTTTAGTTAATAAAATTTGATAAAATCGCTTTTTTAAAATCACTCATCAAGTTATTATCCATGAAACCTATATATTGTAATTTAGGTTCACCCATGACCAATTATTCAAAGGGAACTTACACAAACACCCTTAAAATATGATAATTTTAAAAACTCAGTATAAACACGGGCCAAAATATAAATACTAACGTGTTCATTACATTATTACTCAAAATCGCGAAGAAAAAGACTAACGACGAAGAAAAAGTCAAAGTCAAAACCTAAACGCTAAAACAGTTAATAGGGATACCTTTAACAAAAATTCTACTTGTACAAACAACTCTTACAAACTAGTGTACAAAAATAATAAAATAACTATTTTACCCTTTAAAAACTAAGGATATAACTTATCTAACCAATACCTTTTTTAACATATTATTTTACAAAGTTTAATATATAATAAAATTTTTTAAAAAAAATTTTTTATAAATTATTTCATAATTAAAAATATTATGCCTGTTTATGATCCACATATACTTCACGAAAAAAGAAAAAATTTAATTAGAAGTTTACATAGAGAATATTTAGAATTAGAAATATTAGGAAGAGACTTAAATACTGATCCTATTGCTATAGAAAAATTTAAAGAAATTAAAAGGCTAGTTTTACAACATAATGAATATTTAAGATTAAAAGAAGAAAACTTGATAAGACAAGAAGATAATAGATATATGGATGAATTTGAAGAAAGATTTTTAAGAAGAGTAAGACAAAGATTATAATTCCGCAAAATAAAAATTTCACTTTCACGATCCTAGCAAAGGTGGTATCAGAGCATGTAGTTATACTTAAAAATATATTTAGAAAAATGTCTAAAAAATTACCAATAATCGAACCTAGAGTATATAATTATAAATCTAAAGATTTACCAAATAATAGTCATTGGTCATTAATAACTGAAACATATGGAAAATTTATACCATTTATACTATTAGGAGAAGGAGGATTTGGAGAACATAAACAATTAAACTGGACAAATTTATTTTTACTAAATAAATTAGGAATAAGTTTAGATAAAACTACAGAACAAAATTTAGAACAAGCAAAAAATCCAGAACAAGTTCAAGAAATTATCAATAATTTACCATTAGAAATAAGACAAATGATAGAAATAACTAATGATTATAAGGATATAAACAAAAATATACCCACACAAATATTAGAAGTAAAGCAATACGTAAATAACCTATCAAAACAATTAATAACCTTAGAAAACCAAATTAAGCAAATAACTGATAAAATAAATAAAATAGGAAATATGGTAGGAGTATATGAAAACTCAATAGAAATTATAGAGCAAAAAACTATTATAAAACAAATAAATATGATAAGAACTATTAAAGAAGAAGAAATAGGGAAAAATGATTTACATAAAAGAATAGATAATATACAACAAAATATTGGAATTATAAACCAAAATATAACAAAAATATATGATGAAATGGAAAAAAGAAAACCTAAAAGAATAATAACTGACAAAGAATTTAAAGCCATCAATAGATTATGAATAAATATGATTACTGAACAAATAGAAAAATTTATGGAAAATCCTAAAAAAGAAGGTGAAGAAGATTACATAATAGAAGAAGATTATATAGAAAAATTTAAAAATCTTAAAATAGAAGAAATTAATATGAATGAACAACAAAAAACTTTAATACCAGTAGAACAAAATCCACCAGAATATATACAACAACCAGGAACTAACCAAGTTAAAAAAGAAAATACAAGTAATACTAATCCACAAAATACACCAGAAATTTATATGAATCAAAGACAAAACACAAATTTCAAAACAAATAATTTTATACCACAACAAAAATATTACACCAAGCCAAATAAAAATTACCCTATAGAATATACACCATGGAGAAGTATGGAAACACAAATTAGTTCAGAAGGAAGATGGATAGATTTAGGATATGTGCAAGATGTAGATCATGAATTAGAATTATGGATGAAATCTATGGCTATGATGACCTATACCAAAGAATTAACAGGAAAGCAATTACAATTAATGTTAGAAAATACATTTATAGGAATTACTGCAAGATGGTGGGGAAATTTGACAGAAACTTATATAGGACAAGTTAGAGGAAACGACCAAGATGAAATAGGAACTATTTTAAGCAGATATGAAGATGCATTAAAAAGAGAATATACATTAGTAATAGACAGAGATACCAAAACTAGCTCAAGACTAAGACATAGATATAGATATTTATTAGAAAATCTATCAATATGTGATATGTGTTACTTTAAACAATTTGCATGTGAATTTAGAGAATATTTTGAAAAAGCAGAAAATAATCAAGAAACATATGGTATGGAAATTATGAACCAAATATTCTTTAAATTACCAAACCCATGGAATTTAGAATTATTTAAGGACTGGGAAAAATTAGAAATACCATTAAGTAATAATAGTTTAGGAGCAAGAATACAATTTATAGAAATGAGACAACAAGAAAAATGTATGGAAGCAAATAATATGATAAAATTTCATAAAGCAAGTAAAAAATCATTATGCTGTGATAAATTACAATATAAACCAACACAATGGGGATGTCATCTAGAAAGAAAATATAAGAAAAAGAAATATTATAGAAAAGATAAATTTAGAAACAAATTCAATAAATTTAATAAATACAAAAAGCCATATAATAAAACATTTAAAAAGTATAGAGTACCATATAAGAGATATTTAAGGCAAAAACAAAACAAAACTAAAACATACCCTAAAAATCCTAGAAAATGTAAATGCTATTCATGTGGAGAAATAGGACATATATCTCCAGAATGTCCTAAGAAAGATAAAAAGAAAAATATGATGTATATCTCATTAATAGAAAAAGAAAATTACAACTTATTACCTATTGAACAAGAAGAGGAATGGGAAGAAATTCCTGAAGATGAAGAAATTTATGAATTAGAAGAACATGAAGTAATAAATACAATAATGGAATTAGAATCTTCAGAAGAAAGTGAATCTAATGAATCTAGTGAAGAAGAATATTTATACATAAATATGATTAGACAAATTAGTGAAGAAGGTACATCTAAAGAATATGAATACCAATTAGAAGAAAATGAAGAACAACTAAATGAAAGATTAATATTTAATCCTAAAATGTATGAAAAGATCTTAAAATCAAAATTAGATGTAGAACCAAAAGAAATATTTAATTTACCATTTTGGCAGAAAAACAAAGAAATAGCATATGTAGCAAGAAACCATAGTCACCCTATAGATATAAGAGATACTATAGGAAACACATTAATACCTATAATAAATGAAGAAATTATAAGACAAGAAATAAACCTATTGAATCCTGAATTAAAAGGAAAAATAAAGAATATATATTTAGGAGCCGTACAAATTATAGCAAAAGCCTATTTTAGAGAAGGAATAGATACACCTATAGAATTCTATATTATGGATGATAGAATTGTAAGTTCAGTACAAGATACTCTAATAGGAATTATAACAGGAAACTTAATGTACCAAAAAGTAAAATTTACAATAAGACCAAATTTTAGCATAAGTATGGGAGAACAAAATAAAAATAAAGCCTTAACATTATATTACAGGTTAAGAGGGATAGATATGGAACTAGGAAGTAAAACTATAAGTTTAACTATTAGAACAATATATGCTTTTACTAGTAAACATGAAGTAAAAATTAAGAATGCTACAAAAACACATATAATAGAACCCATATTTCAGAATTTATTGGAATACAAACCAGCTAAAGAAAATCCAAGAATGACAATATCAGAAGATATAGAAATAGATTTCAATCAAGCTAAAAGATTAGTAAATATGGATAAACCACAAATAGAATTTGGAAGAAGATCAATTAGCCTAAGAAGAAATACTAGTATAAGATCATTACCTGAAATAGAAAATAGAAATGATTCAGAAAAACAAATAATGACAAAAATACATAGAAAAATACCAAGAATGAATCTATCTAAAAGAAATGAGACAAAACAATTTGAAGTTATGATAGAAATTAGAATAAATGGAGAATGGAAAGAGCAGAAAGTGTTAATAGATACTAGAGCAACTGTATCTCATATAAAAGAAAACATAATAGGAGACTTAGAACTTAAAGTAACAAATAATTCAATTCAAATACAAGATTACTTTGGAAATATTCATCCCATGGATATTTATGTAGAATTACCAATAAGAATAAATAAAAGAAATGAAATAATCATAAATATGTATGTAGAACATACAGGAAAGGTAAATACGGAATTACTATTAGGAACAGACTTCTTAGAGCAAGTAAAAACATATTACATAAAAGATGATAAAATGCTATTAACAATACAAAATGAAAATCTAGTTATACCAAGGTTATTATGAATAAAATACAAGGAGGAAGAGAACATATTTATATACTAACCAAAATGAATTACAATGGATATCTTAGCAGAAATTATCATGCATTGTTTGATACAGGAGTATCATCCTGTTTATTTAAAGAAAATGTATTACCCCCAGAAATGTGGAGTAATAAAAAAGACAATGAAGAAAGAGTAATACTTGCAGGATTTGATGGAAGCACAAACCTAATAACTAAAGTAGCAAGGAATGTTAAAATACAAATAGGAAAATATGAATTACAAATACCTTATGTATATAAATTTGATGATATGCCAGGGGATATATTATTAGGAAATAACTTCATAAAACAATATTATCCAATAACTATTGATGAAAAAGTTATACTTTTATCTACCCCTTGTCACCATATAACAATTGCAATAAGAATTAATGATCCTTACTGTAGAGAAAAAATGCCTCATATTGCAGCTCAGCATGGTGAGGATAGACAAAAATTAACACAAACAACACAATTTATGCCTAATAAAAATAGAATAAATCTAGTACAAGAACATTTTGATCAAATTGTAATAAAAAATATTACAGAAAAATTATTAAAATTATCAGGAGATAATCCTTTGGAAAAATGGCACATAAATAAGCCTATGGCATAAATTATACTAGAAGATGACACTAAGATTATTAGTGTAAAACCAATTAAACATACACCAAAAGAACTACCTGAATTTGAAATGCACATAAAAGAAATGCTAGAAAAGAAATTTATTAGAGAATATAATAGCAAACATAGTAGTCCAGCCTTCATTGTAATAAAACATTCAGAACAAAAAAGAGGAAAATCTAGAATGGTAATTAATTATAAAAGGTTAAACACTTATACAAAAGAATTAAAATATCCAATACCAAACCAACAGGTATTATTTAACCAAATTAGAGGAAAGAAATATTTCTCTAAATTTGATCTTAAATCAGGATTTTATCATATTATGTTAACTGGAGAATCTAGACATTTAACAGCTTTTACGGTACCACAAGGATTTTATGAATGAAATGTATTACCTTTTGGATTTAAAAATAGTTCAGGAGAATTCCAAAGGTACATGGATAAAATATTTAAAGATTATTATCATTTTATTACAGTATATATTGATGATGTTCTTATTTACTCTGAAACAAGAAAATACCACTTAAAACATCTAAATATTTTTATAGATATTGTAAGGAATAATGGAATTATATTATCAGCTACAAAGATGGAGATAGCTAAAGATAAAGTAGAATTTTTGGGATCTATAATAAGCCAAGAAGGAATAAAACTTCAAAAACATATTGGTACAAAAATACAAGAATTTGACAATCATATAAAAGATAAAACACAATTACAAAGCTTTTTAGGACTTGTAAATCAGACTAGGAAATATGTACCTAACTTAGCAAAACATTTAATCCCATTACAAAAAAGATTAAAAGGAAAAACTAGATGGACACCATGGTCTAAAGACGAAGAAGAAGAAGTACAAAAAATTAAAGACCTTTATAAAAATTTACCAGAATTAGAATTACCCAAAAAAGAATGTGATTGGATTATAGAAACCGATGCATGCGAAACAGCATGGGGAGCAGTACTTAAATATATTTATCCAAATGAGGATGAGGAAAGGATTGCACAGTACACTAGTGGTAGTTTTACTCAAACTCAAACTAATTATCATATAAATGAAAAAGAATTATTAGCTGTAAAATTTGCTATTAAAAAGTTTGAATTATTTATTGTTACTACAAAATTCAAAATTAGAACAGATAATACACAAGTTAAATATTGGTTAACTAAAGAAATTGATCCAACTATTGCAAATAAAAGGTTAATTAGATGGCAAGTAGAACTTAGCCATTATGATTTTGAAATTATTCATATTAAGGGTACTGACAATGTTATTGCAGATTATTTATCAAGACATGGAAGACATACTTAAGAAAGTAGAAGAAATTAACTTGGCCATAGGTCAAATGAATATCAACTATTCAAATCTATTCAACCATGTGAATACTTGCATGGCGCAGATTGTACAAATTAACAGTGAACTAGCATTTTACAAGTCAAGGGTTAATTCTCTTGAGGAAATGTACAAAGGAGGATCCCAATCCTCTCCAGTGAAGAATTTATCTGTAGGACTTCCTATTGAGGAAGAAGTATCTAATGTATCAATTATTGGAAGTTCATCTTCCAAAGCCATTAGCAAAACTATTGAACCATCTAAAGAAACTTTTTTAGAAGCTGCGAAGAAACCAGCAGTCGTAACAAAGGAACTATCAGAAAATGAGAAAGTTATGAAGAAACTAGAGACATTCTTGAAGTACGTAGAGTATTTAAACAAGAGGACAAAAGAAGGAGAATGGCTAAGGACAATTAGCCATCAAAAAATAAATAAAGCAATTATTTTTCCAGGAGCAGAACCAAGAACAATCGGGGGACTATTTGACCAAGGACTTATTCAGTGCATCTACCCTAGCAAGGATATGAAGGAAATATCATTATTACCTAATTCTATCAAGGCAGCAGTGAAAACATATTTTGGAATTACCAAAGCTGAAAAGATCTATGTCAGGATTTACTCAGCCATTCCAGAATTTATTGATGAAGAATTTCTAAGGGCAGAACATATTGTAAAACTTGGAGTAACTAGCAAAGCTATTCTTTCAGAACCAGAAATAAAACCATTCAACAAAGAGGAACAGATAAAAGCTATTCCAGAAAAAAGGGTATTGAGATTTAGAGTAATGTACACTGAATTAAGGGATACCCTTACACAAACTAATGTTTGGGTATATGAATCTAATGATGACAAATTATTGATCTACAGCATTGCAAGAATTAATCAAGTTAATTGTCAATTATGGAAATTAAGAGAATATGCTGAGAATATACTTGTCAGCAATTTGGATCTTAGCAAAGAAGCCTATGAATATCTACATCACTTAATGGAGGTAGAAACGGGTCACAAATGTAATAATTGTGGGGACCTACTCAACTATAATGAAGATGAAACATACCTTGTCTGAACACGAATTATTCAAGGCATGGGAGTTCAGACCCATGTGAAACTTTAGAAAAGCAGCAAAAATTATTGTAACTTTAACTTTACTTTATCTACTTTAAATCTTAGCCAAGTATGTAAAAGATAGGGAATATTATCTTGTTTCCCAACTTTCCTTTTATCAACTATAAAAGAAGGAGTCTCTCCTCATTGTAAGTATCCGAAAATCATATTGGTTTTCAGCAATAAAAATCTATATTCTCTCTATCTATTGTCTTTCTTTTCATTCAAAGTTTTCTTTCATCAAACCAATCCAGAAACAATTAGCAGAAGGTATGAGTAACTAAACTTCACATAGATATATATGAAGTCATAAAATAGTTAGTAATACTCTATTTATTTATGAGTCCATAAGTTTATTCTTTATAAAACTTTTGTTAAAAGAGTACATTTAGAGGTAGGAAACGAAACTGAATTGTGCTGAACCTCTTTGAAGTGTTTGTTTAAGTGTTAAACAGAAATTGAGTAAGTCTTTCGAGCATCCTTAATGCATTAGTCTTTCGAGCAGCAAAGATCTTCTATGAAGATGTGTTTAATACTTAGATAAATAATTGAAAAGTATTTGGTCAAAAATCTTTTAAAATCAGATTTACAAAGAAACGTGATGGACCCATAGATAGAAAGAAGTATTATTGATTATTTATGATGGATTATATATCGTCTTTTTTATTATCCAAGTACTGTTATCATAGTTTTAAATTTATCATTTTGCTTATGATATATCTTACATGTTTTTACATATGTTGAAAATTTGTTTTTAGAATTAATTATTGGAAGAAGATTTGAATTAATAGATTAAATTTAAATATTTAGTTTTATAATTTATGAATTCAGAACATTTAATAGAATTGAATCCTTCAGAGGTAAACGACTTTAAATATTTAAGAGAGGAAACAATTAAACAATTAGAAATTATAAGAGAAGATTTAGGAAGATTTTATGATTTATTAGACTACACAATAAAAGAACCCCCATTTACAAATTTTTCACAATTTACTAGAATTATAGTTAATAAAGGAAGAATAATTAGTGATCTAGAGAAAAAAATTGAAGAATTAAATATAATTATTGAAGAAAAGAGTTTAACATATAATAGTATATATTACGCATTTTATGTAAACAATAAATTTAGAGATATAGACATAACATCAGAAAACTAAAGGATTTATAACCAAAAGGAAAGGATAACACAGTAATTTAACATTCAAAAATTTTGTCTTTTAGCTATTTGTACAACTGTTTGTACAATTTATTTGTACAAATAGCAAGGCCCTACCTTTAATATACCACTGAACGATACCAATTAATATGGTCAAATACACAGATATGTCGTTTATCTAAGAACAAGCAAAGTAGCCAACATTTATTTTCTTTAGGAAACTGTAGCCTTTGGAAAGGGTTTTAAAGAAGTCTTCTTTCAAGTATTTTCTATGAATAAAACTTGTTGTAGCCCCGCCGTACCGTGGGGGTACCCATGCCCTCTTGTGAGGGGACGGTACCCCCAGCGGTAAAGCACCGCGGTACTCCCAATTTTCTATTGAAACTTTAACAAATGTTACAAAGTTGACTAACTTTATTTATATCAACAATAAATGCAAAAGTTGCCTCTTAATTAATAACAAAAATGAACTCAAATCTTACGGTGCTTACATTCCTCAAGCTTATTAAAATACTTCAAAAATCACTCCAAAAACATAGAAGGGGTAGAAAATATATAAAAAACAGCGTAAAACTACATTTTGCCGATTACTCTCCACAATCAAGCCGGAAAATTGAGGGATGTTGAAGCTTGTCCTAGTATTTGTAGTCCTTGACGTGAAGGCTCTCAGAGGCACCCTCACTCAATGCACCACCCTGGTAAGTTCCAAGGGTTGCTTCGGAATTGGCCTTGCACCTTGCAAGGAATGCAGCCTGAGCCTTCCCGATGTTTTCATCCTTTCCAGCCCAAGCCTTGAGGGTGCTCTGCTGCAAAGCACGCCCAAAAGAGAAAGAAAGGGACCATGGCTTCTTGGTCTTCAGTTTGTTCATTGCATCAAGATTACGTGTAGCCTCCTCTTCGCTCTGCCCACCAGACAAAAACACCACAGCAGGAACTGCAGCAGGCATTGTGCGTTGCAGGGCACGAACTGTGTACTCGGCAATGACTTCTGGTGCAACCTTGGTCGCATCAGACCCAGGGGTCACCATATTAGGCTTCAACAAAGTTCCCTCAAGGAGGACGTGATGGTCATTCAGTGCCTTGTAGCAAGCAGCAAGAACACGTTCAGTCACATCAGCACACTTGTTGATGTCATGGGTACCATCAACGAGGATCTCGGGCTCAACAATAGGTACAAGACCATTCTCCTGGCAGATGATGGCATAACGGGCTAGGCCATTGGCATTTTCGTTGATTGCAAGCTGTGATGGCTCACTAGGACCAATCTTGAGAACAGCCCTCCATTTAGCAAACCTAGCACCAGCTGCATAGTATTGCTGGCAGCGTTGAGCAAGGCCATCGAGACCTTGGGTGGTGGTCTCACCATTGGTACCGGCTAGCTCCACTGTACCCTTGTCAACCTTAATCCCCGGCAGGACTCCACCCTCCTTCATGACATCAACAAAGGGCTTTCCTGCAAAACTCAAAATGTAGAAGTTCAATTAGCTTCTTCAATCATTTTCAATTAATTAGCTATAGTTACTCGTCCGCTAATGTATCCTGCACCACTTTTATGGAACACAAGACTTTGCACTATGAACCTCTTCAAACTATATACCTGCAGCAGTCTTCTGATATAGTGTTTCCTCAAAGAGGATAACACCACTGAGGTGTTGAAGAGCACCAGGAGTGGTGAAAAGAAGCTCGCGTAGAGCCCTCCTGTTTGTCTCAACATTCTCGACATTGATGCTAGAAAGACGCTTGCCAATTGTGCCAGTCGATTCATCAGCAGCAAGGATACCCTTTCCGGGGGTCCCAATGTACGCAGCATTGGCAATGAGCTCGTCTATGAAAAGGAATGAGTTATTTAGCGGCTGAAGAAATATGCATAACCAATCAAAGAAACACATCATCCATTCACCAAATATAAGATGTACAATTCAGTAAATAAACAAAGCAATAAATATTATGCAATGGAAAAACAATAATGCATAAGGATTGTGGAAGACATGACGTGCTTGATCTAAACTACAAGAACATATAGAAAACTATAGTACTATATTATTGGTTTTTTATCACGGAAAAAATCCGATGGCATTTCCAGTATAACTAGGTCTAGCATATATACACACAACAAAATCCACAAATTCCTCAATTTTTTATGTTGGCCTTGAGAATGTAACACAAACTATCTTGAAAAAATGTCACCAATTTCATGATACGATGCCCAAAAATAGTAAGAAATCAGTTTTTTATTTCTGTTTTACTGTGAAAACTGAGAAGCAATATTGCCAAGAAAAAATATATTAGGTCATCTAAATCATTCTGTTTAACAAGATCGTACACATTTTTACTGCAACTTAAGACATATGGATCATTTCACTAGTAAAAAATATTGGAGGCCACAACAGATCCAGGCCACAATGCACACCTAAGAAAACTTGTTACCTCAAAATGTCCACATACCTAATGCTTAACCTGGAGTAAAATTCAATTAAACAGTAAGAATAAGTGAAAATTATTTTGCCAAAAACTGTCCTTGAAAAGATCAGAGAAATAAAAACTCGAACACACTCAAAATTCAAACTTCGACAATAATTGAAAGAAATAGCGTTCAAAAAATTCATAAATAAGCCTGAAATTTCCAGATCTGTAAAATAACAAACCAACAATAGAAACATCAAAGCAAAGCCGGATCAATAAAGATAACAAAATATCAAATTACATTACTATAGAAAAGGTCAAGAAAGAAAATAGGCGAAAAACAATTTACCGGCATACTTTCCCTTGTAGCAAGACATGGTTACACCGGAAGAAATGAAGAAATAGATTTTATTGGGAGAAAAATAGACAGGAGCAGACTTTGGTGGAATTGTAATGAATTAGGGCTTAATATAGTGGGTGGGCCTAAAAAGGCACCAGCGTTAACCATCGATTTTATCGCTTTAATCTCGACCCCTCCTCCAAGTAACCACTTGTTTTGTGATTTGACTATTGTGTCCTTGTAAAATTTGTTCTCTTGCATTAAACACCCTCATATTCAGAAGAATAGTAGTGGGGTCCCCAACCTTTGATGAATATACTCTTTCATCCCCAATCTTCATAGTGGGGCTTTTATGTCCCCGATTTTTATTTTTGCAGTATTTGAGTAAAATATATTTTTTAATAGAATTTTAAAGTGTTAACTAAAGGGTAGAGTAAAATTGGTAAAATATATTTTTAATAATATTTATGTATATCACATTATATTTTATTTTATTGAGACAGATGTCTTGTGGTGAGGGAGAGAATCGATTAGATCAAACACTTGTTAATGATTATTTTTCATGTATTCAAATTGAAAATTTGGTTTTTGTCTTGTCAGAGTTTTCGTCTAATTACTTAATGTTTAAAGGGGCTAAACTTTTGATAAATCATTTGTAAACTTGAAGTTGAACAAGTAGTTGTCCAAATAGAATAATAAAGAGATCATGCATCTAGCCACAATTCCATGACAAATGTTTAAGATGGCACAAGAGCATGTCTTTCCCTTTAATGGTGGTGCAAAAATAGGTGTAATTAATATCTTGGAAATTAATTTGGCATTCTCATTTACATCCCGATGGATATA
Source organism: Ligustrum vulgare (assembly GCA_963555705.1). Taxonomy (NCBI): domain Eukaryota; kingdom Viridiplantae; phylum Streptophyta; class Magnoliopsida; order Lamiales; family Oleaceae; genus Ligustrum; species Ligustrum vulgare. The sequence goes on along the minus strand of OY743188.1, from coordinate 15,245,956 downwards.
AATCAAAATGTTGCTACAATGAATAGATGCAAATTATAATATTTAAATTTAAATTCAATTTTTGCATAATTTTTGAAGCTAGTAAACTTTTAGGTTAATCTATTTTTTATTCGTTTAAATATAAATATTACAAATAAATTGACCTAAAAAATTCCAAATTTGGTCAAGAAAATAAAAATATTAAAAATGTACAAATTAATATAAAAAATTCAAATTGTAATGTAAATTAATATAGTAGTAGATTTAAACTTCATGTCTCGCGCGTCAAGATTTCATGGATTAATAGCTATTTTTTAGGGGAATTGGTTTCATAAGATGTAAAACAAGATGCAAAATTAAATTTATTTTTTTTTTAAAACGTTTGTGACCAAAAATGTACTTTACACCTCATTTACATCTCCCTATTGGAAACCATTCCAACAAACTTGAGGGTGTAAATCACAAAATTGAAGATGTTCTAAAGACCCACAAGCTGCCAAGATAAATAGGAGGGCAGTTATCTGTCCATTTTTTAGAGATTGTTACCAAAGTACAAAGTGCTTCAAAGATTGGGACCTAGGTTGCTTTTTTTCTCCTCATCCTTGGCTATAAAGTATATGGTTGATTTGAATAAAAACTAAATTTCGATAAAAATAATGAAATGAGTGATTGAGAAATTGATACAAGTTCGATAAAAGTATGATTAAAAATAAATTTAGTGCAAGATAGAATATTAAAATATGAGGAGAAAGGGCAAGGGAAAAACTTGTAATTAATGTTAAGACAAGGGGTATATTCCTTGGATACACGAAAATCATATACTAACATTTGGTGGGTGGGAATTGTCATTCAAAACAAGGGGAAAGGATGACCCCATTTTGGTAGAGAGTGGTAATAACATGAAAACCACACAAGTGCAACACCTAAAACTGCGGCTTGGGTAGGTGGTCGTGGTTTCCTGATAATGCTATTTGTTGATGGTCATTACCATCATATCATATATGTTGTAATACACTAATAAAGTAACATTAAGCTCTGATTATATTTTCATATATCTTAATAAAAATTAATAACATATATGAATATAAAATCGATTGTGCTACATATAACATATACATCACAACTTAGTCTTTGTTTGGTAACAATGTTTGATTTTTAAATTGATTTATTTATGTTTTTTAGGTAAAAAATAATAGTTGAAAATTGAATAGAGAAATGTGTGTTGTTAAAAAGTGTGTTGACACACAAAAATGAGGCTCACCTAATTGGTTCAAAGGACATGGGCCCATTTAAAGAGTTTGGAGAATAGGTCCAAATGAATCTACGTGCAGGCCCAAAAGCAAAGCGACGGAGCGAGGAGACCAGCATTGCCTAAGCCTCGAAAACGCCCAAGGTCTAGACAAACGCGGTGATTCATTATTATAAAACAATAGTTATTAAGCAGTTAATGGGAAACCTTATCACATCCCCACGATCCGAGAAATTTGGTTGAGCATTGGGAGTAATGGCAACAGTTACATACAACAGTTTTTTAACAATTCATCCATTATAAAGAAAGTGGACGGTTACAGGGTGATAAAGCAGTTCACAAGCAGTTTTGGAAGAGAAGAAGTATTCAAGGAGTATAAAAGAGAAAGGAAAAAGAAGAAGCAGAGATCAATCAATCAACTCTCAAAAGAGAACTATGTAATTTACTTTCATTTTAATTTTCTTGTCAAATGCTCGATTAATTTGTGTGCTTGCGCCCTTTGGAGGCATTTCGCTTCTGTTGTAATCTTCATCAACACACACCCCTCATTGGGACTTTGTCTTGAGAGGTTGTTGTTCCTTACACATCATCTCCGAGTCTCTTTTAATTATTAGCGTTAGTCCAAATTTTCCTCGCGCAAAACAATTTAGCACGTCCAATGGGACAACTTTGGTGTTTTGAAGGTACAAAAGGTGAAGCAATATGTCTCATAAGAACTTCGATAAGGAGCCAACAAGCCATCGAGTCCAGTTTGTGATCGAAAGATATAAGGAAGAGCAAAGTGCTCCAAAAATATAGGGACAAAATCAGAGCCATTATGAACCAATGACAAAATTAAGTCCTTGAACCATGCATGCATTATTTGGCGAACTTACCCAAGATGTGGTTGAACAGGTAAAATTGCAATACGTTCATAACATGGAAAAATTTATCCAAAATGAAAGAGTACATTATGACAATATTGCCAAGCAACTAAGAACTTTACATGACACTATGAATAGGTTAACAGTCCAAGTTTGTTAGTCAAAATTTTCAAATATAGGACACTACTTTCAATCAAGAACGATCGTGAGACATAATCCCTCGGTTGTAAGTCCGAATCAAGGAATTGAACCACCTATTAGGCCATCCTCTTCAAGCCAAGGGGTGTTGGAACAATGAATTTAAATAATGGTAATGGAATGTCGAACTTGGGGGGTAACCCAAATGCAAGAGATAATGTCCAAAATAATCAACAGAATACCCCACATGCTATTGATGGGGAAAATATTCACGCTAATGGTAACAATGGTGTTTTCACTGTGAATCCATTACCAAATCTTAGGCCTCAAGTAATACCACCAGGAAACCAACCCATAGGTGTCCCTTACGATCCCAACGTCTTGTTAAGAGACCAGATCGTAGAGATAGTCCAAAATCAAATGGCTGTTGGAATGCATCCTTGTATTGGGCCAACTTATACAAAGTCGTACCATGATTGGGTAGATCAAGCATATCCATTGCCTAGATGGTACGAAGTACAAGAATTTTTGTTGTTCACTGGCTTAGGAGAAGTTTCTACTCTAGAACATATAGGCCGATTCACATTACACTGTGGTGAAGTAAATGATTATCATAAGATGAGATTATTCCCTAGTTCATTAACATGAGTTGTCTTCTCATGGTTCATAATTTTCAAGTAAATTCTGTTCAAACAAGACAACAGTTGGAAGACTTTTTTCATGTTCAATTTTATAAAACTGAGTCCGAAGTGACTCTGGCCGATTTGGCGAATTTACGTCAAATGCCCAACAAATGGGTAGAGGTTTTTTTTTTTTCAAAGGTTCAAAACAACCATAAGAATATTTTGTATCTCTACCTAAAAAGGGATTTTCCAAAATTGCTCAAAGTTGTTTAAGTTTTGACCTGAAAAAGAAATTTAAGAACGGGGAGTTTCTTGACCTTTTTCAATTGAGCGCTAATGTAATTAGATATGAACATCTAATAAGATAAGAAGAACAAATGAAAAATTCTAGCAAAGGGACTTACTATAGAGACCTGAATTTTGACGTTCACATGGTTGATGACCAATATTATGACTAGAATGAAGTATGTTTGGCCGAACTAGTTAAGGGAGATGCGTATGCTTACCCCTTTGTGGCAGAATCAAAAGCAACGGTAAAAAATGAGCCTGTAGGGGATAAAAACAAAAAGGCAAGGGTGTTTTTATTCGATGTGACAAAAGCTGACCTTATATTTGACAAATTATATAAGGATAAGCAAATAAAATTGAGCGATAAACGTAAATTTTCAAACCCTGAACAAACCAAGGGTAAAAAATATTGCAAATGACACAATGCATGGTTTCATATGACTAACAATTGCTTGGTTTTTCGTCACGTGTTACAGGATGCAATCGAATCTGGGCAAATCACTTTTGGAACTAAGAAGAAAATAGCAGTGGATGAAAATCCTTTCACGCAATCACTCAGAGTTAATATGATAACAGTTGGCTACAAAAATAAGCTTCCAAAATTCAAGTTGGTCATAAATGATGGAAAGGAAGATCCTAAGCCTAATCGCAGTGTTTTTGAGAGTCTAAAGGGAAAGGAACCTCGAAAGGGTGAAGGAATAGTATGTGCTAGGTGCAAAGAAGAAGTGAATGAGAATATTGACAAAAAGGGAATATGGGAACATCATATTCGCCTTAATATGGTTCCAAATCCCCAGCCTAATAGAGGATGGCTCATGCCATACTACGGGAGATGGCCCTTTGAGAGGCGTTTCAAGCCAATCCCCAATGGTCGGACATTTAGGCAACAACCTCATCATCCAAACATATGGCATTCGTTTCAGCATAGTGTAAGAAGGGTTGTACCCTTTAATGAAATGACTAGAACCCAGCAAAGGCGCTTTCAACGAAATTATGGGCGAATGATGAGGAAACAGCAAGGGTTACCACATCCAAGGGCGCCAAAATTGCTCAGGTTGACTAGCCAAAATGCTCTTAAAGATGGTAAAGAAGTTGGTATGGGGGAATTAGTGGAAGAATTACCCGAAAGTTCTTCTGGAAAGATAAAGTTTGAACGAGGATAGTAGGACGAAGATGAAGAAGATCTAGAGCAATCCACCACCATTTAGTTTGAAACACTACCTCCAGTCATGGCTAATAACTACTTGTTAGCCAATGAGTAAAAAAAAAACGAGGAGTATGAGATAGACGGTAATGAGGAGGAAGCATGCATGCTTGTATGTGAAGAAGGCCAAACATCCCAAGAGGTTTGCTATGAAGAAAAGGATGATGGCATGACAGACATCAAAGAAGAAATTGATCTAGAAGCAGAAGGGAAAAAGAGGAGAGTATCACACAACAAATTACTAAAGCAACTATATCAAGAAGGTGTCCGGGAAGTAGATTTATTTGGCGAGCCGTCTGGACGTTCTTTAGACTTTCATGTGCTATATGGAACACCCAAAAGGAAAGTGAGGGTCCCTCGTTCTGAAAAATATGGATCGCCTCCTAGAATACTACCTCCCCCTATAGGTTGGTTTGCAGATGAAGAAATGCGGGTGGAATGTGAAAAGAAAGTCCAAGATGCAGGTATTCCAAATTAAATACTACAGATTGATTTAACAAGAGAGCTTGACTCAGTGGAAGATTAGCAGGAAGTATAGATAGATTGAAAAGGTTATTTTTAGAAAGCCATCATGAAGTTAACCAAACATCTAAGGCCGTTGTATGTGAAGGACTTAGTCAACGGTATATGTTCGCTAAAACCGTATATCGCAAGTGCACGATTTTGCGTTCAAGTAGTAAAGTGGACTAGAGACGTTCAGGCTATCGTACCCACGATGATTGATTGATTTGTAACTAAAATTATTATTTCATTTTAAGAGAAAAGTCAAGTAACATAAAAAGTTGGTTTGATGGTGAATACTAACTATCATAAAATTAAAACATGGCAACATAACAAAACTAGTTAATTAAAGCAAATGGACAACAATATGTAAAAGCTAGAATTAAAACTAATTAACCAAAGTAAACTAATAACAACAAGAATTTGATACTAACTAAACTAGAAAACATAAGACAAGGTGTATTTAGTTTTTATAACTACACTAATTTCTTCTTTCACAAATCAAATAGTGGTAGTCAATCAATTAACCAAATTACATGGGAAACTCTAAATTAAACCTAACATGTATACTAACTTGCAAATACAATACAAAATATTGCCAACATTTTAAGATTACATAAACATAAATCAACATTCCTAATCACAAAAACATAAACATAAATCAACATTCCTAATCACAAAAACATAAACATAAATGCCCAACATCCATAAACAACCTAAAATACTTAATTAAAAATAAACTAGTCAACAATTCCAACACAATAATATTAACCCATAATAAACTAACAACAACATTTAACAAACAACATAAACATATGAATAATACTCAACATAAAGATTAAAAACAAGAGAATAAAGAAAACTCCCCCTTTTTGAATAGTTTTTGAAGTAAAAACCCAAGATTTCTTCACTTCAACACAATTCTTCATCGACCATTAATGTCTTCAACAACACAAGTACAAAACATTAAATGCTCAAGAAATAAATGACATTCTTGATAAAAATGTGAGAAAATAACAATACTCAAAAGTTTAAACAACAACAAAATACTTAAATATAAGAAAATATTACTAAATCATAAAAACATTACTTGAAAATTGCATTAAATGAGTAAATGTTAAGAAAAATACAAGAAAAATTGAAAAAGGGGCAAAACTTACTTGGTTCCCTAGCAAAAATCTGATTTTATCTATTTATAATACCCTAAAAATCATCCAAAAACCCTAAAAAATGCAAAGATCCGCATAAAAGGGTCAAATGGGCCGAACCAGGTCGGCCGGGTTGACCCAGTCCGACCCGGACAGTTTTTCTATTTTTTTTTTATTTTAAAGCCGCGCGATCGCGCGCGGTTGATTTCCCAGCGGCAGCTTTGTCTCGGGTCCGTTTTGAGGTCGAAGTCGCGTTCGCGACTTTGTTCGAGCAACGCGATCGCGTGGCTCAGCTGGAGAGTGGTTTTGCAGCTAAGTTTCTTCCGTAATTGCCATTAAGTCCTCCATCTTTTAATCTCGAGCAATTTAGTCCCCAACTTTTCAGATTTCTTTCAAATATGTCCTTCTAAAATTGCACTTTAGGCCCTTCAACTTTTGAAATCTTGCAATTTGGTCCCTCGGTTAATTGCGCGGCTTGTCCAAAACTTCTCGAAAGTGACATAATGGTCCCCAAACTTCCAATTTCAGTGTAATTTGCACTTCTTTTGTGGTTTTTGGCCTCAAACTTGGGTATTAACCTATTTAAACACAAAATATGCATAAATTAGTATATATTTGCTCAAGATGTTCCAAAATATGCTAATTTAAAAGTATAAAAAGTGTATAAAAATACACCTAACAGTATACCTGTGTCAAAAGTACTCATTGACAATAGGGTAGCTATGAATACCATCCCGTCTAGGATGATAAGGAAGCTTGTAAAGACATAAAGTTATATGATCCCAATGGAAGTTATCCTCACAAGTTTCAATAGGGGAGCAACTTCAGCCAAATGAGTGATGCCGTTGAAATTAACTTTGGTAACAACTACTAGGACTACAATTTTCTTTGTGATAGATTTTCGTACTAGTTACAAAGTGTTGTTAGGGAGAGATTGGATTCATGGGAGTCGATGCATACCTTCATCGCTCTACCAGTGCTTGATTTTTTGGAATGATAAAGGAGAAGTGGAGGTCGTTGAAGCAAATCACAGGTCTTTCATCGTAGAAGCAAACTCTTGGAGAGGTTTATGTACGAAGGAAACTATGGCCCTGTCAGAGTGGTCCAAGATGGAGAAGAAACTCATATCGTCGCACAAAGCGAAGAGTCATTTCCAGTAGACGCACTTATTGAGATATTCAATCAAATAAGACCAAATATAGTGACCCTTAAAGAGCCAGTAATTGGCAAAAAGGCTATTAAAGAACTCTGATAAGTTCTCAACAGCAGGAAAATTTGACCGATATTCAGGCCTTTAAAGCTAAGCTAATGGCTTTCAATGAAGAATGTAAAGTAAAGACCAAGGAAGAATCAGCATTGAAGGTGCTGAAGACAAGTTGGAGTAGAATATTGACTGAGAAGTCAACAAGGAGATTGCTTAGAGAAGGAAATATCTACAAAAGCCTATATGATGAAGTGATAGGGATTGCAAAACATGGGCATGCTCAAGTACAAGATCCTTTGATAAAGGTGAACTTGGGTGATGAAGGGGAAGATTGCCTAACATTTATCAGCCAAGCACTTAGTCAAGAGGTAAGTAATAAATTAATCGCTTTATTAAAGGAATACAATGATTGTTTTGCTTGGGAGTATGAACACATGTTTGGTTTAGATAAGAGTTTGGTAGAACATAGATTACCAATTAAACCAAATTTTAAACCTCATGAGCAACCTCCTAGGAATTTCGCCCCTAATGTGTTACCTGAAGTAAAGAAAGTAATAGAGCGGTTGTTGATAAAAGGTTTTCTTAGAACAGCCAAGTATGTCGAATGGTTATCTGATATCGTGTCTGTGTTAAAAAAAAAATGACAGTATTAGGGTGTGTATAGATTTTAGAAATTTGAACTTAGCAACGCCCAAAGATGAATATCCAATCCTAGGTAGATTCTTTAGTATATACAACCGCCGGGCATGTAATGTATTCCTTCATGGATGGATATTCAGGATATAACCAAATTTACATAGCTGAAGAATATGTACACAAAACTACCTTTAGATGCCCTGGAGCTTTAGGCTACTTTGAATGGGTAGTTATGTCTTTGGGCCTGAAAATGCAGGGGCACGTATCAAAGAGCGATGAACATAATCTTCCATGATAAGATAGGCGAATTTGTTGAAGTTTATGTAGATGATATAGTGGTCAAATTCCTTAAAGAAGAAGACAATTTTCAAAGATTAAAATGCTCATTTGAGCGAATGAGGCAATATAAACTAAAATTGAACCCCTTTAAAGTGTGTTTTCAGTGTCAATGCAGGGAATATTTTCGAATTTTTAGTACACAAAAGGGGAATTGAACTTGATAAAAATAAGGCGAAGGCCATTGTAGAGGCCAAACCTCCTGGTAATAAGAAAGAATTGCAAAGATTTCTAGGTCAAATAAACTTTTTGAGACTTTTTATTTCTAATTGTGCAGGGCGAACGAAAGCATTTTCACCTCTATTAAAGCTAAAAAATCAGGATGAATTCTTCTAGAAAGAATAACATCAAAAGGTTTTTGATAGCCTGAAGGCATATTTGTCAAGTCCGCCTGTGCTAGTCTCACCTATCCAAGGACGGCCAATGAAAGTGTACATATCGGCTGAACAGGAATCCATAGCTGAAATGGTCGCACAAGAAGATCAATTTGGTGAAGGGAGGGCAATATATTATTTGAGTAGACACTTAACGAAATGTAAATGTAATTATTCTGCTGTTGAGAAGTTGTGTCTTGCTTTATATTTCACATGTACGAAATTAAAGGCTTATTTACGGCATGTAATTGTTTATTTAATTTCTAAAGTAAATATAGTCAAGTATATGTTTTCACGCCCTGTTCTACACCAAAGGATAGGTCTTTGTACTTTTGGCATTATCAGAATTTGAAATCATTGTATACCCCAAAAGGCAATTAAAAATCAAGCGTTGGCTAATTCTTTGGTCGATGATCCATGCCTCGATGTACATAAAGAACTTGAATTAGAGGTTGATGCATTTGAATCAAAACCCTGGGTCTTAAACTTTGAGGGTTTAAAAACTTCTGAAGGTGCAGGGATAGGAATAATTTTAATAAATCCACTGGGGATTTGTTATAAATTTGCTTTTACTTTGGATAGAATATGCACCAACAAAGACCGAATACGAAGCATTGATCATAGGCTTGGAACTATTAGTGGAGCTGGGAATAAAAAGAGTGATAGTTGGGGCGATTCCCAATCAATAATTTACCAATTGATGGGTAACTTCAAATGCCAGAGTGATTCCGTGACAAACCAATATGAAATCACCCAAGAATTATTGGAAGAATTTGATCAAGTAAACTTCAATACGTCAATAGGATGTATAACAATCTAGCAAATGAGCTTGCTTCTGGCTATTCGAAGGTAATAAATCTAGAATCCGCTTGTGAATATGGAATGATATTGCCTGTAGTATAAAGAAGGACGAGAAGAATTAGCATTCATTGCATACAAAATGGGGATGCAATAGATCGGAGAGAAGAAATAAAAAGTCTTTTAAGAGAGCCTAACAAAAAGGGCGATAGGAAAATGAAGTTACACTCGTTGAATTATATGCTAATAGATGAAGAATTATACAAGAAACGTTTAGATGGAATACTATTTAAATGTGTAAATTTGAGCGAAGCTAAGATAATCATGGCTGAAGTTTATGAAACAATATGTGGAGACCATCAAGAAGACCAAAGAATGAGGGGGCTAATCATTAGAAGTGGGTACTTTGGCCCAAAATGAGAGAATTGTGCATTGAATATGCCAAAAGCTTCCTAGCATGTCAAAAACATGGCCCAATTCAAAGAGTGCCTGGAAGAGAAATGACACCTATTAGTAAACATTGGTCATTCAAAGGTTGTGTGATAGATCTCATTGGGAAGATATATCCCCCGTCGTCCAAGCATCACACATTCATAATAGTTGCAACATATTTCTTTACTAAATGGGTGGAAGCTATACCCTTAAAGAAATCTCTCAGAAGAATGTCATTGAGTTCATTCGTGACCATATTATCTATTGATTTAGGATACCTCAAACTTTGATGATGGACTACAAGGCTTCTTTAAATAGGGATCAAGTGAAGGAATTTTTGGGTGAATTTGGAGTTAGATTAGTAAATTCTACACCCTATTATGCTCAATCTAATGGGTAAGTAGAGTCTTTTAATAAGATTCTGAATAATATCATAAGAAAAATGATAGATGAAAATTTCAGAAATTGACATGAGTGTTTGAACAAAGCCTTTTGGGCTTATAGGACGTCACCATGATCAAGTATCAAAGTGACTCCTTTTTAATTGACTTATGGACAAGAGGCAATATTGCCTATAGAGATTAATGTGCAGTTGATCAGAGTATTCTTGTAAAACAATTTAAACAATGAGGAATACGTAGAATCATTAGTACAAAATTTGTTAGGGTTGGAAGAATTGAAGTTGGACATCCAAGATAGATTGCAAGTTCAAAAGCGAAAATGGATAAATATTACAACAAATAATTTATAGCCAAGTTCTTTAGCATGGCAATTTAGTTTGGAAAATATTACTCCCCTTGGATAGCAAAAACCCAAATTATGGGAAGCGATCGCCCAATTGGGAAGGGACATATAAAGTGAGAAGTGTCCTTCCTAATGGAGCTTATCATTTGGAAGACTTAGATAGCACAAGGCATATAAGATTTATTAATGGTGAGTATTTAAAGAAATTTGTACCATCAGTTTGGGATAATGAATAATTGGGGATTAGATATACACAATAATTAAGCAAATGAATAAAATTTCTATTTCATCTATAAAGTTGGCCGATATTACATTGATGGAAATTGGCTGCCATTTCAAAAGTTACGAATAAATGAAAAATAGAAATAAAGGACGAGATCATCCTATAAAAAAGGATAAGATGCTATAGTTGTCCCAAAAGAGAGTGTATTTATAAATTTCTCCCATACTTCACTTTGTTCCATGGAAGAAGTGGACAATTTAGTCATGAGTCTTTCATCAACTTCTATACTTGAAAAACGCTCAAACACAGATTTGGCCTTCTCAAGTTCTTGGGAAGCATTCTTCTTCTTGGCTTCCAGCCTAGTGTTGCAATCGTCCATCTTAGCCTGAAGTTCCTTCTTCTCAACAGCCAAATTCATCCTTAGAGAGTCTTCACCTATGACTCAGAAGAGATTTCATTCAACATTTTAAACTTTCTCAAATTCGAAGTGAAGAGACTCTTTCTCATTATGGCACGAAGATATTGGGTATTTTTGGCCTTCAATTTCACGTTATCGGCTAATAAAGAGCTTACCTCAGAGTGAATGACTTTCAAAGCCAATTTGATATCAAGTAGAAGTTTGAGTGAAGGAAGTTCAAGCACTTGAACCATTTTTGCACTTAGCTGCTCAAATTTTTCTCGTTGACTGGTGGAACTGGCATTGGTGATGTCCATATCCAAGAATGATGTATACTCAAGTACTGATTGCTTGAGAATACTCATTTTTTCCTCCGAAAAGGCAGCAGATGCAACATAAGGACAACTGACTATGGAAGAGTAAGAAGTAGTGCTTGCTGTAACTTGTTCCCAAGAATTGAACAGGTAATGAATGAAGCACAAAATAACGCCAGCATCCTCTAAAGAAAAATGTAGGCATTTAGCATTTTCATTACAGTAAGTGAAGTGAATAGGAAGGTACCTCATCAGTGATTTTGGGAGAAGAAAATTGGGGCATGTCACTGAATGATCCAAGTGCTTGTGGAAGTTTCCCTTTATTTGGATGATTAGTTCCTTCCACAGCTGGCAAATCTGTAGACATTTCTACAAAAGAGCAAGTAGAGATGAGTAAAAGACTAAATAATGTAACCATAAATGCATAATATTACCTCTTGTTTCTACGCACGGAGGATCAACGCCTTGAAAGGATGAGGATTCCCTCATAGGTTGAATGGTCAAAGACTCTTGATTTTTGGGTAAAGCTCCTTCATCAAATGACTCAGAAGTGTTAGTAGTTTGTGGTGGAGCTAAATCGGGTAAAGGAAGAGCCTTTGGGGGAGAAACTGAACTTTTCTATAAAATTCAGGTAAAATGTCAGCAGGTGAAAAAGCTTTCATGTGTATAAGAAAGAACTATAAACTTAAATACCTTTCTCCTAATGATGAGAGGGACATCATCATCAACAGCATCATCATAATCATCGGCCAACTTTGACGCAGTTGAAGCTGGCCGTTTACGGGTAGGAACATCTTTAGTGTCTCCAATTTGAGAGGATGGAGAACTAGATGCAGGAGGAACCACTACAGGGCGCTTTGCGCAGGCAGGTGGAGACTTTGAAGGGGAAGCAGGATGCCTGACAGATATAGGTACAGCAAGAATAGGAGGATAAATAGAAACGGTGGGAGGTATAGGAGTCTCTGGCCTTTCCAGTAAGTGGAATACGCAATTAGCATCGATTGCAAATAGCATACGCTACACGAACGACCAAAGTCGTTCAAAGAGAGGATGAATGACTGAAGTGGGGGTTAAAAAGGGCCAAAGAAAAACCATTGGTCAAAAGAGTATTGAGAGCATCAATTGCTTGCGCTTCTAGTTTATTGATAGTGTGGAAATGTTCGGTTAGACTTTTGGAGTAGCAGGGGAACAAACCATGTTTGACCAAAACCAAGCTGACGGGCAAAAAATTGAGGAGCATAAATCTCAACACCTGCCTTAGCATTTTTCCCAGTCAAAATGTCATGGAACAACTCTTTCCCGATCACATATTGAGCCAAAACAAGCAAAAGGGTGCTCACATCACTCATAGTAGGAGGAGGTTGCACATAAGTTGAGACTTGATGGGCAATGAAAGAAAAAAGGTGGGGATTGAATTCAAGTTGTAGAAGAATGTGAAAACGTCCCTATTGGACATATTGACAAGGATCAGTTGGTTGATAACTAACCCAAAGCAACTGACCAACCTAGGGGGAGTTGATGGAGCACCAAATTGTGGAAAGTATGCTCTCAATCACAATTGAGCGAGCCAAAGAGTCCCGTTGCCAGTAGGAGAAGCGTCATTCCCCAATTGAAGGGAAGCCATACCTCCATAAAAAACAACCAGGAAAAGTGAACAAAAGTTAAGAGGTCTACCACACACTAATTTATGCGCTATTGGAAAAATAAGATATAGAAGATTTAAGGCTTGGCACACACATAACATACTTGCAAAGCTAGACCTAAAGGAAGGCCACACGCTCTACATGAGTAGGCTTAGTACCAAAGTTATCATAAAGTTCCTACATTCCCGAATATGAATCACTAAATTTCTTATCAAATTTTGGGCAGCTGTAGCAACCAGAATGGTAGGAGAAATAGTGTCGCCTTGAGGCGATAGGTTAACTAAGGCTCCAACATCCCCTAAGATAACAGACGTATGTCCAAGTGTAAATACAAAGGTGTTATATTCATAAGACCAAAAACTCAAAGTAATGGGAAAAAGCACAGAATCATAGATTGGGGGGAGAGCGATCTAACAAATTAGTAATATTAGTACGATCAAAAATTGCTTTGGTGGGACCATGATTTGTCATACGTGCATGCCAACGATGGAAAGTAGGATCATTTTTTGGCCAAGTACATATACCTTTTTCACATATTGGCTTTAGCGGACAAGGTTTCAGAAAGGGAGGATCTTAAGTGCAAGGGAATAATTGGCCCACTGTTACTTTCCCAACAGAGTCAGCATCATTGAATGCTGGGCCAGGAAGAACTCGTGGAGTTCAGGTTTGGCTGGCAAAAGGGAAGTTGAATTTACATACGGTTTAACGAGAAGCTCTTAAAAGTCTTTGAAACTAGGGGAGTTGTATGAAGAGGACTTTGAAGTCCCCGTTTAGTATAAAGTAATCTTCTCAAAGGTTTTTGAGAGTTTGAGTATTAGAGTGGGGAGCAAGACGATGAACAATGTCCTTTATAGGCGAAAAGAAACGTGGCAATGCAGAACGTGGGTAATAGCACGATAAAGTGGCATGTCTTTTGGTTTATAGGAAATTGTGTCATATTGCACTTTTGGAATATAGAAGGGCAACGCCAAACATAAATAATTATTAGGATCCTTTTCGCATTCTTAGGAGCCCAAACATCGCAGGAAAAAGCACGGTAGGTGAATATGGCACAAGATTAATACTTGGTATTAATTTTGTCATATTGGGGGGTAATTGTTGACACAAAAAAATGAGGTCCACCAAAGTGGTCCAAAGGACATAGCCCGTTTAAAGAGTTTAGAGAATATGTCCAAATGAACCCACATGCAAGCCCAAAAACAGAGCGACAGAGCGAGGAGACCAGCATCGCCCAAGCCAGAAAAACATCCAAGGTCTGGATGAAGGCGGTGATTCATTATTATAAAACGGTAGTTATTAAGCAGTTAATGGGCAACCTTATCACATCTCCTCGATTCGGAAAATTCGGTTAAGAATGGGAGTAATGACAGCAGTTACATTCGACAGTTTTTTGACAAGTCATCCATTATAGAGAAAGTGGGCGGTTACAGGGCGATAATGCAATTTGAAAGCAATTTCTGAAGAAAAAAAGTATTCAGGAGTATAAAAGAGAGAGAGAAAAACGAAGAAGCAGAGATCAATCAATCAATTCTCAAAAGAGAACTATGCAATTTACTTTCATTTTAATTTTCTTGTCAAATTCTCAATTACTTTGTGTGCTTGCACCCATTGGAGGCGTTTCACTTCCGTTGTAATCTTATCAATATACACCCCTCATTGGGACTTTGTAACAAGTGGTTGTTGTTCCTTACACATCGTCTGAGTCTCTTTTAATTGGTAGTGTTAGTTCGACTTTTCCTCGTGCCAAACAAAGTGGTTTGATAAATTGTGTAGTTTATAAATTGGTTTATAAATCAGTTCTTTTTTCTTTTTCTTTTTTTAACCAAACGGATGCTTACATATTTGTATACATACACATGATGGGTATATGAATAATAAAAATACTTGATCCAATCTGAACCCAATTTGGATGGAGTGAAAAAAATTTATCCGTGAATCGACGGGGTGGATATGGATCAGGCTAAATTTTCGCAGCCGAATACGGATCAAGCTGATCCGCCCCTTGCCATCACTAGATGTGGTGATATATAATTGGTTCATAATTTTTTTTATTAAAAAAAATTATCCTCTTTCTTCTTGACATTTCATCTATCTGCAAAAGTTTATGTAACTCAATACAAGTAATATTAATCTTATGAAACTTGATAAAATTTTAGAGTTCAATAAATTATTATTTTTATCTTATTTAACTTATTATTAACTAAACCAAATATAAGTTAATGTGTTATTCTTCCAAATAATGTATTCACATGAAAAAAATTATAAATAAATAAAATTGAGCAGTAAGGAGCTGACCACGCGAGGATCTAAAGCATGACCAAGAAACGGCACAATATAAATGAATAAACATAAAATGTCTATTCTCATGCACTGTGATGGGTGCTACTCGTCATCTTCCACGCCCTTCAATTAGTTGGTACTCCACTTCTATTTTATAATAATAAATAATCCAATATCAATTCATGTGGTCAAGTTTTCTGACTTATTTTCTTATTTTTCTCTCTTCCCTGGACAGTGTTGAACTAAGCCATCAAATAATTTTCTTAATCTTGTTAATAATAGTATGTGTTTTAAAACTATTATAAAAAACAATAGAGAATATAGAGAGATAGGAGAGAATTGGAGAAAACTTCTCATTAGGTATATTTCTAATGAAATGAAATAGCTCCTATTTATAGGAGGGAACAATGGCACAATTGTAATATATAAAATTTACAGGGGTATAATGGTAATTGGTCATTCACATATTTTATTATTATATTTATAACACTCCCCCTTGAATGACCTATTCTGCAATTGTCTGTCTCGTTAAAACCTTGCTAAGAAAACCCAGTGAGATAAAACTTGAGCGAAGGAAAAAGAGTACAGAAGCTTCCCCTGATGTTGGCCATGGTGAATCATTGAGTCTAACGTTCGAGTAGAACAAATCATGTACTGAATCTTGAAGTTCTGAAGTGCTGCCTCATTAAAACCTTGTCAGTAAAACTCAATGGGATAAAATCTGAACCAAGAAAAAAGAGTACAGCCGCTGCCTCGTTAAAACCTTGTCAGGAAAACCTAGTAGGACAAAACCTAGAAGAAGGAAAAAGAGTACAACATGATTCTCCCCCTGAAGTGTGTAATCAAGTATTCATGAACCTTTTGAATAATGATATCATCTTTCGTCTGGAATATGTATATATGAAAATCTTCTTGTGTGTAGCCGATATCATAACATTCTTCATAAGATGTGTATGATTTTCTTCATTTGTTGTTATCATTCCAGTATAATAATGTGTTGCTGAATTATAGCTTGTTGATAGCTATGATGATGCCTCAAAAACCTTGCTAGGAAAACCCTTTGGGACAAAACCTCAGCGAAGGGAAAAAGAGTGCATTATTCTCATTAATTTTCATCAATACGCCTCAACTGTTGCCTCATTAAAAACCTTGCTAGAAAAACCCTATGGGACAAAACCTCAGCTAAGGGAAAAAGAGTGCAACGCGTATTTATTCCTTTCATTGAATATCACAAGTATATTGGTGCAATCATATAATTTATGATGAGCTTTATATAAATTGTTCATAGCTCATGATGTCATAACATGCTATATTAAGTAATGTTGTACTAATTTATCGATTGCATCTTTCACTTCTGGTGAATAATCAAATTTAGAATTCATTTCTGGTGAATAATCAAATCTAGAATTCACTTCTGGTGAATAATTAAACATATTCATTTTCATATTCACTTCTAGTGAATAATCAATTTCCCAGATGTCATAAATAGTACACTCCAATCTCACTTTCAACATATTATATCACGGAGTCATTTGTATCATCCTATAATGATACTAATCTGGGTGTATTGAATCTTTCATTGATTATACATGTATGTTCTTGCATCTCATAAACCACAATTTCTGATTCGTATAATCAATCATTGAAATATATATCAATTTCGACATATAATCTACAATCATTTTACTTGAAATCCCAACGTACCGCGATCAACTGGTACATCAAAGAATACTCTCAAAGTAACGAGATGAGAATCATACATTTTGATCTCACTCATTGGTATATCAAAGAGCTCAAGCTAGTGATTTAGACTATAGTCTATCCACCATATGTCATGTCAGTTCAATGAAAAATTTTGCGCGCAACGAGTCGTCTTTTACGACTGTATAATATTTTTCATTTGTACATATAATTACTGGCTTTACACATTTAAGCATTTGGACTTCAGGTCCTTGAACAATAATCCCTACATTGGGGTTATATACTTTGCCAAAGTATTATAATTTTATCAACCTCATTTTCATAAGAGGGTTGTTTATGTATGCAGTCGACTTATTCATCGATTTCATTTCAACTCAATATAACATAGAGAGATCTCCGTATATGTTCTATCATCAGGTACCTGAGTCTCTTACATTTAATTATGTCCCTTTTACTCACCATGAGTATTTAGCCTCAAAGGGATCATCTCAATCATTCAAGAGATATTTATTTTTGGAATCGATAGTCATTATGCTTCAGGCATAATTACGCTTCAGGCGTGTTTTCCCCATAATGTTCACAAATATTATCAATCGGCTAAAATGCCATAACACATGTCATTCTATTAGAGATATAATCTCAATCGTATATCTAAGTGCGCTTTGGTGGATTGTATACATATCGCACTTTTACAAATCATAAAGCTTCTTGAGCTAATCCCTGTTTGACATAGAATATTGTTGTATGATAAACAATTTTTGAATAAGTTATTCTCATAGAAAATAATTTGAAACTTTTGATAATCTAACCGTTTATTATAGAACTTCTGGTTCAATACGGTTTTATTTCATTTCTATGTATGAATATTTGATTCAATACAATATCGCTAAACTTCTGGTTCAATACAATGTATATTTCATTTATGAGCTTCTGGTTCATACTATATACATATTTCACTTGTACGTATGAACTTCTGGTTCAGCAAGATATTTCACTTGTACATATGTATGAACTTCTGGTTCAATACAGTATTCATTTCATCAGTACGTATTTCTGTACATTTCAAATCAGTATACCTTTATTACTTTTAGTATACCGAAAAAATCAGGTACAATATCCAAGGAAATATCTCATGATCTCAATCTTGTCGCCAAATCTTCCCTTATATCGAAAAAGGTAATGACACATTATCTCATTGTTCCCACATTTTCAATAATTTATTCCATTATTTCTTGATGGAATCGATATCACTGACATGCGGAGCCACCGCTCTTTTACGCGTTGAATAATGCATTTAAATAGATGATTTGTGAAGAAGGCTAGATCCATCAAAAATGGATATCATACTTTCAAATATTCGCAAATATTATTCCAATCTTCCAGTAAATGATTTGAGAAAAATATATCGAATTAGGCTCGAAAGATTGAGGTTGCTGATGGATCATGACATCCAAGAAGATATTCCCTGGTTGATCGAAGCAAAAGTTCGATTAGCTGGTGAATTACCAGATTCATTTTCTAAGTACAAGCCTGGCTTAGGTAAGAGTACTTTTGCAAAGAAGCGAAGAGCAAAAAGATTAAATAGTTGCTACAAATGTGCTCGATGGACATGTGATACCCGTTGTAAATCAATAGGATATTCATCCATAAATCGAGATGATAAGATAGACTTCATTAAGGGTGGACTGAGTAAGAAGTCATTGGATGATATCCGATTGACTCTTGAGACGCACCCTAGTGGGTATGTGCAGCGTGAGCTACTATCTTTATGGGCTAAATTTATCAGCTATAAAGAGCGTTATAGTCTCAAAAATATAATAGCAAAAGATCCTGTTTTTCAGGCTGTTATAAACAATGATGTTTTGGCTATGCAGCATTAATACAAGGTAAATCATTTGATATATATGCACATATAAAATATTTTTTTGTTTCCTTTCACGAGTTTTGATAAAGGCTGGTTAAAAATATTAAATCACCGAAAGGTGAGTAGGGTGATTTTGTCAAAAGTAAATCTTCACTTTTTCGAAAAAGGAGCAGTAAATAGTGAAGTTTTTCAAGTTTAAAAAACCAATGATTTTCATAGTTTCATGCATCCCAAAATATCACTTTCTCATAAGTTTTTCCTTCCTTATACTCTCAAAGATGGAAGGACCAAAACTTCGACAGATCAAAACTATATGTATATTTTGTGGATCAAAAGTAGGAAAAGGTTTTGGGTATCTAGAAGCAACCGTGGATTTAGGAAAGAAGTTGGGAGAGAAAGGTATCAATCTAGTATATGGAGGGGGCATCAGTGGATTGATGGGTTGTGTTTCACAATCCGCTCAAGCAGAAAAAGCAAGAGTGATAGGTGTTATACCCGTTCCTTTAGTTGATATCGCAGGCAAAACACGAGGGCATGAAGTATAGACGTTATCTATCCATGAACGCATAACTTGCATGTTATATGGTTCTGATGCCTTTATAGCCATACCCGGAGGTTTTGGTACTTTAGAGGAAATCTTTAATATTACCTCATGGACTCAATTAGATCTCCATACCAAGCCTATTGGACTTTTAAATGTTAACAATTTGTTTGATGGTTTGCTAACATTTCTTGATTATGCTGTGGAACAGGGATTCATCTCTCCATTTTCTAGGAGAATCCTTATTTCTGCTCCTACTATCGAGGAACTGCTAGATAAGTTGCAATCATATATCCCCATATAAGATCCAGCAGGAGTTAAGATAGATTGGTCGCAAGGAAGGGGAATCAAGCGAAAATGGAGTCCGGTTAATGTAAATTTATCCTTGTGAACCCTAGAATAAGTGGTGGTAGAGTACGGAGTATTCTCACTCTTGAGACACACCATAAATTTCTAGGATTTTATCAATGTTTAATCTTATGTACCTCAAAGATTTAAGGTGGTAGAGTATGGAGTATTATTACTCTTGAAACACACATTTTTCTTTATTTCCTTAAAAGATCAGAGGTGGTAAGATACGGCTACCCCCGAAACACATCTCTAATTTTGAGGATCATAAATGTTTCCCCCTTTTGTATTTTGAATGTATAACTCGTTTATGTTTCTTCAGGAGCAATAATAATAATATCATTTCAGTATGTTTAGATGATAATTTTTACTTCTTCTGGAGTAATTAAGTGCACGTGCAAGAACTTTTCTAGATACTTATCATCTAATATTCATCTCATAATATTGATGAGATTATTTTCACATTAGCTATGTCCGTGCTATCATATGATATTATCTTATCATACATCAACATTCTCTTGTTGAATAATTTTCATCCACCCTTTCAAATACAGATATTGGTAACTTCTGGTACCATTGGGTAAAATATTTTTATCAACATTTACCAACTTTTTGGTAATGATAACTTCTGGTATCATTTGATAAAATATTTTCTAACTTTAGTATTGATAACTTCTGGTATCATTTAATGAATTATCAAATAACAATAATATTGTATATATAATAATACTGGGATTATACAACCCCATATATATGTTAAACAATAATAATACTGTGGTTATACCACCACGTATATATGCTGACAACAACCTCCAATATGTTAGAATTAACCAACAACTGAGGTGTTTCTGAAATAATATAAAATATGAATATATGTAAAGTATTCCATATATTCAATTGATAAACCGACCATATAGGCGGTGTCAACATAATGAAATAATTACCTTTTATGAGTGAGCGAGTCATATCTTCAAATCCAGTCAAAGTATTCATAATAGTCCAATCCGTTACGATAATGAGTCATATCCAGTTAAGGTATAAATCCAGTCCATAATAACTCAATCCATCACGGTATGGAAACTATTATGTTACTTTTAAATCTTTTATTTTATCGTATTGATCACATAGTAGTGTTAAATAATTTAGAATATATATTCTATTAACACTTATCATCATATAATTAATAATGATTAATCAAATTCGTTAAATCACGATTAATATACTTTAACGTATTATCAAGGGCAAAATCGTCCATATTTTAATATATTGATCATATGGATAAATCGAAATCGTCAATAGGTTTGAAATTTAATTTAGAACAAACTTACTTTTGGTCCGAAGTTCAAAATCTCGCCGGAATTGCTTCAAAAATAGTTTTTACGACGCCGCCACGTTCGACCACCGAAAAGTGTCCAAAACTGCACCAAACAGAAAAGTAAGACCATAGAAAAATCAAGAACGCCAAGACGAACAAACTTCCTGTTGACGGCATCTCCGAATTCTGCCTCACGCGCCTCCACGCGCCGACGAGACATCTGCGCGTGGGTTTCACGCGCCGCCGCGCCACGCCGGTGACTCTGCCGTTGACACGCGCCGGTGCCGGTGGATCGTCTCGTCGCCGTCGTAATGGATCTTTTGTTCGATCATCGTTTGGATTTACGGTTTGGCGTGAATTTACTTTGAAAATTTTGATTTTTTCAACTTTTCTTCTCCGGTCGATATCTTCTGTTTCAGTCGTCGGATCATCCCCAAATTTCAGGAGAGTCTTCTCCTCGACAAGCCCGTTCTGATGGCGGTGGCCGATCGTCGATCGGATATCTAGATTGGCCGGAATCATTCTTTTTCAGTTCGAGAGAAAAGGAAACATTGATTAGTAATAATCAGGTTTCTGATACAGAGGTTCATCATTTAGATGCAACTGTAGAGCATACTCCCTATTATATTACTCAATTGGTTAAAGACTCGTGCTGATAACTTATTGTAAAACTATTATAAAAATAATAGAGAATATAGAGAGATAGGAGAGAATGAGAGAAAACTTTTCATTAGGTATATTTCTAATGAAATGAAATAGCTCCTATTTTTAGGAGGGAACAATGGTACAATTGTAATATATAAAGTTTACATGGATATAATGATAATTGGTCATTCACATATTTTATTATTATATTTATAACAGTATGTAGTTTTAAATTTTGACTTACTTCATGATGCACCTAATTTTTCAAAATTAATTTTCCTTCAAACTCCTTTATTTTTATTTTTATTTTTTAATTTTTTGATAAACCTTCAAACTCATTTTTAACTTCACATATTATGAAATTACAATTTTATCAACTTTTCAATCATACATTTCTTAAACTAGTTTGTCCTACGTGCGTTGCACATGATATGTTGAGATAATTGAATATATATATATATATATCACAACAATGTTAAATGAACAACACATTTAAACAAGGTGAATGTGTGGACCCCAACCCCCACGTGAGAGTGTTGTTCACTTTGTTATTTTAAAATGTTGTTCATGTACCATAATTCTATATATGTTTGGTCAGTAAAGACTGATATATTGAAATTAAAGTTTTAATAAATTTTTAAGTTATAGTGTCGATATTTGTAATTACATATTGTGTTTCTCATCTAAATTAAAATTTTCAAATTAAAATAAATCATAAGAATTAAAGTTTTTGTAACAATTTTATTCCAAAAAGGAAAAAAATGTTTTAATAAGAGTCAATAAAGATGGCAGTGAGTTTTAGGCAAAAGTTTTATGAGATACTTTTGATAATAAAGTTTTAGATGTAAGGATTTTCACTGTCTAGTAATTATTGTTTAGTTATTTATTTTTATTTTATAATTTACTTACATAGACCACGACTATATATAATGTATATATTTTTTTTTTTTGAAGATAAATGTTGTATTCTTATTTAGTTAAGTCACCCAGAACAAGAGGTGCAATAAAGTACGAAACACAATCAGTCCATGTAATAGAATTAACTAAAGAAATAACATTAAAAGCTAACTTGTAGGCTACACTATTTCTTTCGCGTGAAATATAGCAGCAAGAGCCACAGCCAACTTCATACATCAGCACTCGAATATTAAAAAGAACCATAGCTGCAGGAGATAGGGGTGAGATATGTTGGATGTCCCGAACCAATTGTAGAGCATCACTCTTTGCAACATCAACACGAAAATCGGTCTTTTTCGTCAACATGAGACCTTCCCTTAGCGCCAGACATTTAGCTTCTCCAGGCTCATAATTACCAGCAATGAGTTGGCACATCGCAGGAAAAACAGTGCCCTGGTCATCTCGGATTATTGCATCCGTGCCCATAAGTTCGCCCCTTACTACCGCATCCATATTAAATTTGAAGCATCCCAGTTTGGGGGTAATGCCATTTCCTCCGGGGCACTGAATGCGGATGTGGCTGCTAGAAAGTAGATGGTTGATCCTCACCAAGAATGAAAGACGATGTCGTTCTACCAGGATCCTGGCCTCCCTCCTTTGACCTCCAAACACCTTACAGTTTCATTCCCACTAAATAACCCAAAGTAGAGCTCCGACGATCTCAAAATCAACTGAGATATGTCGAAATGTGAGACTAAGAAAGTTGTCGGCACATGATCTAGATGAACACTTTTTGATATCATTCCATATCCCCGCTTTCTTCCAAACAAGTTTTGCTCACTTACACTTAAAGACACATGTGGTAGTTAGTTTCATATTCTCCACAGTATGCCCAACATCTATTGACAGCAACCCCTTTTTGTTCAACTAAGTCTCCTGATGGCATGATGTCAAAATAAAGCCTCCACCGAAAAATTCGTATCCTTGGCATCACTGGTAAGCCCCAACATTTTGAAATTGAGATGAAAAAATTGTGGGTGAAACTTAAATATTTTCTACTTGAGATTGTAAATTTAAAATATTTACATACTTAATTCCCAAATAATATTAAATTTTTCAATATACCAATATTCAAAGAAAATAAGTCAACGCCTATAAAATGAAGAGCATTCATACTTTAATTACTGTTATTGTAACACAATTATTCGTTTTTAACTTTATTTTATTTTATTTTAAAAATTTACATATTTTCTCATTAATGTATTTGTTATTAATCAAACACGATACAAAGGTAAAATCAATGAGATTCTGATCAATTGCTGATTGTGATTCTATCAATAGTTATGACTCACTGTCATATCCTAATATTCCTTCCTATGTCGTTAAAAAATGTCACTGTATTTCCCTTTACAACTTGTTGAAGAACTCTTAGATCTCATTGGAACCAAAATTTCTCATTATTCTCTTTTTTGTACGTGTGTAACATGAAGTTATGTTGAGATGAGAGGATATGATACAATTTACTTACAGCAATATACCACTATTTTAGTAAGTGTCCTCATTCATTTGTCAAAAATCTATCCTTCACACACACACACACACACACACACACACACACACACACACACACACACACACACACACACACAGAGAAATCTAAGATATAAAATAATTTTGTAACAATATAAATAAAGTAAATAAAATTTTGACCAATAATATAGCATTTAGATATAACTAGCTTTATACTCGTGCGATGCACGGTCATTTATTACTCACATTTATTAAATTTATATGTTAACATATGAAATGAATATTTAATTAAAAATGAGAAACGAAGGAAGACAATTAATTACAAAAAAGGTAAATTACATATACCTTAAATATTGTAATTTGAATTGATTTAACTTAAAATGAAAAAGAAAAAAATTATATTTAAATAGAATTTGTGATAAGTAAAAAAAAAAAAAAATAGATATAACTATGATATACGCTCAGAATTTTATTAAAAGGAAAATAAAAAGATCAAAATCAAATAGTTATATTCCATATAAACCGGTTTACAACGTGAAACCACCACATCGACATAATTTTAAAAAATTAAAAAAATATAGATACGAACTATCAAAATATTCAAAACTTATTCAATAATTTTCAATACAATGTGACTCTTCATTTTTCACTGAGCAGTCAAAGTGTTATATTACCGGAAAAACTATTTTTACACTTGTTAAATAAATGTATTTAACCACACCCTATTTTGAAATATTATAAGTTTGCTAACATGTCAGATATTTCCCTTTGAGAACACTTTTATCTATAATAAATAATGATAGTTAATGAATGACGTAAGCAAAATAATTATATGAATGATATCATGGGTAACAATTTAATATGAAGAATCTTTTTAGCTCATAAATCCTTTCTCCCTTAATTATAAAATTCAGTTTATTTATTATTTTCTTTTGTATATTAACATGTAGGCGAATGGAACATTAAATTTTTTTCCTCCTCTCTTAATTGTAAAAGTTTAATTTTTATTTTCTGTAAATTAATGTAGATGTATTAATATGGATGGTATTACAAAGGAGTATTATTGACTATAAAGAGAGAAATATAAGGACAAAATAGGAAATCAAAAGTTTCTCCCCTATCCATACTTTTTAGATATTTTATTATTTATATAGAGTAGATAGATATATATGTAGATGTAGATTGTATATGTAGATGTAGATTGTAGATGTAAATTGTAGATTTTATCAAAATCTATTAAAAAATATTTTCATCAAAACATGAGCTTCGGATTTTAGCCTCCATTTGGTAAATGATTTATAAACCACACAATTTCGGATTTCCAAACTGCTTTTTAACTACACACATGTTCGCTCAACCGCGAGTGTACGGGTCGCCCAAGTAATAAAGTGGACGTGAGTCTAAGTATCTATCCCACAGTTATTGTTGTAAATTGTATTTTAGATTACAATTCCTTAACCGAAACTAAAGATTTGATTTAGTTGGAAATTTTGATTTTAAAAATTAAAATAAAGATTAAACTAAAGAACAATAAAAATTTGATTTTAAAACTTATGAAAATAAATGTGTTAGAATTATGAATCTATTTTGACTCTATTGATAAGTGTATTTTATACACTTATTTGTACGTCTAAATTAAAATAAATTATTATAGTTTTAGAATATATGCTATTTAATTTGTGTTTATTTGTTTACTTTGCAGAAAATATCACAAAAGATGAAGAATGAAGTAATTGATGAGAAAAATGCATAATTGGATGCTAATTGGAGCTAAAATGAGCAATTGATAAGTTTGTAACGTCAACCGGAAAGATGCAATGTGGCGAAGTAAATGAATAAGAAGCTGGAGGATACAGTTGAAGGAATTGAGAGTTGAAACGAGCTAATTGAGAAGACTCCAAAGTATGGAGATTATATTGTTGCAATTGGAAGTTGAAGAACTGAAGAGCAAATTAAACATGAGGGACCAACTTGTAAATATCCAATAATTGATTTGGATAATAAGAAGATACTTTGAGGATTTTTAATAGTCAATTGGATGCAAGTAAAAGTCAAAAAAGAATGGAATATGATAAGAATATTATCATAAAATTGATTCCAATCCTAGAAGATTCTGGACAGAATTTTAGTCGGACTTTGAGACTTATTTTGGGATAGTAAACGTTCGAATTGGAAAAATCCTATTTGAGGAAGAATTATAGCTCTTTACGTTATCTTTCCAAATAACTTTGAATCACATTAATCGAATAAGGGAAGAGAAAGATATGGTCGAAATACTGAACGCTGTGCATATACCAAAAAAGACTCGCGAGCGGATTTGATGAATTTCTTTCCTTCTTCAACTTGATCTCTTTACCAACTATAAATACAACCTCTTTGCACGAAAATCAGACCTTTGCCTCTCCATAGAACGAACCATAACAGAGATTTTAATTCAAATTCTTGGAGATTCAAGTATCGCAGAGGGGTGTGATTGAAGATACTTGAAGAATTGATAATTGGTGCAATTTTTTCATTCTTCTTTGTTATTTTCAATGAACGTCATTATATTTTGTTTTTGCTATTTAAATATGATGTGTAGCTAAATTTGATATTGGGATGGACGATGTAGCCTAGTTAATTATTTTAATTACATATTCCTTGTTTTAACGCTTTAATGCATGTGTTGATTTATTAATGCGTTTAATGCGTGAATAAACTGGCCACTTATTCATGATTTTATGTGTTATTTTCATAATCCGAGGGGTGAGTTAATAACATAGATCTATGTAATAAATCCGGTAATTGAACGAGAGATAGAGATATACTCTTATAATTATTGCGGTCGTGTGTGAATTCTAGAATGTAATGCATCTAGATAAGGAATATTCAGACCCGCTGTAGAGATACATGGTTGACTTATTTAGGTAGAGTTGATTTAAACTCGAGAGAGGAATTTCAATTTCAATTTAAATTAGTGAATTCGATCAAATACATATTTAGGAAATAAAACTGGAATTGGAGTTAATTTAATTGGTTAGGTGAAATCGTAAATCCCAACAACTTTACAATCGTATTTGAAAACAAAACAATTCTTTATTTTTAAATTCTTTAGTTTAATTCTGTAGTTTTAGTTTAAAACCTCAAATTCATTTGTTCGTTCAAATAAAGTGTAGGACTAAAATATCTCGGTAATTAATAGCAGTCCTCGTGGGACGATAATCCGGACTCCTAGGTCCACTTTATTACTTTTCACGACCCGTGCACTTGCGGGGGTATTTCGCATCGCGAGATATCAGTGAACAAATTATTTAAATACAATTCACGAGTTTTGAATTTCCATATTCCAAATGTAATTAAAACTCCCTTTTGGACAAGAATTAACACATATTCCTATGCAGGACCTAACCATATTTCTATATTGAATCCGAATGTGTAAGAAAGTATTAAAAGATTTGTGAATACTATAGCAGAAAACAAAAATCATAGAGGTATATTTCTATCCCCTATCAGACTTTGTGATAATTCAAACAAATCTAATGAAATCCTAATCTTTCGAACTTCAGAAATCATAACATTCATCACATAATAATTGGCCAGAAAATTATATGATAATCAAAGCACGAATCAATTGCATTAAAACCATGAATTGCATAAATTTAAATAATAGATTAAAATATGTAGTCAAGAAATCAAAACTTCATCACAATTCCAACACAATTCACCTAACCTA
This sequence comes from Ligustrum vulgare, assembly GCA_963555705.1. Taxonomy (NCBI): domain Eukaryota; kingdom Viridiplantae; phylum Streptophyta; class Magnoliopsida; order Lamiales; family Oleaceae; genus Ligustrum; species Ligustrum vulgare. The sequence continues at coordinate 15,218,029 of OY743188.1, read as the reverse complement.
GAAACATAATAGAAAATAAATAACAAGAGATATGAAAAGATATAACACAATTCAACTCCTTACAATTGTATCTTCAATCTTAATCTTGGCGTGATATGGATTCCCTCGATAATTTGACAGCTTTTGGCATCAATTTCATAAGTTGGGAACCCCTATTTTCGTGTCTCAAGCAATGTATTTATAGATGTTATCGGAATTTAGGTTACTTTGAGAGAAAGAATTCCGAATTCTGCGCAAAAAGCCCAATTGCAGCCCAAAATTTTAACCGTGCGATCGCACGGTTATAAATGTTGCAATCACAGGCCTCTAAAGTTTAGCTTCAGTCGCCAATTTTTGAGGTCATGCGACTGCGGTGTTTTGTTCCATGCAACCGCGCAGTTTCCCGGTTGGATGCAATTTTCATCTTTTGAAGTGCTACAAGTTGGTCCCCCGTGTTTTAATTGCACAGTAAGTCCTCCAACTTTCGATTGTTGCAATTTAGCCCCCCGAAATTCTAATTTCTTCCAAATTTGATTTCTTCTTCCATTTTTCTTCCAATTGGCCATTTGATTAACTGCATCAACTCTTGATTTGCACACTTTGACACTTTTATCATCCAATATGCAAGTTTTTGCTCCAATTCCTTTACTTTCTCGACTTTGGGATTATTTCTGAAATATAAACAAATACAACTAAAATAAATAACAAATATTCTTGATCAAACAATTAAAATCCTACTTTTAGGATAGAAATAAGTGTATAAAATATACTTATCAACACACTTTCTCTCTCTACTTGTTAACAACACATTTTACCACAAAATTATAAATAAATCAATTTATAAACCACTACAGTGTTACCAAATGGAAGCTTAGATAGACTTGTGTTTGTCTGATCTTCTAAACAAAAATTGGTTTTGTAGTTTCTCACTTTTAATGGGTCTATCCTGAATCTCAGATGGCTTAGAATTCAAAATGCCCTCTTTTTTTAATTTTTAATTCTTTTTTTATTTTTTGGGTCCTATAAATAGTCATTAGTTAGTCTTATATGTATCCCGATTTTTAAGATAGTTATGATTTATTTTGGAGTGGAACTTGAGATCCTTTGTAGTCTCACTTGTTCTGATTTCGGGGGTGCTTGGGGGTTTGAGTTGCTTGAGGATTCTATTTGATTAAATAATTTTTAATCCGATTTTGGATTCTTCCACATTAATTAATTTTTTTTTTTTTTTTTTTTTTTTTTTTTTTTTTTTTTTTTTTACCTCAAAATATTTTTTTTGAATAAGCATGATGTGGATAAATAAAAAAATTGGTCTCATTTGTCGGTATCAAATTGTCGATCGCTCAGAATGGTGGATCATTAATAATATATATATACTTCAAGTGATGCAGAGAAGCTTGATATGAGAATCGATTTTGGTTTGTAATAAGTGAGAGTCAATGTTGTTTTGATTCAATACGTAGAAGAATTTTTTTCATTCATCTTTATACTTTATTTCCACAAAATAACTTTTTTGAATAAACATCAAGTGGGTAGATCAAGAAACTGGTCTCATTTGTTGGTATCATTAGAGACCTCAAACGATTCAAAGGTAAGGTGACTCGTGAATAAATAGAGATATGGGAATCCTCTTTTCTTCTCTCTCTCTCTTTTCTTTTCTCCACAATAGACAAGGAATAATATGTTCATCCTTATGGCATGTGTTTGGACAACAAATTATCACGATAGATGTTGTATATTATTGTTATTAATTAATTTCGACATTGATGTGGAGTGTACGGTGAAATTTATGTCGATGATTGATGAACTTTAAAAAATCCAAATATAAGAGTTGTGCTATATTTTTTTCAAGAAGTTTCATCGACAAGAGGCGATAAAATTCTTAAAATTTATTTATTCAAAGTGTGTATGCATTTTATAGTGAGATATGTTAATTCCTTGTCTTGACAATTGTGGCTGTCACTACAACAAAAAAGACATTTTGCAATATGCAAAAGGCAACATTTGCTAATTTAATGTTGCTAAAAGGGGTCTACCGCAACATTTTGTAATTGAGTGTTGCATTTGGTATGAATATTTGAGATTTATCTCCTTTGCAATGTTTAAAGATTGTTGCGATAAGTTAAAATTTCTGCAATGTTCAAATTAAACTTTTGCAGCGTTTTACAAATGTTGCAAATGATTAACCTTTTGCAGTGTTTAAAAAATGTTGCAAAATCATAGGCAATTGCAACGTTTTTTAAACATTGCAAAAACAAGTTCGGGGGCTAATTTCACATTATTTAAACATGGATTACTAAATTGCAAATAGTATAAAGCTTGAAACCTAAAACCCGCCCCCTATTTTACCCAAAAAATAGATTTCCCTCCCTCTTTGAAATACAATGGCGAAAATACTCTCTTTCTCCAGTGCTCAGTTCGCCGACCACTCAACCCCGCCACAGTGAACTGCCCATCAGGGAACAACTGCCTCAGTGAACCGTCGCCTCCTCAGAACACCTCAATGAACCGTAGCTTCAGGGAATCACCACCTTAGTGAACCACCGCCTCCTTAGAATCGCCTCAATGAACCGTCGCTCCTCAGAACTGCCTTAATGAACCACCGACTAGTTCTTGTAAAGGTTTTTTTCTCAATCCCTTTTCTTTTCTTAGTCAATAGGAGTCGATTATATATTGTGTTATTTGTATTGGACCTTATTTGATGAATGGAAGTTCAGCTAGAAGGCATCAATTACTGTGTCATCATTACATATTGAATTCTGTGATTTCTGGTTATATCCTCATTTTTGTCTGTATATATAGAGAAGTGTTGATAATAAAAATACTAGGTTAGACTAAATATAAATAGTTGGTTTCTCTATGTTCCATAGATGAAAAAGTTCTAAGATATATTTAATATTGTATTACTCCATGGTTTAGATTCTACTTTTTCTTTGTTCAGTCAAGTAAAATGGTTGGATTTAAAGCTAATCCCCAGGTTAGGTTAAGTAAATTAAAGTGTCACTTTCCAGAGGATGGTAACAAATTTGATGTAGGACATATTCCATCGATCAACTTTGAAACGGGCATAACTTTTGATCCAACCGTTGGATCGGAGTGAAATTTAAATATTTTGTCAAGCACGATGAATTCTATAGCATACCATCGTTTGGCACTAGTGATTTTTCCAAAATCCAATAGAAAGGGCCTCAAATTTAAATTTTAAGTTTATCTAAAATTAGTTTCATAGTTTTATCAAGTTACCCAGTTTTATTTGTTTTCTTTCATATTTATTTTCATATTTTGATTCTAATTATTTAGTAGTTTATTAATGTCCAATTTAGTTAGATGGAGTTTATTGTTGAATTTGTGATGTTGAGGAGTTGAGGATTGATGTTGGATGTTGTTTGAGGTGTTGGTTTGATTTTTAAATTATTATGTTGGTTGTGATGTCTCTCTACAGGTTGGCTAAGTCCAATTTATAGGGGAGATTTTGTCAAAATTTCTGTAGAATTTTTTATAATAGAAGGGAAGGGAAGGAAGTTACCACATCTAAGTTTAGGTTTTTAAACTTGAGGTGAATGTCATTTTCCTTTGTGGTAGATCTAGCATCTAGCTGATATCTGTCATCAGTGCACTTCACATCTCAGGTCTAGTTGATTGATTTAAGACGAGTCATATCAATTTCTATGAAATCACATTGAAAAGATATAAATTTATGATTTTTAGCTATGTTTTTTATTTTTTACCATTTATTAAATAAAGCATGATATTCATTTATAACTTCGATCAAATTCATTATAGGTGTAACTTTGAAAATATTCTTTTAGAGATGGGCCAGATTTTTGCGATCTAAATGTGCGGTTATATTGCAGGATGAAGTTCATGTTCCTATAGTAAAATATTTCTTTTGTGATATGATGATGATGATGATGATGTTCTTTTGCAGATTTGTTGAACATTATTAATACTTTCTTTTGCGAATTTGTTATTCTGTATGGTTTGTGAATTTATTAAACATTATTAAGACTTTATTTTGTAATGATTCGAAAATTTGTAATGTATTTACTTTTGCTCTTTGTGTAAATCACCATTTTAATGAATTAATTAGAAAATTTTGGGTTTTATAATAATTTCTTCAATAATATTAAAAAAAAAAACATATAGCAGCATTCAAAAAACGTTGCAAAACACTCTACCGCAGCACTCAATAAACGTTGCAAAAGGTTGGATTAAAAGTTATTGCAACATTTTAAAAAAAGGTGCAAAAAAGTCTACAACAACACTCAATAAACATTGCAAAAGATTGGGTTAAAAGTTATTGCAACGCTTAAAAAACGGTGCAAAAGGGTCTACGGTAACACTTAATAAACGTTACAAAATATTGGATTAAAAGTTATTGCAACACTTAAAAAACGTTACAGAAGGGTCTAAGGCATCACTTAAAAAATGTTGCAAAATGTTCTACGACAAAACATAATAAACGTTGCAAAAGGTCTATTGCAACGTTTATTTCAGACTTTTGCAACATTCAAAAAACACTGGGAAAAGTTTTTCTCTACGGAAACACTGTGTTTTGCAACACTTCTCAAAAGTTGCAAAAGCCTTTTGGCAACATTTTTTTTAACATTAAAAAATGCTATTTTTGTTGTAGTGTGTAACAGAAAGATTTCGTTGAATTTTTCAAGTGGTGTTCGGATAAATCTCGTAAGCTTACGAGATTGTTGTACAAGTAATAAAATTTGTGAGTTAAAAGTATCGTTCCCACGATCAATAAGATAACTTATTGATTACTAATTTATTACCGATTCAATATATGAAATATAAAAGATGAGTGTTTTGTTTGAATTATTCTAAATTTGCAATTATGTAAAATGCGGTTTGTAAATGTATGGAGTGAATGTTTTGGAATTCAAATCCATATATTATTATTATTATTATTATTATTATTTATAAAAGTAGAAGTGATGAGAGAGAATACCTATCAAGTTCATTTTCCCAGCCAAACTACAATAGTTCTTACTTTTGAATTTTTTTTTCCCTATTATTTTATAAAAGTTTCCCCCAACGTGCTTCGCACGTCTTATTTACGATATAAAATAATTTATACTTTGATTTTTCTATGTAATGAAATATAAAATGAAAATCATTAAAATTATTTAACTCTCATGTTTGTGTCAAATAAAGTAATTTCAGTTTTAATGTAGTGAAATAATTATTTATATGAAAATTACCCATTTACTTATTTACTAATTAATTTGTGAGTAAATTTATAATAGTTATTTTCAGTTTTTCCCAATTATCTATTTGTACCTCAGAACATTTTATAAAACAAAATGTCTATAGTGAGCGAGAATTCGAGAAGATGTTTAAAATTCATTTTAACCATAAAAATAAATTCATTTTTTTTTATCAAATTTAAATAACCCAAGGGTTTCATTTTTCATTTAACTATGTCCATCATATAAGTGAAGATTCAATACTTATTTATCTATAAATATGTTTTAATAATTTACCTCTTATTGTCCTTGAGGAAAAAATTATCTTTTGTTCACTTTATTTTGCAATGCAAAATATACCCTCAAGTGTACATATCGTGAAAAGTAATAAAGTGGATAAAAGATTCTGGATAATCATTCCCATGAAAATTATTATTAAGTATCGAAATTTTTAGTTCATAACCTTAGTTGAACAGATGAATTTGTTTAATGTTTTAAACTAAAACTAAGAAAATTAACTAAAGAAATAAATTGTGAAATTGTTTTATTTTTAAAAACGATTATAAAGTAGTTGCGATTCCCGATTTCACCCAACCAATTAAATTAACTCCAATTCCAGTTTTATTTTCTAAATATTCATTTGGTCGAATTCGCTAATGTATATTGAAATTCCTCTCTCGAGTTTAAATCAATTCTACCTAAATAAGTCAACAATGTATCTCTACATACATTCCGAATATTCCTTATCCAGATGCATAGAACACAAGAATTCACACACGACCACGATAATAACAAAAGTATATCTCTATCTCTTGTCCAATTACCGAATTTATTACCTTGATCTAAGTTATTAACTCAGCTCTCGGATTATGAAAATAACTCATTATATCATGAATTAGTGACCAATTAACTCATGCATTAAACATAATAATAAATCACTACATACAACGAATCATTAAAACAAATGAATTTGGAATTAAAATAATAAAGTTAGGTTACATCGTTTATCCCAACATTAAAATTTAGTTACACATCATGTTTAAATAACAAAAACAATATAAGTAGGTGTTCTTTGAAAATAATATAGAAGAATGGAAAGTTTGCATCAAGTATCAATTCTTTAAGTAGTCTTCAAGTCTCGCTCATTGCTTTGCTTCGATCTCCCAAGAATTTGGCGTGAAAATCTCAATTATATGATGTTTTTAAGTGAGGCAAAGGTCCAAAACTCGTATCTCATATGTTGTATATATACGTTTTGGAAAAACCTAGTGGAAGAAGAAGGAAAACCTGATGAAAATCGCGCAAAAAGTCCAACCAATAACCCATTCTGATGAGAATCAAGGGAGTCAATCAAGTCAAAGTCAAACAAGTCAACCCTCGATAAAAATACCGGTGGGGCCTATGACAAGATCCAAGGCCAAAGAGGTCCAAGAGTCGATGGCGGGACTCATTTTCAAGCTCCGAAATCAAGTCCACATGGAACAGAGCAAGATTGAGGTCAATTGCCTAATTTTGGAAGCTCGGGAAAATTCGGTCGACCAAAAGTCACTCCGGTCGACTGAAACTCTGCAGGGATTTTAGAGGTAGCCTCAGTCTGGTTCAACTGAGCGGTGTACAATCGAGAGTTCAATTTCGGTCGACCAAAATATTTTCGATCGACCGATTCGGTCGACCGAAAGTCCTCGAATTCAAAACGCGGGTTTTTTTTTGCAATTTCTCAAACTTTTTGTTTTAAACTTTGTATACATATTGTAAAGCTCAGAAACCCTCGCTTAGTTTTTGGTAGATCAAGACACTCATTGGAGAGCTTAGAGAGGTAAATTCCTTTCTTTCCTTTGTAACTTTTTCTTGGAATTTTCTTCAACTTATATATTGAGAATTTATCTTGTGTATTTGTTGTTGTTCATTCCACACAATCTTGGTATTTGTCTTAATCTTTCCATTGGGCTAGGGTTCACTTTCCTTAGAATTTTAGTTGTGTTAAACTTGGGTCAAGATTCTTCATTTATTACCATTTTTAACTTTCTTGGGTTGATACAAAAACTGTTGTGGGAATTTTTTGTTTAATCACCAAAGGGGTTTGTATCATTTGATATCAGAGCTTGACTCTAAAATTGGTAGTCCTATCTTTACATTTCTTGTTGTTGTTCTTGCTATTCAAAAAAAAAAAAAAAACGAAAATTAAGAAAAAAAAAATTGGAAATTGTGTATACCCATGAATATTTCATGATTCCTACATATTGGGCATTATTATTATTATCAATTTGAAAAGTTGTTGGGGTTACATTTGAACAAACACTTGAAAATTCTAAACTATTCAAGTTTGCATCTTAAGTGTTTGACAAAATGTTTCAAAGAGTGTTTTCATATTGAATCCTACCTTTCAATTATCAAACACATTCCTAGTTGAATTCCTTGTGTCTTACATCAAGTTTATTGTGACTATACCCTTGAAAATCTTGTTGATCAAGTTCAATTCCTTACTTCCTTGTATAATAGCAAGCAACTAAATTCTACTTGCTATTGTGTCAATCCTTCCTTTGCTTCCTTTGTTGTTTGTGGAATTTGTGTTACACAAGAATTGAATTCTCAATTTAGTTGAATTACGTTCCTTAGAAAGTTTGGGTAAGAAGTGAGGAGTGGTAAAAGGCAAGAAAAAACCTAATTGAGTGAAACACGAGCAAAAATATTTTGTGAGGGCACTTGCACACTCACACTCCAAGGCTAATACACATACTTCAAGTGGACAAGATTCTAATGCACAAACTCAAGAGTTGAAGGATATGATACAAGCTCTCACGGTTACCATGGCGGATATGGGGGCAAAATTGGAGGGGAGATTAGCGAGGTTGGAGACTAGGAGGGAAGCTCCACCCCCAAGGGATGATAATGTTAGGAGGGGTGATAGGAAAAGGCCTAGAGATGAGTATGATGATGATGATGTTGATGATGATGAATTGGAGAGTGAAGGGGGTAGTGACCAAAATTGGAACATGGGGAATAGAGGAGGTAGGAATGTGAGGGGATTTGGTCGAGGTCATGGGAGGAACCCTAGGGGTAGGGGTAATCTTGGAAGCATAAAGATGAAAATTCCTTCTTTCCATGGGAAGAGTGATCCGGATGCCTACTTAGAATGGGAAAGGAAAATGGAATTGATTTTTGAATGTCATAGGTACTTCGAGGATAAAAAGGTTAAGTTAGCGGTAGTGGAGTTTACCGACTATGCCTTAGCTTAGTGGGATAATTTATTGCTCACTAGGAGAAGGAATCTAGAAAGTAGTGTGGATACTTGGGATGAATTGAAGAGTCTCATGAGGAAAAGATTTGTACCAAGTCACTACTATAGAGGGCTCTATCAAAGACTACAAACTCTTACTCAAGGAATTAAAGGGGTTGAAGATTATTACAAGGAGTTGGAGAAGGCCTTGTTGAGGGCCAACATAGAGGAGGATAGAGAAGCCACTATGGCTCGATTTATGAGTGGATTGAATAGGGAGATATCCAACGTGGTGGAATTACACCATTATGTGGAGATGGAGGAGTTGGTACACATGGCTATTAAAGTGGAGCCTCAATTGAAAAAGAAGGAACAATTTAAAAAGAAGGGACAAGAAAAATTTTTGGGGGGTCCTAGTTCCAATTGGAAGTCTAAGTGGGGGAGTGAAAAGGTTGATAAAACACCACTTAAGGACAATATTAAAACCTTCAAGGGGAAGGAAGTTGGTTTCGTCAAGGATAAACCAAAGGTTGTCCCTACCGCTTCTAGGAGTCGGGATATTGAATGCTTCAAATGTAGAGGACGGGGGCATTATTCTCGAGAGTGCCCTAACAATAGGGTGATGTTCATTAAAAATGGGGAGTGGTACTCGGAAGATGAAGAGGACGAAGAGAGAGTGCAATGTGGAGGAGATAGTGATGGCGAGGAAGAAGAGGTGGAGGGAGTTGTTAGTCCACCCAAGTCTTTAGTCGCCATTAGATCTCTCAACACCCAAACCAAAGTGGATGAGGCGGCTAAGCAAAGGGAGAATATTTTCCACACTAGGTGTCTTGTGAGGGAAAAAGCTCATAGTCTCATCATTGATGGGGGAAGTTGCACCAATATAGCTAGCACTAGTATGGTAGAGAGGTTGGGATTACCTTTAATGCCACATCCTAGTCCTTATAAGCTACAATGGTTGAGTGATTATGGTGAGTTGAAGGTAAGCAAGCAAGTACTACTTACTTTCAATATTGGGACAGATGAAGATCAAGTACTTTGTGATGTGGTTCCCATGCAAGCTACACATATATTATTGGGTAGGCCATGGAAATATGATAGGAGAGTATTGCATGATGGTAGGAAAAATAGGTATAGCTTCCAGATGAATGGTAAGCCCGTAACACTCCTACCTTTGAGTCCGGAAGAAGTTTATAAAGACCAATTGAAACTCAAGAGGGAGGAGGAGGAGGAGGAAAAAGAAAGAAGAAGAAAAAAGATGGAGTTGAGTGGGACACAAAAAGAAAGTGAAAAAAAAGAGGGGAGAAAAGTAGTGGAAAAAATGAGAGGGTGAAAGAAAAAGAAAGAGGGCAAAAAATGTTGAAAATAAAATGAATTTTTATGCTAGTAAAGGTGATGTGGAGAGAGCATTAAAAGAAAATCATTCCATTCTTTTGATGGTGTATAAAGAGTCTCTCTTTACACTTGATGAACCTCACACTTCCCTCCCCACTTTAGCTACTTCTTTGTTGCAGGAGTTCGAAGATGTCTTCCCGGAGGAGATGCCTAGTGGACTTCCACCCATTAGGGGCATCGAGCACCAAATTGATTTCATTCCCGGAGCAATCATTCCAAATAGACCGGTGTACCGAAGCAATCCGGAAGAGACCAAGGAACTCCAAAAACAAGTCGAGGAGTTGATGAACAAGGGATATGTTCGTGAGAGCATGAGTCCTTGTGCCGTTCCCGTGCTACTAGTGCCCAAGAAGGATGGAACCTTTAGAATGTGCATCAATTTTCGAGCCATTAACAACATAACGGTAAAGTATCGACACCCCATTCCTAGGTTAGATGATATGCTAGATGAATTGCATAGTTCTTGCACTTTTAGCAAAATTGACTTGAGGAGTGGATACCACCAAATTAGGATGAGAGAAGGAGATGAATGGAAAACCGCTTTTAAAACTAAATATGGTTTATATGAGTGGTTGGTTATGCCCTTCGGTCTCACTAATGTATCAAGCACTTTTATGAGATTAATGAACTATATTTTGCGTGCATTCATTGGGAAATTTGTGGTAGTTTACTTCGATGATATTTTGATTTATAGACAGAATTTGAATGAGCATATTGAACACTTGAGAAGTGTACTTTTGGTTTTAAAAAAAGAAAAATTATATGCTAACCTCAAAAAGTGTAATTTTTGCATGGAGAGTGTAGTCTTTCTTGGATTTGTAGTCAGTACTAAGGGGATAGAGGTCAATGAGGAGAAGATCAAAGCCACTAAGGAATGGCCCACTCCCACAAGTGTCACCGAGGTAAGAAGCTTTCACGGGTTAGCTAGTTTTTACATTCGTTTTGTCAAGGATTTTTGCACACTAGCTTCACCACTTACCGAGGTTGTCAAAAAGCATGTTGGGTTTAAATGGGGGGAAGAAAATGCATTTAATGAAATAAAGAACAAATTGTGCACCGCCCGCTTTTATCCTAGCCTAATTTTGACAAAACTTTTGAGATTGAATGTGATGCTTCAGGAACAGGTATTGGAGCAATTTTGATACAGGAAAAAAGGCCGATTTTCTACTTTAGTGAGAAGCTCAGTGGAGCCGCCCTGAACTACCCCACCTATGACAAGGAGCTCTATGCGTTGGTGAGAGCATTAGAGACATGGTACCACTACTTATGGCCTAGAGAGTTCGTCATCCACACCGACCATTAGTCATTGAAGCACTTGAAGGGGTAAGGGAAGTTGAGCAAGAGGCATGCCAAATGGGTGGAGTACGTGGAAAGTTTTTCCTATGTCATCAAATACAAACAAGGTAAGGAGAATGTGGTAGCTGATGCCCTTTCTCGAAGGTATGCTCTTATTACTACCTTGAGTGCTAAGTTGTTGGGTTTTGAGATTATTAAGGACTTGTATGCGCATGATGCGGATTTTGCTAGTATATTTGTATAATGCGAGAGGGTTGCATTTGATACATATTATAGGCATGAGGGGTTTTTATTTCATGAAGGTAAACTTTGTATGCCAAATTGCTCATTGAAGGAGTTGATGGTAAGGAAGGCCCATGGAGGGGGATTAATGGGTCACTTTGGGGTGAGGAGGACCTTGGAAATCTTGCAAGAACATTTCTTTTGACCTAAAATGAGGAGGGACGTTTGGAGAATTTGTTCTAGGTGCATAACTTGTAGGAAGGCCAAGTCCAATGTAGAATTACATGGATTATATACGCCCCTACCTGTTCCTAGTGAACCGTGGACCGACATTTCTATGGATTTTATCTTAAGTCTACCTAGGTCCAAGAAGGGGAGCGATTCCATCTTTGTGATAGTTGACCGATTTAGTAAAATGACACACTTCCTTGCTTTTCATAAAATCGATGATGCCACTCACATAGCCGACCTATTCTTTAAAGAAGTAGTGAGACTCCACGGGATTCCTAGGAGCATTGTGTCGGATAGAGATGTTAAATTTCTTAGCCACTTTTGGAAGGTTTTGTGGGGAAAATTGGGGACTAAACTTTTTTTTCTATGACTTGTCACCCTCAAACCGATGGTCAAACCGTGGTTAATATAACTTTAACATGACTTCTTCACATTATCCTTAAGGGCAATCTGAAGAATTGGGAAGAGTGTTTACCTTTTGTTGAATTTGCATATAATCGAAGTGTTCATTCTACTACTTCTTTTTCACCATTCGAGATTGTGATGAGAACCCGGGAGGGGGTCCTCGTCGTAGCTCGCGAAATGACGCTTGGAAAGTTCCGAATCCAGGTTGGAACGGACGATAACACTACAACCCGAGCCTCACGACGCAAGAACCATGGGTATATTAAACCCAAGACCCGTTACGATGCGGAAACAAGAACCGTAATGGTTTGAACACCACAAAGAATGCCCACGTCTTTGATAAGTTCGATTTGTTTTGAACGCCACAAATATCCCACAATATTTGATAAGTTCGAAGTTTGTTCAATTCCAGAACAATGTTGAGAAAACACTCAATATAATTTTCATTCATCAAAATATTCTGTTTTTACATTGAATGGAAAAGCATATAAATAGGCAAAATAAAACATAATCGCTAACTGACTCTGAATAGAATTCTAATTAGGCTAAAATACCTAAAATAACTAAAATACCAAAATAACCAAAATTATCAAAAATAATTAAAACCAAAAATAACCAACTAAACCCTAGCCGCAAAACAAGGCCCAAAAACGCGTTACTTGAATTACGGCCGTAACAATTGTCTTTACGGCCGTAATAGCCTCTCGGATCAAAATGTGGTTTAGTTTGTCACGGCCGTGAGAATTTTGATTACGGCCGTAAGTCTTCTTCTTCATTTACGGCCGTGAGATGATATGTTACGGCCGTAAAGGTCTTTCTGTCCAAATTCGCCATATTGATTTTACGGCCGTAAAAATGGGTGTTACGGCCGTGAGTCTGCTTCTGCCCAATTTTATGATCCTTTGACATTAATTGATCTGATTTGAATCTCGACTCGAGCCCAACATGAAACTTGTTCATTTTCCCATGTAGAATATTGTTGAATTGCCCGTATCTTGATTTCTCATTTTTGACGCCTTTTCCGGATCACATCATCCCCTCTTCCTTTAAGATGATTCGTCTCGAATCATAATATCGTTAGCTTCTTTTCCGGATCACATCATCCCCTCTTCCTTTAAGATGATTCGTCCCGAATCATAAAACTGTTCTTGGCTTGCTCACTTGGTTTAGCCTCGAACCTTCTTCGTACAAGCAATGTTTGATCTGATGTTCTCCGAACCTGCTTGACTTCTTTTTTTGGCTTGAATTATAGATTTTCCCGTCAAGTTCACCCTGATTCGTACCATTCCCTGCTTCTTTAGGATGATTCGTCCCGAATCATGGTGTTGTTCTTGAAAAATCAAACTGTACCTCCTGGATCAAACGGAAAATTGTCGATTCCCTGACATGCATTCAATAAATGATGCTCCTCTAATTTGTAGACGATAAGGTATTGAAACACGAGGGGAATTGACCAAGGTTGATTTAAATCAAACTTTCATGCACAATAAACCTGCAAGAAAGATTTAACAAAAATGGGGAGGGAAATGTTATCGTCTCCATGCACAAGGTATGGATCCTTGTATTCATGATGAATTATTTCCGATTCATTTTTCCCAACAACAAAATTCCGCTCTTCACCTCCTTCCTTCTTTGCAATTTCTTGCTCAACCTCTTCTATCTTTTTACTCCCAAACTCAACCAATTCTTCTAGCTCCACGTTCTCACGCACAACCTCCTCTTCCAAATTTTTGGACTCTACCACCTCTTCTAATTCTTCATCCCCAACTTCCAATTTTCCCTCATCAAATATTGGAGTTTGATCACCTAACTCCACCTTTTCATCTCCTACCACAAAATTCGGGGTCTCTTCAACTACTTCTAATTCTTTTTTCGCACACTCAACCTCCACTTCTAAATTTATGGATTCTACCACCTCTCCTAATTTCTCATGCTTTTGCTCATGCACCTCCTCATAAATAATTTTATTGACATGATTAGGCACCACCTCAACACTACACAAATTTTTATCTTCTAACTCTTTCCTCAAGTCTTCCTCCTTCTTCTCAACAATCATTTCCAAAGGTTTTTCTTGTAATTTAACTACTTCCTCTCTTCCCCTTTCTCTCTCTTGCAACTCGGCTAACTTTTTCCTAGCCTCTCGTTCCTTCATCTCTTTATTTAACTGTATTAATTCCTTGGCCATCTCCATGAATTCATCCTTCATACTCCATTCATCATCTCCGAATTTTCTTTGCTCATCTCTCTTTTCTCGCAATACTTTCTCTTCAAGTATTTATTCCGGGGTTAATGGCATAAGCTTAATACTTTTCCCATCCTTAACAAATTTATATATATTCCTATGCTTATCGTAGACTGCTTTCCTCTTACACTTCCACGATCTACTCAACAAGATGTCACAAGATTCTAGAGGCACCACATCACACCAAAATTCATCGCTATATCTTCCAAGTGCCAATTTCACAATAACCCCATGGGTTACATTTACCTGCCCACACTCCTTTAACCACGTCAGCCTATAAGGATTGGGATGTGGTAGTAAATGTAAGCCCAACTCCTCAACCATGGTGGTACTGGCCAGATCGCAATAATACTCCTTATCAATAATAATATTGCACACTTTACTACCCACATGACACCTAGTCTGGAAGGTAGGATCGAACTCATAATTCATCCCTTTATGTAGCTTTTAAAAATTTGAGAGACTCAAAATAAGAGGGTCCAGATATTGACAAATATCAAGAAGGAATTTAATGTTGACTCGAAAAGGAAACCAATATCAAGAATTTTAAAGAAATTCAAGAAAGTGGTTCTTGAATTTGACTCGAAAGGAAAGAATATCAAGAATATTGTAGAAATTCAAGAAAGTGGTTCTTGAATTTCGGAGTGACTTTTTTTTTTTTTGAATTATGATGAATTTTCGGAATTAAAAAAAAAAATCCCAAAATCCGACACGAACGCAACAAAACAAACGGAACTGGATTTGGATGAAAAAAGAACAAGAAAAACACTTTTGATTTTTTGGGACTGACTCTTATGGATCAAATTGGAAAAAAATTTACTGGCAAGAAGAACAAGAAAAATTGAAAATAAAGACTCAAATAACAAAAATAGGATATGGATGATTTTTATGGGACTCGATGATAAACATAAAAATCAAACTGGATAGAAAAACACAAGAACCTGAATTCAGAGTCCAGCTCTGATACCATATGATGAGAACCCGGGAGGGGGTCCTCGTCGTAACTCGCGGAATGACGCTTGGAAAGTTCCGAATCCAGGTTGGAACGGACGATAACACTACAACCCGAGCCTCACGACGCAAGAACCATGGGTATATTAAACCCAAGACCCGTTACGATGCGGAAACAAGAACCGTAATGGTTTGAACACCACAAAGGATGCCCACGCCTTTGATAAGTTCGATTTGTTTTGAACGCCACAAATATCCCACAATATTTGATAAGTTCGAAGTTTGTTCAATTCCAGAACAATGTTGAGAAAACACTCAATATAATTTTCATTCATCAAAATATTCTGTTTTTCCAGATCACATCAGATTGTTTATGGCTTTAACCCTTTAACTTCTTTGGATTTGATTCCGTTGCCTATTGATGAAAGAGGTAGTTTAGATGGGAAGAGAAAGGCGGAGTTAGTAAAATCTTTCCACGAGAAGGTCAAACTCCAAATCAAGAAGAAGAATGAACAATATGCCTCCAGTGCCAACAAAGGTAGAAAGCGATTGTCATTCGAGGTCGGTGATTGGGTATGGCTACTTTTGAGGAATGAACGGTTCCCGAATCAAAGAAAATCAAAATTGCAACCACGTGGTGATGGCCTCTTTAAAATCCTCGAGAAAATTAATGACAATGCCTACAAGCTTGACCTCCCTGGTGAGTACAATGTATCAGCTTCTTTTAATGTCTCTGACTTATCCCCTTTTGATGCAGGTGAAGATTCGAGGTCGAATCCTTTTCAAAAGGGTGGGGATGATGAGAATCAAGGGAGTCAATCAAGTCAAAGTCAAACAAGTCTACCCTCGATAAGAATACCGGTGGAGCATATGACAAGATCTAAGGTCAAAGAGGTCCAAGAGTCGATGGCGGGACTCATTTTCAAGCTCCGAAATCAAGTTCACATGGAAGAGAGCAAGATTGAGGTCAATTGCCTAATTTTGGGAGCTTAGGACATTTCGGTCGACCGAAAGTCACTCCAGTCGACCGAAACTCTGCAGGGATTTTAGAGGTAGCCTCAGTCGGGTTTGGATGAGCGGTGTACGATCGAAAGTTCAATTTCGGTCAACCAGGTGGTCGACCGAAATATTTTCGATCTACCGGTTCGGTCGACCGAAAGTCCCCGAATTCAAAATGCGGGGTTTTTTTTTGGAATTTCTCAAACTTTTTGTTTTGAACTTTGTATACATATTGTAAAGCTCAAAAACCCTACCTTAGTTTTTGGTAGATCAAGACACTCCTTGGAGAGCTTAGAGAGGTAAATTCCTTTCTTTCCTTTGTAACTATTCTTGGAATTTTCTTCAACTTATATATTGAGAATTTATCTTGTGTATTTGTTGTTGTTCATTCCACACAATCTTGGTATTTGTCTTAATCTTTCCATTGGGCTAGGGTTCACATTTTTCTTAGAATTTTGATTGGGTTAAACTTGGGTCAAGATTCTTCATTTATTACCATTTTTAGCTTTCTTGGGTTGATACAAAAATTGTTGTGCGAATTTTTGGTTTAATCACCAAAGGGGTTCACATCACATTCAGATACCTGCGCGACCGTGCAAGAAAAAACTGTACTGTCGCGCGGCTGACGCAAAATGGGTTATGATCATTATAATGATGTGAGTGCGGCCTCGTGGTTACACTTTGTGAGGCCGCGGTTCATCCATATGTTGCAATTTCCGATTTTGAAATTTGTTTAAGTAGGTCCTTGATTTTTATTTGCACTTTCAGTTCTCCACTTTCAATTGAAGCAATTTAGTCCTCATACTTTAGAATCTTCTCAATTAGCTCGTTTTAGCTCTCAATTTCTTCAATTGGGTCCTCCAACTCTTGATTTTATCAATTTAGCACCATGCATATTTCCTGGTAGATGTCTTAACCTCTCAATTGTCCAATTAAGCTCCAAAAGTCGTCTAATTGTGCATTTTTTCCATCAATTGCTTCATTATCATGATTTTGAGAGATTTTCTGAAATGTAAATAAATAAATACAAATTAAATAGTATTTATTCTAAAATGACAATACAATATTCTAATTTTGACATATAAATAAGTGTATAAAATACACTTATCATCTTTCTTCAAAGTAACTATCATGTTAGCATCCAAATAAATCACACTTTATTTTTTATTTTGATTATTTAAAAAGTTTTTGGTTTTGTGAGATTATCTTAATTTAGCTATAATATTACCAAAATATCGTATTGGATAAAAATTATACTTCTATATTTAAATGAGTTGTTGAGTCAATAAATAAATAAATAAATGATTAAGATTATAAATTTCAATGCCAATCTTTCATCAAAAAATTTATATTTTGTTCTTAAGCATTAAATTAAATATGATTAATCGTACAAATTTGAGTTGATTTAACATTGTAATGATTGGATTTAAAAAACTATATATAAACATATATGTTGAATTACAATGTAGTAGAATATTGAAAAAAGTTTATCAACAAACATGTTTTGTAAGTTATATCATTGAATATAAGGATCTTATATTTGAAGTTTATTTTATTGTTTAATTAAATCAAAATCATTTGAAAAGTCACTCAACAATTATTTGTTTGGATTCCCTTTTTAATTATAGGAATTATAGATAATAACAAAATAGATATAAGGACATAATTTTCAATTAAAAGTTTTCTCCACATCCATAATTTTATAAGATAGATAAGATATATAGATTATAAATAAATAGATAGATAGATAGTTATGTTATTAATGACGTCTGCCATTTGAAATATTGGAATGATAATTTGGAAACTTATTATTTCCATTTTACCGGAAATACAATTTTTTTTTCCTTTTGGGTTAACTTGTTTTCCCATTTATTGCAACCTTCCTTTTTTAATATGTTGTAATCTTCATACTTAACAATTGATATGGTAAACTGACTTTTTGGATCCATAAAATTCAACTGACTTCCAATGCCTTTTTATAAAAAAAAAAAATACATTAAAACTTAGATACTGAAACTTCATCTTCTTTGTCTACTTCAAATCTATGCACACACCAAAACCAGTAAACCAAAATCAAAATATGCACTTTTACATATTTTTACATCTGAAAAACGTAATAAAATGCATATGTTGATGATAGCCGATCCGACTGGTACGTCCGGGTTCAAGTGGCTCAGAAATGTAATGTACCGAGCTTCTACAACCAGAATGAAATCTATAACCCCTCGTTGTTACTAAGGTAAGTACGATATGTACTAATCATTGAGAATATAATGTTGTATAGATACAAACTATTATATTAGAAAACTGAATATAACATTAATTACTTGCTGGTTATAGATTTGAACTTTGATTTTTTTTTTTTTTTTTCTTTTCCTTTTTAACATAGTCCAAATCGTTTGAAAAACCATGAAAACTGCTGCTTACTTAAATATAATCTATAATATAAGGAACTAAAAGATGTATTATATTAATATATTTTTCTAAAAATGAATTCTTTGATACGTTCAGTATTTTTCAAGGAAAATAAGAACTTGTTATATTATGATAATTTGTACACCTCTTTATTTTATGCTTATTAGTACTGTTTTATATTAGTTTATTTGTGGAATTTTGTGAGAAGGATATAAGAAAATAGTATAACATGATAAATAGTATGTCATGTTATATGGTAATACGTTGGATTTGTATAGAGTCTCTTAATCTTATGCTGAACATAATAAAAACTATTATAACAGTGATAATTAAAAAAAAAAAATTAATAGTACAATTTTCAAGATAATACATAACTGTATTAGTTTTTCTTTTTTCGGGGGTGGTGGGGGTTATTTATTTATTGTTTCTTTGTAAAACATTTGCATTGATTTAGTTATAACATACCAAACTGAACTGTATTGAAACGTGTACAATTATATTGACAGTTTGATGGTAACATACCAAAATAAACTTATTTGGTATGTAAAATTATATTTGATAGTGGCATACTTAATGAGGATTATTATACCAAACATATTTGGTATGATACAGCTCATTAAGTTCAACCATATTACTAAGAAATGTGGTAGTCCTTCCAATATCAACATGCATCATAATAATTGTTATGTTGATTATCGTAAGTGTACGATATCGTTAACACGTAGTAAATTGAATTTTTGAGTTCGGACTGTCGATCCCACGAGGACTATTTTTTTGCTATCAATTCAATTAGCTTCTAAAAATCCTAGAATAAAACAAAAATTAAAGAAATAAATTGCAAAATAATCCAAAAATGACATATACTTGAAAATTAATGAAATAGACAATTAAAAAAAGGAATTTGAAACTAATATCAACTAACAAAAGCAAGAAATAGAATGATGAGTTTTCTAACAATTAAATGAATATCGGGATTAACGATATCGAAATAATGTTCTAGCTTAATTTCTCATTTCAAATTGTTTTCTAAAATTGTATTTAATCGAATTCACACATGTATCTGTAAGTGTTATGCCCTAGGTCCAATCATTTGACCAAACACTTATTAATATATTTGATACATTTATATATAGCAGATTTGTTATTTGATTGATTTATAATAATATTACTATTCTTGAAAATTAAATCAACAGAGTCCATAGATTCAAATCTCAAAAACTTGTTAATCACAAGGAGTTGTGATTGTGAGATATATGTTATAATTGAATCTTAAATATCTTTGGTCATAAAATAATATCAAGATACGAATATCATTATTACGGATAGACCAACAAGTGTGTCATCTCCCACTTTAGAAGTGAGTAGCTGATCTCACAAGTTAAGATGTAGAGACATCAAAATGAATACGTGGAAGTTTTCTTAAGAGAACAAAACATTGGAGACCCGCAATAGAGATTACACATGGATAATGATATGAGTACCAAGGGTTAATCTATAACATTTTTTAGTGAATCCTTTAACTTGAAGTCATCATAGTACCTTATATGAGGACATTCATACTTTGGTGATGTCGGATGTTGCTTTGAACGAGTTGATAATACGATGTCATTCGGGTATGCCAAGAACCATACGAAGGTTGTGAATGATCAATATAGGATTCATCACTCTTAGATGGTAAGAGATTACGATTTACATTTTATTTGGTTAAGTCAATATCAAAATCCTTGGCCAATGTGAATTCATAAAATCGAAAATATTTTCGACGTTTATTAACTTAAAAGCGAAATAAAAGATAATCAATAAATGAGATTGATACACTTCCATATCTCGTAATTCATCAGATTATATTGATGAAGGGATTATAGTTTAATGATAAATGAACAAGTTTGGTTTTGTCACACCACGTGACATTTCCCGTCATATGTATTGCCCTCAAACATTGCTAGATATCAAACTAGGACAACAAATGTGAAGTAATTAATCTAGGAGAATTAATGATTAATTGAAACAGAGTTTTAATTAATCTTATTTTGATTAGATCAAAATAATAATTCATGTCGTTTGACATCGTGATCGAGAATCTATAGGGTCACACACAATGAGAGAACTAGAAAAATGTAATTGAAATTAATCAATTAATTAACAAGTGTTTGACATTTGTAAAAATTAATTAATTATGTCGTTTATTAAGAGGCTCGAGTTAATTAATTAGATTAATTAATTTATGTCCTAAGTTTAATTAATTAGATTAATTAACCCACATGGATCGGGTCATGTCTAAGTTATGGGCCAAGCCCACTTTGACTTATATTAATGAACAACTAGAGTTTGGAAAAAGGTAGACCTAATTCACGATTCTCTTACTAGCACAAGAAGAGAGAAACACTAACTTCTCATTCTTGTTCTCTCGTGTGAATCACCCTTGGAGGCTAGAAAAATTGGACAGCTGTAGTGTGCAAATAGATTAGAGAAAGAATTAAGATTCTCAAAGTAGTCTGCAAGAACATCAAGAGGTAATGTTCTTTATCTCGATTTCTATCTAAACACAAAGCAGATCCTTGTTTGGGAATTGAAAATATTTTAATTTCCGCTATGCATGATTAAGTAAATTCTCAAAAGTATCTAATTTACCTCTCTCGAATTCAAATTAAACCTATTTAACTAAGTCAACTGTGTATCTTTACAGGGGGTCAGAATTCTCCTTAGATAAATGCATTAAATTACTTTGAAATTCACAAGTGACCACAAGGAATCATAAATTCATATCTCTATCTTTTTGTTGAAATTGCTGGATTTCATTACGTGATCTAATTGTTAACTCACCTTTCGGATTATGAAAACAACCATTAAATCATGAATTGGTGATCAAAATACTCAAGCATTAAAAGTAATAATAAAATCAATACATGAACAAAACACCAACTTGAGAATCAAAATTAAACTAAAAACATTGAATCTACATTGTCAATCTAGAATCAAAACTTAGCTACTCATGTTCTTGAAAGAAAAAGCAATAAATAATGTAAACAAAACCCGGAACTGAGAAGATTGAGAAATAAGCATATCCTTGCACCAAGAATCCACCCAAGTCTTGATTATATCCACAAAGCCTTGCCTTTTCCCTTTTATTGAGAGGGCACCTAGGGTTTATGAGTTTTCTGCCTCTGGGCTAGTTGTCCCGAATTCTTGAAGAAAACTAGGTTAAATAAGGAGAATTGTGGTTGAAAATTTGGATTTTCTAGCCCAATCGGAAAGGCGCACGGCCGCGCAAGTAAATGTCATGAGGCTGTGAGATTATGCAAAAACAGGCTCTGACCATTTATCCGAGCTTCATACTGTCGTGCGGTGTTAAGTCATGTGGCCGCGCAGTTCAACAACATCTTGCAATTATCAAGTTTTCGTTTTGTTGTAAGTTGGTCCTCCTCTTTTATTTGTGGCAAGGGTCCTTCTTATTGAAGCGATTTAGTCCCCAAATTTTCATTTCTATTCAATTAAATCTTTTCTTCAATTGAACTCTTCCATTAGGCCCTCGTACTTCTTCATTCTTCCACTTTTGCACCTCAATTGTCTTTATTGAGTGCATTTTGCATGCATATTTCATATATTTTTTGTAGTACTTTTAGAGTAATTTGGACAAATACCTAATTAATTTTGCATACTTTGTGATTAAATAGGTTTAACATTCAACTACATGGAGAAAACACAAGAAAGAAGCAAAAGAATGCTAAATTGAAGAAATTGATGAGAAAAGAGTCAAATCTTGCAAGGATTAGATGTTTGGGGACCGATCTGTTACTTCTAGAAAGCTGTGGACTTCTCGCGCAATTGATCCATGACTAAATTGAAAGTTCTAAAAAGATGAAGGACCTCAAATGCAATTTTACAAGGACCTTTTTGAAAGAAATCAGAATATTTGAGGACCAATTTGATCTACATTGAAAGTTGGAGGACTCCAATTGCAAATTATTAAAGGACTGAGCTGCAAAACCACGCCCAGGTGAACCACGTGAACGAATGGCTCGACTTAGGTTGCATTCACGACTCATGCCAAAAATTCAACCCGAGAGTGCAGCATATCAACCACGCTATCACGAGGTATTCAGGCGCTCGATCGCGCGGTCAGGAATTTGAAAAATATTCTGGGTCGACCCGATTCGGCCCAATAGCTGTTGAACGCGGATCTACGCGTTTTTTAGCAATTTAGAGGCAATTTGGCTAGGGTTTTGACATTCTTCTCCCATTTTTCTCCCCAAAACCCTTTTTCTCTCATTTTTGTCTTGTGATTTCTCTTGTAATTAGTTAGTTTAGTTGATGAATGTTGATTGAGGGGAGAAATACCCATACGATTGTGGAAGAATATTGATATTTTGAACCAAGAGTCATTGGTGAAGGGAATTATTATTGCTTAATCTTCATATTTCTCTATTTACTTTACTTCATAGTTGAAATGATACATTTAATTCTTGAATTATATTGTTATTTCACTATGGGCTAAGTTATTTAGTGTTGAGATGATTGATAAAGCTTGACCTACCTTAATTGATTTTAATGCTTGTATTAAGAATTTAGGTTATTTATTATCTTGTACATTTATTGTTGTATTTATTGACTTGCATTTATTGTGGCCACATTTATGGTTGGATTTCATGGGATGTGCAATTATTGAGAAATTGTTATACATTTTAGATCAATACAATTTTTGCTTTAGGTTCTTATTTAGGATAGAGATATACCTAAAACTCTAGATGATTCATTGAGTTATTTTCACAAATGTTTGACATAGAGATATAGTAGGTTAATTCCACTAATTAGGGTTGATTTCACTCAAGAGAGGTAATTAGCTAAACTTGGAAAATCAGATCCAACATGCTTAGTAAATTGCATTTCTATTTGCTTGTTAAGAATTCAATTAGGTAATGGTCAAGTGGAATCAAGAATCTCAACACTTCTTTATCTTCAAGTTATCACCATTTTTCTAGTTAATTACTTACAATTGTGATTTTAATTCTAGTACTAAAACATTTCTAAAACCAAAACTCTATTGTGTGTATTTCTTGTTTAAATTGATTAAACTAGAGTGTAATTGAAATAGACAATCCTTGTAGGATCGATAAACCGGATTCATTTAGTCCACTATCACTTATATGCGATACGTGCACTTGCGGTGTGTTTCTGGGGAACAGTCTTCATCAATTACTTTTACATGATTTTTCACTTCAATTGATATCCAATTGCTTGTAATTTCCATCAATTCCTCATTTCACTTGCTGAGATATTTTCTGAAATAGAAACAAATAAACACATATTAAGTAGAAACTATTCATGAATGACATTATAATATCTTAATTTTGACTAATAAATAAGTGTATAAAATACACTTATCAATAATAAAGTTGCAAATTTAGTACACTGCTTGATCTATTTGATTTCATATTTTATAGGGAACTCGAAGGCGCATTAAAAAAGAACTTAATCAAGTTTTTCACAGACAAGACACACAAATGAGGACTAATCATGTTGCGGAGATCGAATATGACTCTTTCCCAGTGCATTATACTTGTTCAGGCCTTTTCCAGAAATTTTGAGTAGAGAAAATATTGATGATGGAACGTTGATCGGTGCGTTTTTCTTCTTTTAGTTCTTTTACAGAACTTTAAATTAATTATTTTGATCTTTAATTATGGATTCTTCTATTAGTTAATTGATTTTTTTTCGCATTAAATTTATAATTTATTCCTAAGATAGTAAGATGTGATTAGGAAGGTCGTTGAGAAGGATACCACTAGAATGAAACCGAAGACGGAGGATGCATCCAAGTCAATAGATTTTGTCTTGGAGGATCTTAAGTACGACCATATTATTTCCCTATGTGTTTTTAGAAATTTTCGTCCTTTTTTTAATTTATTTATCTCTGTGACTATCTAATAAATGTTGTATCATAGGAAAATTCAGGTACCATGCACTGTATGGAGAGATTAAGTTGAGTTGATCTTTGAATTCCTTGAAACTGTCGAGAACGAGCCGATTATCGTTCTCATGCAAATGTGTCATCTTAGAAACTATAGCGGTACTATAACATGTCATATATTTTCATACCTAAAAAACTATGCTTGTCAATATATCTTAGTTTTCTTTATTTTTTTTTAGGTGTAGGACTCACCAATGTCTACTACCTCACGAAGGTTATGGTTAATTTTCCTATTCCCGAAATTGAAAAGTTTCGGAACAAGTATGTGGTGTTTAATTAATTGGATAAATTTTTTAATAGACACAAATTTAGAATTAATTCAATCTAATTTCAAATTGAATATTTAATGTTTTTTAGGCTGTTAAGTGGCCATGAATGTAGCTCCTAGCGAATAAGTTAGATTTCATCATCATTGGTTTACTCTGTTTTGAGTTGGAAAGTGGAATTACAGAAGTGAAGACCATAAGACAACTTTTAGAATGCACGGAAGTGTTTCAATTCTACTAGTTACTTATTTGTTATTTTTAACTTCAAATTGCAATGATTATAGCTTGTTAATTCTTTACTTTTTTCCATAAGGCTGGATACTACTTTGTGGTTGCTAATATTGTTGCCATCGTCACCGAAAGGGACTGGTGGTACTTAAACTGTAAAAAATGTTCAAGGAAAGTTCAGAAGCAGGGAGGCATTTTTATTGTGACAGTGTAAGAAACTTGATAGTCCGGTGAGTACTAAGTTTATGTTGCCTGTCAAGTTAGTTCATGGGACAAAGAGTGTTGTCTTCATGCTTTAGGATCGAGAGGTCTTCCAATTGATCGGAAGGTGGTAGGAAAGGAAAAAAAGAAGGGATAGGCTCGTGTTCGCTCAAATAGTTGTGTACCGCAAGCGCGTGGGTCTCGTACAAGTAATAAAGTGGACTTTTTGAGTTCGGATTGTCGATCTCATGAGGAATGTTTACTTTAGATTATACAACTTTAATTAATTTAATTCTAACAATAAAAAGAAACACACAATTAAAAGTTGATTTTGAAAAATTCTAAATTAAATAAATTAATTTTAAACCAAATTAAAATAAGGAAAATGAAAGATAAAATAATTGGGATTCATGATTTCACTTAACTCTCGCTTAAGTAATTTATTAACACGAGCAAATTAATAAATTACTCATCTACAATGTTAGACCCGATTTTCCAAGTTTAGCTAATTACCTCTCTCGAGTGAAATTAACTCTAATCAATTGGTTTAACTTACTATATCTCTATGTCGATTAAAATCCAATAAATTGCATTAACTCTTTGTGAAAATAGGTCAATGGACCATCTAGGGTTTAAGGTATATCTCTATCCTTAACAAGAACCTAGAGCATTTGTTATTTTGTCTAAAATGTACAATATCTCTCGATTATCATACACTTCACAAAACATATATTGGTGATCAATCAAACACATGGAATAATCCCAATAACTAACACACATGAAATAAGCTCAAAATTAATAAACAAACATTAAAATTACTTAAACTAAGTTAAATTACACCAATCATCCCAATATAAAATAACTAGCCCATTATATAAATATTCCACATAAGATAAGGTTTATGAAAATACATCACAAAATATAGAAATTAAAGAAAAAAAATACAAGAAAAAAGAAATATAATACTTCCCTTGATTTTTGCTCCAAGAATTCTTTGACTAAATTACAATTAAGCAAAAACAAAGAAAACAAAAAAGAAGAGAAGGGAAAAGAGGGGCTTGGGTTTGGAGAAAAAATTGGGATTTTTATGAAGAGAGAAGTGGGGGTATAAATACCCCCAAAAATCTGACCTAAAAAGGTTCAAAAACACGTGCGCCCAGCAATACCTTTAAAAAGGCATGGGCTAGTCATCATATATATATATATATATATATATATATATATATATATATATATATATTATAATACTATTTTTATTTTGTCTTTTTCTCTTTTTTTTTCTTTAAACAATTTGCAAGGCAAACCCCTCGTCTTCTGGCCTTCTTTAATTTAATCCTCGAATTTTGACTTTTATTACAATTATGCCCCTGAAATATTTGCATCCTTAGTCCTCCAACTTTTTGAGATGTTGCAATTGAGTCCCCAAACTTTAATTTCTTTCAATTAGGTCATTTGACATCAAATTTGCTCATCTTTTAGCTCAATTGCACTCCAATCTTGTCCATTTTCTTTCCAATTGAGGTTGTACCTAATTGTACAAGATAAACACAAATTATAAATAGAAATTCGCTCAATTTGTCAATTAAATTGTCGATTTAAAAGCAAAATAAGTGTGTAAAACAAACTTATTAGCTCGCAGCACTATCACGGCCTTCCCCAAGAGCTCACATCGACGGGAAGGTTTGGCACCTCGATGTCGGCTCTTCGCTAGTGAGAGATATACAGGAAAGAGTTGCAAGAGAGGTATTTTTTTATTACTTCTTGACATTAAAATACTTATTTCATTTGTAATGTTTGAGTTAAAATTTTAAATTAAAATTGTAATACAGGATGCCGGTGAAAATGAAAAACCAGATGAAATAGAGGATTTGTTGGGGAAAAAGGCTATTTTTAGAATTTAGATAAAGGATGAAAATCTTAACGGCCAAGATAATGTTTTTACGGTTGTGAAACTTTCTAATGACCCTAAGTTGTTTGAGAAGTACAAAATAAATGAAAGCAATGAGAAGAACTTGGGGTCAGAATTTGATGATGAAGCTGAAATGACTGTTGTCTCTGCAACAAAGGTTCGGGCGTTACTATAATTTATTAATTATCAAATGTTGAAGCCAAATTTGGTAAAATTTTTGGCAACTGACTTTTTTGAATTTATTACATTCTTAGGATATATTATCCGATGATAAAGTTAGCACTTTGGTTAAACTCTATCGAAGAAGTTGGACGAATATCCTGTTGACGATATTATTGAGGTAAATGGGAATGGAGATGGACCTTCGACTAAGATGTCAAGTAATAAAGTTCGAAGGATAATAAGGAAGAAGAACCTTGAAGACCATGGACTACTATTTGGATTTAGTTTTTTAATGTTGTTGTTGTTGTTGTTGTTGTTATTATTATTATTATTATTATTATTATTATTATTATTATTATTATTATTATTATTATTATTATTATTATTATTATTATTTTCACGTGCTATTATTTGTTTTCCTACAACTCTTTGAAAATTAATTATTTATAGATTAAAAAAAAATTTCTACCTCTTTTTATTTAGTATTCTAAATAAGAAATAGTCACTGATAATTAAACATTTTTTTTGTAGCGAATACAAAATTTATTGATATATTAATTGAATTTAAAGCTAAATTATCCTAATTATTTAATCTAATTTTGGTTGATATAATTTTAAATTTCTTCAACATATATTCTTTTGGACGTTTTAGTTTTTTAACATGGTTTATTTATGAAGGATCGCCAATTGAACAATAACAAATAAATGAATGTAAAATGCATAAGAACTAGGTGTGGGCATCAAGTGGTTCAATTAGGTTATCTCAAGAACCGAAACCGATTCATACTTTTCGATTCTTGTAAAATGGAACCATTCGGTTTCATTGAATCGAAAGAACCAAACCATTCGGTTTTGGTTCGGTTTCGGTTCTAATTCGATTATAGAATAATAATTATTTTTCAGAGGCCTTATCGAGGAGTATCAGGTATCGGGAAGCGAGTCAATAACATGAAATAAATTTCTACCGAATATACAAAGATCAAAGATTTCGAAAATCCTTTCACCCCAAAGAAAGTAGAGGTTTCTCCATGAAACAGAAGATACTCATAAACCAAAATAAGAAACAAATGACCTGGAAGGTTTTTCAAGCTTGGCAAGAAGCCATACAAGTAAACTTGTGGGATGAATCATGAGTTTTAAATGCATTATTATTAATTGTTTTATATTTGTATTTAAATATTTAATTAACTACATTATGGTCATTTACAACTTCACTTATTAATAAGTTAGTCTAATTCTATTTATATTTACTAAGAATTTCAGTCCAAATGTGAAGTTAAAGGTTACAATGAGGTACAAACGTAACAAATTTCATAAAAAGAACTTAATCATTTTCACTTTACTCAAAAAAATTACAAATTCTTTTGATTTCTTGTTTTAGGACAACCAATTAAAACCATAAAAAATAGGGGTTAAATACTTGGTTCTAACTTCAATTTTTTAGGTTCTAAAAGTGGAACCGAGAACCGAACTGATAAGTGCTCTTTTAGCACTTAATTATGTTGCATGTTACCCCGTTTTGTTGGTGGTTTGATCCTAAAGAAGTGTTGTTTAATACATTTTTTGTTTTATGTTGTATAGGATCATAAAGGAAGAGAAAAGAGGAAAAAAGACCAAAATGCACTCAAAACGGAAGTTCAGGGACCTGGGGTGCAAATATACTTACGGCCGTAAACATTGGAGTCACGGCCATAACTCAATATTTGGAGTAAGTAAAAAATGGGTTGAAAGTCACTTACGGCCGTAACCATAAATGTTACGACCGTAACTTCGAAATGGAAAAATTCTCCAGAAAGCCACTTACGGCCGTAACAAGTAAAGTTACGGCCGTAACTTATACCCGACCAGAATTTTATGCTGAGTTCATAGGCTATTTTTGGTGGGTCACATGGGAAACCCTAGGGCAAGCTTTGGCGGCTATAAAAAGAGAGTTTTATCACATAACTGGGGTTGGACATTCATTGATTAAAAGATGCTATTTTCTTAAGATTTGAAGCAAGACAAATTCGGAGAAGAAGATGAATAAGAAGCAAAATTCTGGGCTGTTCACCATGACTATGCTCTGCTAAGCTTCCATACCTAGTTCGAAGGGGAATTTGTATTTCATATCAATTTGTTTATTGCTTTTCCAAACTAGTAACATAGATTCAATTTCCTGACTTTGATTGTTGGATTTCTTATGAACAATTAATTGACTCAATGCAATTTGTTATTTGATTTAGGCCTTATCTTATAATTTGTTGTATTGAGATTTGCTATATTGAATGATTGGATCTGTAATTGTCTTTTTGTTCAATTCATAGTAGCAATTGGGAATTTGGTATTCCCATAGAAAACCCAACTTAGGTTAATCGTCACGAGCTTGTGTGATTGATAATCTAATTCGCCCTAATTCTTCTCGGAATCATTTAGTTGTTGCATTAAACCTAAAGAGCCTGTTATAGGTTGTCCAATAGCTACATACTCGATTAGAGAGTTTATTCTAGTTGAGTACAATTAAGGAAGAATTGGAAAAGTTAGAGCCTATTAACTATTTACGGGTGATAAATCAAAAAGGGAAATTGGACACGTGTTACTTGGGAAAGTGTAAACATTGTGATAGAATACAACCGAATTGGAGAACTAGGACTCGTCAACATTTGATATTTATTCCAATCATTTTAATTGCTTTATTTTATTAGTTAAATCATTTACAAACAACTCAAAACAAAACCCCCTTTACGATTCTAATTGACATGACAGTAAGTTAGTTCCCGTTCCTTGTGGGATCGACCCTTGCTTCCATTGCTACATTCTTAGTAATAGTGGACGAGGAATTTATTTATTATTTTGGTGCATCGCGACACGCATCACGAACCAAGAACCAATCGGTTCTCGATTCTAAAACTGATTTCCTATTTTATTTTTTTAAAACCATACAGTTCCGATTTTTCCGGTTCGGTTCCGGTTCAATCATAACGATTCCCCTTTTTTTGCCCACCCCTAATAAGAACACGAGATTTTACGGTCCAAAGACCCCGGAGGTTCGATGATTCAAAGAACCACTTAATCCCTCATTGAGCAATCCATTAAATTGAATTTATGCTCAAATTTCACTAGAGACAAATCCAAGTTCATAGCAATTACAATCAACACCAAAGTCTCAAAATCCCAAAACAACAATCAGCTAAATACCAAAAATTGGGTCTAGTGCGTACCATAAAAAACATAACAGAACCAATCACATTAGCATAAGGTACTATATTCATCCTAATGATTTCTTCATCTGTTTTAGGAGATTGATCAGATGAAAGTTTCAAATGATTTGATAAAGGTAATGAACAAGACTTAGCATACATAATAGAAAACTTTAGAAATCCAGGTAGACTGGTTTAGAATAAAAGTATTATTAGTCATACCTTTTTTTATGTTCATACCCAAGATTTTCTTGGCATGGCCGAGATCATTCATTTAAATTCAAAATTTAATTTCTATTTAATTGAGTTTATTTTATGTATATCATGAAAAGCTAAAAGCATATCATCTACATATAAAAACAGGTAAATAGAACCTGGTCCTCCATTTCCATCATAAAACAAGCATGAATCATAATTACTTTTCTTGAAGTCTAATATCTTCATGTAAGATTCAAATCTTCTATACCATTGCGTAGGTGCTTGTTTTAGACCATATGGAGAACTCTTCAGAAGACAAACAGTTTCAGTCTTATCCTTTTGCTCAAATCCTTTAGGTTGTTGCATGTATATAGTTTTGTCTAATTCACAACAAAGGAAGGAGGTTTTGACATCAAGCTATTCTAACTCCTAGTAAAAAATGAGCAACTAAGGCCAAAAGGATCCTAATAGATGTGTACTTCACCACAAGTGAGAAATTTTCATTATAGTTTATACCTTCATTTTAAGAAAAGCCATTGACTACTAGTCTGGCTTTGTATCTAATGTCATATTTGCTGGAGTCACCTTCTTTTATCTTAAAAATCCACTTACAGTTTATGACCTTCTGATCATTAGGCTTTTTAACTAATATCCAAGCTTTATTCTTATGTAAAGAATTCATTTTATCATTTATAGCTGCAAGCCAATTTTTAGATTCAGGACAGGATATAGCTTCTTCATAAGAAGCAGGTTCAGCATAAAGATTATCACAATCAGTAAAGAGAGAGATAAAATCATCATTATTATACCGAATGGATGGTCTTACTTGCCTCCTCACCCTATCTCTAATTAAACGATAATTGGATAGATCATATGTTTGAACAACTTCACTTTCAGTATTAGAATCAGTGTCCTGTTGATCTATATTTTCATTTTAATCATTTTGATACAAGTGCTCCACCTCAAGAGAAGCCTATATAGTTGTGTTATCAAAACTGAGATCATTCAAGTCCCATATGATAGTTTTCATCCTTTCAAGATCATCAGCTTAGATTCAGTTTTGATAAGGCAAAGCATCAAATCTTCCTTAAACACAACATTCACGCTTATTATTATTTTACAACCATGATCTTTTTTTACCCACAAAGTGTAACCTTTTACACCTTCTCCATAACCCAAGAAAACACATTTTCTAGATCTGAGGTCATGTTTTCCTTGGTTTTGGTGTGCATATGCAGTAGATCTAAAAACCTTTAAGAAGGAATACTTGGGGTGTTTACTAGACCAAAGAAATTTAGGAGTTTTAAAACATTTAACCACTGAAGGACAAAAGTTAACCAAATAAGAGGCATTCTTTACTGCCTCTCCACAAAAACATCTTGGGAGACCAGATGTAACGACCTGGGTACTACTTAATGAGCTGTCCCGACCGTTAGATGACGGCGTACTGATCCCACTGTACCAACACTAGTCTTTTCAGCATGCTTTGTCCTCACTCGCATGCTCCCCGAGAAAACTTCCCAGGAGGTCACCCATCCCAGAATTTCTCCAAACCAAGTACGCTTAACCATGGAGTTTCTAACGATGAACTTCCGGAAAAGAAGGTGCACCTTGTTGGTATGAGTAGTACCTATCATTTATTTTAAGCTTTATTAGTCGGGGTATTACAATCACCCCCTGTTAGACTCGCGACATCCTCGTCGCGCTTCACCCATCCGAGGATCTGTTACCAGGCGTTGGGATTCTAGAGGTGGCTCACACCCTATGGCGTAGCACTTAGTTCCAGATTTCAGGCTAGCGGCCGGCTATGATACCTTTTGTAACGACCTGGGTCCCACTTAACAGGCTGTCCCGGCCGTCAAATGACAGTGTACCGTCCCCACTGTACCAACACGAGTCTTTTCAGCATGCTTTGTCCTCACTCGCATGCTCCCCGAGAAAACTTCCCAAGAGGTGACCCATCCCAGAATTTCTCCAAGCCAAGCACGCTTAACTGTGGAGTTTCTAATGATGAACTTCCGGAAAAGAAGGTGCACCTTGTTGATATGAGTAATACCTATCATTTCTTTTAAGCTTTATTAGTCGGGGTATTACACCAGAGCTCAACAACATACACCTCACTTTGTTTAGTAAGGTCCTATTCATTCTCTCAACTGTCCCATATTGTTATGGTATATAGGTGAAAGTCCAATATCTTAAAATCCCATTTTGTTTACAAAACTCATCAAATATGGTATTACAAAACTCCAACCCATTAATAGTTTTCAAAACATTTACTTCTTGTTAGTTTGGTTTTCAATTAAGATTTTCTAGTCCTTGAAGTTTTGAAAAGCTTCATCTTTTGGTTTTAGTTAGGGATGGCAAAACGGCTCGTTGGGTCGAGCTGCTTGGGCTCGGCTCTGCTCGAAAAAAGCTTGGACTAAGCTCGGCTCGTGGCTCGAGCAGAGCTTTTTTTTAGAGACGAGCTTTGGCTCGGCTCAAGCAAAAAAAGTCCAGTAAAAAAAGCTCGATGAGGGCTTGAACAATGAATTTTGACCACAAGCTCGGCTCAACTTGTTATATATATACATTTTCAATAAAAATTTTATGAATTTTTTCTATAAAAATAAAAAAAATTAAAAGCTCGGAACTTGGCTCGAAAAAAGCTCGAGTCAAGCCTTATTTTTTGGGACGAGCTTTAGCTCGACTCGGGCCAAAAAAAGCTCGACCCCTAAAAGCTAAAGCCGAGCTCGAGCCTTGATCTTCGGCTCGCGAGCCGGCTCTGCTTGGCTCGTTGACATGCCTAGTTTTAGTAAAAAAAAAAAGTCCATACCTTTCTTGAAAACTAATCAATAATCAACAAGTAATATTTGAAACTAAAAACTGTTTGAGTGGATGCTGGACCCCATAGGTCAGCATGAAGATATTCAAGAATGGAAGTTGATTTATGAATACCATATTTGAAAGGTGGTTTTGTTTGTTTTCCCAAAATACATACTTAACGTTTTCTATAACCCCATCATTGCTTAGTAACTTAAGAGATTTATCTCCAATATGGTCAAGTCTTCGATGCCATATGTAAGAGTTTATGTTTTGAGAATGTGAGACAGATAGACATTCTTCTTTCTGAGGAATAGCGTGAATTTTGTAAAAACCATTTGTCTTCAAGACATTTATAATTTAAGATGAATCTTTTTGAATTTTGGAAAACTCATTCTTAAAGAAAATCTCAAAATTATCAGAATTCAAGATGCCTAAACAAACGAGGTTCTTGTCAACCTTAGGAACATACCTTGTTTGTTCCAATTTTTGGATTTTGTCATTTTCAAGTTTTAAAAAAAAAATGTCACCAACACCACGTATCATACAAGGGAGATTATTTCCCATGTAAACCCTCTCTTTGCTTGTAAGTTTGAAATTATTGAACCATTCTCTTTCAGGACCCACATGATATGTGTACCCAGAATTCAAAATCTAAGATTGATAAGTGTCTGAGTATTCATCTTGTAAACAACACCATCATTATCACACTCATTATGGGGTCTTCGTTTGTTCTTAAGATCATTTAATCTCTTGGGACAATCTTTGATGTAATTTCCTAGTTTTTCACAATAATAACATTTCCTGATAGATTTATTCTGAGATTTAGAGAATTTAGGTTTCTTATTTGTATGAAATTTTCCTTTTCTTTGACTATTATTGTTATATGTATTTTGATGTGGTTTGAATGGTCTTTCAGATCTAGCCATTAAACTTCTCCTTGATGACTTCCTTTAATTTCAAATTTCAATTCTAAGTCTCTATTCCTTAAGGTAGAAGTGATAATATCAAGGCTAAGGATATCTCTACCATATTCAAGAGCATTTTTCACATCCTTATACATATCACCTACAACGTTTAACAAAGCAATACACAATTAATCTCCATATATCTTTTCATCACAATTAGACAAGTTTTGTGTAAGTTTATTAAATATATCAAGATTAGACTCAAGATCCTGAGATGATTCAAAAAAAAAAAAAAAAAAAAAAAAAAAAAAAAAAAACAGTTTCAATAGAAAACACTTATCAGGAACGGATTTAGACATATATAATAAATCTTCTAATTTTTTCCATAGTTCAACGGTAGTTTTTGTTTCACCTACTTTCCTAAGGACAACACCAGAGAAGAAAAATAGTGCCCCATGCTTGTTCATCTAGTTCTTTCCTTCTAAAAACAGTAAATTCAGTAGGCCAATTTTTATTAATAGCATAGGAACATTTTTGTTGAAGTAAAAGAGCCCTAAAATCACATTTTCCAGTCCAGACATCTATATCAAATTTATTAGGGGACATTTTGAAAGCAAGAAACACCAAGTTTTACAAAACAGGTCACCAAATTTTGAAATTACAAATCCTAACCTATATATCAAGATATTAAGCAACGAGATCAAGTGTATAACAATATTAAAACGATACAGATTATTATAAGATCCAACATTTCAAAAAATATATATAATCAATTATGCAAGAATTCAAGAATGTCATATTAGTGTAAGTTTTCCTAAAAATTAACTCCACTTAGTCATTTATCAAAAAATAGATTTGGATCACAAGATATATATCAATATATATAAATTCCAAAAACCAAATCAAGATAAGGATAGAAGTTACCAAGAATCCGAAATTGTTCAATTACAGGGATGTCCCAAAATATAGAGAAGCAAGCAACCTCTCCTAAGCCTCTAAAAATAGATAGCCTGTAGTCACCAAAAACAAGAACCGACAGTCACAAGAAATTGGATTTTTAGCCATTACACAGGCTCTGATACCATTGAAGGATCGCCAATTGAACAATAACGAATAAATGCATGTGGAATGCACAAGAACATAAGATTTTTCAGTCCAAAGACCCCGAAGGTTTGGTGATTATAACTGAAATTTGTGCTTTTAAGGTTAGATTTGAACTGAACATCAGATCATTAACAAATTGAATTTACCTTCTATCTGAACAATAGTTCAGTTCCTATATGATCTGGCCATCAGATCTGTGAATCAGTTCATGAAATGTAAAAGTTGAGAGGTATTTGCATCAATTCTCCTCAATTTAATGAGCATTAACCTCCCCTATTTATAACAAAAAGGGAAGTGGAGATATAATCATTACATTTTTTTAGACACTAATTCGGATTTGACAGTTCTGATATACACTTGGCGTATTATCACACACACATTTGTCATAAATTAAGGTAATTTTCAGACAAGAATTTGATTGATTAGAGGGATTAATAGGTTCTCCCACTTCAGCTCGTCTTGAAGGCATATAGGTCAAAATGAAAATTTCCCTCGTTATTTCACATACGAATTGGGTGGCATTCAGGTCTGCAGGGTGTGATAGGGGATTCTATTGTTCGTTCCAAAGTTTAAGGTATCGCAGTTTCCATTCATTTTGTGCTCCATCGCAGTGTCCGCTTCGCCTAGTGGCAATGCACTAGTTCAACTCATGAATCAACGTGTCACATTGCTTGTCTTGAAAAATTCATCTTGATCAACTCTATCAAAGAGATGCCATGCAGTATCTCGGCTTGTAAAATCACTCCACCTTCATTCAGTTAAAAATAATATCATGATTTTCTTGTTTTGTTTTTCGGTAACATTTTTGCTTAACCTTGAAGAAGCTCAACATCTGTTTAAGTTTGAGCATTTACCCTCCTTTCTTGGTATAATTGATGTGACTCGTGAGGGACATATTTAGTTTACCGTATAAAAGATAAGACATAAGGCAATGATTAATTGAATGAAAACTCCATTTATTGAAACTACTCTCCTTTATATATAAGTCACTCATCGGATATGACTGAATGAATTTGTGTGTTCATTATTTCAAATGCGCTAACTATAAAGAAAAGGTTATGATTTAAAATCAACCTTAGGCGTTCCCACCACCTCTGTCATGTAATTGGTGAATGATGTAAATCGTAAATTATATCCCAATGTGGTCAGGATCTGGATATTACTCACAGACGACAAAGTGCCTAGTAAATTTGAACATGTGATCTCTGCACTGTCAAAGTTTATAGATTCCCAACATTTACCAGTTGGGATGTGCCATGGACCGACAAAGGTTATGATATATGGAGGGAAAGAAAAAATAAATATGCAAAAAATAAAAATAAAAAAGTTTAGATCAAAATAGAGGAAAACTAATGTATTAGAATATTACAAGAGCTTATGTTGCCAAATAGAGAAGGTTGGGATGGGACACACTCCCACCCACTACATAGGGGGGTGGGATTTTGTGAGGTGTTGGGCAATATAATCTATTGCCCTTCACGGGCAAGAGATCTATTTTGTAGAATACTAAAATGTCATAAAACAAATTCTTTACATTATCATCTATACATTCACTAGAAATAATGAAATTTGAACGAACAAACAAAAAAAGTAGTCAATCTGTATTCTTACAGGCACAGATCAACAAAGAGAATCCAATATTTTCTTGTTCTTTTACCTCCAAATTTTTCTCCTCAAACCACAGTCTGCTATCGAATCCGTTCCTCGTCTTAAACATGAAAACAGCTGCATCTCCCGGTGATGATGGATTGAAAAACAAATTATGGACATCCCACATCATATCCACCAACAATCCATCAAGAAAAACTGTATGGTTTCCGCGAAAATTCCACATCAATCTCTTTACTTGGAAAACATTCTTCTCATCTATATAAACAGATAGTACAGGATTCTTTAATCCCCCATCTTCTGCTAAGAATTTGATCAGTATATCATGATATATTCCTGTATCGCTGAATTTCGCCTTGGTTGAATACACAGAATTACCTGAGAAACGTTCGCTGCGAGAAATCAGTGAAAAGTCACCAACTTTGACATCATAAATGAGTTTCTTGACGTTCAGTTCATTTTCTCTGTCTCCAAGAACTAGACTTAGCTCCGAGTTGATCAATACTATAACATAATATCCATTAACTGGTTCTGGTCCGGTTTCAAATTGAGCTGGAGAGAGATCCCAAAACACTTCAAATCTTGAATTGCAGGATTCAAAACTTTTTTCACCTTTCGTCTTGCGTAAAACCCGAAAATTCTTACACAGTTTGGAATCAAAGATGCCAACGGAGAAGCCTTGTTTGCACCATGTGAGTTTGATCAAGAAATGGTTGTGAGTTGAGAGTTTGACTTTGTAGATACACGTAACTGTATTTTGGATTGAAGGACTCAAGTTTGGGGATTGAAACGCCTGATTT
Source organism: Ligustrum vulgare (assembly GCA_963555705.1). Taxonomy (NCBI): domain Eukaryota; kingdom Viridiplantae; phylum Streptophyta; class Magnoliopsida; order Lamiales; family Oleaceae; genus Ligustrum; species Ligustrum vulgare. The sequence goes on along the minus strand of OY743188.1, from coordinate 15,180,152 downwards.
GAAGGGCCTGAAACCTTTATAGCATGTTCATTATAACAAGTAGCAATATTTCTCATTGCAACAAAGAAAATCTGCTAAATTCGACGGATTCTATTCTATAGAGAGAGAAAAGCAAGACTCAAAAATTATGGAGTTTATCCCTTGATTTTGAGGTTGGGATCCTGGGGGATGAGGTTTATCCCTTGCCTTTCATAGAAGGGAATGGAGAGCTTGAAGGGCAGGCTATAGAAGAATAGATATGAATGTGCCTTTCTTCTCTAACAAACAGTACTTTCCTGGAAAACTAAATTTACAGAGATTAAGGAGAGCAAACCCAGTTTATTGTACATTAAATAGGATTCTCTAACGTTAATATTTATGATATTTATTATACAGAAGAAACACAGATACAGATGGATACACCAAAGATTGACTTGATTTGATTCTTAAGATGTACAAAAAAACGTGGTTTGAGTTTGTTAATCTTTATTATTTTAAACTAACCATGTACAAAGTACAAAAATGAGAAGAAGTGGCATATAGATATTTGATTAATTGTTATTTCAATTGTCTAATGAGGCAATGGTTATAATACTTGCATAATATATACACGTCGTTTTAGAAACCTCATAAGATGTTATGTCATTGAAAATGATTAATCAAGAAAACTATGTGATGAATTTTTTTAATTGACTTTATTTGTCTCTCTAGTAGAGTATTAATTATCTGATTAGTCACTCAATTTTGTAAAAGATTTCTAAGGAATCACTCAATTTCAAAAGCTTTATCTTTAGTCATCGAGTTTTACAAAATATAATCTCGTTAATCACTAAGTGATGGATGAGATTACATTGCGCAAAGTTTGGTAACTAATGACGAAATTTTTAAAGTTCAATGGTCCCCTGGAAATATTTTGCAAAGTTTAGTGACCAATCAGGATAGTAAAGTTTAGTGACTAATGGAGGGAGTACTTCTAAATTTTAACTACCAATTGGAAACCTTATGCAAAGTTCAGTTACCCCTTTGGAAACTTCACACAAAGTACAATGATCAATCTGGAAATTAACCTCGATTTTATCAATATTTATATTTTTCTTTCTTTTTTCTATTCCTACCTCATAATTTATTATCTCTAGCATCGTCAAACTTAAAGAATAACTTTTTTTTTAACTCGAGGTAATTAGCAAGGTTGTTGACTGACCTCTTTAATATCAAACACGATCGAAGTGAAAGCAGTCCATGAAACTGTCATACACCTAATGGCTAATAGTTAACCAAAAAAGAGGTTATATCAAATTATTAGACTCAAAACCAAATTCAATTACATATGTGCGAGCCCTCAAATTCAAGCAAAGATTGAAGTAATGTTATTTGTACTCGATTCACATGTTTGTCTATTTGATCTTAAAGATATCAACACCTAAACATTACATAAAAGACTGTTCATTTTCTAAGTTCGACGATTTCAAAGATAATAAAATTATGGTGTAGGACTATAGAAAAAACAGGAAAAAAAAAAAAAAAAACTTTGCGTGAAGTTTTCAAGAGGTCATTGAACTTCAAAAGTGTTCCCATTAATCACTGAATTTCAAAGGGTTCCCCTAGAGGTAGCAAACGGGCTGGATAGTTCGGAAGTTCGTGAGTTCGGCTCAGTTCGGTTCGTTAAAAGTTCAGCTTGGCTCATGATAAAACAGACTTAGGCTTGCACCGGACTGAAAATTTGGGTGTTGGACAGCTCGGGTTCGGCTCGTGAAGTTCGTGGAGTGGCTCATGGACTAATTCAACAAACAGCGAAATGGACAGAAAATGCGAGCCGACCCATTTCAGGCTCATTCAACTCTTATATATATATTATTATTATTTTCAACTCTATAAATTCTACAAATTTTCCTCAAATTTTTACACAACTACTTATTACTCTCTCAATTAATTCTATCATTATACTCTTCTCAACTCTCAAGTGTCAATTAATTGCAATTTGCAATCTTCATTCAATTTCAATTTTCATTTTCATCTCCATATTTCATACAATAATGTCTCAAGTTTCATATTTCATTTTCATCTCCAAATTTTCAATTCTATTTCTATTATTTCTAACGGTACACTCACAATCTCATGGTTATTCTTCTAACCAATTTGTTAATAAATTTACAGCTCTCAACAATATTTCAATTCTGACAATTGGTGGACTTGGAAAATGAGATCGAAGATACTAGAACTCATATTAATTTGGATGACATTGTAGGTGAAGATATTGCTGTTGCATATGGATCCGGCTCCGCTAGCACGATGGCAGGCTCGAACAGAAATCCGAAAAGGCCAAAAAAAGGAACTGCTGGAATTTTTTCGATTTGATCAAAACAACAGCTAAAGACGCTGATGAAAACACGGTACATAAAGCACAATGTAAAACTTGTGGCGGACTTTTTTATTGGAAGAATGGTGGAGGTACAATACACCTCAACAGACATTACAAACAATGTCAAAGATCTGACTCGGTTGAAGCAAACCAATCACAACTACAGTTTGGTCAATTGAGTCTAACTAATTGGGTCTTCAACCAAGATCTAGCGCGTCGGGAAGCGATGGTCATGTTAGTGTAGAGTGGTGAGTTCCCACTCTCAATTGTAGAAAGTCCACATTTCACGGATTTCATTTAGAAGTATCTCCAACTCAGTTACAAACCTGTTTCTAGAATACTTTACGAGCTGGTTGCATTGCTAAATATTTGGAGATAAAACAAAATTTTATAGATGCTTTAAATAAATATAATGGTAACTTATCATTTACTTCGGACTTGTGGACTAGCAATAATTATAGAGGTTACGTAGCTGTTACTTGTCATTACATAGATGATACTTGGATAATGCACAAAAGAATTATGAAATTTAAAGTTATTGATTACCCACATAATGCAACAAATATTTTCAAAGTACTACTTGCAATTCTTAGAGAATTTAAAAGTTATATCAGAGTTTGTGGTTTTATACTAGATAATGCTTCTGTTAATAAAGTAGTGACAGATATATTATCTAACCTCGTAAATCTTGAATTTGGTGGAGTCTTGTTTCATGTTCATTGTGTGTGTCACATCTTTAATATGATAGTTCGAGATGACCTTAAACTTATAGAAGATGAATTAAAAAAAATTAGGCATGCTTGTAATTTCATTATAATAGCACATTCTAGAAAACAAGCTTTTTGATGCACATTGTGTAGAACATGGTAAGTCTGCACGATCATTTGTTACAGATGTAGGACATAGATGGAACTCAACTTATGTAATGATTGAACATTGTAGAGGTTATGAGGATTTGATATGTGAATATTACAACAGTCGGCACTCACACAGCCCAAATTTTGATTTGCTATCTACTGATTGGGAACTTGAATTTCATGTTAAAACTTTTTTGAAGCCCTTTTACGATGCTACAAATGAATTATTCGGTATTTATTATCCTACTAGTCATTTAATGTTGAAGCATTTTTATTGCATTGCTAATAATTTTAACAAGAACAAATCATTTTCTATTTTTTCTCAAATCATTTTAGAAGTGGAGACTAAGCCCTTGTTTGATTCCCATTATAATCAAGTTATTTGGAAAAATGTATTTTGGAATAGTGATTTTTGGAAGAATGTGTGGTTTAAAATAAAAAAGGAGAAAAGTATAATATTATTTTATTAGACAATGTGTGGTTAAAAGTAAGAGAGAGAAAAATGTAGTAAATTTTGATCGGTCTCAAATAAGGGCTAAGTTTAAAAAATATTGAGAAGATTTTCCCACTTAGTTTCTATTAGTAACAATAATGGACCCTAGAATAAATTTAGAGGGAACTAAACGCACCATAAATGTAATATCAAAGAAATTACCTTTTGGGTCTCCCCATAATATGCTCAGATTTAGAAAAATGTTTATGTCAAATGTATGAGGTCAATACCGAAAGGTTGGGTGAAAATGTTAGAAGAACTGCTCTCACCCCTAATGTGATACAAAATGAAGGCAATGATTTACTTTTCTACCTTATGATTATGAAGGGAACTTCTGGTACACTTCATAGTGCTTCTAGTTGTTCTAGTACATATATAGTTCAGATGAAATTCTGAGCTAGTTAACAAGGTATTTCTTACATGACATTTTTAGCATGTTAGACGATGACGAAAGAAATAATCTTGACATTCTTCAGTGGTGGAGACTAAACGAGCGTCAATACCTGTTGTTTATATGATTGCACGAGATCCACTAGCACATCCGGTATCAACTGTAGTATCGGATGCTGCTTTTAGTGCTAGTGGTAGAGTCTTATCTGAATATAAGTCAATACTTAAAGAAGACATACTGGAGAGCTTCATGTGTTTGAAGAATTTGTAGTTTGCGGAGAAAATGTTATAAGATAGGATAAGTGAAATTCTGGCTGAGGAATTCGGAGAACAATCGTATTGGTGAGTAATTATTTAATATTATTATCCTTACAATTACTCTATAATGTATGTATTTTTCTTTTTCTGTGTTTTCAGTTCTTTCTTTCAAATAAAAAAATTGTAATGTAACATTTTATTCACGTACAATTTTAACTCCGCCTACAATAAATTAAATATAGCCGATCTCAAACCCGGATTAAAGGTTGAGGGTTTAAATTTTAACATTTTCAATTATTTTATCATTAGCAGAAATTTAAAATACATACAATTTACAGGCAAACAATGAAAAAAAAAATTAAAAATTGACGAGCCCATGAGCCGGCTCGGCTCGTCTCCTCTCTCCCACACGAGCTTTGGCAAGTCCGGCTCGTGAGCCGAACCAATATTGTCCTTCATGGGCCAAGTCGGTCCGACGAGGCCCGTTTGACATCCTTAGGTTCCCCATTAATCACCGCACTTCAAAAGTTTTTCCATTAGTTACTGAAAATTACAAAAGTTTCCCCATTAATCATTGAGTGATAGATTAGATTACATTTTATAAAGTTCAGTGACTAATGAGAAATATTTTGAAATTTAGTGCATGTTTGGTCCCACTCATATTTTTCAACATTTTTCTTAAATTCATTTTCAACTACACAATTCTACCAGACATACCACTTTACACACTTTTCAATCACATATTCTCCAAACAATTTAAAATTTCCCAAAATCTTCAACAAATTATCTACACTAAACAGGATCTTAGTGACCCCTTGTAAACTTTTTACGGAGTCCAATTCAATCAGGTAATTTTCCCTCTAGTTGAATCGACACTTCTTTAAAATTTAATATTACATACTTTGCTAATTCTGATTTGCCTTTATTATTTATCCCATGAATAAGATAAATCTACATTAAAAAAAATAAAAATAAAAAATCAATATGAGTCACCCCAGACGTACATGGCCATTAGCACGAAACATCCCTCGTTTTCGGGAGGTAGAGGATTACACCAATTTAAAAAGTTTTTTCCTTTTTGATTTTTTTTAATCTTCTCATTGTTCAACTGTAATGCCTAATACAAATGCAGTTGGGAACATTTAATCTAAGCTATGTTAGATTGGTTTTGGCATGAAAATTGATTTCTCTCCTAACAAACCCTAACAAAAATAGATCAAGAAACAATGAAATGCCACATGGCGTAATATATACAAACTGATGCATCAAATCTGATTTTGATGTAAAGTCATGTTGATGTTGGTGTAATGTGATTTTCATGTCGTTATAAGAGGAAAGTTAGTTCATTTAGTAGGTCCTAGTTTAAATGCTCCAACAACCAGTTGAAAAAAGTAACCACTTTTTTTTAAAAAAAAAAAAAAGAATAAGAAAATTAATTTTAGATAAAAAAAAAATAGAAATTGATTTTTCGAAGATTGTATAATTGAAAAGTTGAGAAAATATTTGGATTTATATATAGACGGGTTGCTAGGAATCCTGGACGGATCTACCTCATGGCAAGGTAACACGTCCGTCCATATTGGATCCGTCGGGGGGAAAAAACTAGTTAGATTTTTTGACTTTTTTTGGACTGTAACTGAAAAAATAAAATTATTTGATCGATGTTCATCCTGGTTGGATAAAATTCCAGGACGGTCGTTCTCAATTAACAAAATTCTTAAATCCACTCCTTATGATCGAGCACAATTTTCTTTTCTACTGTGGTCAAACCTAAAATACAAGCATCTATCTACTAATAAATGCATTGCGCTATGAAAATCTTAATCTTAATTCTTATAATAACAAAATAGTTGGTTCAAGTTTTTCCGCCAAAATTGCTGACATCATTTTTTTTCCGGTCAAAAAATGGAATTTATTTGTTTGACTTAAGATCATTAAATATCAATTATATCAGCACCATTGCATTGACACTCATTCCCCACTACACGAGAATCAGTGCATTGGTACTAATAAATTGTTTAATCAATTCTATAATACATTGATTCATTAGTTGAATCATTTTTATATGGATTTCAAGAACAAATTATGTAACATTCAAGAATGTAAAAAAAAAAAAAAAAACAATTTCCTTTTGTGAAATAATTTTTTTTTTTTTATCATTATTATATTTTGACATTACTAAAAATATCTACAAAAATATTATTTGTAACGTTGAGCAACATTAACGCAATAAATAAAAACTGTTCTTATTTTTCATAAATAAATTTAATACATGTGCAATTCATTTTCATGTATTGATTGATGTTCCGCACGATCTAATTGGAAAGTTTTAATATCCTAAATTTTAAGGATTGATATAATAAAGTCCAATAAAGAAATTATGTCTATTCATTCTTTGGGAAAACATTTTTTTCCTATGATCATTCTTTGAATTATGTTTGGCATTCATTAATTCACATCTCATTTTTTAAAATTCGTTTTTAGCTATATTTTATTAATGAGATATTATATACATAATATAAAAAAAAAAAAAATCTACTTTTTAACCATATATTCTCCTATAATATATATTTCTTTTTAATTGTATTGTATGCAATGACCATGAATCGTAATTGTTTAAAAATTATGAATCAAAATTATTATTTTTAAAGAAATTTTTCTAATTTACATTGAATTTTGCTATTGAATACTTTTTTGTTTCTTCATATTTTTTCTCATAATATATGAATTTAATTGTTTTTGTTATATATTTTTCACATTTTCATTAATTATTGAATATATTTAGTTAGTTATTCATTAATTAATAATTATAATTTTTTTATTCTGTGCAACGCACGTGTGCGAATACTAGTTAATTATACACCTAGATCGATTTACATCTCTATGTTAGAACTTAGTGTACAAGAGACCGTATGACCAAAAGAAAGGAATCAGAATCTAATGGCTAGGTCGTATAGTCGAGCTATTTCCCTTTGATGAATTAATCCAAGAATTGTGGGATGCAAAAGAATTTTTTTACTTTTATTATTAGATAAGATAAGATTTTAAGAAATAAGAATATTAAGAGATGGGAAAGTCATACCAACAGTCGAGTAGAACCTTCAATTGCATAATAAAAAATCAACAAGAATATACTTTTCTTCTACTGTTTTTCAACCAAATAAACAGCTTACAAGCAAGAATATATATATATATATATATACTTATTTATTTATTTATTTTGGGAATGCTTTTTAGACTAAACCAAATTGGACAAGCACACACATGTGCGTAGTCTCTTTATTGATAAAAATAAAATCAGATTTATAATACATTTTTATAAAAGATGATGGAGTTTTTTATTGGAAATTGTGTGTCCTATAAATATATATATGGTTAAAATCAATTATTAACTTTGACTTATAATTAAATTTTAATCATATTTTTAACGATACCAAACATGGTATAAATTGAACAATCATAGTAAACACCTAAAATCACAATCAATCATGCAAGAAATTAAAAATAACACGATGGTTTTTTCACCCTTAAAAGGGTGTCTAAGTCTACTCACATGTTGAGCTAGCTCTTCTTTAACTATCATTAAACTTCTAGGTACAAATTTTATTTCAAAACCTTTTGATTGTTCATAAAAATGATTTCATCTAATTCACCATTTAGCAATGCAATCTTAACACCTAACTGATATAACTTCTAGTCATATTAAGTCACTAGGGAAAGAAGTTTAATCATCAAAGATAAAAATTTAGTTAGCTATTTGAAATTTGCTCGAAGTTTATCATTACAAATAAAATTAGAAAAACTTCGTAAAAATGGATATTTTCGAGGCTAAACGTAAGAAAGTATTTTAAGTGTTATGTCATGGGTCCAATCGTTTGATCAAATTAACACTTATTAATATATTTGATTTTAATTTATTAGTGTTGACTACAAAATCTGATAGAACCTTGGATCAACACGTCTCAACTCCTCTTTCTTGAACACGTGGATCTCCTGTGCACTAGGACAAACAATCGGCTTAAAAAGGGGGCTGAGGTGGCTCCCGTTTGCACTCCGATGCCTAAGTCGGTACTCATTTCCAGCAAATATAAATTGGGTGCAGAAAATATAAATGTGTAAAAGAGAGAAAATGGAGTAAGAGTAAAATATTGAGTTAGAGTATTGAATTACCAACCACCCCCTTTGGAGGCGAGAGTGTTCTATTTATAGGAGAAGTCATGCTCTTAGATGGCGACACGTGGTGGACTTTACACGTGTATTTACCCTAGTTGTTGGAGAGGATAACCAACTTTCTTGCAGTAATCATTGCTACGTGAGGTAGGGGATGGGCGCCTGTCACATCTTTGATAAAGGCAATGTCTCGTCCAGCCACAGTCAACTGGGGAAAGTCACACATCTCGACATCATCCATTGTCCCATCACCTGTCCGAAGCGTTACCATAGAGTACCTCGGCTAGCTATAAACCAGTTCGGATAAAGAAGTTCGTGCGCTGTTCCACCTCGGCAGTCGGCCCAAGGAGATACCCTAAGCTCTAGTCATGGGCCAAGACTCATTGGGCCTCTATTGGGCCTTTTCTGGTGATTCATTGGGCCCCTTTTTGGACACGATCTCAACACTAGTCTCTCAAATCTGATGTGGTCATTTATGGACGGATCAAATTTGCAAAAGGTTTGAAACGTTAGTCTTGTTCTGGTAACTTTCCGTAAACGGACAGCCGTAGGATTGTGGTTTTGCCCTGATTTTGTTTTTTGTTATATCCAGTGTTTGGTAATTATTTTGCGATCAATCGGTTGGAAATCATTACACGGCGCTATGAACTTTCGGCGCGGAATGCCATCCTTTAGTGAGGCTTGGACTCACGATAAAGTCGACCTTCTACTCCTGCTTTCCCTTCCAGAGGAAAGTTGGGGTTATGCCAGCACACCTTTTAAGCGGCACATTTAATACAAAGAGGTTGCTGATATCTGTTTGCAAGAAATATGAAGAGGATTGAGAAGGACGCCTTGTCGCGTGTGGCACACACCTTGGTAGCTGGATGGTTTCTTACCCTCCTCCTACAGCTGGCGCTTTGATTAGCCATTTCCCCAAGAGACGCGAGTTATATAAATCAATCATGTGGCCCAAAGACCAAGGGTCTGGGACTATAAAGCCTCCCTCTTCCCATCATTTCTCCTTTACAAGTTTCTCAGAATTTTCGTAGTAACTCTTTCGCAAGAAATTGTAGTTCCTTTCCTTTCTTGCAAGCCTTTCAGCATCTCTCAAGGATTTTCCACCCGAAAAATCGTCTCCACCGTTCAACACCTTCCATTGGCATGTTTTTCCTTTCGAGTGCACAACCTCGAACGTTCGTTTTTTTTTTTTTTTTTTTTTTTTTGAAGGTAAATTTCTTTTCGTTTGCATGTGCAAAAATCTTTTCGTTTCTAATCTTCGAGTGTTGGTTTGAAAACTTTGTTTTGCAATTTGTTTTCCTCTTGGTGAGTCTGGCCTATTTTTAAGAAAAAAAGGAAAAGAGTTGGGGGAACGGGTTCACAGGAACTATTGACAACGACGATTCTTGTCAGAGGTTTCTACCCATTGTCTTTATCGATTTTTAGTTCTCGCTTCTTTAGGGAACAGATTAAGAGGAGGAATAGAAACTATAGCAGTATAATTAACTTGGATGATTCTGACAGTGAAGAAGAAAAGCACCAGACCTACATGGCTCACCTATCGTCCAACGAGGAGGCCTCTTTGCGGGAACTCCAAAGCAAGCAAGATAGGGACTTGAGAAGAGAAGAGGTAGTGAGCTCCTCTTCTGGTCATCAGGACCTGGGCTTAAGTATTAGGGCTCCCATTAGGGCACATAAGGAAGAATTAAGACTATCTGAGGAGGAGATAGCTCAGGTCGAAAGTTGGGTGAACCTGGTGAACAAAGTATCAGGGTATCATGTAGATCCTGATCCGAACCCAGAGTCCTGGGAAAGCAATGAAATTGCTTCAGAAATCATAGGCATTGATTTGGCAAGTGCTTCGGTGAAATTCAGGATGCCGGAAGGGATCAGATTGGTGCATCTCACACCTTCTTGCCGACCCGGCAGTCCTCCCCTATATCAAGTGGCGGTGTACTTTATCTTGTGGGATGAGGTTGCCCCTACACCCTTTTTTCAGGGTGTTGCTTAGGAGCTACAACTTGTGTCCTTACCAAGTGGCTCCGAACTTCTGGGCTCAGGCGGTGGGTACTTGGTTGGTGTGGCAGGAGGTCAACCCCGACCACCCCATCTCGTTGCACATCATCCACACCTTATACACCCTGAAGAAATCAGCTAGAAGGGATAAGGATGTGAGGTCGGATGTAAAGGATTGGTACTACCTATCCCCCAGAGGCTCATATACTCCTATTATCACTGGTCATCCTACTTCGATAAATAATTGGAGAAACCAGTGGTTCTGGGTTACAGGGGAGTCGGAGAGCTCGCCCGTGGACCCCACTTCGGAAATCACTGTTCCCCGAACTCTTTCCTCCCCTAGTGAGTCCTGTCTTTGCTTTGCGTCTTCATGTGTTGTGTGTTATTTATTTCCGCATTTTTTGCCCATCACTTTTTAATTTATCTTCTTACTTTATTGGCTTACAACAGGGTCCACTTTTGCCTACCTCCTTTCCGACGCAAATTTAGCAACAGTGAGGCGCCTGTTTTCCTACCGAGGAACTTTTCAAGGGGTCATTCAACAGAACAAACTCTTTGTAAAGCACGGCCTTATGAGAGCCATGAGTAAGTAGAGTTGTCTTATTGCTTTCATAGCTTTTGTCTTAATATTTGAAATCTCACCCTTCTCTCTTTTCTGCTAGGTTCCAAGGACTTCCCTAAAATCTCTCTTAAGGGTCTCATATCCAAAAAGATCCCTCCTGCCCTTCGCCAGGGCAGGGAAATCGAGAGGAGACAGAAGACAGTGCTTGCTAACCTGCAAGTGGGTGTGGTAAAGGAAGTATCCGAAGCATCCACCGCCCAGCTTGAAGGTCCTCTCCCTGCATTACTGCCACCTCCCAGTTTGTTTCCGGCGGTCCCCCAGCGATCGAATTTGGAAAAAGAGGCCGAGTCCACGACGGTCAACATAACGGGGAAAGGGAAGAGGTCAAATCGGGGTGGCTCCAAAAGGGAAAGATCTTCCAAAAATGTCTTGGTGCCATCTTCCCTATCTAAGGATATTTTCGAGCCTATATCTGAGGACGACCCTGCCCCCTTGAAAAGGCTCAGGAAGGGCAAGGATACCACATCTGCACCTCCGCCACCTGAAACTCAAGATTTAGAGGATGAGCCCTCCGTATCCATTCTGGGGGTGGCTTTCGAAGTGACACATGTGGCAGCCGAAGAGCTTAAGCAGATCAAAGCTAGTGTCCTTCCCAGGGATGTTACTTACGATCCCTCCATGTTCGACTCCCCCAGCTCCCCTCCAGCCAGGGCTACCTTGCTCACAGAATAGTTTTGGATTGAGGGCTGGGCCACTTTTTCTTCCGGTGCCACACCTGCCCAGAAACTGCTTGCAGCCAAGGCCATGAATGCTAGGGCTCTAACCTTAATAGATGAGGTAGAATCTTCTGTGGTGGAAGTGCAGCGAGACAAGAAAAATGCGGAGACTACACTTCGTCATGCGGACAACATGCTAAAAGAGATCGATGATCACAAAGATCAACTGTCCATAGCCCGAAAATCTTCTTCAGAAGATAGGGCCCTTGCAAAGCGGCATCAGGAGGATAATGAGAAGCTAAGGCATGACCTCCATGCCTCTGAGTCAGATATAGTGACTTTGTACAAGAAGCTTGACGACTTCAACCGCGTGCAGTCCATCACAGCTGAAGCCCTAGCGGAGGCAAATTCTATAAAGGGCAAACTGGCGGATGAGGTAGCGAAAAATACCGCCAAACTGGAGGGGGAGGTGGAAGCTAGGAAAAAGGCTGAGGAGGATTACACCTCTCTGGAGAAACATATTGACTCCAGAATCCAAAAGGCCTTGGGGCGCACAATTGCAGCTCGGGTGGAGGAGGTCATGGGGGCCAAGGTATCAGAGGCAGTTCAGAAATTCAAGGACACTTTTGAAGAGACCCCTGAGTATGAAGCTATGTAGAGGGTCTTTGGGAACATCGGGGCTAGGATTGCTTTGGGGGATGTAAAAGAGGTTTTTCTAAATTTGGACATCTCCCAAATCGAGGCTTTGTACCCCGAGCTTCAAGACTCAGAGGAAGGCCACCGTACTGATGATCCCTTAGACTTCTGCCAAATTGTGCCAGGCGGAGACTCTGCGAAGGACGTCCTTCAATGATTGTAGCAGTAGTTGTAGTTAATTTTTTTTTATTATTATTATTTGCAAATGTAATGGTATGATATTGAAACAATGTAACTATTTCGTTTAATTCAACATTTGTAAGGAAGAAATTTTTTGGTCTGTATAACGTCGGCTGCAAAAATGTGAACTTCCTATCTGCTTTGTATACCTGATAGTCCCTCAGATCTGAGCACTTTAATACATTCATGTTTACTGGTCAGGTCTGGCCTGACAAATATTTGATAATGTTCACGTTACATCTTTTAATACTTGCGATTTATTTAGCTAATCAATCTATTACGAGTCCCTTGCTGGATGAAGTTCAAGCATAGTACTGTCATCATTTAACTATTGCGTGATTATCATAGGTAGAGCGATACTTTCACAAGAAAAAAAAAAACAGTTTTATCATTCTTAACATTTGCCATGTTTGACGAGCAGGTTTGGATGTGATTTAACGTAACTTGTCACAAATTTTCATTAACATATGTGGGGATGTTACAATCATTCAATAACTACAGATTCTTGCTAAAATATTACATGCCCAAGAGGAAATTAATTTTATTGAAAGTAGCGACGAAGATGATCAGTGTTCCAAGGGTTACGCAAGGGGACCCTAGATAAGTCTTCAATCATGTATGTACCGGGTACTACCTTGGCAGTAACTTTATAAGGTCCCTCCCAATTAGGACCCAAAGTCCCTACTCCTGGTTCTTGAGTAGAATGGAGGATTTTCTTAAGGACCAAATCCCCAATGTTAAAGTGCCGACCTTTTACCCTTTTGTTGTAGTAGCGGGCCATTTTTTCCTGGTACCTGGCCATCACCACTTGGGAGTCACTCTGTTTTTCTAGGAGGAAATCCAAGTTTGCCCTTTGAGATTTTTCATTTACCGCCTCGTCATAATGGATTTGACGAAGAGAAGGCACCCCAATTTCAATTGGACATACCGCCTCGGATCCATACGTCATGGAGAAAGGTGTTTCCCCTGTGGCAGTGTACGAGGTAGTCCGAAGTGCCCATAACACCTGTGGGAGTTCATCTACCCATGCACCCTTCTTTGATATCAACTTCCTCTTTAGGGTATTCTTTATGATTTTGTTCACGGCTTCGACCTGCCCATTTGCTTGTGGGTGATGTGGGGATGAAAATAATTTACAGATTCCCAAATCATTGCATAGCTCGTCAATACTTCTATTTTTGAACTACTTTGCGTTGTCACTAACCAATGAGTGGTATTCCAAACCAGCATATAATATTCTTCTATATGAACTTGGTAGTGTTGGCTTCAGTAATCCTCATCAGGGGCTCCACCTCAACCCACTTGGTGAAGTAATCAATCGCCATTATTGCGAAACAATTGTTACCAGTACCTCGGGGCATAGGACCAACATATCAACTCCCCACTTCGCGAAAGGCCAAGGGCTGGTCACCACAGTCAATTTGTGATGTGGCTGATGCGGTATGGTTGCATGCCTCTGACATTTATCACACTTTCGGAAGAAGTTATGGGAATCCTTTCTCATAGTTGGCCAAAAATATCCATGTTTGAGGGCTTTTCGAGCCAATGACAACGCTCCATCGTGGTTTCGACATATGCCCTTGTGAATCTCTTTCATTATATACTTTCCTTCCTCTGGCCCAACACATCGCAGTAAAGGATAGGTGTAGCTCTGTTTATCTTCCAAGAGGAAAAAATTTAAGGCATACATTTGCAATTTTCGAGCTGCTTCCGGCTCGTCTGGTAGGATTTGATGCTTCAAGTATGCCAGTATAGGCTTCATCCAAGAACCTTCTTCTTCTATTTCCAAAATCTCCACTCCTAGTTCGGTGGAAGAGATTGGGAGATGCTCAGTTGGCACCATATTGAGGAGCTCGGCATCCTTACTGCTTGCTAGTTTAGACAAAGCATCCGCATTAGAATTCTCAGTCCTGGGAATATAAAGCAGTTCAATTTTTTCAAAGTGGGCAGCTAAGTCTTCAAGTAGGAAATCATGGCTGGCTCTTTGGCAGAAAACTGTCCGTTAAATTGGCTTATGACAAGCTGCGAGTCACTGCTTGCCACTACTGACTTAATTTTTAGAGCTTTTGCAAGCCTCATTCCAGCTAGGAGCGCCTTGTATTCTGCAACATTATTTGAGGCTTTAAAGCCAAATCAGATCGCATTGTGCAATATGTATCCTGCTGGACTCACTAGTAGTATCTCTGCCCCGGATCTTCCTTTTAGTCTAGAACCCATCAACGAACAATTTCCACTCAAGGCTATTATCCGTGTTATCAATCATCTCCACCTCAGGCAGATGCGTGAACTCAACCATGAAATCTGCTAATGCTTGAACTTTTATAGCTGTCCGAGGCACGTAATGCAAGTCGTACTGGCTAATTTATATCACCCATTTCATTAACCTTCCTGATACATCTGGTTTCTGTAATACCTGTCTCATAGGAAAGTTCTTGAGAACATGGATGGAATGTTACTGGAAGTAGGGGCGGAGTTTACGAGCCGCAGTGACCAGTGCTAGAGCAAGTTTTTCCATGTCTGGGTACCATGTTTCTACTTCCAGCATGGCTTTGCTTACATAATACACCAGAAGCTGATTCCCACTCTCCTCTCTGATCAATATTGAGTTAACAGCCTCCTTTGACACGGCTAAATACAGGGAAAGCGGCTCGCCGATCTTTGGTTTAGACAACAGGGGGCCTGACCCAGGAATGATTTCAAATCAGAAAAAGCTTGCTCACATTCCGGGGTCCATTGAAATCGTTTCCCTCCCTTCAAGACCTTAAAAAATGGCAAGCATTTGTCAGTGGACTTAGAAACGAATCGACTTAAGGCCGCAATTCTTCCGGTTAAGCTTTGCACTTCTTTTGGGCTCCGAGTAGAGCGCATGTCTAACAAAGCTTTGATTTTATCTGGGTTGGCTTCAATCCCTCTCTTGTTCACCATGAATCCAAGAAACTTTCCAGACGCTACCCCAAAAGCGCATTTCATGCAGTTGAGCTTCATCCGATATTTCTTTAAAATGTCAAAGGCCTCTGAAAAATGGCAGACATGCTTTGTGACGACCATACTATTTACCAGCATGTCATTGACATATACTTCCATGGTGTTTCCCAACTGTTCTGAAAATATACGATTTACCAACCTTTGGTAGGTAGCCCAGGCATTTTTTAAACCAAACGGCATGGCTTTATAACAATAGAGTCCCCTATCCGTGATAAATGAGGTGTGCTCCTCATCCGAATCATGCATGGGGATTTGATTGTACCCGAAGTAAGCATCTATAAAACTCAGCATCTCATGTCCTGTTGTAGAATCGACTAATTGATCAATTCGAGGTAGAGGGAAACTGTCTTTAGGACATGCCTGGTTTAAATCCGAAAAATCAATACATACTCTCAATTTCCCATTCTGCTTCGGAGCCAAAACAGGGTTTGACACCCACTTCGAATACCGGGACTCTCTAATGAAGTCATTTTTCAATAACTTTGTCACCTCTTCTTTCAAGGCCTCATATTTATCAGAACTCATCGACCTCCTCTTCTGGATGTGCCCAGGGCTTCTTGGGTCAAGTTGGAGTCCGTGACAGGCCACTTTAGGATCAATTCCGATCATGTCATCATGTTTCCATGCGAATACATCGAGATTTTCAAGCAAGAAGCTTTTCAACCGATCTTTGTATTCAACTGGCGAATCTAATCCAATCTGCAACTCCTTGATTGGATCAAGTGGATCAACACAGAAGCATTCCAGCCTTTCGGATGGGGTAGAGCAATTGTCTCCGTTCATTCTTGGGTCCAGATCTGCTAGATCGTCTTCCGGCATCATCGTGACATCTTCACTTTATGAGGGCCCTTCACCCAATCTTTCAGTGTTTGGAGCATCCTCAGCCATTGCCACATCACTGATCATGTTAAGCTCCAATCTTGAAATTTTCGAATAGCGTTTGTATAACAGGCCCATGATTCAGTTTGGCTCCCCCTGACAGTTGCTACACCGTGCTCCGTGGGGAATTTCATGCAAATATACTTCGTATGATTTGCAGCCCCCAAGTCAATGAGACCCGGCCTCCCAATTGAGCCGTGATAGGAGGAAATTTCGTCCACAATTAAGAATTCCATGGGTATTCTAGAGAGATTTGGAGCTTGCCCTACCTCATTCATAAGGGTTATGGATCCTCTGAGAGTTATGTTTTCTCCAGTGAATCCATATATTGGATCTGGGACTTGAATGAGTGGGGTACTAATCCCCATTTTATCAAAAGTTACTCCATAAATCACGTTTATCGAGACACCATCATCCACCAACATTCGTAGCAATCCATTCCGAGCCACCACTATCCGGATAACCAGCGCGTCATTATGCGGGAAATGTACCCCAACAGTGTCATCCGGGGTAAACATGATAGATTCCGTCCCGGACATCCCCATAGGGTTTGAATGGATGTGATAATTCACGTTAGCGAGCTGCTTGGCCTCTCTGATATACCGTTTCTGGGAGTTATTGGTGCTTCCACCTGGATGGGGGCCTCCCAATATCGTATTAATCTCGCGAATCGACGGATCATTTGTAGGCATAGGTGGTTCTCTTGTATTTTTAGCGTGTGCCGGGTAGTTATTCCGATCCTTGCCTCTGTCTCTTTGACGACCGTCAAGCCTTCTTTGGGTTTTTCCATGGAGCTCGCCATCAGCTCGATTAAACTTTTGGTTACTTGGCCTTTCCGTTTTTCCTTTTTCAGGGGAGAAATAACCTCCCCTCCTTCCGTGTGCCTTTTGGTCCGCCAACATGTGGATCTCCCTAAAATCCTCCGTTGCGTGGCCATAATACATGTGGTACGCACAGTAGGCCCCAATCATAGGCTGTTTTCCACTTCGGCTACCTTCCATTCTCCCATTGGCTGTGGGAGGATGCGGGGTAGGAGCATTGGAGTGCAAATTGGGGATAGCCTCCATGATCTTTGCCGCATAACTGGATCCGGTTCCCGAAAACGGACGTGGCGCACCACCTCGTTTACTGTCGAACCTATCCTTATTACCTCCCTTCCTCTGGTTCCCTTCGCTGGGGTACCCAACATTGTATCTCCCTTGTGGATGGTTATCCCTAGCCCTAGCCATTTCTTCTGTGACAATCCCCTCCTTCATCAAATCTACCAGGGCATTGTAATCCCTCGGATTTTTGCTTCGAACATCCCTCCAAAACATGCTTGTCATGTCTAGGCCTCCTTTTAATGCAGAAAACATCTCCGCCTCAGTGATATTTTCACAAATGTGCATTTCCTCTGTAAACCGGGCTAAGTAGCTATTCAAAGATTCCTCTCTTCCTTGCCTTAAATCCTGAAGGCATTGGAGTGGGAGCTGGCCAGGCCTGGAGGAAACAAGGCCATTTTTTAAAGCTGTTTTCAAATCTCTCCAACTGTGGATGCTACCAAAAGGGAGTTTTTTATACTACCGTATTGCACTTCCCTGAAGTGTTAAAGTGAAGGCTTTGCACTTCAGTGCCGAAGTGGCTCCGGCTATTTCCATGCTGGCGCGATAATTCAGCAGGTAATCATTAGGGTCACCTCTGCCAGAATACTTTATTATTTCTGGCATTTCAAAGTCATAGGGCACCGTGCACTTTCGGATGCCCTCCATAAAGGGGCTTATTTCCTCTTCATCATCTAGCTCGTATGACGATAACTCACTGTTCTCGCCATGATCGGAATTCATCACGTCATGGTATGGGTCGTAGGGCGGTTGACCATAATCCTGCCCCCATGGCAGCAAAACTCGGCCGTAATTTGGCCTTTGAAAGGTCGGAAGGCCACCCTGAGATTGGGTCCGAGCTGCTTCTGCTCTTCTCTTCCGCCTATTTCTAGGCTCATGTGCACTATGCCGACTTTGGTCAGTTCGGCCTTCTCGTTTGCCCCTGAATAATCCCCCTATTCGGCTAAAAACGCTGGCAGACTTTGAGGGTGAAGCCCCCCTATGGTTAATAGGGGGTTGGCTTTGTTCTCTTGGTACTTCATGCACTGGGTCTTCTTTGTTGAAAGGAACAGATTCCACCTCGTCATATGCCTGTGGATCTTGATAATAATAAGATGCAGTGGCCACATCAAATGGTGAGTAATGTGATTACGAGTACTGCGGGGGCATCATGGGTTCGTTTATAACATACCCTCTAGCCATATAGGTATTCATCACAGTAGTTTGTTCTATCTGTTATTTCTGCATTTCCAACATCTGGGCTGCCATGCGAGTCATATCTCGCAGCATGCGGCGATTCCGGTGCCGGCATGATGGGTTAGGTTGGACCGCCCCCTCATTTGTTTCTCACGAGGCCTCTGGGGAGCCTCCCCCTTGCTGCGTTGTTCATCTCTACTGCTACGAGGGTTAACATCATCGTCACTTTCATTCATGTTCATAACAATTTCTGGGTTCTATCTTTTCCTTCAAGGATAGGTGAACTTTTATCTCAAAGCTTTAAACTGCTCAAGAAGCAGTTTGGGGGTCGGAAGGTTAGTATGAGTATGTATTGATCGATTGAAGATCTGAAGTTTTTAATTTTGTATTTTTAGTGTAAGGGATTTTGATCAATAGGTATAAACCATAATAACCAGCATAAAAACTGAAAAATGCTGAATGTCTTATTCTGCTCTTCAAATGCCGTTTTGACACGAGTAATTAAGTCTGAGAGATTCTCTGAACCTAGTACCCTAAGCTCAACTGAGTTGGGAGTTGCCAACCTAAAGCTCATTACAGGGGTCAATCAGAAAGCAAGTACGGATGGTGAACTTACACATAAGATACAAAAACATCTTTAACTTTTCTGTTTAAGCATTTATGACTCGGGTAATTAAGTCTGAGGGGTTCTCTGAACCTGGTACCCTAAGCTCAACTGAGTTGGGAGCTTCCAACCTAAAACTCGCTACATGGGTCATATAGAAAGCAAGTATGAAAAGTATTGCACAAATATGGTAAAAGACAAGGACATTAAAAGAAAACGTCGTCCATTTAAAAGAAAAATGGAATGAAATTGTATTAACTTTGTTGATTGAAATCCCTAACGCTTTGTTAATTATTCTTGGTCTGGCGTGCATACTTGTCAAATCCTAACTGCCTTATGTGAAAAAATGCAATTTATACATGTTTAGAAACCACATCAATAGGAACAACCTCGAGATATGAGAGAAAAGTTCTAGGGTTGTGATCATCCATGAGAGTGTAAGGAAAATAAAAAGAAAATATTTTATTTCTGCATGACTAGTCACACAGTGTCAAGTATATTTTTACATGATTTTGCATTCGATTTTTGGCTATTCACACACACACAACGAAGTTGAGTATCGGATGAATGAAAATATTTTATGTCTTTCATATTTCTTTTCTAAAGTTAATTGTCATTTGGATTTTTGAAGCGCATGGTAAATGAGTCAACAGAAAAAAAACATTTTAACTTCAATTTTTTTAGTTCGGTTTTATTTTGTTCGAGGACGAACAACAGTTCTAATTTGGGGTATTGATAAGTGTATTTTATACACTTATTTCTATCCTTAAAGTAGAACTTTTATTGTTTGTTCAAGAATATTTGCTATTTATTTTGGTTGTATTTGTTTATATTTTAGAAATAACTCAAAGTCGAGAAAATAATGAAATTGAAGCCAAAATCAAGCAATTGGATGGTAAAAATGTCAAAGTGTGCAAATCAAGAATTGATACAGTTAATCAAATGGCCAATTGGTTGAGAAATGGAAAAAGAAATCAAATTTGGAAGAAATCAGAAGTTCAGGAGCTAAATTGCAATAATCGAAAGTTAGAGGACTTGCTCTGCAATTAAAGACAAGGAACAACTTGTAGCACTTCAAAAGACGAAAATTCATCCTTCCGAATAACCGAGCGATCGCATGGAATAGACGCACGTGGTCGCAGGACGATGAAAATCAGCGACTGAAGCCAACCTGCAGAGGCGTGCAGTCGCACACGTTTGAACCGTGCTGTCGTACGATAGACATTTAGGGCCGCAGCTGGGCTTTTTGCGCGGAATTCAACAAAATTTCTCCCCAAGTAACCTAAATTCCGAGAACATCTATAAATACATTGCTTGGGCACGAAATTAGGGGTTCCCAACTTGTGAAATTGATGTCAGAAGCTGTCGAATTGCCGGGGGATCCAAACCTCGCAAAAATCAAGATTGAAGATACAATTGCAAGGACAACTTTTTATGTCTCTTGTTATTTATTTTCTATTATGTATCTAGGCTAGGTTTTAAATGTTATAATTGTGATGACGTATTAAATTTCGAATTTTATGTGTTACTTTATTGTTTAATTTAGTTAATTCATGGGTTTGAGCAATTGATGCGTGCTTTTCTATTGTGCAATTACTTGATCACTAATTGTATGATTTTAGGTTATGTTTTCTTAAGTTCGAAAGATTAGGAATTCATTAGACTAGCTTCAATTACCACAAAGTCCGATAGAGAATAGAAGTATATCTCTATGCTTTGTATTATCTACAATAGTATTCACAGTTCTTTAATGCTTTCTTGCACATTCGTATTCAACATAGAAATATAGTTGGGTCGTGCATAGGAATATGCATTAATGCTTGTCTGAAAGGGAGTTTTAAAAACATTAGGAATATGGATTTTCAAAACCACGAGAATTATCATTAGACAATTGGAGTAATGCGTAATTGATGGAACTAATGTGGATTCTCAATTCTAGCATATTCATTTTATAGTTTTTTTACAAAACAAATTTACATATTCATTTTTTTTTTTTTTTAATGTTAAGTTTAAAATCAAAATTTCCAACTCAATCAAATCTATAGTTCCGGTTAAGGAACTGTAATCTAAAATACAATTTACAACAATCTCTGTGAGATCGTTACTTGGACTCACGTCTACTTTATTACTTGTGCGACCCGTGCAATTGTGGAGCGAACAACTATATCTGTAATTGTGATCAATTATATGTTAAAAAGTTTTACCTATCACAAATGTGACCAATATATGAATGATTGTGACCAGTTTATTAAGTAACCATGACCAAAATATTGATTAATTGTCAATTGTGACTTTGTGTGACTTTTTTAGTCACAAATGTGATTGTGACCAATTGTGATCGAATCATGATTTTGTGTAATCAACTATGATTCGGGGTGGGTGGGTGGTGAAATTTGTTACTAAATTTGTAATTGTGACTTTGTGTGACCAACCATGACTTTGAGGGTTGGTTGAGTGAGTGGGAAAGAGTGAAATTTACGATTAAATTTGTAATTGTGACTGAACTGTGATTTTGTGTGACTTTTTTTTTGTAAGGTGGGGTGGGGGGGTTAAATTTGCGATTAAATTTGTCTTTGTCATTGAATTATAACAATGTGTGACAAACTGTAAATTTGTACGGTAAATAGCGAAAAACGTCCCTATCGTTTGGGTGAATTGTGGAAATCATCCATATCGTTTCATTTTTTGCAACTACACCCCCAAAATCACCTTTCATTGCGAAATTCATCCTTACTGTCGAAAACGGTTAACATTTCTGTTAAATGCTGAGCTGGCAACAATTTTTTGTTTAAAAGTCGGAGGCAAAATTGTCAATGCACAAGAGTAATGGTAGTATGTATACTTGTTTGCACAAAACGTCATTGGGATGTAAACGTTTTGCACAAAACCTCCCGGCATGTAAATGTTTTGTGCAAAACATCCCTGCCTCTCAAAAACTAATTAAGTAATGATAAATTATTAATGATTTCGTTTATATAATGATCTTGTGTGTTCGACTAGATCATTTAAATCAACAAATTAAATTACTTAATTTCTCAAACCACTTTTTAATCACACACATTTTCTCTCTCAACTTTTCAACCACTTAGCTTTTGTTCGATAAAAGCGATTTTTTTTTTTTTTTTGGTTTACAATCACTACAATTTTCAATATAACTTATTAAACCAAATTATCAAACAATTTATTAATCCAAATTATCAAACAAACTATTATAAATATTTAGAGATCACAAAATAATTATTTTTTGTTCGGAAGCTTACTAAAGAGGAGAGAGAAATTTTTTGTTGTTTTCGAGGTAAAATGTGTGCGGTTAAAAGTGGTTTGAAAAATTTTATAGTTTAAATTATAGTTTAAACACCCCCATTAATGGACTAGGCGAACGGGTATTTGTCAAATTATTTAACAAACAGAATGGGGTGTTTAAACTAAAATTTAAACTACACAATTTTTCAAATCATTTTTAACCACACACATTTTCTCTCCAATTTTTAATCACACATTTTACCTCGAAAACAATAAAAAATCTTCTCTCTCCTCTTTAGTAAGTCGCTGAACAAAAAATAATTCTTTTTTGATCTCTAAATATTTATAATAGTTTGTTTGATAATTTGGATTAATAAATTTTTTGATAATTTTGATTAATTAGTTGTACTGAAAATTATAGTGATTGTAAACTAAAAAAAAAAACTTTTTATCAAACAGAAGCTAAGTGATTGAAAAGTTGAAAGAGAAAATGTGTGTAGTTAAAAAATGATTTGAGAAATTAAGTAATTTAATTTGTTGATTTAAATGATCTAGCCGAGCACACAAGATCATTATATAAACAAAATCATTAATAATTTATCATTTTTCATTTACTTAATTAGTTTTTGAGAGGGATGGATGTTTTGCGCAAAATGTTTACATGTCAGGGAGGTCTTGTGCAAAACGTTTACATCCCAAAGACGTTTTGTGCCAAACATGTACACATATTACCTTTACTCTTGTGCGTTGATGATTTTTCCCCTGACTTTTAAACAAAAAATTGTTGCCAGCTCAGCATTTAACAGAAATGTTAACGGTTTTCAACGGTAAGAATGAATTCTGCAATGAAAGGTGATTTTGGGGATATAATTGCAAAACATGAAATAATATGGATGATTTCCAAAATACACCCAAACGGTAGGGACGTTTTTCGCTATTTACCCAAATTTGTAAATGTGATCGAACTTTGTGATCGAACTTTAATTTTGTGTGACCAGTTATGACTTTGCTGACGGGATGGGTGATTTTGTGTGACCAGTTGTGACTTTGCTGACGGGATGGGTGGTATGGGATGTGTGTGGTTAGGTTGTAGTGAAATTTGCAACTAAATTTATAATTGTGACTGAACTATGACTTTATGTAACCAAATGTGACTTGTTGATTGGGTGGGGTGGGGTGGGGTGGGTGAAATTTGCGTTAAATTTGTAATTGTAATTAAAATGTGACTTTGTGTGACTAAATATAACTTTGTGGGTGGGGTGGAGTGGGGTGGGGTGAGATTTATTAAATTTGTAAGTATGATCGAACAATAACTTTGTGTGACCAACTGTAGCTTTGAGGGAAATGGGTGGGGTGGGGTGGGGTGGGGTGGAGTAGGGATAAAATTTGTAAATAAATTTACAATTGTGATCGAACTGTGACTTTTTGTGACCAATTGTGACTCCGACGGGGAAGGGTGGGGTGGGGTGGGGTGAGTGGGTGCAAGGGTAGAGATTTAAATATTAAGTATGAGTGTTGTTTAGGTAAAATAGTATTACCTTTAATTTAGGATATAATAGATAATTATTTTTTATAATATTATATTTATTTATTATTATTAAGACCTGATTTTTAAAAAGAATTTTTAAGTTTCCTAACCTTGAAAAGTAATAGTTTTAGATTTGTAGTTATGTACTTTTCCTTTAATTAAATCATATGGACTAGGTTATGTTTAAGCGATGGGTCATGTCTACTTAAACAATTATTAATAGGGAAAAATACATAAATAAGGTATTTTAAAATACAAATTTCAAAAATAAGATCAAACTTATATAATTACAAAAATCAGATTGTAATTAACATAAATTCATTAAATTAAATAATTAAAAGTATTTTAATAATTATATATATTGAGGTAACAATATTACATAGTTTCATGTCACAAACACAAATATTGCAGGTCACAGTTAGGTCACAAACAAAAAAGGGTAATAAGCACAAATGATCCCCAACTTTTAGGTTTCTTGCGAAAATGGTCCCCAACTTTTAGATTTTGACATTTATACCCTCAGAATCACCAAACGTTGCGAAAATGGTCCCTACCATTAGATTTCGTTAGTTTTTTTCCGTTAAAACGTGTAAATAGCACAAATGGTCCCAAACCTTTGAGTTTTTTATGATAATAGTCCCTAACATATTAAGGACACGTTTGACTTTTTAGTTTCTAACTTCCAAACGTTTGGCGTATTTAGTCCATAACATATTAAGCCCCTATACGTTTGGCATATTTAGTCCCTACCTTATTGAGCTCCTCTTTGAGACCAATCATTTCAAATAATATGGTTTGTAATCGTAATTTTTTTAAGAATTTGTTGTTAAAAAAAATTGAGTTTATTTGTAAATTATTTTATTGATAGAATGTGTGATTAAAAACGAGTTGTAAAAAAAAAAAAAAAAAAAAAAAAATTATTCTGAATTTCTAAAATGCACAATAAAATATTTTAAAAAAAAAATCACTGATTCAATCTATTGGAAAAAAAATAATGAATCTGTGGAATAGACTTTATTTTTAGAAATTCGTTTTCAACCACACATTCTATCAATAAAATAATCTACAAACAAATTCAATTTTTTTCTTTTACTTTTTAACTACAAATTCTTTAAAAAATTACAATTCACCGCATTATCATTTCAACCTATTGATAAAAAATAATAAACTTATGGAATATAAACAAACAAATACATTGGACATCATTTTAGGAATTGAATAACAAATATATTTTTATCAATTCTACTTTCGATTTCGATTTTGAGAATCGATCAATTTGAAAAGTAAGTTTGTAGAATTTTGGTTAAAACGTAAGATTTTTGTTTTTTAATTTATGCATAAATTAAATATATATATATATATATATATATATATATATATATATATATATATATATATATATATATATATATATAGAACGTGTAGAAGAAAATGAGTTTTGAAAAAAAAATGAAATTTCGAAAATCGATATTGATCAATTCTCAAAATCGAAAATAGAATTGATAAAAACATATTTTTTATTCAATTCCTAAAATAATGTGCATTTTAGAAATTCAAAATAAATTTTATTTTTCAAAACTCGTTTTTAACCACACATTCTATCAATAAAATAATTTACAAATAAATTCAATTTTTTTTAACAACAAATTCTTCAAAAAATTATGATTACAAACCATATTATTTGAAATAATTGGTCTCAAATAGGGGCTTAATATGTTAGGGACTAAATATGCCAAATGTATAAGGGCTTAATATGTTAGAGACTAAATACGCCAAACGTTTTGAGGTTACAAACTAAAAATATCAAACGTGACCTTAATATGTTAGAGATTATTATAGTAAAAACTCAAAGGTTAGGGACCATTTGTGCTATTTACACGTTTTTAATGGAAAAAACTAACGGAATCTAACGGTAGGGACCATTTTCGCAAAGTTTTGTGATTCTGGGGGTATAAATGTCAAAATTTAAACGTTGGGGACCATTTTCGCAAGAAATCTAAAGGTTGGGGACCATTTGTGCTTATTACCCAAAAAAAATTAATTAATTTATAGTCCCAGGCTTCTCGCCGCTGCCGCTACCGCCACCACCATCACCTTCGATCACCATTTTTGTGAGGTCACAAGCAAAAAAATCACTGGTCACAGTTACACAACAAGGTCACAACCACCTTCACCACCAATTGCCTGCTCTCGGGAATGTGTCATATATTCTCCGATCACCATTTTGTGAAGTCACAAGCAAAGAAATCACAGGTCATAGTTATACAACAAGGTCACAGCCATCTTCACCACCACTACCTCCTCCACCAATCACCAAACCTATGACAAGCTCCACCCTCACTACCAAATGACAGACAAACCACCCCACCACCAAACAACAGACAAGCTCCACCACACATTCACTACATTGGTGTAACTGCAGGCCGTACCTCGCCCACACCACCACTTGCCAACATCATCGCACACTTTGGAAATGTCTAATTCGATCGCTTTACCGAAAGAAAGCACAGCGGATTCAAGCACCGTCGCGACCGCTTCCTCCGTCCATAGACCTATTGCGGGCTTGAGATCTGCGTCATCGCGGGAATGGAGAGGGCAGAAGCGACAACATCGTAGAGGGACCTGCATGTGCGGCACCGTGCTAATGGAGCAACGACATCGCAGAAGGAAATGCGTGAGCGGTACCTCCGTGCTGTTGTTGCCGATATTCGTCGTAGAGGGACATGCATGTGCGGCACCGTGCTAATGGAGCAACGACATCGCAGAAGGAAATGCGTGAGCGGTATCTCCGTGCTGTTGTTGCTGGTATCCCTCGTAGAGCGGGCTTGCTGCAGTTGCATCCTATCAGCGCTTAGATGGTCACCTGCACTTCCTTGGTCGCTGCCAGTAAGGGAAGGAAAGGTTGCAGATTGACATAAGAGATTACAGTGAGGGAGAGAGCGAGAATGGGGGATTAATGAAATTGAATTAGGGTGTAATTAATTTAATTTGTTATATTATTTAATTATTAAAATTTCAATACAACCTGATATTTGAAATTTCACAAGTTTGGTCTTTCTTTTTTTTAAAATAGGTTGAGTCGTTCACAGTTTATCCTCGTGCGGACCAGGAGATAAAATTAAAATTAAATAGTACATGGAAGGAGGGGGACATAGACCTGACCTCCAAGATAAAGGAAATGTAGCAACTAATAAAAATTGAAGTGGAAGAAATAATAGAGGAAAAAACATGCCCCGTACATCAAAAGAATAAAAGATAAAAACTAAACTATAATCCTCTGAAGTTCGGAAGTTCATGTCTATCAATATGTAGAAGTGCCCTGATGCTGCGTGGTAGATCC
This sequence comes from Ligustrum vulgare, assembly GCA_963555705.1. NCBI lineage: Eukaryota > Viridiplantae > Streptophyta > Magnoliopsida > Lamiales > Oleaceae > Ligustrum > Ligustrum vulgare. The sequence goes on along the minus strand of OY743188.1, from coordinate 15,152,642 downwards.
TGTGATCCATACTCTCGGTAAACTCTCGAGTCCCATCCCTTAGAAGCAAGTGAATCAGCAACTTGATTACCCTCACGATAAATGTGAGAGATAGTGTCCATGTCCAGATGAAGAATATCCCTGGTCTTTCTAAGAATCTCGTAAATCTGCCAAGGCCCGCTCATCCTGATGATGTAATGAATGGCTGTAAGGATTTTAATCAATCGTGTGGGCTTATATGTGAATTATTGTGTATTGAATAAAAGGCTATCAAATTTGGTTAAACCCGTTTAAAGTGATCTAATAAGAATTTTATATATATCGGGCTTTAATGCATCTAAAATAATGTATGGGCTTTTATGTGTAGATACCAGGCCATTACCTAATTCATGATGGGTCGGATTAGGTTAATTGGCAATTCAGTATATAAAGTCGGTTATGGTCCATGAATCCTATGTACTGTTCATTCTTTTTGACATCCCATCATCAGAGAGAAAATAAGGACTACGTATTGATTTGGAAGATCCAAACACCGCAATCGATCATCGTGAACCATATCTGATTAAGGTACGCTTCCGCTTCAGTTATTTAATTCTTGATAATTCAGTATGATGATTTTGGATCCTGGATATATATAATTTATCTGTGTAATAAATTTTCTAACAAGTGATATCAGAGCCAATCATCAAGTTGAATTATCAGAACATGTGTACGTGCATACTAATAAAGTAATTTATAATTATTATGCTTACTGCCAGATTCAGAATTGGATTAAAGTGTATATCATGTATATATAAAATCTGTTGAAAATTTGTATGTATATACCGTTTGAATTGCAGATATGGATACATATTGGATTTTGAAAGTGTATATACACATGGTTTAAGCTTCCTCACTTAATTTCTGTATATGCATTTGAATGAAATTCGTTGAGCATGTGTATATTGATCTTGAATCTGGTTTTAGGTTGTTGATTTTGTGGATGAATAATGATGGCCTGGAGGAGCCACAGCCGTAGCCCACACAGTGGTGCGCGGGCTCTGTGAGTGCGAGCAGGGGCCGCCACTGGTTGAGTGCGGCGCTACAGACGAGTAGCGCCGCTCAGGCGCTGCTCCAGTGCGGCACTGCAGGAGATCAGCGTCGGGAATGGCGCTGCATCGCAATGGGGGTCGCCGAGAGAAGGTGCTGCGCAGCGCGCGGCGCTGCTTCGCGCAGGTAATCAGCGCCGGTAGGCGCAAAGGAGGGTGACCGGTGGTGGCGCTGCGGTCTCTAGTGGAGACTGCGGCGGCGATTAGGGCTTTGCGAAACCCTAATCTGCTGCGAAATTGAATTTTTGAGCAAGGGGCTTCAGTTGAAAATTTGAAGTTTTCGAGGCCTCATGTGCAATTTTCCTAAATCTCGTTTATTTGCACCCTAGGTCCTCTAATGTTATTAAGATATTGATTTTAATCCCTGAAAATATGAAATTTAAAATTAAGCCCCATAAAGTTATAAATTATTAAACTTGGGCCTCTAAAGTTAAGGGTTTTATAATTCAACCTCTAAAGTTTGAAATTTTTCTAAAACAGTCCCTAAAGTCTGAAAATTTTCAAAATTGGTACCTTTAAGGTTAAAGGTATAAAATTTCAGCCCCTAATGTTTGAGAATTTTCAAACATTGGTCCCTAAAGCTTAAAAGTTCTCTAATTTTGTCCCTTAAAGTTTGAAAATTTTCATTTTCAGTCCCCTAAGGTTTGAAAATTTTCTAATACAGCACCTAAAGTTCTGAAAATCTTTAATTTGGTCCCTTAAAGTTTGAAAATTTTCATTTTAATCCCTAAAGTTTGAAAAATTTTAAATTAAGTCCCTAAAGTTTGAGAATTTTCTAAATTGGCTCCTAAAGTTTGAAAATCTTCAAAAATCAACCTTTAAAGATTGAAAATTTCCTATTTGGCCCTCTAAATTTTGATTTTCTTTCAAATTGGGACCTAAAGTTCGGAATTTTTCTAAATTGGCCAATAAGGTTTTGGAAAAATTGTAATTTAAGTCCTTCAAGCTTAAAATTTTGCATAATTGGCCACCTAAGGTTTAAGAATATTGCAATTGACTCTCTCAACTTAAGGATTGCTTTATTCTAAAGTTTTGAATTATATAATTCAAATCCTAAAGTCAAAATATATGCAAATCAGTAATTTCAGTTTCAAATCTTGGTACATCAGAATCTTTTGAAAGATATAATATTCGAAAGTAAGTTAGTTGAAGCAACATGTTTCCAAAGCAACCTCTCTTGTGGATATTAATTAACTTTGAATATTAGAAGGTATTTGTGTGTGTTATTCATTGCGGATATTGATCGGCCCAAAGGAAGGTCAATATTTGGCTCGAATTTCACATGCACCTGTGGTGATAAACACGTGGTAATTATTTGGTTTAACGTGTGACCAATAAATCGGTCCAAAGAAAGGTTTATTGGTTAACATGTCTTATTGACAGTGTTTGATCACTACACTAAGGGAAAATTAGGTGTTTGTGTGTTATTTCATGCGGATATTGATCGGCCCAAAGGAAGGTCAATATTTGGCCCGAATTTCACATGAACTTGTGGTGATAAATACGTGACGGTTATTTGGTTTTACGTGAGATCGATAAATCGGTCCAAAGAAAGGATTGTTGGTTGACATGTCTTACTGTCAGTGTTTGATTACTACACCAAGAGTACCACTTACAAGTCAATATTTCTGTCCAAAGACTAAATATTGATGTTGTGCTAGGTATCTTGTGATGGGCCCTACCATTGTTTGAAAGTATGATTTGCATAATAAGGTCTTATGTGAGCTATTTTATTTAAGTGTTCTCTATTCGGTTTTAAATTCTGTTAGTAGTATATCTACAAGCTCAAATTTAATCCCTGTATTTATGGAACAAACTTCAAGGATCAAAACAAGAACATTAACTTTTCGTTGGCTGCATGGATCTAGACCGTGTACTAAGGATTGAGCAACTTGCTCCTCTTACGAATGAAAGTTCGTCTTATTAAATGAGGAACTTTGAGAAGTGGGATTACTTAAATTACGTGAGTCTCATGATCATTAAGTGCGGCATTCCGGAAGCCTTTAGTGGCATAGTATCTGAGGAGGTAAATGATGTCAATGAATTTCTTGCCGAAATTAAGAAACGTTTTGCGAAAAACGATAAGGCTAAAACAAGCACGCTTATGCAAAGCTTAATTTCAATAAAGTATAAAGGCAATGGGAAAATAAGGGAGTACATCATGTAGATGTCTCACACTGTTTCAAAACTTAAGGCACTAAAACTCGACTTGTCTTATGACTTGCTCGTGCATTTGGTATTGATATAGCTTCCTGCACAATTCAGTCAATTTAAGGTTAGTTATAACTGTCAAAATAGAAATGGACTCTCAATGAGCCCATTTCATAGTATGCAAGCTTCTTGCACAATTCAGTCAATTTAAGGTCAGTTATAACTGTTAAAGGGAGAAATGAACTCTAAATGAGCTCATTCTATTTTGTGTGCAAGAGGAAGGAAAGTTGAAGCAGGACAGAACTGAAAGTGTTCACTTAGCAAATACATCTAAAGATAAGGGCAAGAAAACAAATAAAGAAAATAAAGCGTTTAAGGGGCTATTAATTTTATGATCCCACACTTAAGTCAACTTTTGAAACGGGAAATGCAACATTTTTTGAGGATGTTGAGTTTTGGGGGAGAAATAAAGTTAGAGATATTGTCTTTAAGGAATAAGTTGAGGAATGATCGGTATCGATTCCTACTATTGCTTTTGACAATGTGCAAGTTTCTATGCATGTCATTGATCAAGAAGTATATCCGGAACCTCAATTAGACAATGTTGAAGAACCTCCCATCCAAAATAAGGTAAATTTCAGAAGTACAAACTCAACAACCTCAATAACTAAAGCCATTAAGGAGATCCACGAGAGAAAGGGAAAAAATGCTATTCCGGATAATTAAAATAGTATTTCTCCAAGAACATAAGGAAAATAATGGAATGGTGGAAGATTGTTCAATCAATTTCCATCAGGCCATGCAGGGTTCTAACTCTCAGAAGTGGATTAATGTCGTAAATAAGGAGTATAAGCATATGCAAGACAATAAAGTTTAAAATCTTGTCCTATTACCAGAAGGTGTGAAGCCCATTGGTCTTAAATAGAATTTTAAACCAAGAGGGATTCGATAGGTAATGTGGAAAGATGTAAGGTTCGTCTTGTATCTAAGGGCTTTACACAGAATGATGGTATTGATTGTAAAGAGACTTTCTCTTCGGTTTCAATGAAAGACTCTTTCAGGAAAGTCGGGTTGTTGCACATTTTGACCTCGAGTTACATCAAATGGATGTTAAGACGGCGTTTCTCAATGGAGACATTGATGAGACGGTTTGCAAATTAAAGAAATCCATTTATGTACTCAAGCCAGCTTCTCGTTAAGGGTAATACAAATTTCATCAAGCAATTATCTCATTTGGTTTTGAGATTAATGTTGTTGATGGTTGTTTGTATTACAAGTTCAGTGGGAGTAAGTATATTTTCCTGATTTTATATGTTGATTATTGCTTGCCACTAATGATATAGGTATGTCACATAAAATTATGAGATTTTTTGTCAAGGAATTTTGAAATTAAAAATCTTGGTGACGTCTCTTTTGTATTAGGAATTCAGATACACCGGGATTGTTCTCGGGGTATTCTTGGATTGTCACAAAAGAGCTATATCGATAAAGTACTTAAGAGGGTTGGCATGCAAGACAGTAAATCGGGGGACACCCCTATCGCTAAGGGAGGCAAATTTAGTCTCAACCAATGCCCAAAAAATTATCTTGAAGTTAAAGAAATGCAGAGGATCCCATATAGTTAAGCTATAGAAAGTCTGATGTATGCTCAAATTTGTATGCGTTCGGATATTGCATACATTATTGGGACACTAAGGAGATATTTAAGTAACCCTGGGATGGATCATTTGGAAAGCAGTCAAACATGGGTTATAAGGTATTTAAAGAGAACAAAAGATTACATGCTCACATACAGAAAATCGGATCAGTTGGAGATCATATGGTATTATGATTCTGATTTTTTACTAGATGCCAAGAAAGTAAAAGACCCACATAAGGCTACATTTATCTGCTGGTTGGAGGAGCTATTTTCGGATGAAGTGCTTAACAGACACTTTAGCTTCTTTCACTTGGCAGCACAGTTGTAGCAATTTTGGGGGCATCTAATTATGGAATATAGCTGCGAAATTTTGTCACAAGGCTGCGTATTTTGTATCGTATAGAAAGATCACTAAAGTTATATTGTGACAATAACTCAGCAGATTTATATTCCAGTAACAACAGGAGCTCAACTAAGTCAAAATACATTGACATAAGTTCCTGGTTGTGAAGGATATAGTTCAGAGTGGACACGTACGTGTCAATAAGAGCACATTGGGACAAACTCCATAATTGCGGATCCGCTTACTAAAGTATTACAACCCAAGGTATTTCATGAGCACAATACTCATATGAGTGTTATATTTCTTGAGGATATTCGGTTTCAGCGGGAGTTTGTATTTTGGGTGCATTAGACACATTTATTGTCCTTTTGGATACAGTTTAAAGTTAAAGTTATTTACAACTGTAAGATTTCAGGTTTATTATCTCTGAACTCGTTTGAGGATGATCTCACTAAGGTTGGACCAGTTGGAAATAGGCATGTTGAAGATCACATTACATGTAATTTCCATGCTACACATCCATACTTGATTCATGTCATTCAGTTATGTCGATATGCGTGATCATTGATAGGTTTAGTTACGATTAATGTAGCGAAAGCCGCTTTGATCATATTTTGATATAATTGATGGACCGGATTGTTTGGGGATGCATTCAGTAATGATAGCAAAATTCTGAGTACTCATAAGGTTATGATTGATACACAATTGTAAGGTTACACATATAGCCCAAGTGGGAGATTGTAAGGATTTTAATCAATCGTGTGGGCTTATATGTGAATTATTGAATAAAAGGCTATCAAATTTGGTTAAGCCCGTTTAAAGTGATCTAATAAGGATTTTATATATATCGGACTTTAATGCATCTAAAATAATGTATGGGCTTTTATGTGTAGATACCATGTCATTACCTAATTCATGATGGGTCGGATTAGGTTAATTGGCAATTCAGTATATAAAGTCGGTTATGGTCCCTGAATCCTACGTACTGTTCATTCTTTTTGACATCCCATCATCAGAGAGAAAATAAGGACTACGTATTGATTTGGAAGATCCAAACACCGCAATCGATCATCGTGAACCATATCTGATTAAGGTTCCGCTTCAGTTATTTAATTCTTGATAATTCAGCATGATGATTTTAGATCCTAGATATATAATTTATCTGTGCAATAAATTTTCTAACAATGGCCACTATAGAGTCAGACTTAATCCAAATAGAAATGATACCAAGTATGCGAACAATGGTTTGGTGTAATTTATACTTATTAATATTCAACTAGGGTTTATAAATCATAATTAATGATTTAAAAATAATCGTTCTAGCACAAGAATTAAAAAAATTATAATATCTCATTCTTGTTCTATCGTGTGGATCATCGTTAAAGACTAAACAATTGAATAATTGTGGTGTGCAAGCAAATCATGGAAATTAAAGATTCACAAAGGAGTTTATAAGAATAATCAAATGTAATGTTTTTATCACGATTAATTTCTATCTAAACGCAAAGCAGATCTTCGTTTGAAAATTGAAATTATTTTAAATTCCGCGGTGCATGATTAAGTAAATTTTCAACATTTATCTTAGTAAAGAAATGAACACCCAATTCTAGATATTTTCCTCTATTTCCTTAGTTTAGTTTTTACATGCTCATGGAGAAAGTAATTCTATGTTAAAGTGATCTCATATCATATTAAGAGCTACAAAACAAAGATATAAAAACAATCTACATTCGGAAAAATGACAACAAATATATCGAATTCCAAGCTTTCTTCTTGACCCCAGGGAGTTCACCAGGTATGGGCTTAAGAAGCAAGCAACTAGTGAAATGTGGTTAATCACCCAGATCTGGAATTAACTAGTAGATCAACAGGCAACAGCCCAACGGCCAATTCATTCTCATACAGCCTTACAAGTTGGTCTTCAACTAGTGTTTCTATAACAATTCCCAAACATTTCAAATTTATAGCAGTAAAGTTGGTCCCCAAAAGCCAGTTTTCATGTAATGAATTTTTAAAAATTTCAAATGCTCAAAGACTATTCCTCCATATCCACCCGTGTGGAGGAAAATAATGTAAAGAACTATAGCCTTCACTTTTGCAAAAGCCACAAGAAGCGTGAGTCTATGTCAGCATATTGATCAAGTTAAATATTTATCAGGAAGTCTTGCTTTGATGCTAAGGTTGGACGTGGTATTGTTGTTGAGCTCATACCATTCAAAATTAACTAAGAGAATTGCTAAGTTAAAAGGTCCCGGTTCATGCACGGCCGAGGGGAGGCTTAGCTAAAAAGGTCGTCGTAGACGATAATATTAATAAGAGTGTGTTTGGTATTTTTAAAATGAATTTTTTAAATGAATAGTGATTTTTAGGAGAAGACGATTGAAATTTGGTTGAAAAGTTAAATACTGTGGGTTTGACTTTTAATGGATGGTTGAGATTGAGTACTGTAGAAAAATGAGAAAATTTTAATGTAAACCAAACAATGGCTAGATATGGTACTTTCAAGTTCACAACAATAAAGTCTGACCCAATCTTAGTCAGGGCCATAAAGTATAGCCCAACTGGCTCATGAAAATTAGACGTTCTGCTAGTTATCATTTCTATAGTACGGTCTTCTTGAGCATTCTTCTCTAACTGATATTTTCTACGATCTCTGTTTGCAAGGGCAGTGCTTAATCCGAAACTAGGATTTCCCTTTAGCGACATAGGACAGTAGCATACTTAATAGCCTAGTAATGTATGGCTGAGTGTTGACATTGGACATTTAGGAATGGAACATTTGTCATACCATGTCAACTAGTATATCACCCACCTATTTCTTTACATGTATCATGTATGATAAGGAAAAGCTGAGTTTACTAGTGATTGAAGTGTTTCTGCTTCTTGTAGAAGAGTTTCGTAAAAATTTACTTTAAGTTAGTTTTCTCTAAAAGATCTTCTAATTAGACAAAACACTTCAAGTTTCTTAGTCTCAGAAATAACTTTTGAGTTTTCACAAACAAGCCCTTAATGTGTTAACTCCTCTTATCCAGATTCTCTTAGCCTTCTAATCCAAATAGAATTTTTCTAGCTTCCATCTTCAAGTACTATGTCAAGTTTATATGTAGAAAATGTCCAATAATTTGCGACTTTAACACTCTCTGTCAAATTTAGCTAATATTCTCTGCTGATATCTAATTAAGCATTTAATTGGTTCATAGCCATACACAAATCTAAAAGTCAACTCTATCAACTGTTCAGGCATAAATTAGATCCTCCCCAGATGAAGCTATTTTGAAAAATGCTACTTTATCACTCAATGGTGCCACCTTGGTTGACCGAATTATTGTTATGAGATGTTAATTTTTATAATGATGTGATAGTAAAAAACAGATGATTAATATATGTATGAATGAAAAACTTTATGTCAAATTTTCGATTACTGAATCATGATTGATTATATTAGGAAGTTTGATAGATAACCAATTGTATAATGTCAATGGAGAATATTTTTTAAATGTGTAATTTGTGCAAATTTCATGATTGAACTAAAAGTCATTTTGTTGAAAAATATTTTTTCACCATTTCGGTAAGAAATTTTGTATGGAAAAGTCAAATATTTTCATTTGCATTTTCTACGTTAAATCAAACATAGCCTAAATGAATCAACTTAGAGAAGAATTAGCAATCATACTATATAAAGGGAGAGTACTTCCCAAAAACGGGTTTTGAAACTTTCATGTCTAAACTGTTTTTCTTAAAATGTAAGTATTTCAATGAGCCAGATACTTTTAATAATTATAATATTATTTTGAAATCGAGAAATATGCAATATGGATGTCGAATCGAAGATTTAACCGAGAAATTTAATACGAACTCACAAGTGAGAACCAACTGTAAATATGTCGTCCATAAATCACATCAAAGATTAAAGGAAAAAAATTTATTTCGTATCTTTTAATTTTTCTCAATGTACCACAATTTCAAAATTGTTTTATTTAAATCCTACAATGATATTTATAATTTCTCAACTAAATTTAACTTGATCCTAAATAATTAAAAGGTTGAACTTCATCCTTAGGAGCCTCTACAGCTCTTACTCTAGGATTTATAAAAGATGTAAATCGCGGGATGTACCTCAGTGGAATAGGGTTGAGAACTCACTGTTTAATTGTGCTTGCAATGAGCGTCATCCATACTAAAGATAGGATTCAAACTCCCACCCAATAGCTGTCGCTTAGCTGAGATTTATCACTTCCATCTTTAACCAACTAAACTAAGCCCCGGGGAAACTTGATCCTAAATTATTAATTTCAATTCGAATTGTTTTTCTTATCAAATTAAAAGAAATAATAAATATTCGAACTTTTTAAGTAAATTCAATTAAGTCCAAATAATTTTTTCAACTTTACATTTTGATCAATTCATTTGTCATTTACGAAGATTAATTTTATTTATTTACTTTTTTTGTTCATTTATTTATGTTTAATACTATAGATTTAAATAATCAAACCATGCAAAATATATATTAAAGACTTTAACAATTACTTTAACTAATAAAAATAGTTTTATTATCAGTAATATGACCATTTGACTATTGGGAGAAAAATGAAAAGTCATGTTGTATTGAAAATTATTTAAGAAGTTTTGAATATTCTTCATATTTTGATAGTTAGTATCTATGATTTTTTAATTTTTTTCAATTTCTGTCATTGATCACGATTTCATGTTGTAGACCGATTTATATAGAACTTAATCGTTTGATTTTTATTTTTTGAGAATTGATTTGGTGAAAAATGATTTTTTTAGAACATATAGCTAAAAAATAGTATGAAAAATGGTAAGAAATTATTTTTTAAAGACTGTGTGATTGAGAATGAATGTTTAGAAAAATTAATTCTTGAATAATCAATTTCATACGGATAAGTGATAAAACATTATGTTTTGTGGGCTAAACAACCTTGCCGCTTTTATAGATTGAGATACATAGGTAATTTCTTTGTACATGAGGTTAAATGTATTTGCAATATACATTCAGTAAAATTTAATTAAAACTAACATTCATATTGCTTAATTTATTACATTGATTTAAATATAGGATCAAGTATATTTAATTTGTAATTTAAAATAAATATGAAATGAAATATTTGTTAAATGTATTTAAATATTACATATTGTATTAATATAGTTGGTACAAATTCTAATAGTACTTTTCGGTTAGTGATAAATTAATTTGTGATATTTTAGAAACTATATTCTAAAAAGATTAATTGTGTCAATAATCATTAAAACTAAATGGTTAACCTAGCAACGGAATCCTCAAGAGAGAGCCCCTCGTTGTGACCCCCTAACAAATATGTGATCAAATTGATTTTTATTATCCTCCTCGAAGTACAATTCAAGAAACGAGCAAATGTTATCAATTTTCTATATCAAGTTTATAGCTCCATGTTCTAGTCCTAAAACTTGACACTTGGAAAGTGGGGGCATCAATAATTGATTAATCGGACCATGATTATGAAAATTCGACGAAGCCGACTTTCCGCTCACAAGGCCTCTAGAGCCAATCGAGTCCAAGTCACAACCCATTTAAAATAATGTCTTAGTGGCGAAACTCGAAACTTCTAGTGTTTAAGAAGCCGGTAAAGACCCAAGTTGCCCAGACTTTGATGTAGTATGAGGATCATCTACGATGACGATTTCTCAAACCAAGGAGAATTGGAAATACTATTCAAAATAGAAAATTATTTCAATAGTAAATATATATATATTTGTCCACTTATGTAAATAAGATATAGAAGTTCTACTTTCAAGGTCCAAAACTAATGCTTTGCACCTTAGAATGGAGGCATTTAAAAGAATAATTCTAAGGAAATATTTTTAAATGACATTTTTAAGTGATATTGTGATATGGTGAACATACATTGAATTGTGTAAATAGATATTCCACTACTTACTTTTTCATCACTCAATGAATGTGCGTCATTTACACTAAAAAAATGTTAATTAAAAATATCTCCCTAAAATTACTCGCATTTAGAATGAGGGCATTTGTTCAAACATAAATTATATCCTCCCAAATTGTTGCAATGAAGCAATTATATTAACAAGTTTAACAAATAACAAATTGTATAATATATCGAAGGCGTAATTCCACGATTGATTGAGTTAAACAAGTCAACTTAGAGAAGGATTAACATATATATTCTTAATAGGGTGAATGGATTATTCACCTTAACAGATAAAATTCAAGAGAAGTGACTATATAAAGAGACGTCTTGAACATATACGATTCGTTGGGAAAAACACAACACAATTCCTATATCAATCTTATAGTATAATCTGTTGGAAATACGGTGTAGGAGAATGAATAAAATAATAAAAACAACAAGAATTGATGAAGGAAATGTAAGGTTCAAACACGTGAAACACGTTATCCTCAAACTATATTTGCGCCCACCGGGATCAAGTTTGCTTTTAGGATTATTGCAAATAGGTTTGTAGGATTAATCAAGTCTTCCCTTCAAGTTCAAACAAAGCAAAGTAAGAACTTGAAATAAAAACAAGAATACTAAAATTGGAATGATGGAAATGGAATAATTTGGATATCAATCTTGATTCAAAATTGTTAAAAAGTGATTTGGTATGAAGAAGTATCACTTATTTATAGATATCCAAACACCAATTACGAATTGGTGTCAACTTTTCATGAAAAAATGAAAAGTTTTTTCAAAAGATGCCAACTTCAACCAACTTAACGGTCGGATTTTAACACCGTGCGACCGCATGGTTGAACCATCGTGCGGTCGCACGGTTCTACCAACAAATTGCACGTTAAAAACGACGTGTGGTCGCACGATTTTTGTACGGTGCGGCCGCGCGGTTATAAATGATGCCACCTTTGATTTTTCATTTCCGTTTCTTTTCAAAATCATTCCTTTATTTATCATTAATCATTTTGAACGTATATATATATCCAACAATCCCCCACTGTTCAAAATGCATTTTTGATAAATTTTCAATACTTATGCATAAGGAATAGATATCTTTCGATTTGAATCTATCCATAGTGTAATCAATCACAAGGTATCATTGAAATCCTAGGTGACATAAAAGCTTTGAACCTATTATTCATTTGTAATGAAACCGGTGAGATTACACACAAGTATCATTGTGTTCTTACGTTTTTTCATAACACGCTTAGCACTTTTATGGCCTTGTGCTCATCCTATTCATGAATTTTTTTTTAAGAGAGAAACTTCGAACTCTCTATCGAGACGGCACCATCTCTAAATTCATATAGGTAAAGTTCTTCCAGTGTCTTTGTCATATTTACAGATACTTGATCCTGTTGATCCGAACTTTATTAAAAGTTTAAAAAACTTATCCCTCATTTTCTATGACAACCAACACTTATTTTGTAAATGTTGAATACTATCCACTTATCAAATGACTTGTTTTTACCCTTTGAACCTAAAATGTACTTTTTAGTAAGTTTAGGTAGGATTGCCATCATTGGTGGATCTTTAATTAAGAAGTTTTAACCCCATCCTCCTTGATGTGGTTCTCACTAATTCCTTAGTGAGTGGTTTTGTTAGTGGATCCGCTAAATTATCACTTGATTTTACATAAGTGATTGAAATTGTTCCATCTTTGATCAATTTCCTTACATAGTCATGTCTTAGACTAATATGTCTAGACTTTCCATTGTATACTTCATTGTAAGCTCTTGCTAAAGTGGCTTGACTATCACATAGTATAGGAATAGAATTTAAATTCTTATCTCCTATTGGAATTTCATACAAGAGATCCCTTAGCCACTCAGCTTCTTTTCCGACTTCTGCCAATGCTACAAATTCAGATTCCATTGTTGAGTGTGTTATACATGTTTGTTTCTTGGATCTCCATGAGACTGCTGCTCCTCCAAGAGTAAACACCCAACCTGAGGTGGATTTATTCTCACATGTACTAGATATCCAACTTGCATCGGTAAATCCTACTAAGATTGCCGAAAATCGGGAATATTGGAGACCTATATCTTTGGTTTTCTTTAAATAACCAAGAACTCGTCCAATTTCCTTCCAATTTTCCTTACTTGGGTTACTAGTAAACCCACTAAGTTTACTAACCGAAAATGCTATATCCGGTCTAGTGCATTGGACCGCATACATTAGAGATCCGATAGCACTTGCATATTCAAGTTGTGCTATTGCTCTTCCATCATTTTTTATAAGTTTAATACTTGCATCTAATGGGGTGTTTGTTTCTTTAATGTTCAAATGTTTGAACTTATCAATCACATTCTCAATATAATGTGTTTGATTAAGCATAAAACCCTCATTTCTTCTTGTGACCTTGATACCTAATATGGTATCCACTTGCCCAAGATCTTTCATTTTAAATGTGGAAGATAGAAACATTTTTGTTTCATTTATGTCTTCCATGTGATTACTTATGATCAACATATCATCCATATAAAGGCATATAATCACAACATGTCTTTCATGTTCCTTCGAATATAAGCACTTATCAACACTATTGTGTTTGAATCCAAATGACATAATTGTCAAATCGAACTTCTCATGCCATTTTTTCGGTGCTTGCTTTAAACCATATAATGATTTAACTAATTTACATACTTTCTTTTCATTTATGGGGAGAACAAAACCTTCAGGTTGTTCCATATAAACCTCCTCATCAAGGTCCCCATTCAAGAAAACTGTTTTAACATCCATTTGATGTATATGCAAATCATAAATGGAAGCTAAGGCAAATATTATTCTTATAGATGTAATGCCTGCCACGGGTGCATACGTGTCAAAATAATATATTCCTTCCTTTTGTCGATATCCTTTGGCTACTAGCCGGGCTTTAAAGGTATTAAGAGTATCATCCGCGTCGTATTTCTTTCTAAATACCCATTTACACCCTATAGGTTTAGAGCCATTTTCTAAATCAACAAGTTCCCAAGTATTGTTAGATATTATTGAATTCATTTCAACTTTTCTAACATCTTTCCAAAAAATACTATCTCTTGATGACATAGCCTCTTTATAGGTTTTAGGATCCGTTTCGGTTTGTAGAACATATGGTATTTTTCTAATGACACTCTTTATATTTCCTTCAACAAGATAAAGAGAAATAAGTTGAGAGTCTATTTCATCCGGTCCTAATACTTTTTCTTTTCGAGTTCTTTTGCTTCTACGAAGTTCATTAGGATCATTAACACCTTTAGAGGATGTTTCTCCAAATGATCTTGTAGAGTTTGGAATCTCTTTATTTGATTCCTTAATATTTTTATCTTCAGATAAAGAATCCTCAAAGAACTCTACTTCCCGTGATTTAATTATCACATTGGCCTCCAAATTTAATAATCGATATGCTTTACTATTTGAGGCATATCCAACAAATACACATTTGATCCCTCTTGGATCAAGTTTTGTTCTTTTAGGATCGGCATTTTTGCAATAAGAAAGACACCCCACACTTTGAAGTAACCAATATTTGGTTTTCTTCCTTTCCATAATTCATATGGAGATACTTTTGTAAATTTTGAAGGAACTCTATTTAATATATGACATGCACTAAGTAATGCTTCACCCCAAATATTAAATGGCAATTTAGAATATAACAACATTGCATTAATCATTTCAACAAGTGTCCTATTTTTTCTTTCCGCCAAACCATTTTGTTCGGGTGTTCTTGGTGCACTACATTGATGAATTATGCCATGTTGTTCACAAAATAAGTTAAAATCACTAGAGAAGTATTCACCTCCTCTATCACTCCTAAGAATTTTTATTTTCTTATTCAAGTGATTTTCAACTTCATTTTTATATACTTTGAAAGTTTCAACAGCCTCATCCTTATGTTTTAATAAATAAACATAAGTAAATCTAGAACAATCATCAATAAATGTTATGAAATATCTATTTCCACCCCTTGTTAACATACCATTTAATTCACAAATGTCGGTATGCATAAGATCTAATAATTGATTTGTTCTAGTTACACTATGAAAATGTTTCTTAATCATCTTAGATTCTACACAAGTCTTGTATTTATAAACTTTGTTTTCATCATAAGATATTAAGTCACACATTTTCATTCTTTTCATAGAATTATTGCCTATATGCCCTAATCTACCATGTCACAATGTAAAGGAGTCAAGCATATAAGCAGAATTCACTTTATTCATATTTTTATTGTCAACGGTACATAGTTTGACCATTTCATCACTAGAATAGCCATTTCCAGCAAAGATCCCATTATGGGATAATATAAGTTTACCGGATTCATACACACTTTTGATTCCGGGTTTTCCCAAAAGATCACCACTAACTAGGTTCCTATTCATGTCCAGAACATGGAATACATTAGTGAGAGTAACGGTTTTTCCGGATGTGAAGATGATGTCCACACTTCCTTTTCCAACCACTTTGGAGCGGCATTCATTACCCATTTGTATTTCATGTCCATCTTCCAAGTCATGATAAGTTTTAAATAAAGACTTATCATAACACACATGTATGGTGGCACAAGTGTCATACCACCATCCTTGAACCTTTCCTTTTATAGTGTTGACTTCACATATTGTAGCCACGATATTGTCATTTTCAATGGAGTTTATTTTATGTTCACCATTAGATTTCTTCTTATGTCTGCACACCTTGGCCCAATGACCAGGTTTTCCACAAACATAGCATGTCCCCTTTGGTTTTGGTTTAAACTTCCCTTTGTCCTTTTTGGGACCAAGAGGATTAAACTTTTCCTTGTTAGAGTGTTCGGCCCTTTCAATAGCATTTGCTTTTGATTTGGCTTCATAAGAATTCTCATTCTTGTCCTTCATTCTCGATTCTTCTTCAATGCGTAGATGCTTTTGTAATCGTTCCAAAGTAAAGTCTTCGGAGTTATGAAGAATCTTCTTCCGTTATCCTTTCCAAGCACTTGGAAGTTTGGCAATAATTGCCCCCACTTGAAAGGATTCCGGGAGTTCAATTTTGACCGCTTTCAATTTGTTGACAAGTACTTGTAATTCATGTACTTGAGGGAGAATAGGAATATTGTCCAAAAATTTAAAATCAAAATATTTTGTGATTAAAAATTTCTTGGTACCTTCTTCTTCCACCTTGTATTTGTTTTCCAATTCGTTCCAAATATCTCTTGCCGAAGAAGTGTTGATGTAGAGATCATATAACCGGTCCGACAAAGCGTTCAAAATATATCCACGACATATTAGTTCATCCTCTTGTCTTTTCTTCCTCTCGGCCATTATTGCCTCCGTGTCCGTCTCCGCTGGTTCCGCTAAAGGTTCCAAATCCGGATCCAAAATGTAGAAGATCTTCAATGCGGTGAGTAGGAATTTTAACTTGTCTTGCCAACGCGTGAAGTTTATTCCATCAAATCTATCGAGCCTCACAAGATCTTGGTTCATCAATTTGATAGTCGCAAGAGTTGTTTCATTCTCCATGGTAAGTATAGTTTGAGATTGTTGGAAATACGGTATAGGAGAATGAATAAAATAATAAAAACAACAAGAATTGATGAAGGAAATGTAAGGCTCAAACACGTGAAACACGTTGTCCTCAAACTATATTTGCGCCCACCGGGATCAAGTTTGCTTTTAGGATTATTGCAAATATGTTTGTAGGATTAATCAAGTCTTCCCTTCAAGTTCAAACAAAGCAAAGTAAGAACTTGAAATAAAAACAAGAACACTAAAATTGGAATGATGGAAATGGAATAATTTGGATATCAATCTTGATTCAAAATTGTTAAAAAGTGATTTGGTATGAAGAATCACTTATTTATAAATATTCAAGCACCAATTACGAATTGGTGTCAATTTTTCATGAAAAAATGAAAAGTTTCTTCAAAAGGTGCCAATTTCAACCAAATTAACGGTCGGATTTTAACACCGTGCGACCGCATGGTTGAACCATCGTGCGGTCGCACGGTTCTACCAACAAGTTGCACGTTAAAAACGACGTGTGGTTGCACGGTTTTTGTACCGTGCGGCCTCGCGGTTATAAATGATGCCACCTTTGATTTCTCATTTCCGTTTATTTTCAAAATCATTCTTTTTATCATTAATCATTTTGAACATATATATATCCAACATAATCGTTGATGGTTTTTAACATCAACTATTAATTGATCATGTATTATTCTTTCATTTATGGGTTCCAACTAAATTTTCTAAGAATGTAACAAATTTTTCCCAATGAAGAGCAAATTCTTTGGAAATTATAGCAACATTTGGAAAAAGAAGCATTGGTTTTTCTGAAGGAGACAAAATCTAAAAATAGTCCTCAATTAAAAGGTTTACAAATCGATATTCAAGTCTAACTTGGAGCATCTCCAATGCATTCCATAGATTAGAAAAAAAACTTAACATGTCAAAAAATAGATGGAATGTGTTAAAAATACCTCTCCAATGCACAACGTATATTACAGTGTTAAGCTGACTTAACTTTAAAAAAAAACTCACATTGTAGGGGTGCTCAGTCTATATCTAGACGTTCTATGGGACATGATGAGTCAGCATTATTTTTTTATTTTATAATTATTTAATTATTATAAACAAGGACGTTGAACAATCAAGTTGTATAATACAAGTTATTTCTATTTGAACACTTTATACTATGAGAAATCCTACGGATAAGACATAATTTATTCATAGTAATTGATTTAAAATTTTTAAAAAAAATACCACATATTCAATATTATTTAAATGTAGAAGGAATCATTGGAGAGTAAATTTTTGATTTCTCCGTCTATTTATCCACATTTTCTAGAACTCCATCTATTTCATTGTCACATCAATCACAATCCAAATAATATGTTGGAGATGCTCTTAATGCTATTAGCATCAATTTCTATTTTATAAAGCTCATAATATAATACCGTCCTTAAAAGTTTTTAAGAGTTAATTGTCCAAAATCATTGAATATATATATGTGTGTGTGTGTGTGTGTGTGTGTTTAATTGATCACTAAACTTTAAAATATGGAGTTTTAGTCACTAAACTTATAACTATATCTTCGACTACTTACTTGAGTTTAAAGTATCGAGTTTTGATCACTAATATCTGTCTTTGACCGATTACTGAAGTAATTTAAAAGTGTCGAATTTTGATAATTAAACTTATCAAAATATTAGACGTTAGTCATTGACTTAACTTTCGTAACGAAATTGATGACGGAATAGACGGATGTGCACGTGACTGTCACGTCACATTTAATCGATTAATTACAACACATTAAATTGTCAAGTAAGAAAATTTCGAAAGTGTATTCGATTGGCCACTAAACTTTAAGGTAATTAGGTATGATTACTAAACTTGTAAAAATAACATATGACCTGAAAATTTATAAATATTCTTCCAAATTATCAATTTTATACAACCTGTCAATAGTCGAAGGGACAATTAACTCGTTTTTATTAAAGTAAGTATTGTAATTAAAATTCAACAAAAGAAGGAATAAATAAAACTTCAAGTCACTTGTAGTTTTCTTGTATAATAATCAAATTTTTTTACGGAGTATATAGGCTAAATGAACCCATAACGCCTCTATTGTTACTTTCTTCCCAATTTAATATATATTTAGTGGGTGGGGGTGGGGGGGTGCCCATAGGTGGGCGGGCGGGCGGGGGGGATCATAGATCAATTTTTAGAAACTTCAAACTTATTTGCAATGAAAAGATGAGGGTTTAACTGTGGAAAGAAAATTATCAGCATTCAAATTTGGGCTTTATGACCCGGCCCAAAAAATTGTGAAATCATCAAAAATGTAATAGGTGTGTTGAGAGTGGGATTTGAACCCACGCCCTTTCGGACCAGAACCTTAATCTGGCGCCTTAGACCAACTCGGCCATCTCAACACTTTGTTTAATGTGTTCAGTATAATATAAATTAAACTGATATTAAGAAAAATAAGTATACTTCACTTCACAACGAACTACTGTTGCGGATTATCCACGAAGCACCTCTTAACTCTACAAATCGATATAACAGTTGGAATGTTGGATCATGGTTTTATTATCTTTACAATATTATTATACATATTTTCAGGCATCTGATCGCTTTATTTTTTATTTTTTTATTTTTTTTGTACTTCTACATCTACAATATTTAAAAAGTGTGAATAGACGTGAAATTTTTGATTTTCTATTTTGTCATTATACTTTTCTCTTTATGGTCAATAATAACCTTTTGTACATATTAATACCGTCCATATTAATCATTTTTCATTAATTTACAGTAAATAAAACTGAACATTTACAATTAAGAGAGGAGGAAAAAACTTTTAATATTCCATTCGCCTATACGATGGTACACAAAAAAATATAAATAAAAAATAAACTGAAATTTATATTTACGAGAGAATAGAAGGAGCTCAAAAGATTCTCCATATTAAATTGTTACTCATAATATCATTCATATAATTATTTTGCTTACATCCTTGCTTACCATCATTATTTCTCATAGATAAAAGTGTTCTGTAATTATAATATCTAATATATGTTTTTATTATTTCATTTTCTTTCATTTACAGTAACTTTCATGTGTATGTTTAGTTATAACTTAAAATTTCTTTTACTTATAAAGTATCATTTAAAGTGCAGAAAATCTTATCTAGACTTTTAATTAAGCAATTTTTTTGGTATTTGATTAGGATTTCATTAACTTTGTGTTTTAATCTTTACTAGGTGTATATATATATATTGAAGTAAGTGTTTAGAAAAATCTTGATCTGAGAATTTATTTTGAAAAAGGAAATATGTTAATTTCTGAGAAGAATGGTGTTTCAGATAGGATATATTTGTGACAAACGAATGAGGACACTTACCTAAATAGTGATATATTGTTGTAAGTAGATTTTATCAAGTCCACTTACCTCAAGATAACTTTAGGATACACACGTGCAAAAAGAAGATAATAAGAAAATTTTGATTTAAATGAGTTCAATTAGTGTTCTTCAACAAGTTAGCATTTTTGGATGACATAGAGGGAATATTGGGATATGATAGTGAGAATATTCATCTTTTCGATACATGAAGAATATACAATAAATAAATAAATAATTCAGTTATGCTTAATATTTGAAATTAGAATCACAAAAATTATACTATATCTTTCTCTCAAATGTGGAATAGATTATAAAACACAAATGTTTATTTTTATGATTTTCAGATCTGATCAATACTTGCAAATAAAATAAAATAAAATAAAAAATTACTGTAGAAGTTGCTACTTCACTCATTTAGCCAAACACGTTTTTATTATTTTTGGGCTTATATAGGTAAAAGCCCAAATATGGATTGCTGGTCATATATATACCAAATGGACTCATTGGCTTGAGAAGAATAATCAGAACAGAAGCACAATCAGAACTTCTCGGCTGAAAAAGGAAAGAAACACGGACAGAAACTTGGCGACTCGACATCCTCTTTGACTCTCAAAATCAGGCGATTAGGGCTCGAAAAACTTCTCTTGGTGAAGAAGAAAATCGGTGCTCTCTCTTCCTTTAATCTTTTCTTGGTGATTAGATAGATTGCAATAGGTGTAATTTTAAAAAGGAAGAGTTTTATTCTTGGTGAATTTGGTTGTTGATAACCATGTATATTGCTTCGATTTTGGGATAGTTTTGCCTTTCTTGATGATTGGTTTGATTTACAATAGGGGTAGATCATAGTTTAGAGGAGATATTCTTGGTGAATATTTTTGACAGATTTTACGAGGGGCTGCTTAGGTTTATGTGTGAATTTCGAAATTTTGGGATTGATTGTAATTTGCTTTGAACATTGCTTTGTGCCTAGTGGATTTGAGCGTGAATCCAAATTTTGTGGATTGCTCAACGGGGGAGTAGGAAATTCTTTGAATTACCGAACCTCCGGGGTCTTCGGACCGAAAAATTCTTTGTGTTCTTGCGTTACTTTCATGTTATTTTTCGTTATTGTTCATTTCAGATCCAACAAGTGGTATCAGAGCTTGTGTACTCGCTGAAATCCAATTTCTTGACTCTGCAGGTTCATAATCTGGTGGCTGCAGGTTCTAATTTTTTGGCTGCCTGCACTTTCCCTCTTGTCTGCAATTGGTTTTTTCCTTGGCAGCCTTGGGAATTTCGAATCATTGGTAACTTCTATCCTTCTCTTACTTCGGTTTTTTGGAATATTATATATATTGATATATATATCTTGGTATCCACATCCGTTTTTGATAAGTGAATCGAGTGAAGTTAATTTTAGGGAATTACAATAATCTGATATATTCTTGATTTCTTGCATAATTGTTTCATTTATATAATTTTGTTGAAATATTGCATGTTTTAATAATCTGCACTATTTTTAAATATTTTTATATACTTGGATTTTTTTGCTTTATTTCTTGATATATAGGTTAGATTTTGTGATTTCAAATTTTGGTGACTTGCTTTGTGAAACTTGGCATTTCTCTTTCTCAAAATGTCTCCTACCAAATTTGAAATAGAGGTGTGGACTGGAAAATGTGATTTTAGTCTATGGAGACAAAAGATAAGGGCTCTTTTACTTCAACAAAAATGTGCATATGCTATTACTGAAAATTGGCCTACTGAATTTAGTCCTTTTAGAAGGCAAGAACTAGATGAACAAGCATGGAGCACTATTTTTCTTCATCTCTCCGATGTTGTCCTTAGAAAAGTAGGTGAAACACAAACGACTGTTGAATTATGGAAAAAGTTAGAAGATTTATATCTATCTAAATCCATTCCCGATAAGTGTTTTCTATTAAAACAATTTTTTGCCTTTAGGTTTGAACCATCTCAGGAACTCGAGTCTAATCTTGATAGATTTAATAACCTTACACAAGACTTGTCTAATTGTGATGAAAAGATATCTGAAGATCAATTGTGTATTGCTTTATTAAATGCTGTGGGTGATAGGTATAAAGATGTGAAATATGCTCTTGAATATGGTAGAGATACACTTAGCCTTGATATTATTACCTCTGCCTTAAGAAATAGAGATTTGGAATTAAAATCTGAAATTAGAAGAAGTCATCAAGGAGAAGTTCTAATTGCTAAATCTAAAAGACCATTCAACCCACATCAAAATACCTATAACAATAATACCCAAAGAAAAGGAAAATCTCCTACAAATAAGAAACCAGATTTCTCCAAATCCCGGGATAGATCAATTAAGAAATGCTATTATTGTGAGAAACCTGGACATTACATTAAAGATTGTCTCAAGAGATTAAATGATCTTAAGAACAAACCAAGACACAATAATGAGTGTGATGATAATAATGGTGCCGTTTACACGGTGAATACTCAAGACACTCATCAATCTTGGGTATTGGATTCTGGGTGCACATATCATGTGTGTCCCGAAAGAGAATGGTTCAATAATTTCACACCTACAGATAAAGGGAGTGTTTACATGGGAAACAATTTCCCTTGTAAGATACGTGGTGTTGGTGACATTGTCTTAAAACTTGAAAATGATAAATTTCTAAAATTGGAACAAACTAGGTATGTTCCCGAGGTTGAAAAGAACCTCATTTCTTTAGGAATCTTGGATTCTAATAATTTTGAGATTTGCTTCAAGAATGGGTTTTGCAAAATTCAAAAGGATTCTTCTGAAATCATAAATGTCTCAAAAACAAATGGTCTTTACAAAATTTATGCTACTCCTCAGAAAGAAGAATGCCTATCCGTCTTACATTCTCAAAACAGAAACTCTTCCTTATGGCATCGAAGACTTGGCCATATAGGAGATAAATCTCTTAAGTCACTAAGCAATGATGGGGTTATAGGAAATGTCAATTTAGACAAGGAAGATTTTTGTGAAGAATGTATTTTGGGAAAACAAACAAAACTACCTTTCAAATCTGGTATTCATAAATCCACATCCATTCTTGAATATCTTCATGCTGACCTATGGGGTCCAGCATCCACTCAAACTGTTTCTGGTTTCAAATATTACTTGTTGATTATTGATGAGTTTTCAAGAAAGGTTTGGACTTTTTTACTAAAATCAAAAGATGAGACTTTTCAAAATTTTAAGGATTGGAAAATCTTAATTGAAAACCAAACCAACAAGAAAATAAAGGTTTTGAAAACTGATAATGGATTGGAGTTTTGTAATACCATATTTGATGAGTTTTGTAAACAAAATGGAATTTTAAGACATAGGACTGTCACCTACACACCACAACAAAATGGGACAGCTGAGAGAATGAATAGGACCTTATTGAATAAAGTGAGGTGTATGTTGTTGAGCTCTGGTCTCCCAAAATGTTTTTGGGGAGAGGCAGTAAAGACTGCCACTTATTTGGTTAACTTGAGCCCTTCAAGGGCTACAGGTTTTAAAACTCCTGAATTTATTTGGTCTGGTAAACACCCCAACTATTCCTCCTTAAAGGTTTTTTGGATGTGCTGCATATGCACACCAAAATCAAGGAAAACTCGACCCCAGGTCTAAAAGATGTGTTTTCTTAGGTTATGGAGAAGGTGTAAAAGGTTACAGGTTGTGGGTAAAAGAAGATCAGGGTTTTAAAATAATAATAAGCAGGAATGTTGTGTTTAAGGAAGATTTAATGCCTTGCCTTATCAAAACTGAATCTAAAGCTGATAATCTTAAAAGGATGAAAACTGTCATATGGGACTTGAATGATCTCAGTCTTGATAACACAACTACACAAGCTCCTCTTGAGGTGGAGCACTTGAATCAGAACGACCAAAATGAAAACATGGATCAAGAGGATACTGATTCTAATACTGAAGGTGAGCTTACTCAAACACATGATCTATCCAACTATCAATTAATTAGAGATAGGGTGAGAAGGGAAGTAAGACCTTCCACTAGGTATAACAATGATGATTTTATGTCTCTCTTTACTGATTGTGATAATCTGTGTCCTGAACCTGCTTCTTATGAAGAAGCTATATCTTGTCCTGAATCTAAAAATTGGCTTGCAGCTATGAATGATGAAATGAATTCTTTACATAAGAATAAAACTTGGATATTGGTTAAAAGGCCTAAAGATCACAAAGTCATAGATTGTAAGTGGATTTTTAAGATTAAGGAAGGTGACTCCAGCAAACATGGCGTTAAGTACAAAGCCAGACTAGTAGCTAAGGGTTTTTCCCAAAAGGAATGTATAGACTATAATGAAATTTTCTCACCTGTCGTCAAGTACACATCTATTAGGATCCTTTTGGCCTTAGTTGCTCATTTTGACTGGGAGTTAGAACAGCTTGATGTCAAAACTGCTTTCCTTTATGGTGAATTAGATGAAACTATATATATGCAACAACCTAAAGGATTTGAGCAAAAGGGTAAGACTGAAACTGTTTGTCTTTTAAAGAGGTCTCTCTATGGTTTAAAACAAGCTCCTAGGCAATGATATAGGAGATTTGAATCTTACATGAAGGTATTAGGTTTCAAGAAAAGTAATTATGATTCATGCTTGTTTTATGATGGAAATGGAGGACCTGATTCTGTTTATCTGCTATTATATGTGGATGATATGCTTTTAGCTTGTCATGATATTAATAAAATAAACTCAGTTAAACAGAAATTAAATTCTGAATTTGAAATGAAGGATCTTGGCCCTGCCAAGAGAATTTTGGGTATGAACATAAAAAGGGATAGGACTAATAGTACTTTGTTTTTAAATCAATCTGCCTACATTTCTAAAGTGATTGAAAAATTTTCTATGATGCATGCTGAATCCTGTTCATTACCTTTGTCAAACCATTTGAAACTTTCATCTGATCAATCTCCTAAAACAGATGAAGAAATCATTAGAATGAATAAAGTACCTTATGCTAATGTGATTGGTTCTGTTATGTTTTTAATGGTATGCACTAGACCCGATTTAGCATATTCTGTAAGTACTCTTAGCAGGTTTATGTCCAATCCCGGTGAATTTCATTTGGAAGCATTAAAAGGTATGCTTAGATACCTAAAAGGTACTGAAACTGTTGGTTTGCATTATTCCAAATGCAAAGAAGGTATAATCTTAAAAGGGTATTGTGACTCTGATTTTGCGGGTGATTTAGATAAAAGAAGAAGTACGTCATCATATGTTTTTACTTTATGTAATTCATGCATTAGTTGGAAATCCTAGTTGCAAAGGGTAGTTGCACTATCATCCACTGAGGCTGAATATATTGCTGCATGTGAAGCATTAAAGGAGGGGCTTTGGGTGAGGGTTTATTTCATGAATTGAACTTTATTGATAATAATGTACTTCTATTTTCTGATAATCAGAGTGCCATTCATCTTAGTAAGAATCCCATGTTTCATGATAGGACTAAACATGTAGATATTAAATATCATTTCATAAGGGACATGGTAGAAAATGGAATGGTTAAAATTGAAAAGATACCAACACTTTTAAATCCTTCGGATATGGGAACAAAGGTGTTACCCATTAATAGATTTAAGGATTGCATGAAAATGCTGAACATTGACTCTTAAGAATCAATATTCGGTCCATGTTTAATTTTTGAAACTAATACTTTGTTTTTCCTTTTACAGGTATTTATGTAGCGACCAAGAATTTTTACGCGATTAATAATTATTTTAATTTAAAATCGAACGATCTCGATTATTTCTTGACTTGGCTATACGAATACGTCGTGGCGTTAACTTAATAAAAATGGGTGAAATAGTAGCGACACGATTTTCTATTAAAATAATTATTAATCGCGTAAAAATTCTTGGTCGCTACAAACTTACCCCCTTAAAATAATTTCGTCCTCGAAATTAATCTTACTTGATCTTATGATTTCTGAACACTTAATCAGAATCTCTTCTTCTTCTTCTTATGTAGCATCATCGCTACCATATTTAACCCAACCATATTTAACCCACTGGACTTTGACTAAATGCATCAATTTGTTTTCTTAAGACATGGACTTTTCTATCAATAATAGACATATGTCTACTCATAAATTCTTCTGAATCAAAATGAAAATTCCCAATCGTATGTGATATTTCATCATATCTTGTAGTATTCATGTAACTTGTCATTTATCATCGTATCATGTGACCTCAAATATTCGTACTAATATCTCTAAAATTTCAATAAATCTTTACTAACATATCATACCATAATAATTTGTCATTTCTTCTTATCACCAAATATCCCAAAATAATTAAAACGATTACCTGAATATTCTCTATGTAATATACCCAAACATGTTATTCACATATCAACATAATCATCGGTTTATCTTTCCAATATTTGTAACCCAAAATTTCTGCAAAATTCAATAAACAAATATCTCCCAAATAATTAAAATTCTTAACTCAAATATCATAACATTTCCCGTAAGGTATTCCTTTCACTTGCACAAACTTATTAATCCTGATTCAATACAGTCCTTATTTCACTTTCACGTATCCCCGTATTATTTCTATACCTTGATTATTATATCAAAATATCAGTACCCAAAATCCAAGAAAATATTCCATATCTCAAATCCCGTCATCATCAAATCTTCCTTTTATCAAGAAAGTAAACGGCGTATAAACTCTTGTTCCCTCTTTTCCATTATTCTATTCCGCGCTTTCTTGCTGGAATCAATATCACGCGGATTCCCTCCGATCCTTAATGCTTTTAAATAGTTCATGCTGGGAAGAGGTTAGATCCATCAAAAACATGGATATCATTCTTACAAACATTCGCAAGTATTATTCCAGTCTTCCAATGAATGATCTGAGGAAAATTTATCGAATAAGACTCGAAAGATTGAGGTTGCTGATGGCTCATGGTGTTTCAGAAGATGTTCGCTGGTTGATCGAAGCAAAGGTTCGACTATCTGGTGAATTACCTATGACATTTCCAAAGCACATGCCTGGTTTAGGCAAAAGCACCTTCGCAAAGAAACGAAGAGCAAAAAGGCTGAATGGTTGCTACAAATGTGCTCGTTGGAACTGTGATACTCGTTGCAAAACAGTAGGATATTCTTCTACTAATCGGGATGATAAAATCAAATTCATAAAGGGTGGACTGAGTAAGGAGTCTTTGGATGATATTCGACTGACTCTTGAGACGCACCCAAGTGGTTATGTGCAACGTGAACTTCTCTCCTTATACGCTCAGTTTAACGAGGACAAAAATCGTTATAGTCTCCAAAATATAATAGCAAAAGATCCTGTTTGCCAGTCTGTTTTACAAAATGAGGCTTCTGGCAGTTCAACAATGATATAAGGTAAATCTCTTGATATACATTTAAAATATTTTGCTGTTTTCTTTCACGCGTTTTGGAAATAAAATATATTTTCCTTTCTCGAGTTTTGATAAAGCTGGAAATAAATCACCGAAAGGTGATATCTTTGGTAAAACAGTCAAAAGTTGGCCGATTTTGACAAAAGTAAATCTTTACTTTTTCATAATCAATCAAAAACAGTAAATTTTTTCGGCTTTAAATAGCCAAACATATTTCATAGTTCAGGCATCCCAAAATCACATCTTCTTCGTAAGTTTTCTCTTCTATACTATCAAAGATGGAAGCACCAAAACTTCGACAGATCAAAACTATTTGTGTATTTTGTGGATCAAAAGTGGGGAAAGGCTTCAGTTATCTAGAAGCGGCCGTAGATCTTGGAAAGAAACTGGGGGAAAAAGGTATCACTCTTGTGTATGGGGGTGGTAGCAGTGGTCTAATGGGTTGTGTTTCCCAATCTGCTCTTGCAGAGAAATCAAAAGTAATCGGTGTCATACCTGTCCCTTTGGTAGATGTTGCAGGCAAAACACGAGGGCATGAAGTTCAAACATTATCCATCCATGAACGCATAACTTGTATGCTATATGGTTCTGATGCCTTTATAGCCCTGCCCGGAGGTTTTGGTACCTTAGAAGAAATCTTTAACATTACCTCGTGGGCTCAACTAGATCTCCATACTAAGCCTATTGGGCTTCTGAATGTTAACAATTTCTTTGATGGCTTGTTAACCTTTCTTGATTATGCTGTGGAACAGGGATTCATCTCTCCATTTTCCAGAAGGCTCCTTATTTCTGCTACTACTATTGATGAACTACTGGATAAGCTGCAGTCATATATCTCAATACAAGATCCAGCAGGGGTTAAGATAGATTGGTCGCAAGGAAGGGGAATCAAGCGAAAATGGAGTCCGGTTAATGTAAACTTAACTTTATGAATCTTAGAATAGGTGGGGGTAGAGTACGGAGTATTCTTACTCTCGAGACACCCCTCTAATTTCCTAGGATTTCCTTAATGTTTAAGTCTTGTGTGTACCTCAAAGGTTCCAGGTGGTAGATTACGGAGTATTCTTACTCTCGAAACACACCTCTTTGAAGGTTTCTTTATTTCCTCAAAAGGTCAGAGGTGGTAGGATACGGCTACTCCGGAAACACATCTCTCAATTTGAGGAATTTCCCATGTTGCTTTCTTTTGATTTTGCGTGTTTCATGTATTTCTTTCCAATGTGACTCTTGTGTGTTCTCCTTACGAGAAAATAATAAATATCTCTGTTATCATCTACTAAATCTCGTTTGTGATGTAAATGAATTTGCATGTCTAACCTCAATTCTCTTAGTGATTGCATACCATACTATGCTCTTAATTCCAAACGATAAAATTCTAAGCAGAGTTTCCTTTGAAATTTGGACTTATTCAAACCGTAAGCATACTTCATAACTCACAACAATAAATAATTCCACATTTGATCACAACGATCTAAAAATTGACCACAATTTCATCAAACTTCAATATCATAAAAAAATATTCCAGAAAATCAATTCATAATTCCTCAACATAGAAATTTCAAATCATAGTCGTCAATATCACAATATCACTTCCTTCAATACCTTAATTGGCTCAAAAGATTACTCATACTTATATTTATAAGTCATAAATCATATTCCCAAAATTTAATCACAAGGCCAAAGTTCATAATAAATTTCTCTTCAATATAGAGGCATAATTCACTTACTCAACATAATATTCATTACTTAATTCCCAATAACCAAATCTTTAAATCTCTAACTTCATAATGCTTCTCATAAAAGTCTCATTAAAATCATATCACTTATAATCTTAACATCTCATAAAAATTCATAAAATTGGCTCGCTATTTCTCATTAAATCTAAATGATAGATAATCTGAACATATTTCTAATCATTTATGTTGACTTCTCATACTTAATGCCATGTCTAAAATCAATTATGCAAAGTCCATTTAAGGTTTATCATTTCTAAACTCGAGGACAACAATTATTTTGAAAATCATTCTTAAGTCATATTATTCCCATTATGCTCAACACCCGTTCTCTTTCTTTCTTTTCTTTCTGAATTTTTTTTTTTTTTTTTTTCAGAATTGAAACTTGAAGAGTGGTACCAATAATCATCCACAGTTTTTCCTTGCTTTTAAGCAAAGGTAGTGATAAAGGGATAAATTATTGAACCGAAAATTGAAACTTGAAGAGGAAGTACTAATAACCATCCACAGTTTTTCCCTTGTTTTTACACAAAGGTAGTGATAAAGGGATAAATTATTGTACGAATTCATTATCAATTTTGTTTGTTTAATATATTATTCCATATATTTTGGGCAAAAGTTACAACCCAACTTAATTTCTAATTGAGTCAATCTTACTAAGCTTAATATGCACCAAAATTCATATAAATATCCTCTCTGTCTCATGATTCTACATTGAAAAGAATAAAAAAATTGAGTCTTCTATCAATTTATATCATACTTGACATGTATATTATGTGTAACACATAAAGATTCATAACATATGAAGATTTCATACTTAACATGTCTTAATAAAATCGTAAATGACTTGCAAAGCATATAACATACCTGGTTCGAGGAGTCAATACGTGGAGAGTGACATAGTAGAGTGATGAGTTAAAATATTTCATATAATCTTATTTTCCTTTAATCAACAATAATTTAATGTGGTTGCATCCAAATCAACATTTTCTTGAATCATAATTCCTAATTAATCACAGTCTTCAAAACAAATCCAATATCGATATAGTAATTATCTCCCCATCAATAATTAATAACTTAACCCAAATAAAATTTATCGTCAAATCTTATTTTTCCTTTAGTCCCCGAACTTCTAGAAATTTATCAAAGACATCAATATAAACATCATATCACTAACTAATTATATTCCATAAAATTTTCAGGACATTACAAACTCCCTTGCTTAAAATGAATTTTGTCCTTGAAATTCGCACATCAAATTTCATCATGCTTTTCAAAATCATAACCATACTTGACATGTGAAAATTCAACTTTTTTTTTATAATGAATAGTGATTTCGTTCACTGTTAATCATGAATAGCACGTCGTTTTACTGTTCACGTGAATAGTGATTTTTTTTTTTTTTTTAAAGAAATAAAATTTCAAAAATCTACAGAATCGTTTTTAAAACTCTTTGCTCTGATACCAACTGTGACGACCCGAATTCTCGACCATTCGAGTGCCACAAAAAGTGACTCATATCATATTATCGAGACTTAAATAGTAATGTAAAATTATTCAAAAGAATAATTAGAATCCCATAATTTTATTTGTGAATAAAATTATGGGATTCTAATTATTCTTTTGAATAATTTTACATTACTATTTAAGTCTCGATAATATGATATGAGTCACTTTTTGTGGCACTCGAATGGTCGAGAATTCGGGTAGTCACAATTTATGAGCAAGATGATATTGAATTGGTTGCTCAAATCCACTAATGGTGCACTCAAGTTCGTAGCAAGGTGGAGAATGTAGAAGTTGCTACTTCACTCATTTAGCCAAACACGTTTTTATTATTTTTGGGCTTATATGGGTAAAAGCCCAAATATGGATTGCTGGTCATATATATACCAAATGGACTCATTGGCTTGAGAAGAATAATCAGAACAGAAGCACAATCAGAACTTCTCGGCTGAAAAAGGAAAGAAACACGGACAGAAACTTGGCGACTCGACATCCTCTTTGACTCTCAAAATAAGGCGATTAGGGCTCGAAAAACTTCTCTTGGTGAAGAAGAAAATCGGTGCTCTCTCTTCCTTTAATCTTTTCTTGGTGATTAGATAGATTGCAATAGGTGTAATTTTAAAAAGGGAGAGTTTTATTCTTGGTGAATTTGGTTGTTGATAACCATGTATATTGCTTTGATTTTGGGATAGTTTTGCCTTTCTTGATGATTGGTTTGATTTACAATAGGGGTAGATCATAGTTTAGAGGAGATATTCTTGGTGAATATTTTTGACAGATTTTACGAGGGGCTGCTTAGGTTTATGTGTGAATTTCGGAATTTTGGGTTTGATTGTAATTTGCTTTGAACATTGCTTTGTGCCTAGTGGATTTGAGCGTGAATACAAATTTTGTGGATTGCTCAACGGGGGAGTAGGAAATTCTTTGAATTACCGAACCTCCGGGGTCTTCGGACCGAAAAATTCTTTGTGTTCTTGCGTTACTTTCATGTTATTTTTCGTTATTGTTCATTTTCGATCCAACAATTACTTTGAATCAAAACGAAGATGTGCGAACCCAGATCATTATTGGTAATTATTAAGCTCAACATCAAATAATACCTACAACCACAGCCCAAAAAAAAAAAACTGAAATCACAATAAAGTGTTGAATTTCCAACCTAGATCAGATGGCGAACCCAACATAAATTAGTCAATAAATTTTCTAAAATCAGAATGCAGTAAAAATAGTTGTGATTTAGATTTAAAAAATTTATATTTAGTAATTGATTTAGAGTTACAAAATTATGAAATTCTGTTACTTAACTTCGAGGCTTGCTTCAAAAAATGCTTTTTTTAGAAAAGTATAATACAAGTAAAATTTAGGGTTTTTAAGATTTATGGTATACACAAGATTAAAAAAAGTTGAAAAACTAATATAATGGAGGGTTATTTAAGTCAATTTATTTGTGACCAATTTAGTAAATATGAAAATTGTGGTATAATTAACAAAATGGTATTTATATTCACACAATACTTTTTTATATATAGGCCACGGTTGAATTGTAAGAAAGATCTTTAGTATTTGTTTACTTTTGCTTTTATGTCATCAACTTTTTTTAATCTCAGTATTATTCATAACATTCAATTAATTAACATATTTTGTTTCTAATCACGATTTCAATGCAAATATTCTGCTAATTTACATTGAAAAGATTTGCAAATATGTTGTTTAATTTTTTTATTGGTTATATATTTTTATTATTTAAAAGTATGAGAGATAAATAAGTTTTTTTGCCCTCATAAGAAATATTTTCAATGAAAACTGCATCTAAAGACAAGACGTGGAAATTAATAAAGAGTTGACGATAAAATAAAAAAAAAAACTTGACGGGGTAAATGTAAAAATAAGGAAAAATTAGGGATCTTCCTTGTAATTAAAATGTGATGTGATTAACAAAAGCGTGGTGTTAATATATTTATCCTTAACAAAATTAGTGGTATCAATATAATTACCTTTTATCAAAAGATCAAATAGAGCTATAATATAGGGAAAATTAAATAGAATGATTGAAATGGAACTTCATTTAAAGGTTGCCTTAATCTACACAAATATTTGTTACTCATGCATATTGATCATTGTAGTTTTCTTTATAAATATTACAAGTTGTATATCTACGTGTGAGAATGTTTCTATATCTATTAAGTCAAGTATATAAAAGTAAGTTAAGTGATCACATCAATTTGCAAACATAATTAAAAGTATCTTTTCACTTACATATAAAGTAAAAGTTACTTATTTTAATAGTAAAATAGTGATTGCTTTTAAAGTAATTAACTTAATTTCACAATTAACCAGCAAACATATCATAAATTGAAAGTTGGAGACCTCAAAGTTCGATCTTATGTGCGTAATAGTTACTATTAAAACGAACATGTCACATAATAGTTTCTAGATGATTAAACATACAAGTTCAATTATCATATTTTTGAATGTCACGGTCAAATATCATAAAGCAGTAAATAACACACGATATGATGACGGAGAAATTCAAGTACCCAATGCGAGTAAAACTTCGAGACCAAATCAATTACCTCCACTATAAGCAATTTCGGTTACAGTTAAATTTATCCAACATCCCCTGCTAGACAACGCAAATTTACCTCTGCTAACACAAAAGACAGCTACCTCCCACAACTTCCAGATTTTGAAGCTTCTTCCAAATGGATACCCCAAGAACTCCCCATTCTTGTTAACTTCTTGTGCTTGTAGTCCAACCTTCATCGAACTCAAGAACCTTTGAAGTTTACACTTGAAGAAGTATTCCTTAAGGTTATAAGGACACGTGTGTTTCAGATTAAAAACAAGTGATGTTTTCCTGACTCAGGTTGTTGGATCACAAAAAATTAAGGGATTCAAAAAATAGTGAATTCAGTTCTCGGATCATCAAATCATGGGATAAAAGATTGGATATATGTTATGACTTTGAAAATTAGACAACCCATATAATTTTCGTACATAGGGCTTATGTACATAAAGTATGAAGTGGTTGTGATAGTTTAGGATTGTATGAACCTTAAAATTCTCAAAACAGAATATATCTAGATTCAACAACCTTTAGTATTTTTTGTCATATCTTCCTCTCCCGATATCCGACAGAATCCATTCAAAGTGTGTTGGAAAGATAACTCAGAGATCTACAATTCTTGTAGAAATAACATTTTTCCAATTCGGATGTTATGGAAAAATCGAGTCTCAAACTCTGATTGAAAATCTGGATCATTATCCTCGCGGGATTTGGATTTGTCTTTAATTTCTAATTGTATCACAAGTCTTCTTGAACACTTCTTTGTTATTCTTGAGCCCAAATGATGTGATCCGATGTAGCTTCGAAAAGAGAAGTCAAGCTATCAGAAATATAACAACGACCTACGTGGAAAAAGGAGTAAGTTGCATGTTGGGGTCGAGCCGAGAAGAAGATTGGATCAAGCCGAGTCAAAAAGGGGAAGTTTGATGACCAGAAGCAAATTCACGGTCGTAACTCCAGTTGGTCACAGTCGTAACGTCGTCGCAGGTCAAAACAAGGAATTTCGGGATTTTCAAACTTACGACCATAAGTCTCACATTCACAGCCGTAACTATCAACCCAAAAGCTGATTACGGCCATAAGAATGGTTTTCACGGTCGTAACTTTATTTTTTTCAGAATTTCGCGAATTTAGATTTATTTTTCGTTTTGCTTTATTATTTCCATAATTTAGGGTCCATTAGCGGCTAAACCTAATTTTAAGTCAATTTTTCTTTATATTATCAATTTCATTATTTGTAAAGACAGTTTGGTTGATTATTAAATTAAATTGTGAGAGAGTTTTCTATTGTTAAAGGTTGAGGAGTCCCTTTTTTCTTGAACTTATCAAAGATTGAATCTTTGTGACGTTCACCAACGAACTTATCGAGGAATTAGGCAATCCTTGTGGCGTTCACCAATTTCAGTTCTTTCCTCTGCATTGTCAATTCTTGCGTCGTGAAGTTTGGGTTGGAATCCTACCGTCTAATTTTTATTGTTTCTTTGGATTTAGATATTTCCTAGGTCATTATTTGTGTTTATATCACATTTTTCGTCGAGATCCCAAGTGGGATCGCGTCATTTGGTATCAGAGCTTGGATATAGTTCAGATTCTTACGTTTTCTTGATTTATTGTGGTCTTTGTGTTCTTCGTGCCAGTAGAGTTTTTCCAGCTTTTGATCCATAAAATTCGTTCCAAAATTTTCAAAAGTGTTTTTTGTGTTCATTTCTCGTTCAAATTTAGTTCCGTTTGTTTTGCTGTATTCGTAGTCGAATTTCGGATTAAAAATTTTTTTAAAAAAATCCGAAAATTACAAAAAAAAAAATAATAATAAAATAAAAATAAATAAATAAATCGAATATTCCTAGAATTTTTTAATTCCCGCTTTTCTTTGTGTCTTCCATAAATGCCTAAGTTCTTGATCCTTGATTAGTTATTGGGTGAAGTTTGGAGGGACAAAGAGTGATACACGAGTGAAAACACATTTAAGGAGATTTTTTTTGTTATTAAAAAAATGTCTTATAGAGATGAATCCACATCGTCATCTTAGGTGGGCAACAACAAACAACCCAAGGGTGTGGATTGGAAACTTGAGCCAATTAATGAGGTGATGGCAGCGATGCAAGCACAGATTGATAAAATAATGGCTCAGATGGCGAAATGGGATGCAGAGCATGATCAACAACACCAGAACCAATCTCGCAATGGTTCTAAAGTCAGGAGAGATCGTCAACATGAGGTTAGTATGGATAATGAGGGTATGGGTAGTGGAAGTGGAAGTGTATCTTCGGTGGTGAGTGTACGAAGGAGGGATAGAGAAGATAGGAATAGACGAAGGGATGAAAGGGAACATCGTCATGTTAGGAGGCGTCGAGAAGGTAGGGATATTAGGATGGAGACCTTGGGAACATTAAAATGAAATACCTGCGTTCCAAGGTAGGAGTGATTTGGAGGCATACTTGGATTAGGAAACTAAAGTTGAGCTACTGTTTGATTGTCATCATTATTCCGAGAAGAAAAAGGTTAAATTGGCAGTGGTTGAATTCACGGATTTTGGAATCAGCTAGTGGGATCAATTGGTGACAAGTAGAAGGAGGAATCTTGAAAGGTCAGTGGAAACTTGGGGTGAACTAAAGACTATAATAAGGAAACGGTTTGTGCCAACTCATTATTATAGGAATATATATATTAGAGGTTGCAAGGTTTGACTCAAGAGATAAGGAGTGTGGAAGATTATCACAAGGACATGGAAGTGGCAATGACTAGGGCCAACGTGGTGGAAGATCGGGAGGCTACAATGGCGAGGTTTTTGAGCGGGTTGAACATGGACATTGCTAACATTACTGAGCTACAACATTATGTAGAATTGGAAGAAATTGTTCACATGGCCATGAAGGTGAAAAGACAGCTGAAATGGAAGGGAGAAGCAAGGTAACCTAGGGGTTCATATCCAAAATGGGAAGTCAATGACGATCATGTACCGAAAGTGAAGGAGGATCCAAGAGCTAAAGGTAAGAATATTGCTGAACCCCAACCTACTACAGATAGGAATATCAAGTGTTTTAAATGCTTGGGTTCAAGGAACATTGCGTCAAATTGTCCTAATAAGCGGGTTACAATTTTATGTAAAAATGGGGACATTAGTTCAGAGAATGAGTTTAAGAGGATGCCTAGATTACAAGATGATGGGGCTAGTAGTAGCGATAAAGAAGGGCTACCTTATGCGGTGAAGAGGTCACTTGTCAATAGGCATGTCCTAAGCTCTAGAGCTAAGATAGATGAAATTGATGAACATGGGGATAACCTGTTTCACACCAGGTGCTTAGTGGATAAAAAGGTATGTGGAATGGTGATTGATGGGGGTAGTTATACTAATGTGGTTAGTACACTGTTGGTTGAGAAACTGGGGTTGTCAAAGTTAAAACATTTGAACCCTTATAAATTGCAATGGTTGACTAAGTCGGGGGAAATTAAAGTGAACCGGCAGGTTTAGGTCATATTTAGCATTGGTGGTTACAAGGATAAAGTCGTTGTGATGTTGTGCATATACATGTTGGCCATATTTTGTTGGGAAGGCCCTGAAAATATGATAGAAGGGTGGTGCATGATGGTTTTAAGAACCAATATTCTTTTGTGAAGGGTGGGAAGAAAATTACCCTTGTTCTGTTATCTCCGAAAGAGGTTCAAGAGGATCGATTAAAAATCAAAGGTGAATTTGAGAGAAGAAATAAGAGTGTTGAGGTCACGACCTCAGAAAAATGAGAGGGTGTGAAAATTGAAAACAAGAATATTGGGGCCAAGACCTCAAAAAAAAGATAGCTTGAGTGCAAAAAGAAAAAGAAAAGAGAGTCCAACTCCAAATTGAGTTTCTTTGCACAAATGTTAATGTACAAGGATTCATGTCTTGCACTTAACCAACCTAACATATCTCTCCCCAGTTCTAATAAATCTGTTTTGCAAGCACCCGAATCAAATTCCAAGATTAAGGTTGGGCTTGAATGTGATAGCAAGAAGAAACAGTCCTGAAGGCCCCAAGGAATGCACAAAGTATACGCTTGAACATCAATCCCGCAAAAGCAAGTATAATCATGAACCCGGGGCCAACAAACACAGGAGTTGCAAAATGATTGGACCAGTTCTAGATTCGAGGTCGAATCCTTTTAAAGAGAAGGGGAATGATGTGATCCAAAATAGGCGTCGAAGGGAGAAGTAAAGCTATCGGCAATATAACAGTGGCCAACGTGGAAAACGGAGTAAGTTGCATGTTGGGGTCTAGCCAAGAAGAAGATTGGATCAAGTTGAGTAAAAAAGGGGAAGTTGATGACCAAAAGCAAATTCACGGCCTTAACTCTAGTTGGTCACGACCGTAACGCCGTCGCGGGTCAAAACAAGGAATTCCGGGATTTTTCAAACTTACGGTCCTAAGTCTCACATTCACGGTCGTAACTATCAACCCGAAAGTTGATTAAGGCCGTAAGAATGGTTTTCACGGCTGTAACTTTATTTTTTTAGAATTTCGCGAATTTAGATTTATTTTCCATTTTGCTTTATTATTTCTATAATTGATGGCCCATTAGCGGCTAAACCTAGTTTTAGGTCAATTTCTTTTTATATTATCAATTTCATTCATTGTAAAGACAATTTTTTGATTATTGAATTAAATTATGAGAGAGTTTTTTCTTGTTAAAGGTTGAAGATTTCATTTTTTCTTGAACTTATCAAAGATTGAATCTTTGTGGCTTTCACCCACGAACTTATCAAGGAATTAGGCAATCCTTGTGGTGTTCACCAATTTCAATTCTTTCCTTCGCATCGTCAATTCTTGCGTCGTGAGGTTTGGGTTGGAATCCTATCGTCTGATTTTTTTTGTTTCTTCATTAAATCTAATTTAGATCTTTCCTAGGTTATTGTTTGTGCTTATTCTGTGTTTTTCATCGAGATCCCGAGTGGGATTTCGTCACCAAATGCTCAACTAAATCAATCACCATACTTTGGCTCTAATTGTGACTTTAAAAATAAATTCTTTTGTTCATAGGATTGTCAATTACATCAAAAACCTAACATAAATAAATTAAGATCTTGTGAAAGAATTTTTTTTATCATATTTGTAGAGAAATCAAGTGTAAAACACCAAGAAATCTGAGAAATATTATTGATTTACAAAACTTTACAACAAATGTATAAATGTTTCAGAAAAATATTCAAGAAATTTACAGAAACCCTAAAGATAACAAAAATGCGAACTGCGTATAACTTTTCAACAAAAACTCTCAAAATCACAGTAACAAATTGTGTTTACAAGAACACATAAACACCTCTTAACAATTTCAAAAGAATACTACAAATATCTACTGAAAACAAAGCATAAGAGGATGAAATCGCCAAAAACTGAAGAGGCGATATGAGAGAAAATATGAGAGTTCAGAATGAAGTTGAACGATTCAATCAGAATGGATGCATCTAGACTCTCTTAGGCCTTATCATCTTGCGTATAAAACAAGGGTGATCCAACGGCCTGAACGGCCCCATGTGGAAGAGATCAACGGTTGAAACAGATTCAATTGAAAGGAGAAAAGCGTGATTGAAGAAAACACGTCTTAGGCTCCGAGTTTAAGAAGTGGAAGTGGGCTCAGCAATGGATGGGAATAAGAAGGCCCAGGTCCTGATTTCTTTGGGCTGACCCTATGGGCTCAGCTGGGCCAACTGAACTTACAAATCTTCCCCTCAGTTGGTGCATGCTGCAGCTTCGTCATGTCAGCTTCTGTGATCAGTTCTGAAGTCCTTCAGCATCTTCAAGCCCTTTTTCCCAAGAACTTAGTTACCTGCAAAAATGCAACAAAGCAGTATCAAATTCCAAAATATTTAAAAAATTCAGTGCATTTTTAAACTTTGTAATAGGTATGATTTTAGTTCCAGCATCTGCTGGATTTAACTGAGTAGATATCTTAACCATTTTCACAAAACCTTTTTCAATGATATCTCTTATGAAAAGAAATTTGACATCTACGTGTTTGGATCTATTATGAAACACAGGATTTTTAGAAAGATATAAAGCACTCTGGCTATCAGTATAAATGTCAATTTCAGGTTTATTTAAGCACCCAATTTCAGAAAGCAAACCCCTCAACCACATGCATTCTTTAACTGCATCAGTGGCTGAAATATATTCTGCTTCAGTTGAAGAAAGTGCAACTAATTTCTGAAGTTGTGCTTTCCAACTGATGCAGGCAGAATTTAGAGTAAAAAAGTAAGCAGAGGTAGACTTCCTGTTGTCAATATTTCCAGCAAAGTCAGAGTTTACAAATCCTTTAAGTTCAAAGGCAGTTTTGGATTTAGAAAACGTAAGACTCAAATTCAAAGTTCCTTTCAAATATTTTAATAAAGATTTAAGAGCTTCCCAGTGGGGTTCCCCTGGATTACTCATAAATCTACTCAAAACACTGACAGAGAATGCAATGTCTGGTCTGTTTGAGACCATTAAATACATGACAGAACCTACGACATTTGAATAAGGAACATTTTTCATTCTATGAAATTCCTCTGCAGTTTTAGGACACTGATCACTAGAAAGCTTAAAATGAGAAGGCAGTGGAAGTGAAATAGATTTAGAATCAAATAGAGAAAATTTTTTCAAAACTTTTTCAATGTAACTCTTTTGATTCAGAAATCTTTTCCCTACAGATCTATTTCTAAAAACATCAATACCAAGAATTTTCCTAGCTGGTCCTAGGTCTTTCATTTCAAATTTTGTTTTCAAATTCTGTTTAAGAAATAGCCTGCAGGTTCTTACCAGCTATGAGCATATCATCCACATACAAAAGAAGATACATAGGATCAGAGAAATCATTTTTAAAGTAAAAACAGGAGTCATATGAACTTTTCTGAAATTTTAGGCATTGAATGAAATTATCAAATCTTTTGTACCAATGTCTAGGTGCTTGTTTCAGACCATAAAGAGATTTCTGAAGCAAACACACTAGATCATGTTTATTTTTCTGTTCAAACCTTTTGGTTGAGACATATAAATGGTTTCATCAAGCATACCATACAAAAAAGTTGTTTTCACATCCATTTGCTCAAGTTCTAAATCATTTTGGGCAACTAAAGCAAACAAAATTCTAATTGAAGTATATTTCACAACAGGAGAAAAAATTTCAGTATAGTCTATGCCTTCTTTTTTGTGAAAACCCTTTACAACT
Organism: Ligustrum vulgare; assembly: GCA_963555705.1. NCBI lineage: Eukaryota > Viridiplantae > Streptophyta > Magnoliopsida > Lamiales > Oleaceae > Ligustrum > Ligustrum vulgare. The sequence continues at coordinate 15,112,252 of OY743188.1, read as the reverse complement.
AACCTAGCCTTATATATAGGTTTGCCCCATTCAGAATCTCCATCTTTTATTTTAAATATCCATTTGCAATCAATCAGTTTCTTGTTAGGGGGTCTTTCTACCAAGGTCCAAGTCTTATTCTTAATTAGGGAATTCATTTCCTCTTGCATGGCAGCAATCCACAAGTGTTTATCTTTTGATCCCATAGCTTCTTCAAATGAAGCAGGTTCAGGATCCAAAGAAGTAGACAAAACAGAAACAGAATAGGATTCAAAATCATCAAATCGAACAGGGGGTCTAATTTCTCTCCTAATTCTGTCTCTGGCCAGTTGATAATTATCTAAAACAGGTTCATCATGTTCAGATAGTGTGGGTGAAGTGGGTGCAGGTGATGCAGGTACATGGTTATGCAAATGTTGGGGCTGCTCAGGCTGAAAGTAAGAATCATCAAAGCTTACTTCAGTTGTCAAAAAATCATTTTCACAAAGTGGATTTTCATTCTTTTCAAACTTGTAAGGAAAAATCTTTTCATTAAAAATGACAGACCTGCTTAAAATAACTTTAAATCCACTTTGTTCTTTGACCCAAAGTCTGTAACCTTTAACCCCTTCCCCATAACCAACAAAAACACATTTTAAAGACCTTGGTTAAAGTTTAGACTGAACCTGATGAGCATAGGCAGAACAGCCAAAAATTTTTAAGACAGTATAATCTGGAACTGCATCATTCCAGATTTGATCTGGAATGTTGTAGTTCACAACACTGGAAGGACACAAATTGATTAGAAAACATGCAGTCTTAACTGCTTCCCCCCAAAATATTTTTGGCAAATTTGATTGGATTAACATGCACCTTGTTCTTTCTAACAAGATCATGTTCATCCTTTCAGCAACCCCATTTTGCTGTGGACTGTATGAAACAGTCTTATGTCTAAGTATGCCTTGGTTTTTACAAAACTCATCAAATTCAAAATTGCAGAACTCCAAACCATTGTCAGATCTGATCACTTTAACCCTTTTGTTTTTCAAATTTTCAACCAAGGTGATGAAATTTTTGAAAACAGTAACAGTTTGGTCTTTGGTTTTTAACAAATGAACCTAAGACTTTCTGGAATAGTCATCAACAATCAACAAGAAGTATCTAAAACCAAAAACTGTGTTAACAGGGGCAGAACCCCAAAGGCCTACATGCAAATATTCAAGAATTACCTTGAATTTATGAACAGCTTTACCAAATGAAGAAGTTTGTTGTTTTTCTAAAACACATTCTTCACAAAAACTAAGTTTTTGAAAATCATTCTTTCCAAAAAATCCATTTTTCTCTAACCTTTTAAGTCATTTTTCTCCTACATGGCCTAATCTTTTATGCCACAAATCAGACATATTAATATCAACAGTTTCAATAGTCAGAGAAGTAGGAGGAAAATATTTCACAGACAAAATATAAATGCTATTGGTCTTAACTGTGCTTAAACACAACAAATTGTTTTTCAGAATATTTATGTATCCACTGCTGAGTCTTATTTCATAACACTCATCATCTAAAATACCCAATGATATGAGGTTTCTTCTTAAATCAGGGACATATCTAGTCTGATTTAAGGTCAGATTGTTATTATCAGTAAGTTTTAAGGTCACGGAACCTATTCCTTTTATGTCACAAGATACATCATTTCCTAGTTTCACAGAACCAGAGGCATGCACAGAGAAGGTATCAAATAAATCTCTATAAGGACACATATGGAAAGTACAACCTGAGTCTAAAATCCATTCATCTTTCATATTAGAAGTGGTTGTGACATAAACAACACCACTATTGTTTTGGATGTCTGCAGGTTCCTGTGGTTTATTTCTAGCATCATCTCTTAATTTCTTAAAGCACTTCTCAACCAAATGACCTATCTTACCACAATAAAAACATTTTCTAGTTTCATCAGGCTTCCTGTCAATTTTATTATCATACCTTTTAGTTTCAAACCTATTTTGATTAAAACTTTTATTGTCATACTTTTTATCCCTAGGTTTGTTAGGTATGAAATTTTTATTTTGATAGTCTTTAGCCTGTCTAGAATTATTCCTATTTTGGTTCCAGCCTTTGAAATTTCCTCTAAAAGAGTTTTTTCCCCTATAGGATGTGGATTCAACATTATAGGCCTCTTTGTGCTCAGACCTAGATTCTAATTCCTTATTCTTAAGAGATGTATATATTATTTCAACAAGCAATTTTTGCCCTCCATACTCTAAAGCATTCCTAATTTCCTTATACTTATCCCCCATGCCATTTAACAAACACACAACCCTCTGGTCTTCAGTGGTTTTCTCTCCTGCATTTAGAAGATCCTGGGTTATCCTATTAAACATGTCTATGTTTTCTTCAGCACCTAAAGTTGGATCAAACTTGAAACTAAAAAATTGTTTCCATAAAAAACATTTATTTGGTAAAGAAACAGTAAGAAAAAGTTCTTCAAGTTTGTCCCATAGGTCTGCAGCAGTGTTGGTATCCCCTACTTTCCTAATCACTGTATCAGATAGGTGAAGGAAAAGGGTACTCCAGGCAAGTTCATCTAATCCAGTTCTTCTTTCCCCAGTCATAGTTTCAGGCCAGGTTTCATCAATGGCTTTAGCACATTTTAGTTGAAGTAGTAGGGCTTTAATTTTCTGTCTCCATAAACTAAAGTCCCCCTTCCCATTCCAGGTTTCTACTTCTACCTTAGCAGTATTCATGTTTAAGGCAATTATGGGAGTCAAAGATAGCACAATCAAGAGCAGGAACAATACAAAGTGAGCAAATTATGCAATCAGGTGTAAAACAGGGTTTTACAAATTTCAAATTGTGCAATATACAACACAAGGCACAAAAGTTTAATACTGCAGATAACAAACTATACAGTAATGAATGAAACTATGTGCAAGAATCAGTAAAGTTATCTTCCTTTCCCTCAACCCAACTTGGGTCGGCCAAGAACTCCCTCAGATTCCCAGATTCTCAAAAGGAATCCTGGACAAAGGTGAGTAAAAGGGTCCAATGGGGCTTCAACGGAGGGAAAAAGAAAGAAAGATAAAGGAAATTAATGAAAACCCTAAAGAATTTCAAGATATCACCTGATTGCTGCGTTTTTCAGAATTTCTTTTTGAAATTTCCAAGAAAAGTTAGATCTAACTTCAAATCTTTCACGATCAAGTACCAAGATGTCAAGTTACTACAGGATCCGTAGCCAAATATGCAGATCCACACAAAAACTCAAAGGTTTCAGAAATCAACCCTGAGTTCTTAAGATCTGGGGTTTTCACAAAATTTTTGAAGTTTCAAAGAAAGAACAAAGATCCCAGAAACCCAAACGAAAAATCCCCCAAAAATTTTCCCCGTATCAGAAACCCTAAGGCTCTGATACCACTGTAGAGAAATCAAGTGTAAAACACCAAGAAATCTGAGAAATATTATTGATTTACAAAACTTTACAACAATGTATAAATGTTTCAGAAAAATATTCAAGAAATTTACAGAAACCCTAAAGATAACAAAAATGAGAACTGCGTATAACTTTTCAACAAAAACTCTCAAAATCACAGTAACAAATTGTGTTTACAAGAACAGATAAACACCTCTTAACAATTTCAGAAGAATACTACAAATTTCTACTGAAAACAAAGCATGAGAGAATGAAATCGCCAAAAACTGAAGAGACGATATGAGAGAAAATATGAGAGTTCAGAATGAAGTTGAACGATTCAATCAGAATGGATGCATCTAGACTCTCTTAGGCCTTATCATCTGGCGTATAAAACAAGGGTGATCCAACGGCCTGAACGGCCCCATGTGGAAGAGATAAACGGTTGAAACAGATTCAGTTGAAAGGATAAAAGCGTGATTGAAGAAAACACGTCTTAGGCTCCAGGTTTAAGAAGTGGAAGTGGGCTCAGCAATGGATGGGAATAAGAAGGCCCAGGTCCTGATTTCTTTGGGCTGACCCTATGGGCTCAGGTGGGCCAACTGAACTTACAATATTACAACTACAAAAAATCCCTCCCAAACCCCTCCCAAGAGACTTGAACCCAAGTCTAAGACTTGATAAAGGGTGGCCCTCCCTCACTGGGGCATCCCCTTGCTCTCTCTTGTGAAAGAATTTTGGGGAATGGAAAACGTGGAATTTTGTACTCGTGGATATTACATTTGAGTAATTTAGAATGATAAATAATGCTAAGATTTTGTGAAGAATGCAGAATCAAATTTTTCAATATTTTTTTTTATATACCTCTTGGAAAATTAAAAATCGTAGTTTATGGCCACTAAAACTCTAATTCTATAATTTTGGAGGTCATGTCTTCTTTTTTTTCAGTTTCCTTTTCTTCTATGGCAATTCTCTTGCTTTTATTGTGAGTTTCAAAAATATTATTGCTTATCAGTCTATGATTAACAGATGTGATTTAAAAGATATTGATCGGCATAATTTTCCTATTAGGCCGGGTTTTAAAAGGTCTAACGTCGGCCTTGTCAAGATCTATAGGTCGGCCCTACTACCCGATCTGTCTTCAGCATGGTTCATTGGTCGGGAATTGATATCTCGGCCTCACCGGATCATCCGAATTCGCATATCCATAGATCGCCCACATGCCCGGGCACATTCCCACAAATGTCGAGATTCTCCCGATCTCACTTTTATCTGGACACAACATGGGTTTTCTAGTCGGTCCATCACGGCCTCATCCCATCAAAAGCCCAATACAAACAGGCTTCGAAGTATCCTTCGTCTATGAGCTTCATGAATGGGTCACATTCTTGGGCCCCAAGATAAGATGTTCTCCATAAGAAAACTTCATGAAAAAGGAAAGTTTAATCCTTATAAGGATTCTTCTCTAAAAAGGTAAGTTTACGCAAAGAGAACTCATTCTCCTAATAGAAGAAGGTCACGGGCTTTTGAGCCCTATAAATATAGTTCATTTGATCGAATATTATTCATTCATAATTCATACAATTTTTTCAATTACATACTTTCTCTCTCTACTTTTTTTCCAGAGAACTAATTCTCACACCGGAGAATCGACGGAGAGAATCCTCCTCACCTTTTTTTGTAGGTTAAAGGCGAAGCAATCAACCTTTTTCAGTGATCAAACCACATCAAATCTTACAATATCAATGTTAGAAATTTTTACAGCATCGAATATAAACAAATAACTCAAAAATTGGTTGTTAGAATCAATAGGTTTTAAAGTTCTTCATTCTGTTCTTTTTTAAAAATCTTACCTATTTGCGTAAGTTTTTTTTTTTTTTTAAGCTTGGCCAAATAGGAACTAAGCTTTTATCTTATTTTTTTTCTTACATTTTCTCAATAAAGTTTGCAGGTAGACTGGTTGCTCATGCTACTGCTACTATTATTATTGTGAAATGGGTTTGTTCTATTTGTAGTGGACACGTCCCCTGATGAATCCAAGACTTCTTGATATGAGGAATTTTTAGGCACTCCTGATACCACTAAGCTATTTATGTTGATGGTTGAATCCAACTCAAAGGTGTTACGGACCCGTTAACAATTATTATTATTATTATTATTATTATTATTATTATTATTATTATTATTATTATTATTATTATGTTGTGATAATATTGTATCTCATGCTCATCTAATATTGAAGATAAGATCTAGCCAACATATTTATATATTTTTAATTTTTGCTTTTATTAGGAGATTTCAATATCACTTTATAAATAATGAGAATAGCCTTTAAAAATATTTATGTCACCTTTATTATTATTATTATTATTATTATTATTATTATGTTGTGATAATATTGTATCTCATGCTCATCTAATATTGAAGATAAGATCTCGCCAACATATTTATATATTTTTAATTTTTGCTTTTATTAGGAGATTTCAATATCACTTTATAAATAATGAGAACAGGCTTTAAAAATCTTTATGTCACCTTTATAAGACATGTCTGTTGCATGAAGAAAAAACTTAGCATTCGTTTTTATTTTTTTTATTTTTTGAGAATCCACTTGCATCATGTCTAATCTAAACGAGACACACTTTTTTTTCAGCTAATTATATGTCATCTTTTTTGTGTCATATCTTTTCAAAGATATGATTCAATGTATAATCTCTCAACTAAATATCAACGACAATTTCATCGCAACAGTGGCTAAAAAATTTAGCAAATTACCCACTGAAGATGTGGTAGATAGGAAATATCTCACTAAGACTAAAAAGGATGAAAAAAAATTTAAATAATTTTTTTGATTTAAATTATTTATATATATTATTTTTTTTACGTTTGAAAAAAATAATTATTTTTTAAAATCAAAATATATAATTATATTTTTCAGATTTATTTATTACTCCCTCCGTCTCAATTATATAGGCCACGTTTCATTTTTCATTTGTCCCAATTATATAGGTTTGTTTCTTTATTGAGAAATATTTATTTTATTTGTTTACCAATGTACCCCTATTTATTACTTTTAATATAATAATTTTGATATTAAATAAGGATAAGTTGAAAATTTTCTTTATAAATATTATTTTTTTAATAATATTAAATATATTTTCTTAATCTGTGTGAAAAGTCAAACAAATCTATATAATTGGGACAGAAGAAGTATAAAGCAAACTTATATTTTCAAGCAAAAACTATATTTTATTGTGCTGGTGATCACTTCGGTAAATTATTGTGGGGGTGTGTCACCAGCCTAGAAATAGAGAGTCCATTGTACAAGTTTAGAAAAAATTATCTAAACTATGTGATCATTCACTTGGGACAAATCCATAAATCAAATCAATACAAAAGTGGTTGGGAACGTAATGTGTTTCTTTTCCAAAGTTCCATTCACTTTAAGAAAATCAAACCCCATGACCCACTTAAGACTTCTCCATTTCCAAAGCAAATCTCATACTTTCAACCAACACAAAAAATTTATCAAACGGATAAATTTTTAACTTATTTATAAATAATACGTTTCTTCAAATCTCTTTTTAACTCTACAGACAATTAGCCTATGTTTGGTAACTTTTTATAAACAATTGTTTATAAGAGCTTGTTTACTAAAGAAAAAAATTACATTACAACTTTTCATACTTAATCTCAACCATCCAATTTTAGTCAAACCCATCATTTTTTTACTTTTCAAACATTTTTACTACCACACATCCATAAAAAAAAAATACAAAAATCAAAAAATTTCTCATTACCAAATAGCCTCTAAATAGTCACGTATAAACATTTTATTGGTCCAAATAAAAAATTGTGAATGAAAAATCTTTGAACAATTGAAATTATTGATTTTTCAAAAAAAAAAAATTTATCCAATAAGATGTTACGTGATCGTTTTTAAGAAAAATTTATTACCCCCTGTTTGAGCAACATTTTTTGAAAAACAACTATTACAAATACTTAATCTCAACTATCTTTTATAGTCAAGCCCACAAATTTTGACTTTTCAAATAATTTTAAATCACACATTCTTCAAAACCCCACAACAACTCTACACGAAACAGGGGTTTAGATTGTAATATAGTCAATGCACAAGAAATCAAGTTTTCAACATCATAATATTCCTATTATATTAGGGTATTTTTCCGCGAAAGTCTCTTCCATTTATCAGCATGTTGTTTGCACGTGATTTTGTGCAAAAGAATTAAATAGAAAACTCAAACGATATATATAAGAACAAACATTTTAGACAAAGTTTCAAAAATATTGCAATTGGGAGTAGAGTCGTTGCCTCCAAGGTGAGCAAGACCACACATAGAAGAAATGGGAAATTCGATTCGTAAAGTATAATAAAGGAAATTACATTATATGTTTTGAGAATTAATTTATTGGCCCTTCAAAATGTCTTCATTTTATTTTATTTTATAAGTCTAGCAACCGTTTCTCTGAAACTGCAAATTTGGTCTCAAAGTTGTTACAATCTTGTTTGAATGATCTCACTACTTGCATTTTCGATAACTACTACACATGACTTATCTATTAACTTCTTTCATCGTCAAATCATAAGGGAATTATGTGCAATTACGAAGGATAAATGCTCCATTACTTCGTCAGCATGTTCCATCATCTCCTCCTTTTTGGGACACGTTCTATTAGAATGCCCAGGATATCTGCTCTTTTCTAATCCTGTCTCATTTTGTTCGCTCTAATGAGTTCAATTTCCATTTAGGCCAAGTAACATTTCACCCAATGCTGAATATTTTTAATGATGGAGTGTCAACATCGCATTCGCCTTTATTTTTGGATGATTTTGTAGATCAACAATTACCCTTCAATATTCTATCATGTAATTTGGCCATATTAATTAAAAATAATGGCAAACATTCTCTTACTTTGTTGTTTTCAAGTTGTCTTCTCAATGTCTTTCATTTGCGGTTGCATTCATTGCTCTTACACTCAAGAGACCATCATTGCTTACACGTCGCTTGGCGTTTCAATCACCTCATAACTCTTAAACCCCAACCATATACACTGCTTTGAGTTTTAAAATCTGAATGGCGCCTCTTGGTCTCCTAGTCTGCATGGACACGTGACCCACCTTATCTTATAAAGAGGGAACCTCTCCGTCCTTTTCATCTTCTTAACAGCTCTTGCTTTGAAAAGTTCTCTTCACAGCTCCAACTTCTTCTCTAATGTTGCATTTTCTTCACCATACATATGACAATGGCTTCATCTGTGCCCATACTTTTCAAGACTATAGAGATTTTTTTGCGAATCACTTTGTTACGGCGGACTATCTTTTCACTTTAGGTTCTGATTCTGATCACCTCCGTTTAAGCCCCGCTATTACTAATGAAAGTGTAGTGGATGATGTTTTTGAAGCCTAAAAATTTCCAACCACACGGACTCTTCCTTTTGCAACTTTGATGTCCTTGGGCTCCATTTGCTCTCACATTCCCATTAGGACGTGTCCAAGGTCAAATTTAAATTTCCAGAAATGGTTGAAACGTATGGTTTCTCATGCGCCTACTAGAGACATGTTTGTGAGAGCAAGTATTCTAGATTTTCTAGAGCTTTAGGCTTAAGTTCCCTCTTTCAAGGCTTCTCTTTTTCCAATTGCTTTTAGCTTTTGGTCTGTAGAGTACAACATGTTTTTCTTCCCCTTTGGTAAGTAACTACCGCCTTTTGAGGTGGAAAAGAATTTCAACCCATTCATAACATCCTAAATCCCCTGAAAATCTATTCGTCCTCAGTAGTGTAAATCTAGGTGTATCCAGAGTGCCCATCATGAAGGAATAGACATCGTGGCATGCATTTAAATCAACTAAGGAGTCTAATGTGGACATAGGATACCCGTCTCTCAGCGTTGCTAAGTTCAAATTCCTAAAGTCTATACATACTCTTAATTTGCCATTTTTTTCATGACGGGGACTATGTTAGATGGTCATTCAACATATCTGACCATTCTAATAAACTTGGCTTTTAAAAGACGCTCAATCTTCTTGTTAACTTAAGGGTAAGATGTTGGGTGCAAACTTCCTTGAGGTTATTTGAAAGGTTTGTAATTTAGTTTAGTAGGTAGCGTGTGCTCAACTATTCATCTATTAGTCCAAGCATTTTCTCGTATTCTCGTGCAAAACAATCTTTATATTCTTTTAAGATAGACAAGAGTTTCAGGTTTACCTCTTCATTCAGAAGTTAGCTGATAAACGTTGTACGATTTTTCTTTTAACAAGATTGACTTCCTTTAAAGGGTCTTGTACTTTGTCAAATCTTTGTTTCTCGCCTATGTTCAATCCACACCCCAAGTTTTTGTTTTCTTCATTTAGGTTATTTTATCTGAGACAGTCAACTTCATTAACCTCTCGTCGAATATGTTGCTCCACGGTGTGTGCGACCAATTTTTCTCTTAAGGCAAAAAATGTAGCTTCTCTCCCATATTTAGTGCTATGTTCATTACTACAAACCATGAATCTGGTTTTTGTAGCTGAAACTACAACCTATTCTTCTTCCTTCCTAGAGCCTTTCCTTGATTTTTGTTAGACTATCTGCCAATAATTGACTCTTCAAAGGTCACTGTGTTTGGCCTCATTTGGCTAAATAAGTCTATCAGAGCCCCTATGGAATATGACTCATCATTTTGTAACACTACTTTTGTTTAATCCCCATCTTGAACCAATCTAACTGTTCTATAGTTCCCTTCATACATGAAATATTCTACAAAGCTAGTTTCTGGTGAAAAATGCTTGTTGTCAGCCTGAACAATCTCCACTTCATCACTCTGATTCTAGAATATAAGAAATTGGTGAAGAGGTGAAGGTATGCACCTACTTCCATGTACCCAATCACATCCAAGTAGAATATTATAATTGGTAGGTCCACCTATTGGGAATAATACCGTAGTTCTGGTCGTGTTGCCTACAGTTACATCTAAAGGGATGACTTTAGCAATTATACCGTAAATTTCCTTGATGTTGCGTCACAATTGAAGTTGGTCAGGATGACTTTAGCAGGTATGATATCTTCTGATTTTTCATTTTTATATATTGACTAATTTCATAGCGAAATTCGATTTGGAGTTGAGTGTATAATATAAAAAAATTGGTTCTAAAAGTTTTGATGCTGCATGTATCGATACATTCAGATCAGTTTGCACTAAGTGTATTACTTGTTTTCCAATTTTATAAGTGAATCACCTATTTTACAGAATAAAAACATTAGAGATCAATTAAGCAAGCATTCCATGATTTTATTAAAAATAAATAATTCAAAGTATTCTCACTGCACGTTGAATTGATTTAAAACTAGAATTATTGATATTAACTTATCCATGATTTAATGATAATCATCAAATTCATTAATTTGACCATGAAAGATGTTCATTAACTGTTGGAATAAAATGTTAATTATTTAAATCATACTATAGTTTTACGTATCAATTTAACTTGGAAATTTGGATAAATGATAAGGAACTGCATATACTTGAAACATGGATTTTAGTTATTTGGCATGTTTTATATTTCAAATCATAAATTGGAATTTAACCAATTATCGATACATGTATCGATACATGTAGAACGGTGATTAATTTCTGCATTCTTAAAATTGGAGTCAAAGTTCATTAAAAATAATTATATCGTATGTATCGATACATACATAAAAAAACGGCTAATATGACACACATAATTCACATAGATACCTTGTTTGAGATCTTAAAACAACAAAGAAATAAAAAATCAAACTTCTATTTTTCTGAAAAATGGCTAATATATCGATACATGTTCAGATACCTATTCTTCCTGTATAGATACATGGTATCTGATACACAATGAACTGTTTTTGCAACTGATCTCTGATTCTTAAAAATATCATAGTTTTCTTTAATTTAACACCTCAATATCACTGTAGAAACATCATAGGAAATGTTAGGACTCTAACACGATCTTAACATTTATTTATCATTTAAAGCTAAATATCAAATTTCACAGACTACCTTTGAAACTTGAAGGTTGAAGCTTGATCTTATTTTGTGCTACTTTTTTAGAAATTTTTCATGTGTGTGTTGAGTGCAGGAAGATCCCTATTTAGTATTTATGTATACACGAATTCCACCAAAAAATCAGATAATGTCTAATTAAAAAACTGATTTCTACCATAATCATTGCCCTAATCTAGGTTGAGGAGTAAGAGGGGCTATAAGCAGATGGTGTAACTCTGCATGAAGTCTCCCTCTTCATGTATGACATGTGGCATCATTTAGTTTAATAAAATCCAGGCAAACACATGTAAACCCTAACTGGGGTTTCTGCATATATTGATACATGTATCGATACATGAATTAAAATTTCTAAAATAATTATTTTCTTGTAAATTGGGAGAAAATAGTGGATTGTTACACGGATGTAAAATGATCTCAAGTGTTTTGGTTAACTTATGAGGTGGTTTTTTGCCAAGTCTATTTCCACTTTTTGATTATATTCTATTCCAACCTCTTCCACCTATGTTACGTCCATCTTAATCGTCCTATTCTATTTCATCTACAGATGTGCAAACTATAGGATGGCATCGTCCTATCCTAGCCTTTCCAAAATAGACCTCATGAGGTCTCTAAGCATCATCCAATCAAAATGCAAATATATCAGCAGCATCATACTCTTACATGAACGTATCTGAGTCATCCAATTGAACTTATGCATAGCGAGTCATCAAATATTTAGTTCGCTTAACCACTTGTGAAGCATGACGCTTCTTGGCTGTCAACCTCATCTTGCAGTCACTTATTTGGGCCTAAAGATTTTCCAGTCACAACTTTAGCAGAGAGATATTTCAAGGTAGATTGAGTAATGTAAATCATGGTGGTTTATTGATAAATACATAAACGAGTTAGTCAACCATGTCAGAATGGGTAAAATATTAGGTGGCGTTCTGTTTGTATTTTATTTTGTATTTTCATTTTCGAAAATGTTTTGTGTTTTGTATTTTCATTTTTGTTTTCAAATTTCCTGAAAACGCGTTTGGTTTGTCATTTCTGAAAACTGTTTTTAAAAATGAAAAGCTGGAAAACACGTTCTGTTTGAAATTTTGCAGAACACTATTTAAACTATTTTTAATTAATTCGCTTGCAGAATACTACTAACTCCAACTCAAATTTCCTTTCACAATACACTAAAAATATGGTTACATGCAACACACTAATGTGAGCATTAAGAGTCTATATTAACACAGCTTGGTCAGGTTCGGGATTTGAGAAAGCTCTACTTCTATTAAAATCCAGAAAATGCAAGTTCTTTCAAAACCACCAGAGTCCATTTATCATTGCATTTTTTGAAATATAATAACAAGAATTCTCATTTAATTTATTTTTTTTGTAATGTTGATATTGAATTCAATAAAACTTTATTTAAACTAAGTTCCAAGTTAGGATAATTCTCAAAAAAAAAAAAAAAAAATTCTTTATTTAGGCTTAGTTCCAAGTTAGGATAATTCTAAAAAAAATCAAAAAAAATAAAAACTTTATATTAAGCTTAGTTCTAAGTTAAGATAATTCTATTAAAAAAAAAAATTCTCAAAACGCGTTTTCCGCGTTTTGGACATTTTTTGTCGAAATACACACAAAACGCCCAAAACGATGTTTCGGGCGTTTTCCGTTTTGTGTACAAATTTTTTTTTTGTTTTCCAAAATGCGTTTTCGAAAATGGTAAAGAGAACGCGTTTTTAGCGTTTTCGAAAATAAAAACAGAAAACGATCTCAAAACAGCAAAGAGAACAGGGGCTTATGTTTTCCAAGCAAAAATGTTCCACTGAGCGAAAGTCATGGGCTTAAACCCTTGAACCCACTGATTTTACGGTAAAATTCCATAATTTGGGGTTTCAATTATTCTGACGGGAATTTTCATGAGATTTTAATAATTTTCGATTTTTAATTATTTTAGTTCTTTTTTCTTCCCTACATTTCTTGTTCAACCTTTATTGTTATAAAATGGTTTATTTTATTTAGATTCCTAATTAGATTAAGATTATATTTTATTGCTTTCTCAATTAGATTAGATTGTTATTCTAGTTTTCTCATTTGAATAAGACTTCATAGTTTTCTAGCCTATATAAAGGCTTCTTCATTATATTTTATAAGGCATAACTTTTATTAATGTATTTCGAGAGGCAAATTTGCTCTCTACTTTTTGTTCTTCATTGAACTAATTCAGAACTTTTCAAGTTTAATTCTTGTTGGCGTTCAAACAATTGGGGTGAGATTTATAATTCTTGTGATCAAGAGATCAACATATCGCATTGATTATTTTGGTTGCATGATTCAATAATTTTGAATCGATCTCTAAACTTCGATCTATTGGTTTTCTTGGGTTTATTGTCAATCTCATGTGGATTTCGTAACTGTAATTGTTACATTTGTTCGTATCAGTTGATATCAGAGCTTAGACTCAAAAAATCAAGGTTACATCTTTTTATTCCAATTTGATTCTTGTGTTTATCATGGAGTCTATTGCATAAAATCGTCTATATCTATTCTGTGTTTTTTGGTTGTTTAGTCATTAATTTCAATTAATATTGTGTTTCTTGATAAAGAATCAAAGTTCTAAACAACAGATTTTTTTTTTCTTGAGTTTCTTGGTTATTGAGGTTAAATTTTGTAATAAATATATTTTTTATTATTCCGAAAATTCAAAAAAAAAAAAAATTCGAAAATTTAAGAACCACTTTTTAGAACTTCTTTAAATTCTTGACATTATTGAAAATTCATTTCTTCCGTTTGTTTTTTCGAGTAAGAAAATAAATTCCTTCTTGCTCATCAATGTCTAGATCATCACCTTGTTCTAAGAATTTTCTTGGATTATTAAAAATTCACATAAAGGGATGGATGGTGATGAAATCTGGTGTGATGTAGTTCCTCTAGAGTCTTATCATTTCTTTTTTGGTAGGTTATGGAGGTACAAGAGGAAGACAGTTTCTGATAAGGGTAGGAACTGGTACAAGTTTCTTAAAGTTGGGAAGTCAATCAACCTAGTTCGTTTAACACCAGAATAAATACTTGAAGATATGAATATTGTGAAGAAATGTGGAGGGAGAAGAGGAATGGTGAAAGAGATGTTGTAGCTGAGTTGCAAGGAGAACATTGGGATAGGAATGTTAAGGAGGATGAACTGACTAAAGAAGTAAAATTCAAAATCTGAACATTGGTGTGGAAGATAGAAATTTGGGTAGTGAATAGGAGATGTATGAACATGAGGATAAAAGTATAGAGGAGGAGGTGCAAAAGCCGAAGAATGAAAAACTAGAAGAGTAAGTCGAGTTTAAGAGTAAACATATAAGATAGATGATTGAGGAAGAGAGTTAAAAGATTGAAGGAGGTGAAAAGAAGAGTCTCGTTATTAGAAAAGAGGAGGTGGAGATGGCATATCACGAATACAAGGATCCATACATTGTACATGGAGAAACTAACATTTCGCATCCTATTTTGCATAATTCTTTCTTATAGGTTGATAATACTTTAGAGCTTAAGTTACACCACCTATGACTAAGGAAGTTCATGTGTTCGATCCATCCATGTCGTTCAAGTGACAAAGTACTATTACTTAGTTTTATATCATGGATACAAAAAAATGTCCATTTGATCCAAGGGTGCATTTATATACTGTGAACCAAACTATGAATCAGGGCGAATCATCTTGAAGAATGAAGGAATGATAAGAATCATGATGACCTATTGGTAATCACACAAATGAACCGGTCAACCATGACAGAATGTGATGAATATTATATGTTTTCCAAGCAAAAAGGGCCAATGAGCGAAAATCATGGGCTTAAGCCCTAGTTCCCACTGATTTTATGATCAAATTTCATCGTTTGGGGGCGTCAAATCGAGGATTTAATTATTCTGACGGGAATTTTCACGAGATTTTAATAGTTTCCTATTTTCACTTATTTGAGTTCTTTTTCTTCCCTAAAATTCTAGTTCAACTCTTATTGTTATAAAATAGTTTATTTTATTTAGATTCCTAATTAGATTAGGATTTGTGTTTTATTGCTTTTTAATTAGATTTGAAAGTTATTCTAGTTTCCTTATTAGAATAGGATTTTATAGTTTTCGAGTCTATATAAAGGCTTCTTCATTTTACTTTATAAGACACAACTTTGATTAATATATTTCAAGAAGCAAATTTGCTTTCTCCTCTTTGTTCTTCATTAAATAAATTCGAACTTTGCAAGTTTAATTCTAGTGGGGTTCAAACAATTCGGGTGAAATTTATAATTCTTGTGATCAAGAGTTCAACATATCAAATTGATTGTCTTGGTTGCTTGGTTCAATAATTTTGAATCAATCTCTAAACTTTGATCTATTAGCTTTCTTGGGTTTGTTGTCAATCTTGTATGGGTTTCGTAAGTACAATTATTACGTGGGTTTACATCATTGATCCTTCTCAATCTCAAGATTTAAAGACTCATTTTCTGCCACAGCCTGCATAAAGCCCATTTTCTAACCCCTCGGCTCCTTACTCTCGGACAGTAAAATGCTGACTTTATGGTGAATCTCTCGTAAAGTTAGATTAATATCAACTAGAAGTGCAAGGGATGAAAGTGTAAGAGCTTTAGCCAAATCTTCACTGATAAAAGTAAGGTGTTCTTCCTGGTTGTCCGTACTTTCCTTGGCCATATCTATGTCCATGAATGAAGAGTAAGCTAAAGCAGAATTAAGGATGACCATATCTTTTGAAGAAAGCATAGAAGAAGTTGAAGGGTGAGTTACAATTGAAGGAAGTCGAACAAAACTCGTCCTAACTTGCTGCCAAGAAGAGAAATAGACTTTGGATTGAACATATGACATCATCAGAATCCTACAAAGAAAAAAAAAGCATTAAATCATGGTTAATGCAATGAAGGAAAATAAAGAAGGAAGATGAGAAAAAAAGTCACGAATCAAGTGTTGATGAGCTGGGGCATATAGTCTTGGGACAATCACTGTGCCATATTTTTTTGATTCTCCTTGTTGTAGTGCTCCAAAACTAAGAATCTAGGTAAGTTTAACTTTTGCTTCAATTTTCCCATTCAGCATCCATTAATATGAAAGATCATCTTGAGTTGAAGAAATTATGTGGGTATACATTTATGTATGTGTGCTTGTGAAGTAACAATTTTTTATTTGGTGATGATTATGGTGTGGTGGTGGTGCTCCGGAAATGGTGGTGGTTGTGCATCTAAGCTTGAGAAGTTATGGCGATGGTGATGGTGATTGATAAGTGCTTTATTAGCACTCATTTAGTTCACTTATAGTCATATTTTGTTATTGGTTTAACTCTATTTAAGTATTGTTTAATGCATTTCTATGATTTGTGGTGTAGGATCACAAAGAATAAGAAAAGAGGAAAAAATGACCAAAAAGTGCTAAGAAATGAAGTTCGGGGACCAAGGATACAAATAGGTTATGACCATAAGATTCAGAGTTACAACCGTAACATTCAAAAAGCCTAAAAATCTCCAGAAATCAACTTACATCCGTAGCGTCCTAAGTTACGACCATAACTTCCTAAAAACCAAAAATTTCAGGAGACAACTTACGGCCGTAATGACAAAAGTTACGGCTGTAACTTCGACGCGGAAAAATTTCCTTACTGATTTCATGGTCTATCTTTAGTATATCTTGTGGGAAATCCTAGGCACATTTTTGGAAGTTTTAAAAGGAGAAATTCACCACAGAACAAGAGTTGGAAAATATAGTTTAAGAGCAGCTATTCTTGGGGCCTTGAAGAGAAGAATAATTCCAACAAAAAGGTGAAATAAGAGAAAAATTTCTGGATTTTTCTCCATGACTATGCTCGGCTAAGTCTCTCTACCTAGTTCGAAATGAATGTTGTATTTCATACCGTGTTGTTTATCAATTTTTCCAAACTAGTAACGTTGTTCTAATTTCTCTACTTTTGATTATTGGATTTTCACGAGTTTTAAATTCCATCAATGCAATGAATTATCTGATAAAGGCCTTGTCTTATACTTTATTGTGTTGATGTATGTTAATTTGAATGATTAGATCCGTAATTGTCTTGTTGTTCAATTCATAATAGCAATTGGGAATTTTATATTTCCGTAGAAAATCCAACCTAGGGTAATCGTCACGAGCTTGTGTGATTGGTAATGTAGTTCGCCCTAATTCTTCTCAAACTCATCTAGTTGTCACACTAAATCTAAAGAGCTTATTTTGGATTGTTCAATAACTAATGTTCAGTTAAAGAGTTTATTCTAATTGAATGCAATTAAGGGAGAATCGAAATAGTAAGAGCTTATTAACTATTTACGGGTGAGAAATCACGAGTGAAATTTGACACACGTTACTTGGGAAGTGATAACATTGTGACAGAATACAACTAAACCTGAGAATTAGGATTTCTTAATATTTGAATTTTATTCCAACAAACTTTTACTGCTCATTTTATTATTCAATCAATTAAACCCCCCACCCCATATGATTCCAATTGACATGACACTAAAAATTTGATACGTGTCGCGATGCACCAAAATTTAATTCAATTTCCTCGTTTACTATTACTAGAAATGTAGCAATGAAAGCAAAAGTCAATCCCACGAGGAACGGGAACTGTTGACCACAAAATCCGGTTGGATCTTGAACCAATACGTCTCAGCTCCTCCCTCTTGAATACGTGGATCTCCTGTGCACTATGACAAACAATCAGCTTGCAAAGGGGGCCGAGGTGGCTCCCATTTGCACTCTGATGCCAAAGTCAGCGGCCATGTTCAGCAAATATAATTTGAGTGCGGGAAATATAAGTGCGTAAAAGAGAGAAAAGGAAGTGAGAGAAATATCTTTTTTTAGAGTATGAAATTGCTAGCCCCTTAAACAGTGTGAGGAGTCATCTATTTATAGACGAACTCGTTGCTTTAAATTGTGACGCGTGGAGGATTTTACACGTGTGTCCAGCCTAGCCTTTGGATGAGAGAATCTTGCTTTTTGACTGTAATTATTGCTACTTTTCGTAGGGAATTGGCGCATGTCACATCATAGTAAAGGCTGGGTCACATCTTAGTAAAGGCTGGGTCACATCTCTGACTTTATCTCTCTTCTGGTCATCGCCGTAGAGTACCCTGGCTGAGTATAAAGCACATCGGCCAGACGTAAATCAGTTCGTCTAAAGAGGTTCGCTTGACACACCACCTCGGCACCTGACCCAAGGTGATATTTTAGACCTTAGCCATGGGTCAAGGTCCATTGGGCCTTTATTGGGCCATTTCTAGTGGATCACTGTACCTCTATGACAAAATGTTGACCACAAAATCTGGCTGCATCTTGAACCAACACGTCTCAGCTCCTCCCTCTTGAACACGTAGATCTCCTGCGCACTATGACAAACAATCAGCTTGCAAAGAGGGTCGAGGTGGCTCCCATTTGCACTCCGATGCCAAAGTCAGTAGCCATGTTCAACAAATATAATTTGAGTACGGAAAATATAAGTGCGTAAAAGAGAGAAAATGGAGTGAGAGAAATATCTTTTTTTAGAGTATGAAATTGCTAACCCCTTAAACAGTGTGAGGAGTCCTCTATTTGTAGACGAACTCGTTGCTTTAAATTGCGACGAGTGGAGGATTTTACACGTGTGTCCACCCTAGCCTTTGGATGAGAGAATCTTGCTTTTTGACTGTAATCATTGCTACTTTTCGTATGGAATGGACGCATGTCACATCTTAGTAAATGTTGGGTCACATCTTAGTAAATGCTGGGTCACATCTCTGACTTCATCTCTCTTCTGGTCATCGCCGTAGAGTGCCCCGACTGAGTATAAAGCACATCGGCCAAACGTAAATCAGTTCAGCTAAAGAGGTTCGCTTGACACACCACCTCGGCACCTGACCCAAGGTGATATTTTAGACCTTAGCCATGGGTCAAGGTCCATTGGGCATCTATTGGGCCCTTACTAGTGGATCACTGTACCTCTCTTTAGGCTTGGATTCAACAGGAACTAAGATAGTGTCATGCACCAAAATTTAATTCAATTTTCTCATTTTCAACTACATATTTTACCTCGAAAATATTTTTAAAAAAAACATGTTTTTAAACACAAAAAATTTAACATTATGTACTCTTCCCTTTATTTATTTATTGTTGTGCTAGACACTTTTCTCATGTGTAATTGGACTTTATAAGTTAGAGGAAATTACACGTTTTACCCTGTTTTTGAACCTGTTTTCAAAAATACCCTTATAATTAATTTTAACTTTTAAAAATAGGTAAAAATACAGTGTATAATCTCAAAACCTTCCAAAAGAAAAATTCAATGAAAATACACATGATGGGCCACGGATGATGCTTATTGCTTAGTACCTTGGACCCTCGACCAATATAATTATTGAATTAATGGATTTCAATTGTTTCAATTGATAACCGGTCGTTAACTAGCCAATTTTTCAGTCAAATTGTACCACACGCTTTTGTAATTTTTACCATTAGCCTAGATTTGAAGAGTCTCGGCTCATAGAATTAAATTTTACAATTCATAGAAAAAATGGTACCATCAATATTCACCCTATAATTTGTCTCCGTTTGGTAACACTGTTGTCGGGAAAATGGAGCTGGATCAAATGTTCCTTCAAATGGTGAAAAAATTGATGTTAGCAAAGATGTATCTGCTACGAAGAGAGCTGGTTGCTGTTCGACATAAAACCATGTCGAATCACGTACAACCTTTAATTACAGTTAAAGAGTTTTAGAAACATGTTTTGTTTCTATTGTTTTCATTTAGATGTAAAATTATGATTCAGAAGTTGTGGAATTGTTTAATATTTTTAGCATTCTTAGAAAAAAAAAATAACAAAAGTAGAAAAATGTGATAAAATTTCACTTTTTTTTTTCCTTAAAAAGTGACATAGTGTCACATTTTTTAGTTCATAGAAAACGTGATAATTGTCACTTTTTTAGTTCAAAGAAAAAATACACTATGCCACTTTTTTGAGATTGTGCAATGAATATTACAAAAATTGAAAAAGTGACATGCGAGTAGAAAAAAGTAGTAAAGTGTCACTTTTTTGTTCAAAGAAAAAGTGATAAAAAGTGACATTGTGTCACTTTTTTTTTTCAAAAAAGTGAGAAAATTATTTAAAAAGTGACACTTTATGTCACTTTTTTAGTAGATTTTTTTTAAAAGTGGTATTTTGTCAATTTTTTCTTTAAAAAGTGGCATTGTATCACATTTTAGTTGAAAAAGTGACATCACTTTTTTTTTTAAATAAAAAGTGACATTTTGTCACTTTTTATTAAAAAAAAAAGTGATAAAGTGATAAAAAGTGACATTGCGTCTTGTGTCACTTTTCTATTAAAAATTGAAAAAGTGACATTCAAGTAGCAAAAAGTAATAAAACGTCACTTTGTTTTACTAAAAATTGACACCGTATCACTTTTTAATTAAAAGAGAAGTTGAATTAAAAAAAAGTGATAAGGAAAAAAAAAAGTAGTATTGTGTAATGTATCTATTACTATTTGTGAACTTGTATAATTTGTTAACCAATGATGAATATTAAAAAAAATGAAATTGAAAGTAGAAAAAAGTGACAAATTCTCACTTTTTTGTTAAAAGAAAAAGTGAGAGAAAGTGATATTGTCACTTTAAAAGAAAAAAGAAAAAATGCACAATTATTCCAATATCTTGAATAGAATTAACAAGACATAAATTTATTCTAAGATTTTAATTTATGTTTGATTGAGAAAATAACGAACATATCATTTTTTTTAAAAATAAGTGATATTATATGTCACTTTTTGAAAAAGTGATAATATTATTAAAAAAGTGACAAAAACATTAAAAAAGTGGCACTCAAGGTTTACAAATTATTTTTACTTCATAAAAATTCTAAAAATGTATTTTTGCAAATTGTCCAAAAATAAGGATATTTGTGTTAATACCCCGTCAAACACTTTTCTCATGTGTAATTAGACTTTATAATTTTTGTCTTGTTGCAGATTATTTTTATTAAACTTAAATTTCGCACAAAAAACCGTATTAACCCCTGAAGATATAAAGTGAGTCGAAATATCGTTTTTTCTACTTTTTTTAAGAATTTGAAAACATTTTATATCTTAACAACTTAATTTTTTTATACAATGTTTTCCCATTATGAATTTATGAGGCAAGATATCTTCTGAGGTTGTTTTAAAACTAATTTTAAAAAGTAGTATCTACTCTGAAAGTACTTTTGGAGGAAGCTATATTAAATCAGCCTCTTCTAAAAAGAAAAAAACTTTTAATTGATGGAGCACTTCTAAATTTTTCGACAAACTGGTTAAAAGCAACTTTTTGATTTCAAAAACAGTTTTTCACTTCTCAAAAGTCATCTCAAATGGCCCTCCCGCATTTTGGAACTGGCACATAAGCCTGCCCTCTGTTTGGCAGCTTGTTTATGTTTGTAAAGAAGAAATTTGAGTTTTTGAGTCAAAATATATTGTTGAAAAGTGATTTTTGAAAAATGTCTGTGGTTAGAAAATGATTTTAAAAAATGTGATTTCAAACTAATTTTTAATCACACTTTTTTTAAACCACTTTTTAATAACATATTTTACCTTGAAAAATACAACATTTTATTTATTAAAAAAAAAAAAACTTTTACCAAACTGAGAATATTAGGTGGCGTTCTGTTTGTATTTTATTTTGTATTTTCATTTTCGAAAATGTTTTGTGTTTCTTGTTTTCATTTTTGTTTTCAAATTTGCTGAAAACGCGTTTGGTTTGTCATTTCTGAAAACTGTTTTTGAAAATAAAAAGCTGAAAAACACGTTTTGTTTGAAATTTTGCAGAATACTACTTAAATTATTTTTAATTAATTTGCTTGCAGAATACTACTAATTCAAACTCAAATTTCCTTTCACAATACACTGAAAACATGGTTACATGCAACACACTAATATGAGTATTAAGAGTCTATATTAACACAGTTTGGTCAGGTTCGGGATTTGAAAAAGCTCTACTTCTATTAAAATTCAGAAAATGCAAGTTCTTTCAAAACCACCAGAGTCCATTTATCAGTGCATTTTTTGAAATATAATAACAAGAATTATCACTTAATTTTTTTTTTTTTTTTTTTGTAATGTTGATATTGAATGCAATAAAACTTTATTTAAACTTAGTTCCAAGTTAGGATAATTCTCAAAAAAAAAAAATATTTAGGATTAGTTCCAAGTTAGGATAATTCTAAAAAAAGTAATAAAAAAATAAAAAACTTTATATTAAGCTTAGTTCTAAGTTAAGATAATTCTTTAAAAAAAAATCCCAAAACACGTTTTTGGCGTTTTGGACATTTTTTGTCGAAATACACATAAAACGCACAAAACGAGATTTTGGGCGTTTTGTGTACAAATTTTTTTTTTATTTTCCAAAATGGGTTTTAGAAAATGGTAAAGAGAACGCGTTTTTAGCGTTTTCGAAAATAAAAACAGAAAACGACCTCAAAACAGTAAAGAGAACAGGGGCTTAGCCTCTGCTCGGCAAAGTTGTTTCTTTTGATTTAAAAATATGTATTTTTTTTTTTTACACAATTTTTCAAGTCATTTTTTAACCACACATATTTTCTTTCTTCGCTCTTTAATAATATATTTTACCTAAATATATATATATATATATATATATATATATATATATATATATTTAAATACTTTTCAATTGTCAAACACATACATAATGTTGACCACCAACATGCACAGAACCCTAAAAGAATCATATTCATTCTACCTATTTATACAGACACAAGCCCATAAATCGCTCCCCACTCACTCACACTCTCTCTCTCTCTCTCTCTCTCTCTCTCACATAGAGCAATGAAGCAGAGTTGTGGTGCACTCGTGAGTTGGCTCCTTGTATTGCTAATAACTTTTCATGTATCTGCTCGTCTCCCACCTCATCGAGGTACCAATCAATTCTTTATCTTAACCCATATACCTTGAGATTTTTTTAATTTGTGGGTTTAATTTCTTTACAAGCATGTTTATAATTTCTTCAAGTCCCATCATCTGTAGTTATTGTATGATTCGATTTTTACTATCTCGTCTAAGATTTTAACCATCTCATCTATAAATTAATTAACATTTAATCGAAAAATACTAAGCCTCCCCTTGGCTAATTTATTGCATCCGTTGGGTAAATCAAATAACCAAACCAGTTTATAAACTAAATAATTTTTCAAATTATTTTTTATCACACTAACATTTTCTCTCTCTAATTTTCAATCAGTATCTTTATCTCAAAAATATAAATAAATCAGTTTATAGATCAAACTGTATTACCAAACCAAGTACAATCCAACTATTCATCATTCATTTCTATCATTTAGGAATAAAATCATATATAAATTCTTCTTAAACGAAGGCTAAAATTTTATGGTATTCGACCACCATAATTTAGTGATCCAACGGCTTAAAAACGACATGAAATTAATTTTCCTGTTACTTTTCACAGGAGATTATCCAAAAAGTAGGGCCAATGGAATTGCTCAAGAAAATGATATTGCCACTGTAAGAATATTTAGCTTCCGCTTAATCATTCTTCCTGTCAAAAAAATTATCCAATTTTATTATTATTTTTTTTTTTAAATTTACTGTGTAATTTTGTATATACAGTTGATTGGATTGGAGGGATCATGTGATAAGGAAGATGAGGCGTGTGAAAGTAGAAGGATGATTGCAGAGGCTCACTTGGACTATATATATACCCAACATCAGAAGCCTTAAGTAAAGGGCATGTTTGGTTTGGTCTATATATGTTAAAAATTACTTTTTTTCCTGATCGTATATTACTTTTAAGTAGAACCAAACATTCGAACTTTAGTACTGGTCTGTCTTGTGTGTGAATAACGTAAGCTTTTTGTTGTCCTTGTTTGATCGTTGTTGAGAGTGCACTTAGTAATTGCATGGTAAAATAAATTGTATTATCAATATTATAATAAAATAATAGAACTGATAATTAAACTTATTATATTATACTTCGAATATTACTAACAGTTTGTATTGCATCAAGCACGTCTTTAAAATTAGATTTTTAGTAAATTTTAATAAAAATTAAATGATATATGTGGTTAAAAAATTGTGCAATGTATAAAAATATATGGTTGAGATCGGAACCAAACAGGTTAAAACTGCAAAACAAAACGAAACATGTAGGGACAGCACCGTGAAACGGGGTCAAATTCTAAGTGGCATTGGAAATTGGAAATGAGTTGACTTCACGGATTTCACTAAAAACAGCGACCATTCATCATTATTTGTGATTTGAATTGATTTTCAAATTATCATAAACGTGTCACTTCAAAGGGACAGTGATACTCTGTTTGGTAAAAAGATTTTATTTGTAATAAAAAAAAAAAAAAGTGATATTATTGAGGTAAAATATAGAAATGACAAAAAAATTTCGATCCGATCTATCATCCAATCCGAAAAAATCACGATTCGTGGATTGACTGTTCAGATTTGGATTCGGGGTGATCCAGCTTGATCTGCGATCCTATTTATTTTTTTTAAAAAATTAAAAAAATATGTAAAAAAATTTAATTATTAAATCTAAACTATATAATCTTTTATAGAATTTGATACAAAATCTCTAATTTTGTATATATGTAATGTTTTGTTGTATGAATTAGATATTATATTAGTTATTTAAGAATTATTTATTGATTTATTTGTCGTTAACGAAAATTTCTTAATATTTGTTTTAATCTAACCTGATCCGATTCGACACGATCCGAGATTTTTACTTTTAGATCTGATCCGAAATTTTTCCGTGCAGATTTAGTTCGGCATTGGTCCACCCGTTGCAATCACTAATAAAATATGTAATTAAAAAATGATTAAGAAAAATGTGTGTGATTAAAAACTCCTTTGAGAAAATGTGTTATGTACATGAACTATACAAAATATTATTACTTAGCCTCTGTTTAATCCTCTTTAAAAATTATTGTATTTTTTGCAGTATTCAATTTTAATCATATTTTGACACTAAAATATCTTACACATAAATTTAAAATTTTTCTTTTATTTTAACTACACAATATCGCATTAATCACTATTCAAAACAATTTATTAAACAATTAGCTTAAAATTGTATTTCAATGATCATTCAACTATGTACCTTGCTATCCATTCATTACTCTAGCCGACTTTGTTAATTAAACCTTAATGACTCTTCAACTTTGCTACATTCACAATGAGGGTCACAATGAGAATGATAATTTGTCTACGTGGCGCAATCTTTATTTTTCACACATCACATCATCTTTTAAATCAACAACAATAAAACTTCTACATCATCAAATTGTCATTTATATTGTCAAAATAATTGTGCACTTAAATTAATTCATGATTCTTCCCATGCGCCAGAAGGATTACCTACATGGACCATCATACATCCATCCAAATCTACGTAAGCAAAAGTTAATCATTTGAATGGTCAATGAACCATACAAAGTGTTACTAACTGAACTTGAAATTTCTTCTCAATGGTCACTAAACTAAACAAAGTATTACTATTTAATAATTGAACTTAGAATTTTATATCAATGATTACAGAGCTATGCATCTTGTTACTCATTCATAATTCAAGCCGATGTTTTTGGTTGAGGTTAACGAATTTTTTCACGTATCAAACAAATTTCTTAACTGGATCGCATCAAACATCCATTAAATTCAACAAGCGTCGACTTAGTGATGGACGGGTAACACGATGCATAGTTCATTAATCATTGATATACAATTATAAGTTCAGTTCTTAAGTAGCAATATTTATATAGTTCATTGACCATTGAGATGCAATTCTAAGTTCAGTTGTTAATTAACATTTTGTATAGTTCAATGACCATTCAAATAATTAGCATTTGCTTACGTGGATTTGGACAGATGTTTGATGGTCGGTCCACGTAGGAAAATTATTTTGACATTTGGGAAGATCCATTAAGCTTAATTAACGGCGTCAAGTTGAGTGATGAATGAGTAACACAGTGTATAATTCAGTGACCATTGAAATACGATAATAAGTTTAATTATTAAGTAGTAACACTTTATATGATTCAGTGGTCATTCGTATAATTAATCTTACTCCAAAATACCATGTCTACTATTTGTCAATTAGGTCGAGTATGCTTTCATCTTAATGTGCTTGTGTAGCTCGTCAAAATGAGTGCATGTTGGTAGGGGTGAACAAATAAATCGTCAAACCGCAAAATCGAACCAAACTGCAACAAATGGTTTGGTTTGCTTCGATTTCAAATGTGAAATGTTTTGGTTTGATTTAGTTTGGAAAAATTTCAGATCACCTTAAACGGTTTGGTTTAGGTTTCAATTGTCAAAATCGCAATTTCAAACCGCCTACCAGCTAAATTTTTTTTAAAAAAAAAGGTAAAAATAAAGGCAAACGTTCGATTTTAAAAACATGCAGCACATTTTTATTTTCAACAAACCAAAATTAAGTACCAAAGATTAATTTGTTCAAATTCATAGTCATTTGAAAAGAATTTTTGCTCCTACATTTCATAATCATCATATAAGACATTTTCTTAAAATAAAATTTTTAAGGTAAGAACTAAGTAAAGTTTATTCAAGAAAATTTTAAATGTTTGTTTCTATATGATTAGTTTGTTTATCAACATGAATTAATTTATTATGTAACTCGTAGATGTTGTTGTAATTATTATTTGATCTACATTTGGTATTAGATCTACGTGCAATTGTCATTTATTACAAACTGTTTTTCATATTTGCATAATAGAAAGTTAGTGCATGATCATTTTGAAAAATGTTTACTCTACATAAAGACATTCTTTTGCATTGTGTTACGGTGATTTGTGGTTACACGAGGGTCTAATGTATTTATACTTTCATATAAGATGTTATTTGTAATACCAACAAATCTTTATTCATTGAATCTCAGAAGATATTTTCCAGATATCGATCACGATATAGTCGATGCATTGAATTTGTGGAACAATTATGCATTGGTAACTGCATGCGATCTGATTTGTGTCTTGTTTTGTGATATAATTTCTCTGTTTCGAGTTTAAATATCGTGAATGATATAAAAGATCATACAATATTCACATCAACGCACTCAATGTGTAATGACTAAAAAAATTATGATGTCATTAATTGTCAATTATGACGTAAGAAATTATTTGTAGAATTTATTTAATTATTGTGGAAAGAAAAAGAAAGAAAAACAGAATTTTTATAAAAGAAAAGTTACGTCAAAAATGTATTTAAGTGTTCCTTTTCTCGAAACTTTTTATAGCATTCTCGACCTCATTTGATTTCATGTCTATATGTACGGGCAAGTTCTCGAAGTGAACTTTGAGAATATGAAAACGGTTTATCATTCCGATCAATGGATATCCTCGGTGAATTTTTAAAGATAAGACGGTAAAAACGGTTAACCCGAAAATAGTTTGAGTGGTCTACTTTGGAAGGTCATAACTTCCTCCTCGTTTATCCGTTTCTCACACTGTAAAGTGCATGTTAAAGTACTCCGTGAATACTTTGAAATGGTACCAAGAACACTCAATTTAGATCTCGTTTATTACCTCAAAACTGAACTCAAATAGGGCTACTTGAAACTAGGAATCTGGGAAAGAATCAGGCATGAGTTGGCTTTTTAGACTTCCACGTCCGATTTTTAGCCTAGAAGAGTCATCTCATACCCTCTTAAGCCACCTTCACTTTTCATGGAAAATTAATTCCACCTCATGCTTGGAAATAACAATCCCTTTATATGTCATATTGTTTTAATATGTCTTGAATGCAATAGCATTATATGGATGATGAATCATAAAGAAAGGTTTTTGTGCATGATGAATATAGATTTGAACTATAGCCCTCTCGGTAATCAATGTGTTGTTTTGGATATCGATATTGATGATGTCGGGAGCACCTCGCGACTCCGACGGTTGTGAAGAATGACATGGTGATCTAATATCCCTGTAGAAGTCGAGCAAGGTGAAAGATGACAGGGATGTAGAAGCTCTAGAGGATGAAATAGTCCTATGTAATCTGATATGTTATGACCATTTTATCAATATCTAGGGTTATGGAAATGATAAGCATTTTGGGATAGAGGAGATAATCTATAACCGAACCCTGAAACCATTAATTTTGAAAAGAATATACATATGCATCGATTACATGTAATATTGAATTATGTTTCAATGTGCAATAACACATATGCACCATATTCTACTCATTGAGTAAGTATATGTTCACCCCACGAATCTTAACTTCTCATGTAATTATTGATATAAAAAGGATTGACGTGAATCTTCAGGTAGCTTGACAGAGAGTGTTGAGCTAGGTGACGACCTGTGAGTTGTGGACTTACCCTCGGAAAGAATTTTTATTTTTGAACTGCCACACTTTTATTGAACACATTATTTAATATTTTAAAAATTAATATCGTTTCTCTTTAAATAAATGAATTTTATTTTAAGTAAAATAATTTTGAAAAAATCCTGAATATAATTTGAAACGAAAAAGTTTGAAAATTTTGGGGCGTTACAAGTTTGGTATCAGAGCATTATTCTTGAAAAAGACTTGAAATTTTCAGGGCATTACACAATGAGAGTTGGACAATTTTATTGAGTTAGTTTTAACTCGAAATCTCAATTTACAATTTTAGACGAATATGGGTCTTTGAGCTCATTTGGAATCTACTACTCATTTGTTGGAAAATCGGGCTTTCAAACCGCACTAAACCGCAAAAAAATGGTTTAGTTTGGTTTGGTTTAGAAAATAAAATTGTTTGACTTGATTTGGTTTGATTTGAAAAAAATTGTAAACTTTGACTTCATCTCCAATCCCATAACCAAAAACCTCCATGGAGTTTGGTCATCCCAGATGAGCTGTGCTACAAAGTTTGGCATTCATAAGGATGCATCCCTGTTAGAAAGGGCATTTCCCAGGACGAGTGACTCCTTCTTTATTCTTTCTAATTAGTAAGAAAGCCTTTTTTTCCCTCATTCTGAAAGAAGGTCCCGTGAGTTCATGCCTAAACAAAGCAAGCCCAAAAGATGATTTTCCTCTTTCAATTATCAATTTTCTGGTGGACAACACCGCTAGAGATGAGTGTTATCATTTATGGATGCTTTCTATTGTATAACCATACCAAGATAGCGTTATTGAGAGGATCGCTAATTAGCTAGGTCATATTGGAAAAGTCGTTATCACGTTGAGCTAATTGAATCTTTTCTTAAGATCGCTTTGCTAAGGAAGAGAATAGATTTGAAAAATGGAAAAGGTTGATTCACCTTTCATCTAAAAGACCAAAAGCACTGGATACTAATGAAAAGTTGATTATGCTCCTGCTAAAGTAACTACCAATTACAGAATCTTACGTGTTAAAGTGTGAATTTTATATAGTTAAAAAAGAAAGTGACGGGTTCAATTCCCCTTAGCTCAACTCTAAAAAGCTTTATACGCTCAATAGCACGGTGTTTTAGGGCAAATAAAATAAAAAATAATATAGGCTCTTTCATAATAGCTTCAAAGTAAACTCAATATAATAAAGCACGAAAAAGGCCACTAATACTTTTAGCCCTCGCCTCCTGACTAGGGAGCATTGAAGCTCAACTTGTAAAGGAAAAATGATGAAAAAAATGTCGAAAAAAGAACTTGCCAAGCTTGTTCACGAGTGACAAAAGGGAGACTTAGACATTAAGACTCGACTTCTTAGATGTTATGGAGATTTAGTGACACCATGCCGAATCTCCCTTCCATTTTCTTCTCTTCCCCTTTGGCCAATATGAGTTCACCTGGTACTACTAGCACTTGTATCAGGGAATTTCTCATCTTAGTAGGAATTTTCCCCAAAAAAAAAAAAAAAAAAAAAAAAAAAAAAAAAAATTAGCTTAGTAGGGATATTAGCAATGCTTGGGATGATTTTAGGCGCAAACTAAAATTCTCCAATCCAAATGGCAAAGAAGTTTCAACATTTATATATTTTCTTTTGATGGCGTGATCTTCCATTAAACTACAAAAAACAAGGATAAACTAATGTGATCATGAAAATGTAGGTGCTTGTATATGAAGGACTCGACTTCCCTCGGTTTGTGTGGCATAGCCCGTTGCAGAAGTCCCCTCCCCCTCCCTTCCACGGACGAACAAATAAGAATAATACACAATAATCGAATGTCAAATCAAAGAATGGAAGTGATTCTTAAGGTAACAACGTGTAGACAAATAACTTTCAACGTTGGTGTTAAGAAATCATACTAATAAATCATCCAAACTAATAAACTAGCCTTCAATAATAAAGTATTCAATGACTTCCTTTAAATTGCAACACCTTGTTTGACCTCAATTTAGTAGCATCTAGTACATTGTACAACCTTCCAAAAGAGGAGACAATGGACGATACACTTGTTATCGAATATCTCTTGATCAATAATAAAAAAACATCTCCTCCTAATCTTGCTCCTAATTCAATCCAAGATCAATAACATATTTGAATACACCAAAACTAAAGAGAGGGGGAGGGTCCACTTTGCGTTGTGTTTAAAGTAATCAAGCCCATGTTTGTTATTCGTTCAAAACCTCATTTTTTTCAAAACTCATTTCTAATCACACATTTATAAATAAAATAATCTACATATAAACCCGAAAAGATTTCCTACTTTTTAACTACACATTCTCTAAAAACCTAATATTACAAATCACATTATTTGAAATAATGAGTCTCAAACATGATCTAAGTCTAATCTACCAACTGATAGCCAAGTGACTATTTAAAGGAACTTTGCAGCTAACCAAGTTAATAACCACTATTGATTAAGATCAATAGGCCTAATTAACTCTTAATTAACATAATCCAAGTCATAATTACTAAACCAATCATAACACAACTAATTTACCAAAAGTGACAAGTATGCTCTCGTACATAATCAATGTTGGTGAGACATACTTTCCATCAATTTTCTACCTTGATTCACCAACATTATCCAATTCTCTTTGATTGCAAATGTATCACCATTTTGAGGTCTTATTTTCTCATCATATTCCTTCAAAGATTGTTCGGCACAAGACTCGACAAACCTCCGTATTTATGTCAAGAACATTTGTACAAGAGATAAATCACCACGTAGCCTTCCTCTAATATCAAGCCCGTACCTATAAATGAAAGTAAATGAATCACAACGTAACGTAAAATCTAATAAAATTGGAATTCACTTCCTTTACCAATTGTTCAATAGATCGAAACAACTTTTGAACTTTACTAAGTTAGACTTTAATACCCATGAGAATAATTGATAAAAAAAAAACATTTATTCAAGTTTTACTTCACCTATAACACATCTCAAATATAATGTACATTTATTCAAGCTTTATTTCACCCTGTGACACATCTCAAATAAAATATATCAAATCGTCTATATCTATAATGCAACCGTGAAAAATCGGATTTTTTTATAAAATGTATAATATGTTGAACTATCAAAGTATATGATCACATCATCAACAAAAACACGAAGTTTTTATAGAAGATCATTAAACTGCAAAGAACATTTAATGACTTCTATGATGTCAATATACTCAGACTCAATCGTAGATAATAAAACTATGTGCATTAATCGTGATTTGCAACTCACATGAACATTACACAAAGTGAACATCCTATTATCAATATCCCCAACATAACATACATCTACAAATCCTCACAATATTACATTATGTATAACACATGAACATAAGACTCATATCACAAGATCTCCTCAGATTCAATTTACTCATTTCAACATCTTCTCATTTATGAGCATCATAAAAAACCAATAACAAGCAATAACATCAACATATAATAACAAGAATATAAAATCACTTTTGTCTCATTTTGATGATACTAGTCCAAAGTTTCTTATTTTTCTACGTGGGATAGCTTAACATTTCAAAATTTCCCCCTTTCCAACACTCACCTTTAAGCTTCAATTTCTCATTTACTTAAGCATCAAAAGAAAAATGAGCCACACAAAAATTCATGCTTAAACATGACATATCTAGAATTTTTTTCCAACACAGCTAACTCTTGATGATTTAACATGCTAAGTTGCTAACTGGGCAAGTTTTCTCACCATATGCATATTTATGCAGCCTGTAAAGTATACAAATATCAGGGGTGGAGGGAGGTGGGGGCAAATGGGGGTCACTTTGCTCAACTGAAATTTAAGAACTTGACATTGCACGTGAACAATTAAAAGTAATATTTTGTCAAAATATGAATAGTAGGCTGTTATATAATTTCAAAAACGAATTTGTATATTCTTGCAAGCTCTTTTAGTAGTATATTAAAAACTCAATTTTATTTAAAGCCCAATTTTCTATTTTTTTTTAATGGAATGAAAGTTAATCCGTAAAAAAAATAAAAAAAATAGATTTTCAAATCCTAATAACAACAAGGACTTGAAAAAATGTGAGTGGTCATTTTGGATGCATGTTCTTCTTATCTTGACAGTTGTCATATGATTTTGAAAATGCAAGTTTGAGTTTTTTATTAACATTTTGAAGTGGTACATTAAAAACGTAGTCTTATGTTAAAGTAAATAAGTCGAAAATGAGAAGAAAGTTCACACTTGAAAAAATGAAAAATACATTATTAAGGAATCATTTTAAGTGGGTTGGTAGGGCTTTTGGAAGGTGTAAAAGTACTTGGGGAAATTACACCAACTACCCTAAAATATTAAGTAATTTGAATAATACTCTTTAACTTGTTTAAACCATTTTAACACCGTAAATTTACGTTCTAAATCACGAAATCCTTCCAAACTCAAATCAATATATCTCATTCCAGAATTTTAAAACCTCCTAACCTCCAACCTCGCTAATGCTCAAATATCACCATCATATACCTCATCGTCCCTCTCTGCAGTGGCGCCAAAAAGCAAACGAAGGCGGGTCTTCTCATTCAGTGGGTCTTCTCCTTTAGTTAACGTATTTTTTTTCTAGTAATCTTCTTTGAATAAAGAGATTATCATTAGGATTGATTAAAATTGAGGAATAACTCCGAGTTTGGTAGAGCTTGGATGAGGATTAGAAAATCTCAATCTTCCTGTTACAGTGTAAGTCCTAGAGATAGCAATGGGACGGGTACGCCCACCCCGCGAGAAGAATATCAAAATCAAACCCGCCCCGTCCCGACCCTATTATTTTTTTAAACATGATTTTCTTGAAGTTTTTAACTTTTTTTCCCACTCAAGAGAAATAAAAGTCAAAAGAATCAGCATCAAATTCATCATAGAATCAAAGATGTTATCATAAACAAGAAATTGTATTTTGATAGTTTAATGTTTGCATTTATTGAATTAATTTTTTTAATGTAAATTGTGGCGGGGCGGATCAACCAATATCCGCCCCGCCCCAAACCCGTTTCGGGTAATTGATATCAAACTCAAACCTACCCCCACCGACCCGCGGGGCTGTTTCTTTCCGTCCCATTAAGGTCGGGGTCCCATCGTGTTCGGATCGAAACGTGTTTTTTTGCCATCCCTAGTAAGTCCTATCTGATTTTGCAATGCAATGATTAAGACTTACAAAAACATTGGGTATTTTCAAAGTGTTGTGAAGGTGTTTGATGAAATTCCATAATTAAACAAAGCTTCACAATTTCCGCTTCAAGAAATTTGCTGGTTGATGCAAAGTGCTGGGAAGGTGTTTGGGGAGATTCCATAGTAAAACAAAGATTCCCACTTTCCACTTCAAGAAATGTGCTTGTTGAATTCTAAATCAATGTCAGTGAAATGAACAACAATTTTTGGTGCTTCAAAATCCCCGAGTTTCGTTATATATCCCAAGGGATAATGGTTAGTATATTTTATACACTTATTTATATGTCAAAATTAGAATATGTCATTGTTGTTTTTGAATAAATGCTATTTAATGTGTGCTTCTTTATTTAATTTTCATAAAATATCCCAAATCATGAGAATTGAGCAATTGATGAAAAAATGCACAATTAGATGCTAATTAGAGCTAAATTGGACAATCGAGAGGCTAATGACGTCAACGGGCGAAAAATTCAATGTTCCAAAGTAAAGGAATAAGAAGTTGGAGGATCCAATTGAAGGAATTAAGAGTTGAAACGAACAAACTGAGAAGATTCTAAAGTATAAGGCTATACTGTTGCAATTGAAAGTTAAAGGACTGAAGAGCAAATTAACATGAGGGACCAACTTGCAAATATCCAATGATTGATTTGGATAACAAGAAGAACACTTTGAGGATTTTTAAGAGTCAATTGGATGCAAATAGAAGTAAAAAAAGGAATGGAATATGATAAGAATATTACCATAAAATTGATTCCAGTCGTACAAGATTCTAGACAGATTTCTAATCAAACTTTGAGACCTAATTTTGGGGTAGTAAACGTTCGAATTGAGAAAATCTTATTTCATAAAGAGTTTTACTCCTTTAAGTTTTATTTCTAAATCAATTTGAATCACCTCAATCGGATAAGGGAATATAAAGATATGATCGAAACACTGAATGCTGTGCAGAGACCAAAAAATACTCGCGCGCGGGTTTAACAATTTGCTTTCCTTTTTCGATTAGGTCTCTTCTCCAACTATAAATAAAACCTATGAGGTAATAAATTGGGACCTTTGCCTCACCTAAGAACAAGCCAAAACTCAAATTTTATCATTCAAATCTTGGGAGATTCAAGCATAGCAAAGGGGGCGCGAGTTGAAGATCACGTGGAGAATCGATAATTGATGCAAGCTTTTCATTCTCTTATATTATTTTCAATAAACGCTATATTTTATTTTTTATGTTGTTTGATTATGAAATGTAGCTAAATTCAATGTTGGGATGAACGATGTAAACTAGTTTATTATTTTCCAAATTCTATTGTTTTAACGATTTCGTTGCATGTATTGATTTATTATTGTTCTTAATGCGTGAATGAATTGACCACTTATTCATGATTTATTGAATTATTTCCATAATACGAGAGGTGAGTTAATAACTTAAAACATGATAATAAATTAGGTAATTGAACAAGAGATAGAGATATACTTTTGTTATTACTACGGTCGTGTGTGAATTCTTGTGTATTATGCATTTAGATAAGGAATATTCGGATCCTCTGTAGAGATATATGATTGACTTATTTAGGTAGAATTGATTTAAACTCGAGAGAGGAATCTCAATTGAAATTAGTTAATTCAACCGAATACATATTTAGAAAATAAAACTGGAATTGGAGTTAATTTAATTGGTTAGGTGAAATCGGGATTCCCAACTACTTTACAATCATCTTTTAAAACAAACACAAATTTGTAATTTTAATTCTTTTGTTTATTATCTAGTTTTAGTTTAAATTCTCAAAATCTTTCGTTTGTTCAAATAAGGATAAGAACTAATATATTTCGATACTTGATAGCAGTTCTTGTGGGAATGATAATCCGAACTCTTAGGTCCACTTATTACTTTTCACGATTTCGTACACTTGCAGACATATCTCGCATCGCGAGATATTAGTGAACAAATATTAACCATAATGTACAATGTAATTGAATGGCATGATTTTTGTTTATTTAAAGATAGAGGGGGGCACCATATCATTGCCCACCCGCTACTTGGCGGGTGGGCATTCGTTGTCAAGCGGGGTCATACCAACTCCCCAATAGGGAGTCGTCACGTACCTCCAGTGGACACTATTTAATTTCTAATTTAAAGATTAGGACTACCACTAATGAAACTAGAGAAAAAGCTAAACTTTTGCATTGGTCCATGCTGCACAAAGTAGTGTTTTTCCAATTAGATTTCCTCCCACTGCATCTTGGACATCGATGATATTGGGGTATGTCGTTGAAATGAATATTGGAATGCTTCTTGATTGTTTAATTTTGGAGGAAATTGTGTTGGAGTTGATGTAATACATGTTCAAAAAGCCATTAGAGTTTTGGGGGGGGGGGGGGGGGAGAATTGGATCTAGATAAAATCTTGCCTCAAAAAGCTTTCTCATGAGGATAGTGTTTGTGATTGTGGATGAAGAATATTTTTGAGCTTTCATATGGTGTGTTTGTATATGATAATGGAGAATGTGTAATGAATATTTAAAAAAATTGAAAAAGTGCATTCAAGTAGAAAAAGTGAAGAAATATCACTTTTTTTTTTACTAAAAAGTGACACTATGTCACTTTTTAGTTCAAAAAAAACGTGATAAAAGTGACACAATGCTACTTTTTTTTTAGAATGTCAATGAATATTGTAAAAATTGAAAAAGTAACATTCAAGTAGAAAAAATGACAAACTGTCAATTTTTTCACTAAAAAGACACTATGTCGCTTTTTAGTTAAAAAATGTAAAAAAGTGACATTGTGTTTGTATATAGAAAATGTGTTGTATCTACTAGTATTTGTAGACTTGTTTAATTTGTTAGTCAATAATGAATATTGTAAAAGCTGAAATATTGAATTTCAGGTAGAAAAAAATTGTCAAATTGTCACATTTTTCATTAAAAAGTGACAAGGTGTCACTTTTTAGTTAAAAAGGAAAAATAATAATAAAATGTGACATTGTGTCATTTTTAAAAAAAAATGGCATAGTTATTCTAATATTTTAAATAAAATTAACAAGTCATTAATTTATTCTAAAGTTTTAATTCATGTTTGATTAAGAAAGTAATATACATATCACTTTTTAAAAATAAGTGACAAAATTATTAAAAAAAGGTGACAAAATATTAAAAAAGTGGCACTCAAAATCTACAAAGTATTTTTACTTCCTAAAAAATTTTAAAAGGTATTTTTGTAAGTGGTCCAAAAATAAGGGTATTTTTGTAAACACCCTAAAATACTTTTAGAAGGCCAAAGTACTTTTACTTAAAAAACGTAAGTGTTTGACCATGGTTAAAAAATATTTTTTGATTGGGTAAAAAACTTTTTTAAACTATTTTAAAGAAGTTCAAATTTCTAGTTGCTCAAATAAGTACTTTTACTAAAAGCTGAAATATATAATATTTTATTATGAAATTTATCGAAATATATTATTTTCCATATTTCGTAATAAAATATTGTATTTTATTAATTAATAAAATATGATATTTATTGATAAAATATTTTTTTCTATTACTCTTATGGAAATCTATTAAAATATTATATTTTATTAATTAATAAAATATGGAGTCTTTTGAAACTAAATTGAAAATATACATTTTCGTAATTAACTAATAAAATAGGAAATATATTGAAAATAGTGAAATATTATATTTTATGAATTAATAAAATATATTTTTTCATGATGAATCTCAACGTTGAGGTAAAATAATTATTTCATTTTTAGTTAATTATGAAATATAATTAAATGTCATTTTATACAAAAATATTTTTATAATTGTACGTCAAACAATCAAATAGTTAATAGCACTTTTTAAAAAAGTTCTACTAATAAAAGCTCTACATCAAAAAGCTATATTCACAACAGTTGTGCTAAATGGACCATAAATGACTATAGATTTTGATATGATTGACGGTTTCGTAATTCAAAAATAGCAAAGTATTATATGAGAACTTTACAATAATATTAATAATTTTCCATTACGACTTTATTTGAGTCGAGAAAGCTAATTAACGAAGAAAAAAATCATTAAAAGACAAAATAAAGTATTGCCATAAATAAATAGTTCTACCCAACTCACTTTTATATATATAGTCAGATTAGATTAGAAGAAGAAGACAAGGAAGCTTGAAAATAAATAATATTTGTATTGATTAAAGTTGAAAACGAGAAATTACCTAAATGTGATAGTAAGTGCTTATTCAATGTAGGCAATTTTAGTAAAATTTGGGATTTTGGGATTTTGTGTGATTGAAAAATATGAAAAGTGATTTATCACAGAAATGTATGACTGAAAATGAATTTGAGGGAAAAATTTTTAAAAAAAAATGTGTAAGATCAAACAAGTTCTAAGTTAAAAATGATTTGGAAGTTAATAATTTTTTGAGCTTTTTAAGTTAAAAGGAACTTGATCAAATATGTTTGCAAATTAAAATTTAGCGCATTGACATTGATTTCAAAGAGTTTATTTTTTTAAAAAAAAATAGATTTTTGAATAGTTATTTTTTAAGAGAATATGCAATGTAAAAGTAGGGACTTTTCATAGATTTATGTGTAATATTATTTTATTGATAAATGTGTGATAGAAAAAATGTTTTTTATTTATAAAGTGGCCAAATAGGTAGTTGAGAGTAACTTTTGCTCATTTAGACTCTGTTCAGTAATACTGTAGTAATTATGAATCGAATTATTTATGATGTGGTTAAAAAATAGAGAGAAAATTAGTGGTTAAAAAGTGATTTGAGAAATTATATTGTTTATAAATTGATTTATATATTATAATAATCGCGTTAAATAACAAAGACTTAAAGGTTAGCCAAACATGATGCATCTTCCTTAATCAAATTTTCATCTTCCTATTTAGTCATATTACGCTTCGTTGATATTTAGCGCAATCATTACAATTTATAGATGATCAATTTATAAATAACACACTTTTCGAAGTCAATTTTTAACGACACGTTTTCTCTCTCCATATTTTAACCTTTCTCTCTCTAGATTTTAACCACAAATTTCATATAAATATAAAAAACAAAAAATAATCAATTTATAAATTGTTAAAGCATTGCCAAACAGAGCCTTAATTAATTGAATCATTCGTTTACCTAAGAATTCTTATTTATACTAATCTTTAACCTATTGCAGCAACTAATATGCCTTGCACCTTTCCATTGTCTAAAATTCAGTAAAGATTGCAAAATGACGGGTTCGGAGTGAGAATACAATTTCCCTTCCCCATCCCACCGAAAACTTACCATCCCACCCTCGCTTCATCCCCATTTAAATGGGGATGGGAATAAATGGGGATGGAACAGAGATGTCAAAATCTTCATTTACATTCACATTCACATTTATTATTATATATTTTTTAAATTCTTAAATTATTTTGATTTAAATGCTATATTTAGATAAAAGTATAACAAGTCAAAATATTGTAATACTAAATATATAATAAAACTTAATCGAATTAATCAATATTTATTGGGAACATTAAAACATTTATGATGTAGCTCTATCTATGTTTAACAAGCAACGACCCAAAATCAAATTAATCTAAGTTAATTCTAGTTCGATAAATGAAGTTATAAAAATCAGTACTCGACTCCAAACAGTTATTTCTTGTCTTTTCTAACACATTGGTGTA
This sequence comes from Ligustrum vulgare, assembly GCA_963555705.1. Lineage (NCBI taxonomy): Eukaryota > Viridiplantae > Streptophyta > Magnoliopsida > Lamiales > Oleaceae > Ligustrum > Ligustrum vulgare. Next base: position 15,072,622 of record OY743188.1, on the reverse strand, counting down.
ACTCTTTCCTGGACAAATTTGTCGAAATGAGCTCTATTTTATTCTTACGCAAAACGAACATCAATCAATTGGGGTCGACAAAATCATAAATGTAACAATGGAGATGTAATATATATCATCAATTCGACTTTCAAACTCACCAACATTTTATAACTACAATAAATATAACTCCAATATGAGCATTCATTTGTAGTACAATCTTCTCCTAAATAGTGTGAATTCATTGATTTAAGTTGTTTGAACATAATTGAATAAAAAAAATTGCTTGTTTCATATAGTTAATAAAAAACTACTTGACATTTGACATCAATAATTGATCCTTTTTTTATTGAGGTTATGACATTTCTAATTTGTTTGAGTTTTATTAATTGAACTTGTTAATCGAGAACGAGTTTGGGACGATCATCCTCATCCCCACCCCATACTTATTTCGAGGGTACTTTTTAGTTTTTATCCCCATCCCATACACACCTTTATCAAGAATTCACGGCCCTGTTTGATTTTGATACTCATTGAATTCGAGGATTCCCCACTCCATTTTCATCCCTAAAATCTAGTTCTAAACATCAAACCTTTTGCCAAAATTAACCTTATTCTTTTTTGCATTTGAACTTGTATTTGACGTTACTACCCCATCACCTATAGGAGAATAAATAGCCTTATTCTTTTTGCATTTGAACTTGCATTTGAAGTTACTACCCATCACCGATAGGAGAAGAAATAGCCTTATTCTTTTTGCATTTGACGTTACTACCCATCACCGATAGGAGAAGAAAACAAACATTCATATTGTGGTACATTCTACATAAACAAACCAATAACATTCATTTACAAAACAGTAACGACCTGGGTTGCCTTATAGATCGACGATTATTCCCACTGTTCCAACATGGGTATTTTCAGCATGTTTTGTCTTCACTCGCTAGCTCTCTGCGAAAATTTCTCAAGTGGTCACCCATCATAGAATTATTCCAAACCAAACACACTTAAATGTGGAGTTTCTAACAATGAATTTCTGAAAAAGAAGGTGCACCATGTTGGTATGAGTAATACCTATCAAATCTTTTAAACTTTCCTAGCCTGAGTATTACTATCACCCCCGTTAGACTCTCGACGTCCTCGTCACGCTTAAACCATCTGAGGATCCATTGCCCGGCATTGAGATTCAATAGGTAGCTCCCGCCCTATGGCATAGCACTTTGTCCCGTATAGCACTTAGTTCTCAATTTTTGACCGACAACCGGCTTTGATACCATTTGTAACGACTAGGGTTGCGTTATAAATCAACGATTGTCCTCAATATACCAACATGAATTTTTTCAGTATGTTTTGTCCTCGCACGCTCCCTGAGAAAATTTCTCAGAGGGTCACACATCATAGAATTGCTCCAGGCGGAATTGCTCCAAGACAAACACGCTTAACTGTGGAGTTTCTAATGATGAAATTTCAGAAAAGAAACCACACCTTATTGATATGAGTAATACTTATCAAATCTTTTAAGTTTTCCTGACCTGGGAATTACAATAATCTTGTTTTTCGGGAGTCAATATTTAAAAACTCCACAATTAAGCATGATTGACCTGGAGCAATTATATGATGGGTGACCCCCTAGGAAAATTTTCTTAGCGAGCGTATGAGTGAAGACAAAACATGCTAAAAAGACCCATTTTGATACAGTGGAGACAGTCGTCGATCTATAAGGCAGCCTAGGTCATTGCAAAAAACATTAGAGGAAAAAAAATCATTGTGCAACACCAGTTGACATACGATGATGTCCAATTAAATTAATCAACAATATTTCAAAAGTGATCCACGTCAACAAACTTCTCCAAATGGTCAAATCAAAATTTAAAACTCCAGTTCAATTTTCTCTCTCTCTAATTTGTTGTAATAAGCTGTGACCCTCCTCAGAAATCAAAGATTAGCAGCTTGCTTCTTCTTTTCTCCACCTCCAGCAGTCTTGTAATGTTCAATTAAAACAAATTGTGAACAAGTATACATGAAATAGATGAATTGAGTTATTTATTGTCAAAATACAGATTAAAAAAATCAAGAATCAAAGTGCAGCAACTTACTTCTTTTCTCCACCTCCAGCAGTCCCGTGATGTTCATATTAAAATAAATTGTGAGCAGGTATATAGGAAAGGGGTGAATTGAACTATTTATTGCCAAAATACATATTAAAAAAATCAAAAATCAAAGTGCAGTAGCTTACATCTTCTTTTCTTCACCTCCAACCATCCTGTAATGTTCAAATTAAAACAAACTGTGTGCAAGTATACAGGAAAGTGATGAATTTTGAGCTATTTATTGCCAAAATACAAATTAAAAAATAAATCAATCAATCAAAAGTCAAAATGCAGCAGCTTACTTCTTCTTTTCTCCACATCTAGCAGTCCTTTAATGTTCAAATAAAAACAAATTGTGAGCAAGAATGCAGGAAAGGGGATGAATTGAGCAATTAATTCCAAATTACAAAATTAAAAAAAAAAAAAAAAAAGTGCAGCAGCTTACTTCTTCTTTTCTCCACCTCCAACGGTCCCATGATGTTCAAATTAAAACAAGTTGTGAGCAAGTATACGGGAAACAGATGAATTGAGCTATCTATTGCCAAAATACAGATAAAGAAAATTAAGAATCATAAAACTAAATATCATTTAACCAACAAAAAGTTATGCTCAAGTTCATCAAAACACCGTGAGCATTGTATATCAATAACATTCACCTGATTTTCCGGATAGCTTTCATGCAAAATGGACATCTAATTTAGATTCCGAAACTTTGTCAAAAACCTAACCTCAGAACCCTTGTCTTCAAATGTCTTTAAAAAAAGAAAAAACAATTAAAACACATTATATTGCTGTCAAAACCAGAAATTAGAACAAATGTATAAAAATTGGAATAAATAGGACTACAAAAAAGAATCACAGACATCTTTGGTTGGATAACATATAATCAAGCATAACTTATAAGGATGGTGCTTGAATAACTTATAATCAAGACAAGTGACTACATCTAGCTACAATAATGGTAAATGCATTCTGTAAAATAACTCAATGCACAAAGAGAAGTTAAATACAAATTTATGAGTTGTGAGCTTTTCTTTGCCAGCACTTTTCCTAGCTGACTCTTTAGACTTTATAGTCTTCAATCGGAGTCACCTAAGTCACCATCAGGGGCGGACCCACAGTGGGGCCCGCTGGGGCACGTGCCCCAGTAGAAATCTAACAAATATAATTTTTTTTTTTATTTAACAAAATCGGACTGCTGCAGCGTCTCTTTCAAACACAAACACATTACCCAGACAACAGCCCTTCTTCTTTCGTACTTACCTCTGCCACTGCCTGCGCCGCACCAGCTACCAAGCATCGTCGACGTCACCGCCGACCAACTAGTCGTCGGAGCAAGCCAGCTGAAGACTACTACAGCTACATCTTCCAAGTTCCACATTCCAAAAGCACGGCAGCAGGACCAGCACTGCAGAAGAAGCAAGGCAGCACTGCAGCAGAAACAAGGCAGCACTGTAGCAGCACCAGCACTGCTGAACTGGACGCCGAAGGACACTGGTGGTGTGACTGTCGTCCAGTAACTCCGGTTCGGCGGTTAGTGTCTCACATTCTCAGTTTCTCACTATTTCACCGAGTCTAACTATTTTTATTTCCTTTTCACGTTTTAGTTGATTATTGAACTGTGAACATAACATAAGCCTGATTCCTTGAAATTTTATTTGATTATTGTATTTGTTAATTGTTAATTTATTTGCTCTTTTGTAATTGTGTTTGTGTATCGGTGTATGTGTAGGATTGAGGACTTGAGATTTAGATTTTGATGTATTGATTTGAGATTGAGATTTTTGAGTTTGATATTGAGATTTGAGAAATTGTTCTTTTGTTTGAATTTTTTTCATTGTTTGGAATTTGGGCTTTAATAATTTGAGATTTTAGGATTTTTGGTCTTCTTCATTAAAAAAAAAAAAAAAATTCGGGGGGCAGCTCCCGTAAAAACCGTCGGCAAAAGCACAGATCCATTTGTGCCCCAGCAGTGTAAAAAGTTTGCGTTTGCCACTGGTCACCATAAACCTGTTCACGGGAAATGGTGTCAAATCTTCTTCTGTGTTGAAGAAATACTAGTTATACTTTTCTATTTATTTCAACATCTATCAATTCATATTCAATGAAATATCAGACAAGCATTCAGTCTAATCTTTTCATTATGCAATACATAAAAAGCCTTCGCCCATAATAATAATAATAATAATAATAATAATAATAATAAATTATGCTCATCATAATTGTTCTTCTCTTTTAATCTCTAAAACTTGTTTTAAATGCTATATCAATATTATTCCATTCACATTTTACTTGTTACCAAATGACTTCGCTAGTAAAGTGTCACATGCTATAAAAGGACATTCACAAATCACAACAAATTGAACTTCTTAAAATATAACTTGCCTTCTTTTAGAATCTTGTTTCTTTAGAACATATATGTCTCAATAAGGTCAAACATAATGCAATACAATATTTGCATTATAGACAACAAATAAGCAACAAGAGCAATCAAGAAAGTACATGGGAAAATATTTTTCAAACAATATACAGCACAAGCGAACTAAATATTGAAATTCAGAAACCTGTGCATTTCATTCTAACTTAACAACCACTTCAATCTAAGGTTTAATTTCTCCTAAATCAGCATAATGAAAAAGGCAATGAAAAATTCGACAACTAATTCTTGTTTTTCCTTTTTACCTTCTTTCATGCAAAACTTGACTGTAGAATATTTACAAGATAAAAAAGGCAATACATTTGATTAAGGTGGAGCCTGGAACCAGTTAGATGAATACTTTTACTAAAAGCTTACGGTAAAATGTGAGATTAATTGACAAATTAACTTTTACTGCACTGTCTAGGCCCCAAGATGAAATAATATTTGTTAAACTCTCAGTAAATTTTTACGAGGTCAAGTTAGACTAACTTGTATAACCTTTCCCTATCTCTTACTACCCATAAAATTTTCAATATAATGCTTATAAATTGACTAATAGTGTGCCTTTGTCGTGTGCTGAAAATTTCGCAGACAAATTATACATTGATCTTGATTTCTTCAACTTGAGAAAGATGGATAATATATATTTATTAAAATCTAGGTTTCCATCTTTGAGTAGTTTAAGACGTTATATGTTGATTATTTATTAGAGAAGGAGATAGCTCGACTAGAGGGAGAGACAACAAATTTTTAAGGGTGTTTGATTTTTGATTCTCAAATTAACGCAAGAATTGATTTTGATTCTAGAATTAACGCAAGAACAAAATGAAAAGGGTAAAGTGAATAAGTAAAGAAGAGAGATGACGTGAATGATGATGTAAAACTTAAGGGTGCGTTTGATTGCGAGGGTTAAAATTGGTGAAAAGTAAATATTTTCTAAGAAAAAGATTTGCTTGAAATTTTTTTCGTGCAAAATATCAATTGGAAGTATTTGATTGGTTTAATTTTCTAGGTGGACATGTGGGAAATTTTCCAAGTTTTAGCGTTTCCATGACAAATACAATAAAATTTAGCTATTTTAATTTCTTTTTTTTTTCTTTTTTAACGTACTTGTACTTGATAATAATAATAATGTTATTTTCTTTTTTAACATATTTGCACTTTGTGAGAGAAAGTGTTTTCAATGGAAACAAAGAAAATCAAGCGCGTGGAGTGCTTCCAGAAAAAAAGTTTTCCACTTCAATTGTTGGCTACCAAACAAGACAAAAAGAGGAAAGATGGAAAATATGGCCGCATCTAACGCACCCTAATAGTAAAAATGCTACAGTGTATGAACAGTATTTTTGGCTTAAGATCTTTTAAAATAGTAGGGATAACCAATGATCAAAACTTATTACTTTAATAGCCAATAATAAGAACAAAATGAATCAAATCATTTATATCACTATCAAGGCAACCGTTTAAGCCATACATGAACTTTTTAAGACAAAGAAAAAAAATGCATACGCACGCGTTTTTGTTTATATTTAAAAACCTAGAGGTTGAAACATGAATTTTTTTTTATAAAAAATGTAATTTCACATCAAGTCATTTAGATTACCAGTAAAAATTATGCAATCAATGCAAGCATGACTATAAACAACCAACATGTTTTTTTTATAACTAGTTTTAATACTTGATATTAATGTCAATCAAAATACCAACAGAAACATTAACATCACAAAACATCAAAATTCAAATAACTATGCATTATGAAGTACAATGCAATGAGAATTCAAATTTTCTCCCTTATTGCGAACTCTCATTTTTATGACCCCAAATGACATTATATGCAAATTCTTATCCCCCTTTTTATCACAAATGACAAAGGGTGCCAACTAAAACCAATTTAAACAATAATATGGAACAACTTAAAATTACAGTCGATTGCATGCACAAGTATAATAATTGATAGTAAACTTTTCCCACACACTCATCTTAAGTTAAAATGGAGTAAATTGTATAAGTGATTCAAGTGTGTAACGTGTCATTAATTATTTGTAAGTATGACTCCAAACCTTAATTTTGTGAAAAAGAACATGTTAAACATCATGACAATAAGCTTATTCTCCTATTAATGAAAGTCAAGCCATTGAACATAGTTATGACCATTTAAACAAAGCTTATTTTTACAAGTATATAATCATCTTTTCTCCCGTTACTTAAAGCATACATATTTCACATATTTTTCACAATTTATAAAGCTCATGAATTTTTCATCTCAAATGCATGTGCTTTTCATCAAGCGACTAAGATGACCCTTGTAGTGAGGTTTATGCCGATTAACCCAAATCAATTGACCATAGGCACCAGATCTGGAAACACCCTGCATGCTTAATTGCTCGAGTCAAATAGGCTCTGAAGAAGAACATAAGATATCGAACTATATTACGAGGGGTTATACTTAAGCTTAGGTCAAACAAATTTTTTAATTCATGTTCAAAGTCATCCTACTAACAAATTATTGTCATCCCAAATCTCACACATGCATTTAAATTCCACTTATACGATCATAGCGTGTGCAAAGAAGATGGTACATGAATATACATATACTAAGTACTCCATAGTAACCTAAGAAATAATGGAAAATATACTACAGCTCATTAATTTAACTTAAACATGGCCACAACACTCAAGCTTAAGAATATTATACATCATATTGTAGAAACAATCCATCTCATGTTAAAAAAAAATTTGTTTTCATTTTTAAATTTTTTTTTTAATATAAAATATACATGTGCTAAAGCAAGCTAAATAAAAATGTACATGCAAGTAAAAAAATAAATAAATAAACGAGATGCATGCATCAACCAATTATTCAAGTGATAAAGCAAGGGCATGCACCAAGATTACTTAATCAATAAGGTAAATGAACACTTTTACCTTTATGAGCACCGTGGTCTGTTTCAAGATTTTTTAGATCATTCTTTTTTCAGCCAAATTTGCCTAGTGGAAGAACAACTTCTAGACATCCGTATCACCAACTCTGTCAAACAATTTACTTATTCAGTAAGAAATCCAATCTCACCAACAAAATCTTGATTATTTTTCCTATTTTATCTCATGTTTATATTTCTATTCAAGAATTGACGACATCTAGGGTGTATGTGCCACAATGCACCACAATTAAAACACGTAGGGAGAAATCTAGAACCAATGTTATTTTGACATTGATGTCTATTTCTAGGTTGACGGGTCATATGTTGTCTGATAGATCTCTGTTCTACAAATCCCTCATTCTTAGGTTCTGGGTTAGGCACATATTTAGTTGATCATTAGCAAGGGAAAAATGGTCTTAGAAGTACTGTCATTATTTCCTTTAAAACCTAGACCACCCCTATTTTCCAGTCGACTTGCTACTTCTTGGGAGTTTATCTAGCTTTTCAGAACTACTAGAAAATGTAAGAAATTGAGCATTGTAAAACTATAGTTCACTCTGGAGGTTCTTAACTTGGGTTTCTAGATCCTATTTCTCAGTATTCAACTCATTAGCTCTCCTAGAGGTCTTCTCAAGCTCACTAGTAAGATCCCTAACCTGAGTCAAGGCTTCATTCATGGATTTTATTTCATTTAGGACCGAGGTAGATTTCTGGATATATTTCTCTAGTTTCTCTACATTTGAATTTAAAGCTTTATTAGTAGCCAAGATCTTAAGACTCTCCTCATACATCTTATCATAAGCATCATAAATATCTTCCTCACTTTCAAAATCTCCAACAGACTGTTCCACACTATATAAATCCTCATCCCTCAGACAAACATTGTCGATCCATTCTTTTTTTTTTATATATATATTATCATAATTGCCAGATCCATTCTTGATCCTGTAGGTGAAGGATATAAGTTTACAATTCTCATTATGAGTGGATTTCTTACTCTGATTATCCGAGTCAGACTCGTCATCAGTGAGAATAGTGTTTATAGCCTTCTCATAACTTTTACTATTAGTAAGGCACTCGTTTCTCATATGTCCAAAACCATTACACTTGCGATACCTTACAGATTTAGATCTTTTTCCCTATATACACTGGGTACACTCTTGTGTCTATCCTGAAGCATGTGTTTATTCTAAACAATTTTGTAAACTTTTTAGCAAAATAAACTAACTCCTCCTCGTTTGGTGAACCTGACTCGGAATATTGATCATGTTTACCCTTAATAGTTTTGAAAGCTATAGATTTATTATTATGATTTTTATCTAATGTAAGCTCATAAGTCAGGAGAGGCCCAACCAATTCTTCCACCTTAATAGAATTCATATCCTTAGCCAACCAATTCTTCCACCTTAATAGAATCCATGTCCTTACTTTCCTCTATCACCGTAACTTTAGGCCTAAATTGCTCAAGTAAGAATCTAAGAATTTTTCTTACAATTTTATGCTCAGGGATTCTCTCACCTAGGTTGAAGCTAGAACTAACCATGTCATTCATGTTAGCATAAAAGACATCAAAGGTTTCATCATCTTTTATTCTAATATCTTCAAACCTAGTGGTCAACATCGGCAACTTGGAGTTTTTCACGGCCTGAGTTCCCTCGTGTGTAGTCTATAAGATATCCCAAACTTTTTTGGCTATCTCATACATGAACACTCTCCTAAACTCTTTCCAAGACACAACCATAAATAAAGCATGCATTATTCAATTAAGACTTTTTAAAATCTTATAAAATTGAGGGTATTCAATTTATCAATAATTTTAATAGAAATTCATACAAAAAAAAAAAACTTTGATGGACATTTGGGTGGAAAATATAGTTAGAAAAAAATCTTTATTTGTCTTTTGTTTACCCAAAATATTTCAAAAAGGCTTTTTAATAATTTTCTCAATTCCCCAGTGCCCCCGAAACATGTAGAAAGAATAACTAGATTTCAACTTTAATTTATAGAATTGGTAGAAATTCACAAATGTTACTTATTTCTCGGTCACATATTATATAATTGATCACACGCCATCAACACCACCACCTTCGATACCCACCACCACCACTGACACCACTTCGCTGTCGGTAACCACCACCTACAAAAACAGGGACAGAAGAAAGCATCAACCCAATACCTCATCCCACCCCTATTCATAATTCAACCAATACAACATACCCCACAACAAAGCTGTCGGATATGAACTATCGCCGAAAAATCCACACCTCACCAACAGGCATCTTCCTCATCGTCGACATCCCCAACCTACACCATATAACCAAAAAATAAACATTCAAATCCTCCTAGATCACCTCTTCATCGGACTCAGTCCAATTGCTTACACTCTACAAATCCACACCCACAAACTCAGTCGCTACAACCACCGTAACGCTACCACCACCTACACCAGTTGATCCACAAAAATTTGCAGATAGCACCAAAAAATTTGCAGACCCTGATGAGAAATAAAACATTGGGCTAATTATACTCATTAATACTTTTAATTAGTTAATTTTTAAAATCTGAGAAATAAAACATTGGGCTAATTATACTCATTAATACTTTTAATTAGTTAATTTTTAAAATCAGGTAAGTTTAAATTATTTTATATAATCAGGTATATACATATAAATCAAACACAATTCAACCTCTTTCATCTTTCTTTCGTATTCTTCTCTCTTACTCTAAGCTACCCCCACCTTTGAACCCTAATTTATTGTATTTTGTAATTTATTTCTAACATTATTTTTATATAATCAGCAGAAAAACTCAATTGATCTTCTCTGAAGTGTCGTCGGCAATATTAGAACACTTATTGGTGCCAATTGATGGTAAAAGCGTATCATATCTATCACCAGCGTGGGCCTTCTCTCTCTCTCTCTCTCTCTCAAAATCAAATATACCATTGCTGGAATCATCACTGTCGTGTAACATGTTGGCCGCATCGTGATGGAACTGTTCGCAAACACAACATCGTGCACGATGTCAGTGCACAGCAACGGTGGGCGACAATAGCACTGTGCAGAGCTGTGCGCTCTAAGCTCAGTTACTGTAATACCGCCTTTTATTTCGTACCCTTTAAGAATTTCACGTCATATTTATGCTAATGTATTTGAAATTTTAGAATTTAATTTAATTTTATGTCAATGATTTGAATCGTTTTGCAGTGGAAGGACTTGGACGCCGTCTCGATCAATGTACCAATTAAAAGTTTATAAATTGTTATTTTAATAGTTTACGTGCAATTTTATGTGATTAATTGTTTTATTTCCTAAACATGCTATTTATTTTATTTTATTGTGTTAAATGGAAAGTTGGGGGAAAGTTTAGTGGCAATTGAAGAATAAAATTGGAACTTATGGACTTAACTATGCACATGGAGAGAAAGGAGGGACTAATTTGCAAATTTTCAAAGATTTAAACCTAAACCTAACCTATTTACCCTCAGACCCGACTCTCTCTCTCTCTCTTGCTTGCTCGTCCAATGCCCTGCTCACCCTGGTTACTCTCGCTTCACACACAAATTGAACCACTCGTTCCCGGCGCAATGTCGACCACCAAGACCGGTAAGCCCATCCCTCCCCCTACCTCCTCCCTCTGCGAAGCACACACGCACACCTGAACACACAATCGCACAATTACACACGGTTTGCACACCTAAAATCGCGACACACACACACACTCTTCCGCACATAATATATGTATATGCTTGTATATTTCATACCTTGGATTTAAGTTTAGATTCGAATTTAATTGTTAATTTCAGTTTGTGGACTATATATATATATATATGAAAATTTGCCGATTTCGAAAATTTTAATTCAGGGAATTAGTTAACTGTTTGGTTTAAATGCCAATTTACAATGATTATTTTCAGATTGGAATTTTTGTGTGTATTCAGATTTCAATTTAGTTAGCTTACTTGAATCTTAAATTTAATGTTGAGTTGTAATTTCGAATTTCAGATTGGAGTAATTTAAATATATGTATGTATATATTGATATTATACATATACATAAATTTTAGTCTTTCCAATTTATGAAATTTGTGAACTTTAAATGTGCATAATAATTTTAGACTTAGAAATGTAGGAATTTAGTATTATAACTTATATGTATAGTTTATTTTCAGAATTCAGATTTGATGGGATTATGAAATTAGTTAATTGTTTGGTAATGTTTGAGTTATGATGTGAAATTTGGATTTAGGAATTTATTTACAAATTATTTACAAATTTCAGATTTTAGCAATGTTGATTTTAACAATGTTGACCAGTAATGGTAAATCCTCAGTTTTAGGTTTAATTGGCAACAATGTTTGAGAATTTTCTGATTATGGATAATTAGAATTTTATTGAGAAATTTTGTAAAGCTAGGTCAAGCTATGTAATGTTGTAATTTAATTTGAATTAAAATGTAAGAAAACTTTCAAGTATGCAATGAAATTTACGTCTCGTTTCGAGTATGATATTATATTGTGTTAGACATGGCTTAAGTATACATTTGGGTTAAATTGTGAGCCACATAGAATTCTTACGGTTAGTTAACTTTAGTCCGTGAATAATGTGCATATATGTATGTATATTTGGAGTTGTGTGTATGTATTGCAGTGTATATATATATATATATATATGATTCTCATGTATAAATTTCAGAGTTATTACTTATGTGGATTAATTTCAGATTTCCAAAATTTATGAATTAGTTAATTCAATTGAAGTGCTTACTGTCATTTTTGAGAATTTGCAGATTAGGAATAGTTACAATTCTAATTAAACGATTTTTTGTAAAGTCATGTTAAATTTTGTGGATTTTGGTTTAAGTTTGATGTAATTATTTGAATTTGAAATTTAAAAGATAAGAAAAGGGAAAGAAGATTTATTGTTTTAACTTGTTTAATGTTAAAGGAATGGTGAATATACCAATTTGAACTGAAAGTATATTTTATTAAATGAATGAATACAACTAGGATTTTGGTACATTGACGACGCTGGCAGCCGAGGCTCATCCACTTACAAATCCAGATAACGGTAAATACTAAGGATGTCAAATAAGTAAACTTCCCCTATTTTCATGAAAGTAGAAGGTTAATGTGAAATTAATGTGCGTAAGTGATTTCGTGTTAATTACTTAATGTTGTTGTATTTGATTTACGATATGCAAGTATGTGTATTTTAGGAAATGTTCAAGCATGCATGTTATCATGTCATTGCATCATTAAGCCTGCATTGACTTCGAAATGGGGAAGTCAAATGTTTTAATGAAATGAATGTGTCAAAGTACAAATTTTGTTCAAAAGTCATGTATCCCAAGTTTCTAAGAAAGAATGGGTGTACTTCTAGTTCATGACAGATGCGAGTGGGAAATGGGACGCGGGGGACCGGCGTACCCGAATGTAATGAGCCGCATTGCGGTGGAACGAAGTGAATGAGCCGCTTTGCGGTGGAATAAAGTGAATGAGCCGCTTTGCGGTGGAATGAATGTTAACCACTTTGCGGTGGAAATGTGAATGTTAATCTGGTTCCAAATAAGAATTGCCCACTGTTATCTGATTGACTAGAAGATACACCAAGTGAGCTCACGATGGAAATGAAGTGAAAGTTTTGAAATGAAGTGAAAGTTTTGAAATGTCAAGTGAAAGTTTGAAAAGTTTGAAAGTTTTGGAAAGTAAAGTAAATGGGGATACATATATGAAATTTTTAAAGCATTTCATGTCATAAGCATGCATTTCATGCATAAAGTTTACTTACTGAGCTTTAGCTCACCCCAATCCCTCCCCAACATTTCAGGTGATGAAAGATAGGTGATCTGAGGAGTGCACTTGGCGGCTGACATAGACGGTACCACGATTTATCATTTTAAATAGGGTTTGAATTGGAATTTCATAAATTTTTGTAGTTATTTTTTATTAGTTCATTCTTTTAATTGTTATTGGATTTAGTTCTTGATAAGTCATTTATCTCCTTAGTAGTTTATCAATCCTCCAATTAGTTAAATGGAGCTCATGGTTTAAATTTATTTATGTTGAGGAGTTTGGGAATTAATGTTGAAGTTAAATTTTGGAATTGTGGTTGGATGTTGAATGTTTGGGATTGAATGAGTTGAGAATTGCATTTGTACTGTAGGTATGATGTCCATCTACAGGTTGGCTATGTCCAAGTTATAGAGGAGACTCTGCCGAAATTTCTGTAAAAATTTTATAATAGAAAATGAAATGTTTAAATGTTTTAAACAATTATTTCCGCATTTAATGTGAATGGAAGTTAACACGCATAGGTTTTAGATTTTAAACTAGGGGTGTTACAGTTACCGATGTGAGCGAATGCCGCTCTGCTGCAACGAACGGTGCTTATAGATTCGTAATAACTAAGCATGTTCTTCTCGAGGACCAAACTCAGTGGGCAGTGGATCTTGTGGCAACGTTGATTTCAATTAGCAGTATTATTGCAGCAAATAGATTTGGTGGTGCACGTGGTGGCTCGATGGTGGTGCTAGGGTGGTTTTTGTGGTGATTTATTGAAGCATCGAAGGTGGTTCCTTTGTTGATAGGGTGGTGTGTCGAGATTTTAATGGTTCCTTTGTTGTTGCGGTGGGTAGGTAGGGGTGGGGTGGGGGTGATTTGGTGGTGATGGTCCTCGTAGGTGGTGGTGGTGGTAATTAGTTACAATTGTAATTAATTACAATTTTGAAATAAATTGACGACGGTGGTTCGACGATGGTGGTTGTAACGGTGGCTGCTTACAAATTAGACTAACGTAATTAATTACTAATTACACTAATATTTTACTAATTCATAAGTTATAATTGTAATTAATTACAAAATTGTAATAAAGTTACAACTGTATTTCGACGGTGGTTGTGGCAGTGATTGATTACAAAAAAGGTGATAATCGGTGGTGGTAATGGTAATTAATTATAATTGTAGTTAAAATTACAATTGTAATTAATTACAAATTAAAATAAAGTTACAAATGTAATTAATTACAGAACCTGATTCTGATTTTAAAAAAAAAAATCTGATTTTGAAAATTATTTTGATACTTGTGTAATTGGTTACAAATTATCCACATGATTACAAATAACTAGGTGATTTGTAACTAATTAAACAAGCATCAAAATAATTTTCAAAATCATTTTTTTTTTTAAAATCAGAATCAGGTTCTATAATTAATTATAATTGTAACTTTATTTCAATTTGCAATTAGTTACAATTGTAATTTTAACTGCAATTACTATTAATTACCATCACCACACCGATCACCACCTACTTTGTAATCAGTCACCGCCACAACCACCGTCAAAAATACAGTTGTAACTTTATTTTAATTTTGTAATTAATTACAATTGTAACTTATGAATTAGTAAAACATTAGTGTAATTCATAATTCGTAATCAATTACATTAGTCTAATTTGTAATCCGTCACCGCCACAACCACTGTCGTCTAACCATCGTCGTCACTTTATTTCAATTTGTAATTAGTTACAATTATAACTAATTATCACCACCACCACCACCACTTAAAACCATTACCACCAGCGAGAACCATCACCACCAAATCACCCCCACCCCACCCCTACCTACCCACCACAACAACAACAAAGGAACCACCATCATCTCGACACACCACCATCTCAACAAAGTAGCCACCTTCAACGCCTCAAAAACTCAAATTTTGACGTGATAGCCTCCCTCTCCCGCGCCTCCGCCCTGCCATCGCCCCCACCCACCCCACCCCACCCCACCCAACCCTACTAAAAAAGTTTTTTTCCCCCCCTCTCTCGATGTTTTCCCACCCTACCCTAACCCCCACCTCATGGCAAAGTGACAAATTGATATTACCTAGCCAAAGACCCCGATCCCACCCTACCCCACCCAAAAATGATTTTTCTTCTATATTTTCACACCTCACCCCCACCACAATCCACCCCACCCAAAAATGATTTTTCTTCTATTTTTTCACACATCACCTCAACCGTCCCATCCCATGCCACCGCACCCCGCCACCCTACCCCTATCCAAAAATGTTTTTTATTCTATTTTTTCACTCCCCACCCAACCCAACCCCAGTCAAAAATGATTTTTCTTCTATTTTTTCACACTTCCCCCCAACCGCCCTACCCTACCCCATCCATCGCACCGCACCCCGTCACCCACCATACCTCGTCCAAAAATGATTTTTCTTCCATTTTTTCACACTTCACCCCAACCACCACATCCCCACCCCTACCACCCAAAAAATAATTTTTTTCTTCTACTTTCGAACCCCCAACCCAACCTCGACCTTACCCACCCACCTCACTCCAAAAAATGATTTTTTCTTCTATTTTTTCCCACCTTGACCCCACGTACCCCACCCTACCCCACCAAAAAATGATTTTTTTCTTCTACTTTTTTTAGCCCCACCCGACCTCTACTCTACCCACAAAGTCACAGTCAGTCACGCAAGATCACACGAGATCGCAGTTAAGTCACACAAAGTCAAAATTATAAATTTAGTTGTAAAATTCCATCCCTCCAAAGTCACAGTTGGTCACACAAGGTCAAAGCTCGGTCACACAAAGTCGCAGTTAGGTCAAACGAGGTCATAGTTAGGTCACAGTTAGCTCAAGCGAGGTCACTGATAGATCACACGAGGTCAGAGGTCAATCACATAAAGTCACACTTCATTCTCATAAAATCACAGTTTGGTCATACATAATCACATTTGACACAATTATAGGTCACGTCAGTCCTACTCCAATGGTCATACTAAGTCACAGTTGGTCACAATCTATATAGTTGGTCACAATCATCCATAATTGATCACATATTATTTATTTATTGGTCCTAATTACCTAATAATTGGTCATAGTCATCAATAATTGATCACAATTTATTTATTGATTGATCACAACTTACTTGTTTTCTTGATCACATTCCGCACTTATCATAAGTCGCACAAACTCACAATAGTCACTATTTTGAACACATTTACCTATAATTGATCAAAATTATCATATAGTGGGTACATATTATTTATTTATTGATCATAATTTACTCGTTTCCTCAATCACAATTAGTTAATATTTGTCACAATTACCTAATATTTGGTCACATTCTGTATTCTAAGTTTTCTTGGTCACGTCCCCCATTTCTCACAAGTCACAATTAGTAAATATTTTGATCACATTTACCTAATAATTGGTCACATCTCGTACTTGATCACACAAAGTCATGATTTGAACACACAAGGTCACAGTTCGGTCACACAATGTCTCAGTTCGATCACATAAGGTCACAGTTCAATCACACGATGTCAGTTCAGTTACATGTGTTACCAAACTATGACCTTGTGTGATTGAATCGTGACTTCATGTGACCGAATGTGACTTTATATGATCGAATTGTGATTTTGTGTAACCGAATTTTGCAACTAAACCAATTGTGATCTAACTGTGACCTCGTGTGATCTAATTGCGACTTTGTGTGATCAAACTATGACCTTGTGTGACCAACTGTGACTTTAGGAATGAGTGGGTAGGTGGGCAGGATTTTTCAACTAAATATGTAATTGTGACATTGTGTGACATGTTGTGACTTTAAATTTGGGGTGGGGTGGGGTGGGGTTGTTTGATCGAATTATTAGGTAAGTATAACCAAAATGTCGACTAAATGTGACTTTGTGTGACTTGTGACGAGTACGGAATGTGACCAATCATTAGGTAATTGTGACAAAAAATATTTACTAATTGTGGAAAAACGAGTAAGTTGTGACAATAAATAAATAATATGTGACCAACTATAAATGATTGTAACCAATTATATTAGAGGTTGTGACCATCTATGACTTTGTGTGACCATCGGACGAGGAAAAGTAGAAGAAAAAATCATTTTTGGGTGAAGTCGGTTTGTTGGGTGGGTAGCAGGGAATGGACGGAGTGTGAAGAATTAGAAGAAGAAAACCCATTTTTGGGTAGGGGTGGGGTTGGTGGGTGACGGGTGTAGGGTCGAGATAGGATGTGGAAAAGAAAAAATCATTTTTGGGGGGTGGGTAGGAATGGGATGGATGAGTGGGTGGGTATGGTGGGGTGGGGTGGGGTGTGAAAAAGTGGAAGAAAAAAATAATTTTTGGGTGGGGTTGGGGTGGGGTTGATTGGTTGGTTGGGTGCGTGCGTGGCAGGTAGGGTAGATGGCGGGGGTGGGTGGGCTGTGAAAAATTAGAAGAAAAAAATCATTTTTGGGTGGGGTGGGTGGTGGGGGTAGGATTTGGATGGGGTGGGTGGCGGGGTAGGGTGGGAAAACATAGAGATATAAAAAAAATCATTTTTGTGGGGTGGGGTGGGCAGGGTGGTGTCAAGGTGGGGTTGGGGGTGTGAAAAAGTAGAAGGGAAAAAATCATTTTTGGGGTGGGATGTGTAGGGTGGTGTTGGGCTGGGTGGGGGCAGGTGGAAAAATAGAAGGAAAAAAATCATTTTTGCGGTGCGGTTGGGTGGGGTAGGGTGGGGGCTAGGCGGGCGGAGTGTTATCGTGGTCTGTGGTTGTGGTAAGATCAATTTGTTACTTTGCGATGAGGTGGGGTAAGATCGAGTGGGGTGGGGTGGGGAAATGTAGGAAAACAACGAGAGAAAAAAAAAAACTTATTTTTGGGGTAGGATATGGGTAGTGAGGTGGGGTGGGGTCTGGGACTATGGTTAGAGTGAGATCAATTTGTTACTTTGCGATGAGGTAGGGTAGAGTCGAGTGGGGTTGGGGTGGGGAATGATAGGAAAACATGGAAAGGAAAAAAATTAAAATTATTTTTGGTGTAGGATGGGTAGGGTTTTGTGGGTGGGGTGGGGTGGTGGGGATAGGGCCTGGATGGGGTGGGTGGCGAGGTAGGTTGGGGAACACATGAAGAGATAAAAAAAAACTCATTTTTATTGGATGGAGTGGGCAAGGTGGTGTCGGGGTGGGGTTGATGGGGGTGTGGAAAAGTAGAAGTAAAAAAAATCATTTTTGGAGTGGGGTGGAGTGGGGTGGGATGGGTAGGGTGGTGTCTGGCTGGGTGGGGGTAAGTGGAAATGTAAAAGGAAAAAAATCATTTTTGCAGTAGGGTGAGATTGGGTGGGGTAGGGTGGGGTGGGGGCGAGGCGGGCGGGCAAGGTGTTGTTGTGGGGTGTGGTTGGGGTAAGATCAATTTGTCACTTTGCGATGAGGTGGGGTAAGGTCGAGTGGGGTTGGGTTGGGTTGGGTTGGGTTGGGGTGGGGTGAGGTGGGGTAGGATGGGAAAATGTAGGAAAATATCGAGAGAAAATAAAAAACTTATTTTTGGGATGGGGTAAGATATGAGTGGTGAGGTGGGGTGGAGTCGGGGGCTGTGACTAGGGTGGGATCAATTTGTCACTTTGCGATGAGGTGGGGTAGGATTTGGTGGGGTGGGATGGGATGGGATGGGGAATGATGGGAAAACATCGAAAGGAAAAAAATAAAAATTATTTTTGGTGTATGGTGGGTTGGGGTGGGGGTTATTGGGGTGGTGGGCGGGGCAAGGACGGGGGTGAGGAAGGTTATGACGTCAAAATTTGAGCTTTTAATTTAATATTATATTAGTTTGAATATAATATAGGGTTTTTAGTTAAATATGCTTGATAATCAATAACTTTAGTAATATAGACTCCTCTATTGAAAAGTCAAAATTACCCTTAATGAATAAATTGCAAGGTATATCCTTTCTTTATTCTGGTTGATTTAATTCAGGACTAATTATTTGAACTTTTCGTAATTCTTTCAATTGCTCTAAATACTCTTTATATTTTGATAATTTTTCAAAGGCTTTTGGATGATCTTGCTTAGTTATATATCCTAATACTTTTCCTTCCGAAACTTTTTCTTCTATAACCTTATATTCAAGCGATATATTATAAACTATATTTAGCCTCTGTTTGGCAAAAACAAAACAAAAAAAAAAGTTTTTAAACAACAGAATTTCCTAAATCATTTTTTAACCATACATATTTTCTCTCTCCACTTTTTAACCACACATCTTACCTAGAAAACATAAAAAAAAAACATGTTTTTAAACAACAAAATTTTAACAAACAGAGGATATTTTTTACAGTTTCAACAGATTTAAATCTTATATTATTTATGCAAGTGTAATCAATATCTTTATATATTTCTTCTAATTTGGACTGGGTAACAGAATATATGCCTTGATATTTTTCAGTAATAGTTAATAAAAACGAAATATATTTATCATCCAAATACAGTTTATCACAATTAATAGAAGTGGATGCTTGTGAAGTGTTCATAAATTCAAATGATCAGGTTGATCAGGATTATGTCTAACTATTCTATTTTCTTGATCTAAGGTTCGTAAAACTAAACCTGGGAATCTAATTTTTGTATTTTCTTGAAACCAAATTAGATGTTGTTGTTCGTACTGATGATATCTGATGGTATTTAGTATTTTTTTTTTCACTTTTCTTGATTATTTTCTTATTTTAATTCTCTGAGAAGTTTTTCTATCTCTCTGAATCTTAAATCAAAAGTATTATATTTAATTATTCTAAGTCTCTCTATATTTTCTCTATCACCATTGTTCATAATTAAAAATAACAAGCTTGTAGAAGCATATTATTAAAAGCTTGTAATCAAAGTATGCAAATGGTAGTAAGTAAGCTTATGGTAATCAAATAGAAATAAGCAGGTTTTCCCTCCAGTGTCGTCTTATAACTGCCTTGCATGTACTCAATCAATACTTTGAATCAAATGAATATTAGATTTTTTAATATAAATTGGGTCCACAACTGCTTCCGCAAAAAGTTTTTCAATCAAGATTGAACTTCTCACTCTAGAGAACTAGCTGTGTTTCCACAGACGCTATATCACAGTATTCAGAGTCTCTATTTTCACCCCTATCTCGACTCCTTTCAGAAATACCTTACTTAGAACTTTTCCAAAATTACATGTTTTAAAAATGAAACAAATCTCAAATATTATCCCAAAATGGCACAACACATCAAAAGGCTTACGGGATTTCTGCTGAGCAACAGATTCTTCAAAGAAGAAAACTCATTTTGAAAAATATCAATACTGCCGGGGGTCATGAGAAATTTAGCGAAAACCTTTTTAAGAAAGATTTGATAAAAACTCAAACATTATTTCATTCATAGATTGACATATTACATATTGCAAACTACATACAGAGACACCTTTGGTACTTACCTTATGAAGTTTTGAACTCCATAAGTGATTACCTTATTACAAGTTTTGATATCTTCATACTATCTACCAATATTTTTCTTGAATACAAGTGGTGTAAACAAGTTTTGAATAAAAGAGTACGAGTGCTTGACTCAAATATTTCGGGATGCCTCTTCACTGAATCTCCTCCCCCTTTTATAGAGGTCCTGGATTATTTTCCTCCTCTCCTTTTTGGTGACAAGAAATGACTCTTATCTTTTCTGCAATAAATTTCTTGTTGAATAGTCATCAACCACCTTTTTCGGTGCATTTATTTTTCTTGCTAGCTAGACTTCAATAATTCTTGACAAGTTATCTTCCGGATTGTGACAAAACACCACAGCTTTTCTTTAATAAAGAGACTTTATTAAAGTAGTGAGTGAAGGGTCTTTGTCATGGCAGCTATCTTTTTGTTGTTTAGTGACCACAGTTTTTCTTTAATGAATGACTTTATTAAAGTAGTGATAAAGGGTCACTATTTGGCAGCATTATTTTTCCATCCTTGAGTCAAATAACTCTACTTGGAATTCTGTACTATCGAGTGATGCATGACTCATATCTTCAACAAGACAGTGTTCACATTTGTGCTCTGGATGGTCCCACATTATCTTGCATAGCTCTTTGCGCATAATTTCACTTCCACTTACTTCATTGATAATAATTTTCTCAAGTATGTGGTCCAATTCACAAATATCTACTTTTTTAGATGGCAATCTTGCATTGGAGTAGATTACATGATTATTTGAAGGATATAACATTTCTTTTTCAAAAATAACTTGGCTTAAATTATCAAATATTTCTTTATATCCTTTAGCTCTTCTGTAAGAAATCATGTTAACAATAACTTCATATTCATTCTTAACAACTTTTTGGCTAGTTGGTAAGAAATATTGGTTTGATATCCCTATGTTGATACAATGAAATGATGGGATCATTGTTCCTTCATATTTATCCCATTCCATTGTGGCTGAAAATAATCGGATTTATATGTTTGTACTTTTGATAACTTCAATAAATCTTCGAATTGCCTTTTTAACATCTATGGGAAGTTGTGAAATTTTCCTTCGATCTTTGGTTGGATATATGCAGAGTATATTCCCTAGTTCAAAGCAATTTTGAACCCAATTAGCTGGCGCTCCTGGATAGAAATTTATCTTATTGTATTTTCCATAGTGTAGGGTCTTCATCCATTTCCCTATTTCGAGATATCAATCTGACTGTTTATTGAAAATAACAATAAAGAAGAGAACTTCTTCATAGTTATCTTTGTTTGGTAATTTTTGTTTGTGGTAAACTTTTACCACATCTTTTGGATTTATTTACTCAATACGGGTTTTGGAATCGATTTCATTCCTCTGTTAAGAGGTTTCCATAACCTTCTTGGTATCTTGATTATCCTTCTTGAATGAAGGTTTTGTATCTGTTTCCATATTTTCAGTACAAATATTAAGATTATTTTTTCCTTGTGAAGGGGTTTCTAATATTATCTTGTCTTTCCCTTTATCCTCGGGAAGAGTGCTAGTATTCATAAGACCCGGTGAAGTGTTACTAGACTTTGTACAAGTATTTTCTGCCGAATAGGTTATCTTGGTACTGCTTAGAAGGCTTTCTTGTATATTTTAAATTTGCATCTCCAAACAAGAGACTTTAAATTCAAGTATCTGAACTTTTGTCTTTAATTCCTGCAGGTCCATCTCTGCTAAGATAATCAAGAATAAAGTTAGACTATCCTTTAATATATTCAATATCAAACTTGAAATATGAAAACCATATCTGGATTCTGATAATGTATCTATTGGCAATAGATGGATTAACATTATTTTTTAGAAATGCTTTAACTTGTGTATTATCAGTTCTAATCAAGAACTTTTTTGGTAACAAGTAATCTTTGTATTTTTGTACTCCTCGCTTCACAACAATAAGCTCTTTTCTATTTGTTTCATACCTCGTTTCAACTTCTTTGAATGTTCCTGATGTATATCCTGCAAGCATTTCAAGATAAGAACAATTATTTTCACATTTATATTCTTTATGATTCATTTTTACCTTAAGTACTACTCCCCAGTAATTATCTGAAGCGTCAGTTTCAAGGATAAAGAAATCTTCTTCATGTGGAATAATAAGTTTTGGTAGAATTTTTAATTCATCTTTTACCTTCCTGATGTTTTTGCGATCTTGTTCATCACAAGACCACATTACATTTTTCCTTAATTTTGGAAGAAGGTAATTTTTAGCTTGACACAATTTTCAATAAATCCTTCAGCATAATTTAATATATCAAGGAAACGTTGTAAATGTTTTTTATCTTTGATTTTTTCAGGAAAATCTTGAAGTTTTTCACCAATATGAGATTGCAGTTGCAATTCTCCTTTTTTTTTTATAAATAATTCAAGAAATTCTATTTCTGTTTTTGCTATTTCAGCTTTCTTTTGAGAAAGTGTAATACCATGTTTTTTCATGATATAACAAAACTTTTCAAGATGTTCAATAGGTTCGTTCATATCTTTTGAATGAATAAGTAAATCATCTATGTAGATAATACAAAAATGAGTAATAGGTTTTATTACCTCATCCATTCTTCTTTGGAATATTTGTAGTGCATTTTTCAATCCAAATGACATTACATTCCATTCAAATTGGCCTAAAGGATTAGGAGTGCTAAATGCAGTTAAAGATTTACTATCTTCTATGAGCATAATTTACCAAAATCCTGATTTACAATCGAACTTTGAAAATATCTTCTTATTTTGTACTTGTTTAATAAGAATATCCTTATTTGGCAAGTAATATCCATCAAATTTTGTAACTTCGTTTAGCTTTTTATAGTTAATCATCATTCTGGCTTTTCCTCTTTTTATTTCACTATGTTTCCTAACAATAAATGCTGGACTACTATGTGGACTTTTACTAGGCCTAATTAGTTTGACTTCTAGTAATTCTTTTATTCGAATTTTAAATTCCTCTTGGTCTTCAACACTATATTTCATCGGTTTAACTCTTACTACAGTATCTAGTTTTATAAGCTCTATCTTGGCTTACCTTATCTGTATCCCATTTTTCTAATGGGTTTTCAGAATAAGTTTCAGAAATTTCTTTCCTAAATTTTTCTAACTTATCTTATATTGTCATTTTTAGCACATTAATTGATTTAAATTTTTCTGTACTCCAACATCCACCGCGCTAGGTTGAGGAGTTCTGATGATTAATTTCTTTGTAAGCTATGCTTACGACTCTTGTGATTTTAGGTGTAAATATCTTATGTGCACAAGGTGTTGTGAACATATATTTATCAATAAATTGAATAAAAAGTGCATATTTTAATAGGAAATTTTGTCCTAATAAAATATCACATCCAATTGTATTTGTATAGCATATTTGCTATATATTATCTTGTTTCCTCCTGCTGTTGTAGCAGTTACAACTTTCTTTGAGTCATATTTCCAATATTCAGGTGGTAGTACATTTGGTAAGCAAATGATTATAGTACTCCCTGTATCTAAATAAGTATGAAATTTTATTTTACAATATTTTTTTAAATTGAGTATAACTTCAATATATTGACTCATGGGATTGGTATTTATTATCCTTCCCATGGTAACAATGATCTCATATTTTCATCTATCCTTGGTATAATAATTGGATTTCCTTCAAGTGTTATTTTTATATATCCTTGACATATCTTGTAAGGGCTTACCTTTCCAATAAAACTCATTCCTAGTAATATAGGTATTTGGCTAAGTCCATAATTATCATCCTTATATAAGATTATTTCTGTTTTATGTTCACCTTGATTTTCTCCTATAATTATAAGATGGAAACTCAGATCTCTTTTTATTTCAAGGTTATGTCCTAAGTAATCTTTAAAGACATATTTTTGTGGTAACTCATAATCTTGTAGGTGGCTAACAAATTTAGCATCTACATGATTTTTATCTGCTCCTATATCTATAAGGACAAGAAGATTATTCTTGATCCCTTCTTGGTTGATATATCCAATCCTGATATAATATTTTGAGCTTGCTGGTTCATCAATACTTTGGTTTTTAAGTCGTTCTATATTAACATTTTCTCTAGGTGGAAATCTTGCAATAATATTTTCTCCTTGTAGCCTCACACTACCTTTTCTTATTATTCTTCATTCAGAATTAATTTCTTTAGCTTGTTTGTAGAAATCAAGCATTATTTGTTCTGGTATTGTAACTTCATGTTCCTTATATTTTTTAGGCAGAATATGCTGTGCTAATTCATCAAAATCTTTGTGTATTATTATGTTATCTGTTATTTTCTTTAAATTGTTATGATGGCTAGTACTAAAAGCAAATATTGATTTTATGCTTATACTAATAGCCTTACTTTTATGTAACATTTTTAAGTTTCCAATTCTATAATACAGATTGAAACTTTAGTCTATATTTTCATCTGTTTTTGAGATTGCATAATCTGATTTTATTGTAAATATGATCTTCTGATAAACTGGATTTCCTACAACAATTCCTAATAGAGCATCTATAGGATCTTGTAGAATTCTGTTATCCATGCAATAAATTTCAATAGGTATATTCATACCTTCTCTAAAGAATCCTTTAATCATAACTTGAATTCCTCCAATTTCAATACATTTTAACTTCTTCCTAATATTTTCTGGGATATTGAATAATTTTTGTTTTACCCATTCTTTAGTAATTATTAGGATTCTGGTTTTTCCCACTACATCTTCTATGTTAATTGGGACTTCTTTATAATTCATACTTACAATTGTTTTGTTCATCGTAGGGAGTATTCATAAGAATTCTTGATGAAATATATCTTTTTCTTATAAGTCTAAGATTCTTTTAGTTATCTCCTTATATCTTTTGCTATCGAATGTAATTTCTTGACAAATTCCTTCTACTGAATCTTCTACTTCCTTAGTTGTCTCAATATCTGATCCCTGTACTTCTTGAATCTCATTCATATATATATTTTCTTCAGATTTTCCAGATTCTTCATCTGATGATGATGTTTTCAACTCATAAATACTACTAAATTCACTGTCTAAATCCTCAAAATACTCAATTGGTTCTATATCACTATCATTTATAAATTCTTCATAAACTTTGAGAGTTTCTATATTCTGTTTATCTTTTCTCTTAGGACATTGGGGGGGCTATGTGTCCTTCTTCATTACAAATGAAGCATCTACATTTTTTGATATATTTCTTTTTAAACTTTTCAGACCAATTTCTTTTCTTGAAATATTTTTTATATGACTTGAAGTTTCTTTTCTTAAACTTTTTAAAGTTTTTTAATCTTCTTTTATATTTTTTATATGGCTTATATTTTTTCTTATGACATCCAAATTGTTCTGTTTGACCTATATCTTTGTAACAACATAAAGAGTTTTTTCTTATCTTATATGCATTTTTATTTTCTAGTACTTCTCTGTACCAAATACTTATCATCATTCTTTTTGTAAATTCAATTTTACTTCCAAGACTATCTATATATAGTCATTCTTCATCTCCTACAGGTAATATTTTATTATATTCTTTTAATAACTTAGTTCCCCATGAGAATGATAATTTTGTGAAGTAAGATCTTAAGATTGACTTATTATCTGTATAATCACCTTAGCTGATTGTATAGTATAATTCTTAAAATTTACATGTATGTCTTTCTAATTCACACATATCGCATATTCTTAAATTTTCCATTGAAATCATTCCTTCATTATATTCATCTTGTTTTCTAGCTTCTTCATTAATTGTGTATCTATCTCCTAAAAATTTTGTTCTGAGGGTTCTTTCTAACCTATTTAATATATCTCTTATACTTTGATCGTTTAGATTATTTCTGTTATATAATGCACCAGTTGTATTTTCTCCATATTTTATTCTTCTTTTTATATTTACAAGTAGTTTTCTCCACCATTCTGATACTATTTCTCTAAATGTATGTTCTATAAATTCAAAGGTTGTATATGTGTCCCATTTATTAAATTGTATTGCTAAATCAGTACTTATTTTTGTATGTTTCAATAGCTTTATTTGTATCTACACAGTCTAAATTTAACCATATTCCCGTTGTATGGATTTGTTCATTATATGATTTTGTTGGATTAACTTCTTTTATAGATTGTTTTCTAATATTTTCATTATATCTATTCTGAGTTTTTCTATATCTTTGGAATCCTTATCTTCTAGGTATGTAAGTTCCATATGGATTACTTGTATCTTCATCACTACTAAATTCTTATTTTACGTTATTTGCCGACGGGTTTGTATTCATTTTAGTATTTTCTACTTATTTTGCTAATTCTTCTAATTGATTTTTATATTCATCATATTCTTCTCCTGTAGATTCTAAGAATTTTCTTTCTAATTCTTCTACATCTGTTATCAAAAATTGTTTTATTTCAGGTATTTTTTCCTTTCTTTTATTATTATCTTTAATTTTTCTCCTGTAATCTTGAGGAAGACTAATTATCATTTTATCTTTTCCTTTTAGATTTTTATCTAATATAGCGTTTCCTATTTGTAAATTATATTCTAAATTTTCCAATTTCTTATTCATTTCTTCAAATCCTTCGTTCAAATTATTTTTTGGTAAATAAGGATAATTTGATTTTTTATGTTTTTCTACTTTTTTTAGAAATTCTTCATTTATATTTTCTTCTTCTGATAAATTCATTATGATTTTTTGGTCGTAACGGGGCTCTGATACCAATTTTTACCAGGGTGCACAGGCGCAGAACACTCTCTCTATTTTCTTAAGGAATTATATGCGGATTTATAATCATCTTATGATTCTTGCCAAAAATATTTCTTCTTGTCTTATTTCTTTTATTTTTATTAATCTCAAATATTCAATATGTTGTTTAACTAATCTTTTAAGTTCTTCGTATAATTCTATAACTCTGGTACTTGATCCTCTTTCAATACTAACTAATTTTGTATATTCTCTATGTAAACTCCTAATTAAATCTTTCATTTTTTCCTCAAGTATGTAAGGGTAGTAAACATGCATAAATTTAATTAGGTAAAAACTAATTTTATTATTTTGTTTCCAAAAAATTATTTGGGGACTAAATTTAAATTGTTTTATAGTTAGATGACTTTGTTTGAAAATGAGGGTATTTGGAGAAGAATAAATTGTTGAAGTCTATTTTTAGAAGGTTATAGTTTCAAAGTCTATTTAACAAAAGTTTATAGTTATTGAATCTATTTATGGATATTCCCCTATAATATATAATAGATAATTATGTTTATCTTATATATAATATAATATTATTTTTAATTATTAAACACCTAATTAAATGAATTAGTACCGAAAATTTAGAAAAAAAAAATTACCTCACGAGATTTTTGATTTGCATCTTAGGAAATTATATTTACACCACAATAATTATTAATGACACCACATTTTAAATACAATAAATGTTCCTATTGTTTTGTTTATTTTGACAATTACTCTCTTATTATTATTTTTGTCGTATTCTTATCTGTAATCATTAATTAATTAATATATTTTATCTCTATTAACAATTTTATTTCAAATATTCTATTACATTGATTTTTTTTTTGATTTTTTGTAATTATTGTTTATCTTGCTTATTTAAAAATAAGAGAGGTAAATAAAAATTGTCTTCACTCCAAAAAAATTCTTTAGCCATTATTAATGAGATAAATTGTGTTAATTAATAAAAATCGAGAATAATAATAAGACAAAAAATTTAAGAGGTATAATTACAAAAATTAATAAAAATAAAGGATTGTAATTGTAATTAAATTGTGGTGCACTTAACAAAAAATATAGTGTTAATATAATTATTTTTGCGTATTTAAAATACAAGTCTATCTAATTTTTTCTTTATAAAATATAAGTAAATTTCAGTTTCTTCCATATAAGTAAGTTATTTTTGTGTAGAGCCCATTAATATGGGTCCTCAATTGTAATTGGAAGGCTGAACCGAAGCCCACTATCAAAATCCTTTCACAAAAACCCTAGTTGTTAACAAAATCCTACCATCTGCATTTTCCCCTTCGTCAATTCGAAGCTTAAAATTTTCAACCCTGGCTCAATTTATTTTCAGATCTTAAAAAATTAATCCCGACTTATTAATTTTATTTTTTTTTGGTTTTGTAATCGTATTTCATTTTCTCCTCCAAATTTTAGCTAATCATGTTGAAAATAAAGACCCCGCAGAAAGGAAGAATCAAGCGAGAACTAGAAAAACGTGGCCCTAAACTCGTAAGCTAGCGATTTCTTTTGATTAGATAATAATGAAGTTATCAGTTTTTGGATAATATGAAAAGTGTGTGCGCGCGCGCGCTTTTTTTTTTTTTGGTGATTGATAAATTGAGTGTTTGAATTTTTCAGGTGGAGACTAGGAAGAAGACGTTAATACTACATGGGACAAAAACTAGCAGTGTGTTGAATTCAGTACTGACAGAAATTTATCATCTGAAGAAGGATAATACGGTCAAGTATTCGCGGAGAAATGACAACATTAGACCGTTCGAGAGTGGTGGCGAAACTTCTCTGGAATTTTTTTCACTTAAAACAGATTGTAGTTTATTTGTGGTACGTGTGAAACCTTTGCAGCACCTATTTTTTCATTTCTCTTTCAGCTTTGTGGTGTTGGTGGCATTGTTTCCTTTATTTTTTGCAAGTTCTGTGTTAGAATAATTGAAAAGGTATGTATTGTACCTGTAGATATTATTTATATTATTATTATGTTTGGTAGAACTACTGCTTAATGCGAGGCTGGCGACTAATGGATAGAATATATATATATATATTATAATTTTTTTTCCACATTATCTGTCAATCATACACCTATGGTATTTTTTCTTAGATTCATGTTTAAGGCTGTATTATGTGATTAAAAAGGTTGATTTTGATTACCGTACTTGGACTTGAGATATAATTCCTCAAAATTTCAATCTAAAATAAATTTTAGCAAATTCAAATGGCAGGTTTAAATAGTGTGAAATTTTGGGACGGATGTTACATGTTGTTTTTGATTGAGTTGGTCTAGTTTTGTCCTTTTAAAGGTTAATAAAGTGCGCGTTATCATTACTTTCCGATGAGACTTGAGAGGACTTTATGGTAATGACATTTCATATCAGACAGTTTTAATTTGTCCCGAAGAAGTAAGAACAATATTCTTCTGAATTCTAAAGAGCTTAATTTACTTAGGAAGGCAATAGAATTCCTTTGTTTGCTGGCAGCCAACTGTTAGTGGATAGTTTGGTAGGTAAAAACTCCATTAATTACCGAACTTGTAGTCTTGTTTTACTATGTCATGAAACCTTTTTGTATTCGAAATTAGTCTTGAACTTCATTTTGTTTCAGTTTATTTCTGTCTATCTCATCTTGGTGATTTGGTTAACCGAAAATTTGACATAGCCTCGAATTGCAATTCCAGACCACCAAATATTATCTAATTATCTCTTTCCATGATCCGACAACCAAGCATTTTTATAACAGCGTTCCGAATGAAACTACTTTGGATCCCTCCATAGATACTACTAGAAAGAACTGTGTTATAACATAGAGCTGATACATTTACTGTCACGACCCGTCCCAGATCATCCTACTGGACCTGAAACGTAACGTGTGCCGATGGCAGGTGACAACTAGATGTTGGACCCACCACCAAGGCAAACTTGACTTTTCTTATCTTTCAGAGTCACCTTTTAAAATAAATTTGATCCCATAAGTATTAATAAAAATTTTGACAGAGTCTCCCCTATATTATTGACATAACCAACCTGTAATTCAACGTCAAATCCTCAACAATCATGCATAATAATCATAAAGACTTCCCAAACCTTCCAAGCATAACATTAATGTAATAAGACAATTGAAATTCTTAGTCAATTCTTTTAATATATACACATAATCACCGGGTCTATTACCGACAAGGCCACAAAAGAATATCACTGCCTATAACATAAGCCCAAAAGATAACTTCTAAATACTATATCAGAATAGACCATAGAAATGCCTACGTTTAGCTCGTCTGGCGGCGATGTCTCTATCCAAGCTGCTCAAAATCTGTAGCTTTTTCCTATAAGGAAGAGATAGGGAGAAACGTGAGCTTGTAACTCAGTGAGTGGAGTTTATGAAGTAATTCCCTTTATAAATCAATTTTGAAAACATAATTTATTTCATAAGCTTTTGCCACTTTAAATCAAATCATACATGCTAAACATAATCATAAGGATCGTGGAATAATCATTTGTGGCATAACTGATAAACTGTAATATATATATAAGAAAATCACACCAAAGGTACCCAACTAAATCATCTGAAATCTGTATCTAGTCATACGCGCGTATACTACTGAGCACCTCCGTACCCGGCCCAAAACCCCTCTGGGTACAAAAGTGGGTCCCAAAGACCTCATATATATATACACCCTTATACACGGGCCATAGGCCCCCTCCGTGCATAAGAGTGGATCTTAAGATCATTTGAACACGGGCCATAGGCCCCCTCCGTGACAGAGCCTTAAGATCACAAATAATATCCGCTAGTATACGGGCCCAAGGCCCCCTCCGTGCACTAACACAAGAACAGATAATCACAAGGGTACTTTTGATGATTTGGAAACCATACATGCCAACTTAACTAATCAGGCTCGTAAAACATGGTAAAAAGAGTCATCTCGATAAGCAATCTTAATTTTAAAACATTTGTTTTGACAATCATGCTAAAATCAAGTAATTTAAAAATTATTTGTAACTTGTAGAAAATCATTGTGAATAACGTAGAAAATTCTTTAAGTTTATTCTCCACTCACTAAATAATTGACAATCCACTAGCTTGGTCGATATATAGCGCCGACTTCCTCGTCACCTCCTGAGATAAAATAAAATCTTCACATCAACATTTAAAATCACCTTAATAGATAATATAGCAAAAGAGCCTCATTCTTGAATTAACTCATTCAACTTGTTTTCTCATATTACACCATATTTACCATTTTACTTAGAAACATAAAATCACCTCTAAAAACTAATTAAGTTCTAATATCACTTAAGATTTCAAAATTTGAGCCACATTGATCTAAATCCCAACTTTCCATTTTTACATGCTTACTAGTTTATTTACCCCTCTTCATAACTAAACCAACATTCATCATCAACACCAACAATTCCATTTCTAGCACAAAGTAAACCAAAATACAAGTTTATCTCAACTTAATCACTAGTTTAACCCAATGGCATAAAACCCTAATCTCTAATGCCAAGCATTTATTTCAATAAACTTAACTATATAACTAGAATTACCAAAATCATCATTCTCACATTCATATATAACTCACATTTAAACTATAATTCAAAAGCCCTAAATTTACACATTATTGAACAATAAATATTTTACCACTTACCTCTTAATGTTAGGAAAATATGGTAGAATAACACCCACACACACTTTGAGTTGGATGGCTCTTCCTTCTTCTTCCTTTCTTTTTCTTTTCTTTCTTCTCTCTTTTTTTTTTTTTTTTTTTCTTTCTCCCGGTTTCTGTCTCTCTCGAAGCCTCTGTTGGTCCTTTCCTTTATTTTGGCAATTGTTTGGTTTAATAAGTATTATAATAGTCAAGTGTTTAGTTATTGCAAAAAGGTCCCCACTCTTATTTCTTGATTTAATTAAAGTCCTCAACTTATATATAAGTTTTAGAAAAATAATCCCAACAAATAAAATAATATAATTTGGTCCTAATTTGACTTTGACTAGTAAAGTTTGACTAAAAAAAATAATTGGGTTGTTACATTTACAATCCAACGTAAAGGCAGTCTAATAACGTATTAAGACAAGTCACCATCACCAGGTATACATAGTGTGCACCAGGTCGTCATTGGATTTTATTTGGCTCCATTTTAGAATTGTTGTAAATTTTGGGATATTTAAAAAATTACACTTGTAATGGGGCATGTTAGCTAAAGGATCCTTAGTTTTTTAATTGTCATAGATTTTTGTTTAAGGTAGTGCACTCCAATCTGCCCTGTTTTGTTTTCTCAGTGTTCCTAAAAAAATGTCATTTTGGTGGCAGACAAGCGGGCATTCAATTACAGAACTAGTAAACGTATATAAATTCGATGGACATTTATTGGATCATGTTCTTACAAGTCTTGCATCATGCATTACCTGACCTCCACTTGTCAGTTGTCCTGTTCTAGATAAAAATGAATGATTGAACGTAATAACAAAATCAATTGAAAAGAAAGTTACATCTCTTGGGAAGAAATACTTGTACTGACCTATGTTTCTAGATTTACAACTATGTTTATATTTTTATGGTCACTTCAATCATTCATATAAAAGACAGTAAACAAGGAAAATAGAATAGTAAGTGAATGCAATCTGTTTTCAGGGCCATTTTCTTATTTTATTGTAACGAGTTTCCCTTGTTATCTCATTTGCAGTTTGGTTCTCACTCAAAGAAGCGGCCAAACAATCTTGTTATTGGACGAACCTATGATCACCACATTTATGATCTCGTAGAGGTCGGGGTTGAAAATTTCAAAAGCATGATCTCTTTCTCATATGATAAGAAATTGGCCCCTCAAATTGGGTCAAAACCCTTTTTTGCTTTCATTGGAGAAGGTTTTGAGAGCGTCGAAGAGCTGAAACATTTAAAAGAAATTTTACTTGATTTATTCCATGGAGAGGTTTTTCTCTATTCTTTTCTTCTCTTCTGGTTCTTTTGTCGTTGGTCTTCCCCTGCTTATGTAATATAATTTCAAAGAGTAACTTGACGAGTACAAATCTCAATATTGCAGGTTGTGACTAACTTGAACCTAGCGGGACTGGACCGTGTTTACGTATGCACAGCTATATCTTCAAACAAAGTATTCTTTACTCATTGTGCATTGCGGCTTAAAAAGTCTGGCACTATAGTGCCAAGGATGGAGTTGGTTGAAGTTGGTCCATCCATGGATATGGTGGTTCGAAGACATCGTCTTCCTGATGACAGCCTGAGAAAAGAAGCAATGAAGACAGCCCCTCAATTAACAAAGAAAAAGGTTTGCCTAGTTAAAATATGCTTTCTGCAGTTTAAAAAAATGATGCTTATCCCGTTTCTTGATTTTCAGGAGAAAAATGTTACCAAAGATGCAATACAAGGGAAAATTGGGAAGATTTATATTCCAGATCAAAAGGTAATGCTATCTAACGCAACTCATAATCAATCATATAACTTGGTAAAGCCACTGGGTAAAGTAATCAGCTTAAAACTGCAAGGAGAAACTTCTTCTAACCTAATTGCCAACGCGATGATTAATTTTTTTTTTTATAAATTCTTCATTTATATAGTATAAATTTAATTTTATAGTTATTATTAATTTTCTTTTTGAAATATTTCAAATATTAGTATCTATTTATTATTTAGTCTTTGTTTGATTCTCATTATTTCTCATTAAAAATACAACTTTTTTCTTGCTAGGTATTACATAGAGAATAACTTTGAGCCCCTATTTGGTATAGATTAAAATCAGATTTTTAGTAGATTTTGATAAAAGTTGATGAGATGTGCAGTTGAAAAGTTGCAGGTCCCATAAAATGTGTGGTTAAAATTAACTTGTTGACTTTGACTTAGATTAAAATCTAATTTTTAATTGTCACCAAAAAGGGGCTGAGTTAGAAGTATATAATATTTTTTGATAAAGAAAGAAAAAGTCTGATACGTGACACACTTCCCAGTGAAGTGTCCGTGCAATACAGCTTATCCCTGATTTAATATCAGATGATAGCTAGCTATCTCTTTTATTACATATTCGAGTTGAGAGTTAGCCATCGCGTTGTGTTACTGAACAGTCTCTTGCGTTTGTCTTCCTTTGAATTATTTACGCTGACGTATTTTATCAGCGGCGGTATTTAATGCTAGGCCTCTGATAAGCACTAAAAACTTTCACCTATGTAGGTTGGAAGTGTGGCACTTCCTTACAATGCAAAGGGAATGAAGAGGGAGCGACGGGAAGCCAAAGTGAATGATGAGATGAAAAGGCCTGCAGAAAAGAAACAGAAACAGCGTTCTGAGTGATTCCATTCGGGCTTTAGTAGCAGCCACAACATTTTTGAGTGTATTTTCCATTAATCTTTACAAATGGAGCAAGGGAATTTTGGTGCTGGTTTAATGAAATTATCTCGTCTTTAGTGGTTTACTATTTGATGATGCATTGATGCTTATATAAACACATGAACGCGAAAATGTATAATCTTTTTGGAGCAGGAAAATGTACGTGCTTGTTTGATTTCCATTCTTTTTGGAAAAAATGGAGTTTTTGGGAGAATGTGTGGCGTAGATTAAGTTGAAAAGTCAAAAATTGTTGGTGAAAATTAAGGTGTGGTGTAAATTGAGTACTATTGGGAACCAAACATGGGCAGTGTTTTGTTCCTTTTGTTCCATGTAAATGAATATGCAATGTGGCTAATATATCCTGTTTATTTTCTTTAATGAAATTAAAGATTGGAACATTATTGGAGGTTGTATGGAATAAGATAATGAAACCGTTCGCGTGTGAATCACAGCTAATACATTCTGTTTATTTTCTTTAATGAAATTAAAGATTGGAACATTATTAGAGGTTGCATGGAATAAGATAATGAAACCGTTCGCATGTGAATATGTGATGGCTATGATAGGGTGTTTTAGATTACGAGAGTGAAAAATGAGTGGAAATAAAATACTTTTTGAAGAATTGATCTGTCTGAAAATTATTTTCTTGAAAAATATTTTTTGAAAGTGTTTGATTAATTTGATTTTTTAGGTGAAAAAAGTGAAGAATTGTTCAAGTTTTGTTGTTCGATTGACATTAATTTTTTTTTTTAACATATTTGTACTTGATAATAATAATAATATTATTTTTTTGAACAAAAATAAGTCGATTAACACAAACAAATTGATTACGCATGACTAAAAATTAAGGGGACGTTCCCTTTGTGTTTCGATTTTGGATTTTGATTTGAATTTTTTATTTTGATTGTTTGTTTTGGAATTGCTGAAAATATGTTATCTTTGTGATTTTGAAAAACTATTTTAAAAAATAGAAAACTGAAAAATACATTTACTTTGTAATTTTATGATATATTTATTTTGTGATATTTTATATGTAAAAAATGGTTGATTTGTTGAATTACATTAATTTTAATGTCAATAAATCAGTTAGTTCTCTATGTCAATAAATTCATCATTAATATTGTTTCAACTAAACAAAAATTCATTATTAATATTGTTTTAGCTAGACAAAAATTCAACATCATACCAACAAAATCTTAACATGGATCTATATATAATGATAAAATAATATAAGAGTTTCAAGTGAAGGAAGTGTCTTACATTTACAAAAAAAAAAAAATCTTAACATAGAGATTATATATAATGACAAAATAATATAAGAATTTCAAGTGAAGGAAGTGTCTCACATTTACATAAAAAAAAAAAAATTACAAAAAAAAATATATATATATATATAAACATGGATCTATATATAATGACAAAATAACATAAGAATTTTAAGTGAATGAAGTGTCTCATATTTACCAAAAAAAAAAAAAAAATCTATCTTAATATATATATATATATATATATATATATATATATATATATATATATATAATGGCAATAACATAAGAGCTTCAAGTGAAGGAAGCGTCTCACCTTAAAAAAAAAAAAAAAAATCTTAACATGGATCTATATATAATGACAAAATAACATAAGAGCTTCAAGTAAAGGAAATGTCTCACATTTACACAAAAAAAAAATCTTAACATGAATCTATATATAATGACAAAATAATATAAGAACTTCAAATGAAAGAAGTGTCTCACATTTACCAAAAAAAAAAAAAAAAAAAAAAAAAAAAAAAATTCAAAACGCAATAAACTCGTTTTGAGTTTCTTTTATATATATATATATATATATATATATATATATATATATATATATATATATTTTTTTTTGGAAAACGAATTTCTGAAAATGGGCAAAGTGAACGCATTTTCGATATTTTCAAAAATCGAAAATTCAAAACGGACTGAAAATAGCGAAGAGAACAGACCTAAATTTTGCAAATCTTAAAAACATTTTCTCATTTTCCACGAAAACAGACCAAATGTGGCGCTTCGAGTAGTGCCAAGAAAAAATTTTCTACTCCAAATTTTGGCTGGCAAGCAAATGAAAACAAGAAAAGATGATAAATATTTTCATTTTTCATGACAATTCCAAGGTAATCAAACACATCCTTTAAGTTCGACAATGCGCTTATTGTACAAAACAAAAATTGAAATATTGAAGTCATATTTTATTCACACGCATTCAAGTTAGAGTCATGGCTCATGTTTATAAATTGTTTATGAACAATTCACCAATCACTTTTTATCTACACGTTCTAAATTCTCATAACTTCATCTTTGCAGAGTGACTAGCGAATCTTAGTTCAGTTTCTTTTTATAGTGACATTATGGTTGGTGACTTGACTTCCGTATCCCAGTGGGACTCACGTACCGCGTGAAATCATAAAATAACATTCTATATATTCTTGATCTAGATAGATTGTCAAGGATTATTTTCACACGCGTTTATCATATTCTGCATATACTTATCATATGAACATAAAATCGTTATTTCATTGCTTTGTTGAACGTTAATCAGTTAATCTCATTATAAGTTCGATTGGACTCTTTCGATTGACCATTCTGATGTTGTCCTATTTGGAATGCTTATTTTTAAAATCATTTTCCTTCAAAATTTTTTACAATTACATATTTTTTAAAACTCATAAAAAGCTGTCCATGCTTGAAACAAACCTATCAACTACTATAGGTAGACAGGTTTCCTCACGAATCCATGAGCATATAACTATCAAGATTGTACTATTGTCACAGTTTTGGAGAGTACGGACAGCTCGGTAACCATGAGCTGCCAATTATATTTTGATTTTCGGTGTTTTCTAAATAAAATATGTACGGAACATTAGGTAGACTGTGTTCGGATCTTTAGTTTTTATTTTTATTTTTATTATAATCGTTCCAATTTTTAATATAACTTTTTAACTACACATCTTTTATCTCTTCAATTTTTAACTTTAAATTTACCTCGAACTCCACAAAAAAACCAAAAAAAAAAAAAAAAAAACTGATTTTAATCCTTTCAAACGGAAGCTAAATTGTTTATTTTTGGTTTATAAACAAGTATTTTTTTTACACAATTTCTCAAACTACTTTTTAACTATACATTTTTCCTCTCTAATTTTTAACCATATTTTACCTAAAAATACAAAAAAGCACAAAATAAAGTGCTCAAGCCGTCGAACAGAGTGGTAGTTGAAATTTGAAGAGAGAAACTGTGATTAAAAAGGAATTTGAGAAAATATGTTATTTATAAATTTGTTTATAAATTATAATGATTTGATAGGAGAATACATTGCTAGCTTTTTCATGGGTGTAGAGAAGACTTTCTATTATTTTCTAGGTAAAACTTTTGGTTAAAAATTGAAGAGAGAAAATGTATGTCATTAAAAAACAGTGTTCTAAAAAATTCGCTTACACTTAAGCTTAGACGCTCTTAGAATTGAAATTTGACTTCGTCGCCTCGTCACACTTCACGCTTTATCCGCGCTTTGATCAAGTATTGCTGCTCTTTTTCGCGCCTAAATGCGCTTAATTTTGATGCTCAACTTTGACGTTTCATCAAGCTTTACGCTTTTTAAAACATCGTCAAAAAGTGGTTTAGAAACAAATAGGTAGCCAAAACGGAGGCTTAAATCCATACCCGAACCGGTCTAGATATGATAAATTTCCGTTTCCGAACTGGTCTAGACAGTACAACTGCAGCACTGCTCAAATTGAAAACATAGTGTAAGTCCAAGAAGACCCATGGAAGCGGAGTAGTGCTATTTAGCTCTGTTAAGCATCAATAGTAGAGTCACCCGCCGTCACATTTGTAGAATAAAGTTGGATGCGTTTTTTACAGTGACTCCACTACTACGTAGCCCGACGCGACATCAGTGAAACTGAGTAGCATTATTTATGAAAATCAGCCCAAAAAAACCACCCGGTCTGTAGCAGTCGAACAATTAATATACAAGCCTACAAGGGACAACAATGACCCGGCACACCCCACAAAAGCATCCACGTCCTTCACACATCTTCTAATGGAAATTCAGCCGAAATGCCCAAGTCTAAATACAGAAGCTCCAAATTACAATAAGCAGGTGAGATTATTACATTTCCATACGTAAAGATAAACTCGTTTTCCTTTTTTGTATGTCCAAGATTATATTGTATGTCCAAGATTATAGATCACTTTCGTTTTTAAGAATATATAAATGTCTTAATTTTTTATTAAATCCCTATTTAATATGCATTGTAATGAATAAATATGAACTATCTATTGTTCAATATAAGGGTATATTTGGTAAAATATAGTAAATTTATAGTTTCAACGTATATTAATTATTTTTTTTAATGGGTTAATAGCACAAAATGTCCCTACATTTGACATGTATTGTACAAAACATCCCAACGTTGTGATTTTTGTCGCTGAACGTCCCAATCTTTACATTTTCTTGTTGGAGACGTCATTTTCGTTATATTTAACCCTATTTCAACGTTAAATGAGGAGCATTTTTGTCCAATTCCATTTTAATTCATTTCTTAAGGGTAATTGGCACAAAACGTCCCTACGTTTGACACTCATTGTGGAAAAACGTCCGTACATTTAGATTTTCTTGCAGATTAGTCCTCAAATTTTACTTTTCTTTCAATTTAGTCATTTCGTATTTGATTTAAAGGTTATTGTCTTCAAACGTGTATAACTTTTAATCTACAACTCCGAATTGCAGTCCGTTTTTTGCGTTGAACTCCAAATTCAACCATCTTTCTTATGGTGTATCATATGCTCATTTATTAAATATTTCGTTTTAACTTTTGTAGTGTAGATACTTATTTTGTTATGGTATCATTGATTAACGTAAATTGATTTCTGTAAATTTTATTGAAACATTGAAATTTTAATTTTAGAGTGTGTTTGACGGCTAGTGAGATTTATAAATTGGATTTATTTGAATTTTTTATTTTTTTAAGGTAAAATATTTGGTTAAAAATTGGTATGTTTAGCCCCTGTTTGAGTCATATTATAATCTCAAATAGTAAAATTTACAGAAATCAATTTACGTTAATCAATGATGTCCTAACAAAATAAGTATCTACAATACAAAAGTCAAAACGAAATGTTTAATAAATGAGCATATGATACATCATAAGAAAGATGGTTAAATTTGGAGTTCAACGCAAAAAACGGAGTACAATTCGGAGTTGTAGATCAAAAGTTATACACGTTTGAAGACAATGATCTTTAAATCAAATACGGAATGACTAAATTGAAAGAAAAGTAAAATTTGGGGACTAATCTACAAGAAAATCTAAAGGTATGGACGTTATTTGCCAAAAAAATGAACGTAGGGACATTTTTCCACAATGAGTGTCAAACGTAGGGATGTTTTGTGCCAATTATCCTTAAGAAATGAATTAAAAATAGAATTGGACAAAAATGCCCCTCATTTAACGTTGAAATAGGGTTAAATATAACAAAAAGGACGTCTCCAACAATAAAATGTAAAGGTTGGGACGTTCAGCGTAAAAAATCACAACGATGGGATGTTTTGCACAATACATGTCAAAGGTAGGGACGTTTTGTGCTATTAACCATTTCTTAATCTATAGCAAAATAGAAATGAGCCCATTTTTATGAGATGCTGGGAAAATGATATATGATATCAGTACAGCAAGATCCATATTCTAGATTGTTACTGTTTGTTAAAAGATTTGTGTTTAAAAATACGTTTTTTATGTTTTTTGGGTTGAAAAGTGGAGAGTGATTTGTGTTTAAAAATACGTTTTTTATTTTTTCTGGGTTGAAAAGTGGAGAGCGAAAAGATATTTTGTTAAAAAATGGTTTGAGGATTTGTGTTGTTAAAAACATGTTTAGAAACAGCTTAGCCAGTTTAGAAATCATTGTCCACTGGATTTTTCTACTCCATTTATGCATAACTAAAATAATTGAGGTAATAAATTAGAAGAAAGGCATGTCATTCTATTTCAGCCTCTACGTCAACAAAGACTTGTTTGAGCAGAAATATCAAGATTTAATTCTACACAGACCCAAAATATATATGGGATGATTTCAGCTCCTTTTGCACTGTGAAGAATATTGCTCTTATTTCAGGCCTGCCATTGCTGTTTCTATATAATCCTACAGTTAGCTATGGTGAGCGGGGATGATCCCTAATTCTCACCTGTCCTTCACTTTACCTTTGTTAACTTACTGGCTGGGAAATGCAATCTAGCAATCAGAGGACGCGGTGCTCTTGTCTTCCGGTCAAATCCCCTTACGCAGACAAAGCCTGGAAAACATGATAACTAATTATGAGTGTAAAGCCAGGGTGAAGTTATTTTTAAGACATTATACTGATATTGTCAATAGACACTGATTCTGTGTCATTCCACATAAATGAAGCTACTATAATTTGATGACAGAATTCCTATCTTTAGGACCAGAGACGTAGGTGTACAACTGTCATCACTCATTAGCTTGTTGGGAAGGTGAATGGTGTAATACTCTTTTGCTTTAGCTAAAATGAGTATCAATTGAAAAATACCCATCCATGGGATGTATTTGCTCAAAAATAACAAGTTAGTTTGGAAGGCATGAAGTGACATAACCATAGTCTCCTTTATGAGGCATATACAAGTATTTCATATGAGGCTTTTCCAATTCTGAAAGATCTTGCTCAAATGGAAAACAAGTGTGAAACATGAAGAACTGGTAGATATCTATCTACTTATGTTGTTAAGGTCATATTGTATTTGTCTCATAAAGAATACAATTCATTTTCTTATCACGAGGCTAAACAAGCTTATTTTGGGGGTACATTCATTTGGGTTTAACTATTTGCTTTTATTTTGTGGTTTTATAGCCTTTACTTGGGTAGAAATACAAAATGATACAAGCAGCTATACTCGCTTGATTGGAATGGTACTCAATTTGCCTAAATTTCTATCAAGACATCTGCATCTTGATACATGACAAGGTCTGAAATCTGTACATACCTCTCCAAAAACAGTACTGAATACCTTCTGTTGATAGCCCTGTTATAAATATAAAGAAGATATAATGTCAGGCTTCCTTGGAAATATCAATAATGAATGGCAGCCCAATTATATATGACCATTTTACCTTTAAATATTGTGGGTATGGAGGTTCCAAAGTACACCGTTCTTCGTGGCAAATTCCATAACCAGTCTCTTGGAATATCGATAGGGTTCAGGCTAGATTCATGGTCAGCAAACACCTGTGCATTAACAAATTTTAATATCTAGGTCCATTTCAGGAATCGAGTAATTTAATTTTCAAGGACTCCATCTAATCTTACTTCATTGACTTGAAAATAGGTGCCATTGAGTGGAAAGCTTCCTCTCATAGCTGTTCTGCAGGGTATCTGTCATAATTGGTTATGATGAGTAGATTTAGAAAAAGGAAATCCTTCAGTAGATTTTATTTTTTATTTTTATTTTTGGGAGTTATACTATTTATAGATAATTATAATTATGATAACCTTTTATGGATTTCTCTTACCAGAAGTGTGCCTCTAATGGTTTGCAAGTTCCCTTCGCGGATAGTATTGCATGAAAAACATGTTTCTTCAGTGCACAGCTTCCCAGATTCTTGGGAGGTGCAATGTGTTTCTGGTGGCTGAATACTGTCTGCAGTTTCACCTGATATGATAGAATCAGTTATTACTAAGGAGAATTTTAAGTAGGTTCATCTACAAAATTAGCAATTACTATTTTTATTCTCCAGGAAGAGTCCTTCAAGTGTGCTTTAGTTGATTTGTGATGTTTTGTTACCTGGGGTCCATATTGCAAGTAGATATGAGCAGGGATCATCTGGTTCTCTTTTATCCATCTGCAAATTAAGAAAATATAGGTATCAATGAAAAATTGGCTTGCACAGGTAAGTAAATTTTATATTGAAGGCAAGCTGATATGGTGTTGCTTACTCTTTGGAGCAGAGGATGTGAATCTGGAAGCTCATAGCTATAGAAGGAGAAAATAATTAATAATATTCCTCAAGAATTATCATATGCATTATCGTGCTCCCCGAAACTAAAATTAATCAGTATAAATCTTTCTTAATTTCATGAAATACTATTGGCTTGCACTAATCAAATTTATCTGCTGTTAACTAAGAGGTGGCACATTAATCATGATTGATAGCGGAAGCGTTTCTTACACTTGATGCTCTGTTCTGAGTCGGTTCACATTCTTAAGTTTAGGCATAGGGATTGAAGCTGATTCTGGAGTTAAAGCTACCAGCGCCTTTGACATATCACCCTCCTGTAGTTCCATCTGTTTTTCTATAATTTCCTGCAAATTATGAGTCAACTCTTCCATATTGAGTTGAATAGTAGGAATATCATCAGGATCTTCGAAGTTGTCCTCGATGTCACATTCTCGAACTTGTGTCTGGTCTGATTCTGGTGTTGCTGGCACTTCAACATAAGGCTCTGGTGTAGCTGGCACTTCTATAATGGGTTCAGAGTAGCTGACTTCAGTGTGCGCTTCCAGTTGATTGTCTTGAGGTAAAGGTAACTGCAAATAATTGATAATTTTCGCAGCATTCTGATCAGATGAGTTGTTTTCTATTGCACTTACAATGCTTTTCTCCTCCGGTGCTGGAAGAGCTAGCCTCGAGCTGCATGAATATACATGCAATTCAGTTATATGGAAATGTGATTTACATGGTTTCGTTCACTTATTCATATGGGAGTCTTGAAGTAAATATCTTAGGGCCTGTTCGGCCAAAAATTAATTTGTAATCATTACCCAAATT
This sequence comes from Ligustrum vulgare, assembly GCA_963555705.1. NCBI lineage: Eukaryota > Viridiplantae > Streptophyta > Magnoliopsida > Lamiales > Oleaceae > Ligustrum > Ligustrum vulgare. Next base: position 15,029,091 of record OY743188.1, on the reverse strand, counting down.
TAATTTACACAATTTCCAATACCACTTTTTAACCATTCACATTTTCTCTCTCCAATTTTTAACCCCACATCTTACCTAGAAAGCACAAATAAATCAACAAATAATTTCAATTCCTTGATTTGACACTTTACATTCCATTTATTTCCCATTTAAATCTAAAAGAACAGAGCCTTAATTTGGTTCTGATGTGGCTTCCTAAGCTTACAATCTGCGTTGTCTGGCTCAGTGAATCTTAACAGGATAGTTGGTTTTTGCTATAGAAGGAATGTCTTTTCATGTATTACTGTTTCTTCACATATTTATTTTACAAGGTATAGTGTCATAGAGGGAATATTGAAGTATATATCATTAAAATTGCCAAATAATGTTCTTTATCTCCTAATGTTTCAGGTCTACGATCGGGTAGAATCCAGCTTTTAGTGGAATATAACTGGATATATACTAACCTGATATTCTATTGATAAATGCACTTTGCCAACTACAAGAAACTCTTGTACCAAAATAATGGAAAAAGGGAAATCCACATTGTTCAGTTGCCATAAAAATTGAACATAACCTTGCAAATGCACTTGCAAAATGTCTGCATTCTCCTCTCATTGGACAAGCATTGCAATTTGGTTTGCTCTTGGTACAAAACACCTGAAAAGATAGAAGAGGTTGCCTTTGGCTTACGTCTGTAAATCTCTTCAATATTTTTGGAATATAGAAGACATTCTTCAATATCTGTTGCATACCTTTCCAAAAGTAATCATCTGGTAGTGCAGCTCATATCTGCAATGAATTAACATCTAAAACACTTCAAGTATCAATTAACTAACGACCATTTATCAAAGTATAGATAAGTATATAGTGATTACAGTGTTCTTTGATCAAGTTTGCAGAGACGTGGCCACAGATATTTTTGAATAGACTCCAATACCGGGTACCTATGCAAAGAAAACAGCACGAGTTATTATCTTTTCAAGCTCTTGTAACATGAAATTAAAAATCTGAAGAGGTTTGGAGTACTCACAGTTCTAGAAGATGCAGCTGAAGTGACTCAGGCAATGGTTGAAGAGGTACCCATCCCAATCTTACGGCTATGCGCCCAACATTCGTGTCGACCTTTTGGGTACAGCAAATACAGTTAGTTTAGTGAAGTTTTCTTCCATATCAATTGAAGGATCTGCAATCAATCTTAAAACTTACTGGAAAAGCAAGGTGATGTAATGTCAAAAGCCGCACGCACTCCACACTTTTCAAACCCAAACCTCGTACGCTCAACAAATACTCTCTGAAATGCATAAAAAGTTATAAAGGGAAAGAGTTTTTTGTCCATGCAAAACACATTTGGTCAAATGGCTTACTTTGCTTTGTCTGGTGGAACGTCTCTTAACCATTCCAGATCAATGCTTCCATGGTCTCTAACAAGGCGATTGAGGAAGTCCTGCACAAGTTACCCAGATGATTAACAACTATAGAAAGGGCCTTCTTTATGTCTGACTATTATGTGCCAAGTGAGATTTAAATATTCAAGGGAGTAAATTCCATTGTTGCAAATTTCAAACTTAAACCTTGATTCTCTCTGCCAGCATATTGTTCATTCCCCTTTCTTTGATAGTTTGGGCAATCTCATGAACATCAGCACATCTTACTGCATCCCAGTCCACTGAGTCCATCGTGTTAGCTGTCCCCTCTCTTCTTCTACCACCTTCCTGTGCTTGTTTCCTTAAGCTATCCCAGTCAACTGGGTTATGTTTCTCTTTTCCAAATTTCCCCCTCTTTGCTTTATGTTTAATTTCTATTTTGCCAGGATCTTTCAAATTTGAGTCTATTTCTTTGTTCTCAAACGTTCTTGAATTATCAATATTGCTATTACCTGTGATATCCATCGAATTTTCCTGAAAAATCGGGATATTTGATACTTCCTGCATTTTATAGTTATTTTCTTGAAACTGAAACTGTGACTCCAGTTTTCCTGTAGGAATTTCAGCTTTCTTTTGGTACATGTCCATTAGATGGTTGCTTGGGTGAGCCTTTTCACTACAGAATTTCGGTACTTCGCAACTGATAGCCAAGAAGTTCTGCAATGTAGTTTGGGTTGCAGATTCTGCCGAGGACCCACTTAGTTCAGTCTCACAAACTTCTTTTGCATTGGCTTCGCCATTATTTTGAGGTATATCAAAGTTTCCTTCTTCTTGTGGTCCTGAACTGGGTGTCAGATGCGAGGCTGGTTTACTGCAGGTAATATCTGACTGGTTGTCATTTTGATTTTGTGAGTCAGGGACCATGCTTACTGATTTGATTTGCCTATCCATAGTGGACAATTTAATTTCATTCCCTCGATTGTTATCTCCATGCAGTATGGTTCGTTCCATCTGTGTTACATGAGAAGTAGAGCAAATAATACTGTTTGTGCTTGGTTTACTTCCAGCTGGTGGTTCTGCCTCTAAGGTGCTAAGTGAGCAAGATTCGGTTCTTTCTCCAATTAGAGCAATGATAGAATCTGAAGAGTTATGAGAGTAAATCACAGAATTCTGAGAAGAAAGTGTATCATCCAAGTCTCTTTCATCCCCAAAGAAGCCTGTTGATTTGTTTATGGTAGATTCAAGGGATGCATCTGGACCATTTTTAGAGAAGCATGACAATTGGCCGCTTAGGTTATCCCTCGGTATGGTTCTATCAAAGCTATATTCAGAGGACTTGACAGTGTTGACAACTTCTCTAATGTCATTGTAATCAGAGTCCAGAAGAATCTTAGAATCCTTGCTACAGTTTTGCTGATTGAACACTTCATTCCATCCAATTGTATCATCTGAATCCAGATCACATACTTCGGGTTCTTTCACTACTACATCTAGACATGATTGTCCTAGGTCGCCTTCTGGATCAGATGGGAATCGTGCAGCAAGTGACATGAAGGCAGAGCTGCAAGAAGGGATAAGCATATTAAAGAGATTTTCCTGGGGAACTCATCTGCTGAACTCTGTAGAAGTAAGTTTAGTTAACATGTATTCTGTAAAGCGTAAAGGTTAGAATTCAACAAACCTAGAAAGATGATCTGAAACATTCTGAGTGAGAAAAACACCAATTACAGAGTCTAAAACTGATCCCTTCCATGGAGAAAACCGTCTGTCCCCTGTGAGATAATACATAGCCACATGAAGCGTTCAAAATTTAGTGGATCCAGTTATTATTTTATATTCTAGATGCAGCACAAGAGAGCATATTAGGCATTTGAAATTGTTCAAATGCAAGCTTGTAACTGTCTTCATGGATAAAACACATATATATACCTTTTTTTTTTTTTGGTGTGTGTGTGTGGGTGGTATCTAATTGGAATTTTTCATGCTTAGGCTGCAGGTCTCCTTCCATCATGGTCACGGATAATCAATGCATGTATGTTCATGCAATAGTTGACTTTTTCCAACCGTCTCTGTAATCCCAATATATTACTTTGTTAATAATATTAAGGTGTTCAGCTAATTCCTCTGGCCAGTTCAACAATTTTATTAATTGCACTTACATTTCTATCAGATAGTGTTATTAAGGGAAGAGAAAATGTATTTTCCAGCTGAAATTTATTAATTAGACAACTATTAGGCTATTTTGATAGCTGTACATGAATACCTTGGACAAGATGCATGCGTGCAATAAATGAGTCTGTTCTTCCATGAAACACTCTTCGTTCTTCTTCCCACCATTTTTCATTTTCTTCATCAATGCCATCAATTCCTTCACTGTTTATATTCTCTAACAAAAGTTTCCACACCCTATTAGTTTCATCATCAAGATCAACTTTAGGCCGTGGGCGACGTCTTTTTCCCAGATAAAATGAGCTGTCAAAAGGGACAAGAGGTCCAGTTCTATGATAAGGAACAAGGGCATATTGCTCTTGATAATTCGTGCGGTAGGCTGTAATTGTATTTTGCTCTATAGCTGCATCTTGGCTGCTCGCTGCATTTAAATCGAGTCTGCGACATTGCTCAATGATAGAATCAACTGGCGACCTGCACATCCATGTTTTAACCAGTGGAGAACCTGCATTAAATGCAAAAGTGATTAAATTTTTTTTTTTTTTTTTGAAAGATAGTAATCATACAATTCTATTGATTACCCATTGATCTGGTGACCAATGTATGGTGACTCTGTATATTTTTCAATGTTGAACTGATATTCAATTTTCTCTTTGACCGCTTCTTTGTCGTCCTTTTTGCACTGGTATCAACAGCTTTGGATGTTGTTGCTCCGTGGCCCGAACTACCTAACACTTGTTTACACATTTCCAGGAGTGACCCCAAGTTAGATAATGCAGCAGTTTCATTGGATCTCTTTTCTTCCAACCTCACTGTAGGTCCCAAAGTTGACAGAAATTCGAAATTCTGCTGTTCGTTTCGAGTATAATCAAGTGCAGCAATGGCACGATTTTCAGAGGAAATATCTGTGCGCGTGCTGGAAATCACCGAATTGTGTCCTTTCCCAATTCTCTCTGTCTTGTACATTGCAGGAAAATGAATGCCAGGAGTGCAGTCCCGGTTATATGCATTTTGTGGAAAAATAGCACCATATGTCTGCAAAGAGTTGTGAAAAGTCTCTGTCGAATCTGACCTGCAAAATTCTGCTACAACAGTTGTATCCTTATGCTGTCTTTTTAAATCTCTTTCCTGTATGAACCATGAGCTACTGCTGCAGTCTGAGTCACTTGGGCTCTTCCAAGTCAACTGAGCATCAGAATTTACCTGTACAGTATTTCTTTCTTTATCGTGAATGAAATCTGAAAACACGGTTTGACATTTTCCTCTCATACATGTTTTTTGATCCATGAGTGTTAATTTATCATGTAGTGTATCTGTCTTTCTATTAGGTGAGGAGTTAGAGTAACGTCCATCAATTTTTGACTGGTAACCTTGCATTACTTGCTTCATAGGGTGTTCAAAATCATAAGCAATGCTCACTTCATTTTTCTTTGCTTCCCTCCCCTTTCCGCACTGCATTGTTGATCCTGATTGATCTTTTGCTTTGATGTTATGTGCTAGTGGTTCCATGTCAAAATTGTTTTCATCTCTCACTTGTCTTTCAAAGTCATACTTCAGTGATCTCCTGCAGGAATTTCTAGTTTGCCGAACTGTTTTTGCATCGGTTGTTTCATAGGCATCCTGGTCCAAGCTATTGGCTGCAGGTGTGTTGACGTCTTCTCTTCTGACATATTTTCTCTTACCGTTCATGGTTCCCTTAGCACTTGAAGGCTTTGTGATTGTATCAGTTTCATTTATTTCCCTTTCGAAGAGAGTGACTGCTGTGGGATTGTTAACTCCTTTTATCGGAACATTCCTTCTCTTTCCTTTTGTGGTTTCCTTGGGATCAGAAGGCCTTTTGACTCTTCGTTTAGGAGTTATTTGAGATTCGCCTTCTATTATAACTTTGGGCCTGTGCTTTTTTCTTCTTGGTTTCTGCTGTGGTGTTTTGATTGAGTCAACATCCCCAGTGCCTCCCTTGTCAGGCTTGTGGTTCTCCTCCAACTGTGTGGACATGGTTTTACATAATCGATCAACATCCAACTGAGATTGTACTTTATTTTGATGGATTTCCTCTAATTTGACCCTCTTGATGGAGGTTTCATGCACATCTTTTATGCCAAGCATCTCATTTATGCTTAAATTTGGCATGCCCAATTGCTGTCTATCATCCACTCTTGTGGCCTTCTCTGGTGTTATTGGTTCAAACTGGGAAGGCACCACCTCGCTCAAGGTAGCTTCTGTCGTTATTGATGGAAGAACATTGAGGTCAAAGAAGGGCCTAGAATGGGTACCACGTGCACCTGTAAGACACAAGCTCAAATTCGTATCATTGCTAGGAAAAGGATAAATCATTTGCAGATATAGAAGAGGGCCATTCTTGAGTTTCTATTAGTATAAATTCAAATCTACCTGCTTTAATTCCTGACCAAGTTTATATAGACAAAAATAATAGGATTTTTAAGATGCATGTGCAGTGTTATACTGATGTAAATCGCCACGGGAAAGCCGAGCAATATAGATGTTTCAGTTGAAGCGAATACTTGTTTCTGTCACAAACTCAGTGTTTTGATTCTGAATTTTTCCTATTTCATTGTATCGCTTCATATGTTACAGGCGAAAATATTTGAACTTCCTCACTCTTTGGGCATTGGGAATCACCGCAACATTAATAGAGATGAAATGTGCATCACAATCAAATTATTGATCTCAATTCTTGGCAAAAACACTTATGCAAGCTGTCCACCTTGAATTTATGTCAGTTAATTAAAGCAATTTAACAGACACATTACAAATTTCATCTATAAAGAAAAGCTAGAATAAGGACACTCGCCTGAGGTAATATTCGGCATGAAGTTGCTCTCAACTGCAAAGTTGCCAAGTGAAGAATTTTCAGAAGTTATTGTATACTGTCTACCATAAATATTAGTAAGAAAATCCGGAACAAAAGAGCTGTTTGTTGCATTATAAGTAGTTTGTGAACTTGCATTTTCAGCAGCTGTGGTTCCAGATTCATGTGCTCTAGCCAGTAGTTCTCTGAAAGAAAAATTGCTCCACATATCTTCATCATTAATAAACTTGTAAAAGCATAAATCATCTTTATTGACTTGGAATCCTGCTACAGACGCTTCTCTTATGTCCGAACCCCCGCAAGTATTAACAGCATTTGTTGAATCACGACATGCAGCGAACTCTGATAATCCTGTGGGATCAAATTCTGCCTGGCCTATCTGATTTACTATGGAGAACTTTTGGGATTCTAGCCAGTTGGCTTGAAATGCCTGATATTCTTGCCATTCTGTGCAGATCGGCTGCCGGCTTGTTAGGCTGGGCTTTGCAGGGGTTGGGGGAAACCAAGTACAACCCATCTGGTAGTCTTTCAATTCTGAAATTGAGCCTTGTTGTTTATCATCCATTTGGAAGTGTTTAGACCCAGTAAAATTCGGTTCTTTCCCATTTCCTCTCTTCCTATTTCCACTTCTTTTACCCTTGGAGTAATTCACAGGAAATTCACTTTTCTGAAATTTCTCTTTACCGTCAACTCTATTTACTGACATCTTTCTGCAAGATAAAAATAAATAAATAAAAAATAAAATAAAAATTCAGCAGAAACATAAGCCTCAGGAACAGGAAAAATAAATTAGAAAAAAATAACAAAACTGGCACACAACTGATCCTTGGAAATTAAAACAAGAAGCGCTAATTATCTGCTTCATAAAAATGAGAGAGAGAAAAAAAAAAAAAAAAATCGAAGTGGCACACAACTAATCCTTCTCTAATCGACAGATCTCGTTAAAAACAGCATGAAGATTCCTCAATTTTCACAATTATAAGACTAGGTATAAAATTACAGTAGAAAACAGAAATAACAGTATCCTCACTGAATTTTTACAGGATTTTTTCCTTTTTTAGAAAGCAAGTGCTCTTGAAGATGCACGAAATCGATAATTTTGTTGAATTTAAACATGCATTTTGAATCAAACTCACCTAATTGTTTAGGTCAAAAATCTTGTGAAGCGGTGGATGGACGGCAAGAGAAAACTGAAACCAGAATAATTCTTCATAGAAGAGATAGAAAGTAGGCAGAGGTACTCTAACAGTGTATTTACCACGTAAAGAACAAGCTATGAACTGAAGATGCCACGTTTATTTTCGTTTTTGTTTATATCCCAGAATTGACGATGCCGTTAAGACGCCGTTGGTGGTCCCTGCACCAGATAGGATAATATCATTAAAATATGCGTGCTTCTCTATAGATGGTTGTTGAAACAGTAATCTGGTTTTTGTTGGCGCGAGATACAACAGTTTATTGTTCCGTTAAATTCACGTGAATCTTCTATTCAAAAATTAAAATAACCGTTATGTCAATTCAAAAGTCAGTCAATGAAGTGATAGAATCACGAATGACGGAAAGTAAAATATGATTACTCAATCATTAACGTATACTTAGCATGTCCAGTAAACATGATTTTTTGCTTTATGACACAATTTTTCAAATCACTTTTTAATTATACACATTTTTTTTTTCAATTTTTAACCATTATTTTTACTTTAAAATTATAAATAAATCAGTTTATAAATCAAGCGGTGTTACTGAACGGATGTTTGACAACTCTTACTTATTTATAAATAAAAAATGTGATATTTTCACTTTAAAATATATGATTCAAAATGGTTTGAAAAAAATATATGTGGTTAAAAGATGATTTGGGAAACTGTATATTGCTTTTAAACTTGGCCTTAGTTTGGTAAACTTGTTTATAGTTATAAACAACACATTTTTCTAAATCACTTTCTAATCATATAATTTTTTTAAAATTATTTTGTAACCAGATATTTTATCTCAAAAATATTACGTTATTTGTTTATATTAAAAAAACTTTTACCAAATAGGGTTTATAAACAATTTTACCAAACAGAAGCTTGACCTATGTTTGGCATAATATTGTTTATAAATTTTGCTTATAAATGGCCACATGACATCTCATTAAACCTTATTTCTTAAAAATTTAATATTTTCGATTGGTCAAAGATTCATGCCCACCATTTTTCACTTTTAAAAAATTAACCAACGAAATTTTACAACATCGCTATTTATAAATAATCATCGTACTATCATTTATCATATTCATATACTTACTATATATAAAGAGAGAGCACTTTCCAAAAATAGGTTGAAGAACTTTCCCTGCCTAATTGCATTTCATAAAATGGAAATATTTCAAAGAACCTGAATATTTTTTATAATTATACTATTATTTTGAAATCGAAAAATATGCAATATAAGTGTCAAATTGAACATCTCAATGAGGATTTTTATACGAATTCACAAGTAAGAATCATTTGTAAACATGTTGTCCCTAAAATTACAATAAAGATTAAAGGTAAATATTTTATTTTGTACCTTTTATTTCTTCCCAATGTCCAACTATTTCAAAATTATTTTTGTTTAAGTCCTACAATGATATTTATAATTTCTTAATTAAATTCAATTTGGTCCTAGATAATTAATTTAATTTCGAATTTAATTTTTATCAAATTAAAAGAAATAATAAATATTCGAACTTTTAAGTAAATTCAATTAAATCCGGATAATTTTTGTAACTTCATATTTTGTTCAGTTCATTTGTCATTTAAAATTATTTTTATTTACTCATTTTATTCATTTATTTATATTTAATACTATAGATTTAAATAATAAAATTACGCAAAATATATATTACAAACTTTAACCATTATTCTAATTAAATTTTATCGAAATAAAAATAAATGCATGTTAGCAAACTCGTTCTATTTTAAAATAGTATGTGGTCAAACACGTTTATTTAAACAATATAAAAATAGTTTTTTTTCCCCTAACACCATGACCCTTTGACTACTTGGTGGAAAATGAAAAGTCACATTGTATTAGAAACTATTGAATAAGTTTTGAATATTTTCATTGTTCGTTTCGATAATATTTTTAAGTTTTTTTTCAATTTCTGTTATTGGTCATGGTTTCATATTGTAGACCGATTTATACGGAATTTAACTGTTTGATTTTGATTTTGTTAAAAGTGATTTTTTTTAAGAATGTATAGTTAAAAAATAGTATGAAAAATTGTAAAAATAGTTTTTTAAAGAATGTTGATTAAAAACGAATGTTCTGAAAAATTGATTTTTTAAAAATCAATTTCAGGTTGGTAGGTGATAAAGTATTATATCTTGTGAGTTAAACACTCACGCTGCTTTTATAAATTGAAGGTTATTATTATTATTATTATTATTATTATTATAATAGTAAGTTATTTAAGTTCATAACTATTAAGATTGTGGCTACATGGTAAAAAATAAAATAAAATAAATAAATAAAAAATTGACAACTATTAGGTATCATTTATTTAAAATCTCATTTTTTTAAAACTCATTTCCAACCAACATTTTATTAATAAAATAATCAACATATATAAAAAAAATATTCCTACTTTTAAACAACTTATTGTCCTAAAATTTAATGTTACAAACTACATTATTTGAAATAATGGATCTCAAACAAATGCTTAAATACACATTGTCCAAAAAATCACTATTATAAAACTTATTTTGTAGATAATCAAAGCTCAAACAAGGACTAAATATATTCACAAGAGAAAAATATATTATATATATAAATGGAGAGCACTTTCCAAAAATAGGTATTGGCCTATTTTCCCGCTTAAAATATCCTAAAATGCTAAGTAGTATTAACTATACATTATTCATTTTGACAAAATTCAGATTTAAAATAATCAAATTTAATGCAAAATTTTAAATAGCTGCGTTTTTCAGGTCCCGAAGTTTCTAAATATGCCTTCCTCTCTTGAAAATCAATTACGATTTTTCTTGTCAATATCATATAAATATTTTTCTTTAAAAATAAAAAATGAAATATGAGCATTCATCGATATATTTTTTTTTTCAGTTTTGTTTTAATATTATTCTGAGCTTATATCATAGATATATCTATTTTTTACTTATCACAAATTCTATTCAAATGTAATTTTGTTTTCCCATTTTAAGCTTTAAATCAGTTTAAATTACAATATTTAAAGAAATTTTCTGAAACGGTATATGTACGAACAGTAAAAATAAAATTAAATAAAATTAAGGTATGTGTAATTGTACATTTTTTTGTAATTGATTACCTTCCTTCGTTTCTCATTTTTTTATTAAATATTCATTTCATACGTTAACATATAAATTCAATATATGTGAGCAACAAATGACCGTGCATCACACGGGTGTAACACTAGTATTTATAAACAACCGTATAAATAGATTTCCAAATAGATTGTTAACCTTTGTTTGGCAACTCAAAAATATTTATAAACAAAGAATGCTTTATTTTCTGCGTAAAATATGTAATTAAAAATTTATTTAAAAATGTGTGGTTAAAAAGTGGTTTGAAAAAATGCGACATTTATAAACTTGTTTATAAACAAGTTACCAAACACATTGTTATCAAAAACTGTATATATACATTTACTTATTTATAAACAAGTTTTTTTATCATATTTCTCTAAACCATTTTTTATTGACACAAATTTTCTCAAATTATTATTTTTAATTAACAACACATTTATCCTAAAATACAGTATTTGACATGTTTATGAACAAAACTTTTTTATAGTTGAGTCGCCAACGGAGGCTTACTCAATATGAAGTCAACAAAATAAATGTAACTCTTGACTCTCGTTTTACTTACCTGATTTTTTTTCCTATTAATTTTTTTTTATGTAAGATTTTAATGAGGCACGCTCGTCAATCCTTTACTGCAATTAAAATACTCGTTGTCTTAGCAGAATGATCTTACGACAATCACAAAGAAGAGGCCATGTTAAATCCATTAAGCGGGATGGCTTTCTCATAGCTAAATTCCTTAAGTGAGAAGACCTCCTGACTAAATCTCGTAATCGGGATAGCCTCCTATTGGCTAATCCCTTAAACGGGATGGCCGCCAATAGCATCATTATTTTAAAATTACAAAGTGAAAGGTAAGATATTTCTTTGTAAACAAAATTAAGAAGGTCGTCCTAAAGTACGACCTTTTACATATTATTATTTTAATTTACAAAGTAAAAGGCCAGACTTTTCTTTGCAAATAAAATTACGATTAATTAGACTTTACACTAGTTCCTTCAATCCTTCTTAGAGAAATACATTATTTAGAAACTATATAAAAAATATCAGATTCTATAAGAGAGTGTGTATTATCTAGGGGTGTAAACTGATCCGATATGGATCGGATCTGTCTTTATCCGATCCGATAAGAATAATTCGTAGATCTGATCTGATCCGACAATTCGACGGATATTTCATAGTTAAAGTCATATCCGATTTGTTACCTCATCAAATATCCAATCCGATTATCCAATCCGAAATTATTTTCAGCATTATTTTTTTAAATGTTCACATATTAATGAGTAAAAATTTACTCATATAATTAATTATAATCTCATATCATTCATAAAAAATAAAATTATAATATCTCAAAAAATTATATTACAAGTTTTAAAATGAATATTATAATATATAATAATATTATATTAAAATTATACTTTATAAAATATATTACAAGATTTTAAATAAAAAATATATATATGGATTAAAATTATATAATAATATATAAAATATATTATATTATTATAAAAAATTCGAATCAGATTGTTATCGGATTGGATTGACTTATATCCATAATTGTTTTATTTAGTTAACGGATTATTGGATTCGGATCTTTATCGGGTTATCGGATTGAGACCTTAAATCCATCTTCCGTTAATTTCATCGGATTTTGGATCAGATTTGGATTAAAATTTGATCCATTGACAACCCTAGTATTATCTGATTGACATCATTAATTATGGAACCTATTATTTAAGGGTGTAGTTACCATTTATTTAGTAGATTAAATTAGGGGTGTAATTACATTTAAAATCAACTAATAATATGAAATTACAATTATTAAATTAATTTAATAATATGGGAAGTCATCTTCTAGATTGGACGTGATATTACGAGCTATATAATTTAATTAAAACCACATGCAATTTAACACACCTCTAACTGGTGTTACATGAAATTTAATCGATCAAATCATATACTAGCTTCTGAATTATATCCAATGTAATGTTTTACAAATATTAAGTAATTGCATGGAATGTAATATTACGAGCAACCCCAGCACTTACACTATGTATTACATCCGTTGTAATATTACATTCAGTGATACTGCATAACACTCGATGGATTCGTGAGGTAAAATTACATGCATGATAGCCTTTCAATGAGTTTAATTTCACTTTATCTACTATTACAAGCACTGTAATGTAAGTAAAACACCATAAGATTCACTGTAATGACAACATGTATTACAGTACATTACACGACATGTAATATTAGTGACAACAATGTAATATTACATAAAAATTGCAGAGATTAATCAGTACACAAATATAGAAGATGGTAGTATGCCAAGAAAGGAAACCGTGTGGCTAGATTTTAAGATATTTGAAATTTTCTAATTTAATTAGCTAAATAATTGGTAACAATTTTCCTAAATAAAAGGATTTATGATTAATCTTTTCGATCAAATATTACATTCTCTCTCTTCAAAATTCGGTATTTTTCTAAAGTCGTGACAAGAAATCCAATAATATTACGGATAGTTTGAAAATCGGGTATTTTTCAATTACAGTAAATTACATCTAAGCAGTTATGTAATTTTCCCATAAAATTAACAAGGTCGCTCTAAGACACGATCTTTACATACTATTACTTTAAGTTACAAAAGTGAAAGAACAGACATTTCTTTGTAAATAAAATTAACAAGGTCGCCCTAAAGCATGATCTTACCATACTACTACTTTAAGTTACAAAGTAAAAGACCATAACTTTTTTTTTCTTTTGTAAATAAAATTAACAAAGTCGCCTTAAAGCACGACCTTTACATATTATTACTTTAAGTTACAAAGCAAAATGTCAGACCTTTGTTTGTAAATAAAATTAACAAGGTCACTTTAAAGCACGACCTTTACATATTATTACTTTAAGTTACAAAGCAAAATGTCAAACATTTCTTTGTAAATAAAATTAACAAGGTCACCCCAAAACAGGACCTTTACATATTAATACTTTAACTTACAAAGTAAAATGCAAGACATTTCTTTATAAATAAAATTAACAAGGTCGCTCTAAAACACGACCTTTACATATTGTTACTTTACGTTACAAAGTAAAATGCCAGACCTTTTTTGTAAATAAAATTAACAAGGCCGCCATTAAGTACGACATTTACATATTATTACCAATTTTTAGAAAAATTAGAAATTGGTTCGAAGCATAAAAGGAAATGGGTCAAGGGTCAGAAGGTACAACGGGTCGAATCGATTTTAATTAAAATATAAAAAATTATTCCAAAAATCACAAAATTTTCTAAAAAACAAGTTATTTTACAAATAAACTAATATATGCTAATTTAGAAAATAAAGTTATACATAAAAGTAGCTTTAAACAACTATAGAAAAAACCCGAAAATCGGTTGGTTCTAGTTTTCTCGATTAAACTGGTTGAAAACTGGGTTTTTCGACCGGTTATTTCTGCTAGTTTTTGAGGAGGACCAGACCGATTTTCCCAGTCAAACCGACCGGTCCAGTCCAATTTTTAAAAAAATCATTATTACTTTAAATTACAAACCCTAAAACACAAATGTTCGCTAGAAATACACCGCAAGTGCACGTACGCATACAAGTGATAGTGGACTAAATGAGTTTGATTTATTGATCACACAAGGATTGTCTATTTCAATTACACTCTTGTTTAATCAATTTAAATAAGAAACGCACACAATATGTTTTGGTTTTGAAAATATCTTAGTACTAGAATTAAAATCACAATTGTAAGTAAATAAGTAGAAAAATGGTGATAACTTAATAATAAAGGAGTGTTGGGATTCTTGATTCCACTTGACCATTACCTAATTGAATTTTCAACAAGCAAATAGAAATGCAATTTATTAATCATGTTAGATCCGATTTTTCAAACTTAGTCAATTACCTATCTCGAGTGAAATCAACCTTAATTAGTGGAATTAACCTACTACATCTCCATGTCGATTAAAAACACACCAATTATATTAAACCTTTGTGAAAATAACTCAATGGATTGTCTAGGGTTTAGGTATATCTCTATTCTAAACAAGAATCTAGAGCAAATATTGTATTGATCTAGAATACACAACAATTTCTCAATAATTGCACATCCCATGAAATTCAAACTTAAATTTGGCCACAATAAATGCAAGTCAATAAATACAACAATAAATGTACAAGATAATAAATAGCTTTAATTCTTAATACAAGCATTAAAATCAACTAAACTAGATCAAGCTTCCTCAATCATCCCAACACTAAATAACTTAGCCCATAGTGAAATAACAATAAACCTCAAGAATTAAATACATCATATCAACAATGGATTAGAATATATGAAGAAATATAAAGATTTAAGATAAAAACTTCCCTTCAACAATAATTGAAACTTCAAAACATTAATGTTTTTCCATAAAGTTGTAAGTATTTCTTCCCTTCATCAACATTCATCAACCAAAATAACTAATTATAAAAGAACTTTACAGGAAAAGTGAAGTAAATGTAGAGAAAAATATAAGAGAAATGTATTTGGATGAAAAGGGGGCAAGAATCCTCCTCAAACCCTAGCAAAAATCACTAAAAAACACCCAAGATTGCGTAGATCCTCGTACAACAGCATTTGGGCCGAATCGGGTCGCACGGGTAGGCCCAAAATATTTTTCAAAATTTTGACCACGCGATCGCGTGGTTGATATGTTGCACTCTCGAGTTGGATTTTTGTCCTGAGTTGCGAGCGCCACCTGGTTTGAGCCATGCGTTCGCGTGGTTCAACTGGATGAGTGTTTGCGGTCTGGTCCTTCAATAAATTGTCATCGAGATCCTCCAACTTTCAAAGTCAGTCAGTTTGGTCCCAGCAATTTTCAATTTCTTTCAAATATGTCCTCCTAAAATTGCATTTGAGGTCCTTCAACTTTTGGAAACTTGTAATTTAGTCCTAGATCAATTGTACAAGAAGTCCACAGCTTCCTGAAAGTGACAAATTGGACCCCAAACATCTAATATTTGCACGATAGGACTCTTTTCTCCTCAATTCCTTCAATAAATCCTTCATTTAGCTTCTTTCTTGTGTTTTCTCCATAAGGTTGAATGTTAACTAATTAACCACAAAATATGCACAATTTAATAGGTATTTGTCCAATTTACTCACAAAGCACTACCATAAATGTATGAAATATGCATGTAAAATGCACTCAACAACAAACTCCACTTATTATTATTTTTAAAGTTACAAAGTATGAGGCTAGATATTCAAGGTCACCCTAAAGCACGACCTTTACATATTATTATTTTGAATCACGAAGTAAAAGAAGATCGCTTTTGCGACTTCTGGCCAGGTGACACTTCTGGGCCATCTTGTTGAGGTTAGCCTCAAGCTGCCTAACCTTTTCTTCAATCGCGTTTCCCTTGTGGCCTCGTACTGGACTGAATGAACTAGCTGGTAAGTAATTTCCCTAGCTGAAAGCCTTAATGGATGAGGCCTTGTCCAATGCTCAACATTTTGCACACAGGTCGAGCAAAATAGCTAGTTTATTTTCCAAAATAGAAATTCACAAAGTAAATTGGCCGGATAACTTCCTTGGAGGGCTGAACTCATAAAATGTTCGACCCCTCACTCAAGCCCGAAGTGTGCTTTTTATTTCTCCACAAGGCCGGGGTGAAGAATCTCCTTCTTTTTCCTCTAGCAATCTTCCAGGGAAGGGCCCTCTCCTTGGTCTTCAGCATCAGAAGCTGGCTCTAGCTTTGGAGGTGCCTGGATTGCAGGGTGACAAGTTCTCCCTCCTTTCTGGGCTTCCACGGTATGTTGGGAAGTCTTGTGGGCATCGGGGAAAGCAGCTCAAGGTCCTTTTGTGGTTTTCCTCTGAATGGACACTTAATCCGTTCACTTATTAGCTGAAGCCCATGCATTGACTTGGGAAACCAACTTGAGGGCTTATGAGCCAAAGGACATTCCTAAAAATAGTACGGGAAAAATGTAAGAAACAATTGAAAATAGAGAAGGGGAGGAAAGTGTAAACATTAATCAAATTACGCCAAGAGAACTAACCCTACCCTACCGAAGGTCAAGGCCGGCTATCTCCAAGATATCGTTGGCCACAAAATCAGAAGCTTTCTCGACCAGAAGGCCGAAGTCACAAATCCTAATTGCGTTTTCCATGATATCGGCCACGACCTCTTCACTCAAGTTGCCTATGCGATTAAAATTGTCAAAGTCGGGCAACTTCCAACTTGGCAGAAATATCAACTCCCCTTTTCTAGGCCTCACGTAAAAGAATTTTTCTTTCCAATAATTTATAGAGGACGGGACCCAGGATGCCATAAAGCTACCCTTCCCACTCAAATAAAAAATCTATTGCAATGGGGGAGATTGTTCGACCGGAAGTATACGAATCGCACAAGTAATAAAGTGGACGTAAGTCCAAGTATCGATCCCACAGAGATAAAGCAGATTGTATTTTAGATTACGATTCCTTAACCATAACTAAAAAAGCTTTGATTTTGAGAATTTTGTTTTGAAAACTAAACTAAAAATTGAACTAAAGAAATAATGAAAATTTGGTTTTAAAACTTATGAAAATACGCGTGTTAGAATTATGAATTCATTTTGATTCTATCATCAATATTTTGACCAAAACATATAAATACAATTTATGGGTCTTAAAATTCAAGTTTTTATCCCCTATCAGACTTTGCGGCAATTAATACAAGTCTAATAATATTCTACTCTTTCGAACATAGAAAACTATCACCATAATCAAACAATAATTGGCCAGAGAATTGCATGATAATTTAAAGCACATGTTAATTGTATTAAAACCATAAATTGTATGAAATAAATAATAGATTAAACACATGGATTCAAGAAGTCAAAACTTCATTACAATTCTAACACTACGAACCTAGCCTAGATACATGATAGAAAATAAATAACAAGAGGTATGAAAAGATATAACCCTATTCATCTTCTTGCAATTGTATCTTCAGTCTTGATTTTAGCGTGGCATGAATCCCCTAGCAATTGGACAGCGTTTTGGGGTGAATCCCAAGGCCTAGGTCAAAAAGGTAGAAATTCTACTGAAATCCGCGAAAAAGCCCAGCTACATGGCCCAGGAATCAACCGTGCAACTGCACGGTTATAAGTGTTGCGGTCCCGTGCCTTTACAGGTTTAGCTTCAATCGCATAAAAATAGGGTCATACGACTGCGCGGTTTAAACAGGTGCGAACGCGCGGCTTTCCAAAATAATGCAATTTTTATCTTTTGAAGTGCTACAAGTTCTTCTGTCTTTTAACTGCATAAAAAGTCCTTCGACTTTCGATTGTTACAATTTAGCCCTGAACTTCTGATTTCTTCCGAATTTGACTTCTTCTTCAAATTTTCTTCCAATTGGCACTTTGATTCACTTCATCAACTCTTCATTTACACACTTTGACATTTTTATCATCCAATTGCTTAATTTTTTCTTCAATTCCATTGTTTTCTTGACTTTAGGCTTATTCTTGAAATATAAACAAATACTAACAAAATAAATAACAAATATTCTAAAACGAACATATAAAATCCTACTTTTAGGATATAAGTGTACAAAATATACTTATCAACACCCCCAAAATAGAACTATTGTTCGTCCTTGAACAAAAATAAAACTAAACTATAAAATAAACATGAAGAATACCAATGTTTTTGTTTTTGTCAACTTATTTACCATGCATTTAACAATCCAAATTGACAATTCACTCTAAAGAAGAAATATGAACAACATAAAATATTTTCATTCATCCGATGCTCGACTTCATTATGTGTGTGAATAGCCAAAAATCAAATGCAAATACATGTAAAAATATGCTTGACACTGTGTGATTAATCATGCATATATAAGCCCAAATCCCATGTGTTAGTAATGATTTTCTTTTATTTTTCTTACACTCTCATGAATGATCACAATCTCACTGTTTTTCTCTCAAATCCCGAGATCTTTTCTATTTTTGTAATTTCCAATCATTTAAATAATACATTTTTCCACACAAAACAGTTGGGATTATATAAGAATGCACAACAGACCAAAAGTACTCCATCCCCAATCTTACACTCTAGTGCTAGAAATTTCAATCAACAAGGCTTTCGCCATTTTCATTCATTTTTTCTTTCATTTGGACGACTTTTTCTTTTTATGTCCATGTCTTTTACCATCTTTGCACAAAAAATTTCTCATTTGCTTTCTATATGACCCCTTAGCGAACTTTAGGTCTGTGACTCCCAAGTCAGACAATTTTAGGGCACCAGGTTCAAAGAACCTCTCAAACTTAATTACTCGAGTCATAAAGGCGAAAAAGAAAAGTTAAACATGTTTTAGGTTCTTATGTGTAAGTCCACTCTCCATACTTGCTTTCTAATTGACCCCTGTAGCGAGCTTTGAGTTGGTGACTCCCAAGCCAGACGACTTTAAGGTAACAGGTTTAGAGAACTCATCATACTTACTTGCTCTAGTCAAAAAGGCAATTGAAGAGTAGAATAAGACTATTAGCATTTTTTTTATGCTATTGCCTATTTATTACCTGTTGATTAAAACCTCCTCAACCAAAGATGTAAAACCAAGAACTTCAGACCCTCAATCTATCAATGCCTACTTATACTACCATTTCCACCCCCAAACTGCTTCTTGAGCAATTTGATTCTACATTTTAGGTCGGGATCTAAATTCTTTAGGTTTTGGAAATTTTCAGTCTCCTATGTTCAAACTACACTAGTTTATCCAATGTTCTAAAAGGCGTAATGCGTTGCGAGGAGCGAGGTCGAGAATCAAGAATTATAAGTTTAGGCGTACTAATGCGAAGAATAGGTGTCATAATGCGTTTCATATTATTAATATTATTTTAATTATTTTAATACATTAAATAGATTTTTTTTAATTAAAATTAGATTTTTTCACATAAATATTAAAAAATATTAAATTTCACAATTACTAATTAGATTATTTTATATATTTGGAGATTTGAATAGATAAAAGAGAATGTAAAGAAAAAATATTTTTAAAATAAAGGGACTTTTCTTTTTTTAAAAGGAAAAGCAATATACAAATAAATATGAAATAACACAACAAAAAGTAAAAATGTAAAATGCCTAAGCTTGGACTCAAACCCTGTACACAAGGGTTAGCTTAGGGCGCGCCATCCAGTTGAGCTACTTGCCAACTTGTGTTTTTTAATCAAACAAAAAATAAAAGAAGAGAAATAAAAGACAAATGAAAGTTACAAACCTACAGCAATCCCACATCGGATAGGATGGCCTAATAGTTAACTGTTGCTGCCTATAAATACTTGGCATGCTTGCTCTTCCAACACAAATCAAATGGTTGGCACCTAAATCAAAATGGGAGCCTGACTTGGATTTATTTTTATTTTTTTTCCAGTTAGTTAATTAAATAATTTTTATTTAATTAATTATTTTGAAAAATAAAATAATTTTTTGACCGATTTTTTACGGGTTTGAACCGTGTTTTGATCGATTTTACAGGTCTGAACCTATTCTACATCGGTTTGAACTAGTTTTCGCCGGTTTTTTAGTTTAAAAACTCATTTTATTGTGCATCAGTCTTAGCGCCGCGCCTTGTGCCTATTCGCGCTTAAGCGACGCATTTCCCCGTTTTTTAGAACACTGAATTTATCCAACATGTATCAAGCATCCCTCTACGCAAGTTATTATTCAAAAATGATGCTCAAGTTTAAACAAAGTCTTACATGGAGAATGTTAAGAGAAATTAAGTTCACATGTTGTCCAAATTTCTAACTAAAATACAAAATTCAAATCATATCACAAGCAATAAATAAATCAACAAAGTTTTCCAATTTTTATGATTTTTTTACCCAAATTTAATGAATGTCTACATAAAAACACATGAATAAGATTCTCACTCCAAACTAGAAATCTACATTGTCCTCAATGTATTTTAAAAAAAAAAGAAACAATTAATACAAAATAACAAGAGGAGTCAAGTACATCCAGGTTTGGAGAGGCAGTGTTCTCATTTTGAAGCTTTGATCTTCATATAGCTTGGATGAAACGACACCCTTTTTTTAGCTTCTCCATGTTTGGTCCAAGGTGTTTCCATATTGTGTTCCATGCAAAAGAGATATAAACAATATGAGAATGCATAAACATTGCATAGGAACTAAAGTAAAACAACACAACACACTTAAACTCGGACTTAGAAAAAAAATTGAAATTTTTGAAAAATGGTCGACCACTGACTTTCAGACTTTGACATCGCCTCGAAAAAGTTAAAATTTGTAAATTTCTTGAGACATGTCCCAGGCATATAAAAGCACATAACTTGGTCTACGACATATCAAAAATTCATTACATTTGAAGTTCATTTGGGTCATAAAAATGCAAGGTGAAACAAGTACAGTGAAGCTGAAATCAAGTGTTGTGGTGCAATAGTGCTTACAGTGGCCTTGCAATGAGGTGCTATGTAGTGTAATGATGTTCAAGTTGAGTTTCATACCTTAAATCAATGTAAGTAACGAATGAATGATGCACAAATGACGTATAACATGTGGTGAAGGTGATCATCCAAAAAGAATTTCAAAAACTCAACAAAAAATTCATTGGGACATTTTATTGAGTACCTTGTATGCATGTGAAGAAATCAATATAAAATATAGAGTTAGATTCATTGATCAAGCCAAAAATTTTCACCTAAAGAATCACAATCCACAAACCCAAAGTCTATTCTAATCCCAACTCCAACCAATTCACAACATGAAATTTCACAAGAAATATGCAAGGCTCAAAAATCATGCTCAATCCTATAAAAATGTGAGAAATACATACCTTTGGGGTGATTTTGATGTGTTGTCATGTATGAATTTGAGTCAATTTGATATACATACATTGGGGAGTGGTCGGGGACTCAATGCGGGATGATTTGGGGGAGGAAAAATGGGATGGAAGTGATACGTGTCGCAATGCACCAAAATAAAAACTAATTCCTTACTCACCAATTATCAATTAATAATGTAGTAGCGAGAGTAAGGGTTGATCCCACGAGGAATGGTGAACTTATTTAGTTGCTTGAGAAATTAGAATGGAATGGGGGTTATGATGTTTGAATTTGCTTAAATAAAAAATATGCATAAAACAATTAAATATGTAAGAAATTAAATGAGAGAAGATCTTGTTCACTAGTTCAGTTGTACCCCCAATTATTGTTATATTTTTTTCTTGTAAGGTGTTTCTATCCCTAATTCAATTATCAATCGTAAATAATTAACAAGCTCTGATTATCTCAATTCTTCCTTATGTATATTGACTCAAAACAAACTCTTTGAACCAATTCTAGCCAATGGACAATCCTAAACAAGCTCTTAGGATTTAATGCACGACTAGTATGAAAATTGAGAAGAATTTATTGAATTTGATTATTAATTTCGCAAGCTCGAATTAAACAATCCAAGTTGAATTATTGTTAAACTTGCGCCAGATTTATTTTCTACCAAAGGTCAAAATCTAATGACAATTACAAATTAAAAGACTTAACATAGCACATACATGAGTCTAGAGATTAAACAATTTAATTGACCAAATCAAATTTATTAATCAACAAAACTCAATTAAACATTCAAAACTCAAAAACTTAACGATTGAAATAAGGGAATAGATTCAACGTTACTAGTATAGGAAAAGAAAATAACAAAATTGAATGGACACAACTTCCCCTTTGAACAAGATAAGGAATTTTTAGCCCATCATAATCATGGTGAAATCTTCAATTTGTTTCATGAATTCCATTCATTGTTGATGCTTCTTGCTTGAAAATCTCCCAAGAATTCTCCCTTCAAATCTCTAATTTTCTAGCCACCATTATGTGGTGAATTTTCCTTTTTTTATATCCCTAAAAACATGCCATAGGGTTGCCTATAAGATATGCCAAAGATAGACCATGAAATCAGCAAGGAAAGATTTTCTCGTTGAAATTACGGTTGTAACTTAGGTCATTACGACCTTAAGGGCCTCCTGGGAATTTTTATGTTTTGGAATTACAACCGTAACTTTGGAAGTTACAGCCGTAAATGAGTTTCTGCCCTTTTTCATGCTTGCACATGATAATGACTTACGGTCATGAATGTTGATGTTACGGCCATAAGTTATTTGCAACCTTGGTCCCAACTTCATTTTAAGTGCATTTTGATCCCTTTTTCCTCTTTTCTCATCTTCGCGATCCTATAAAATGAAAAACATGAAAATGCATTAAATAATACTTAAATGAAACTAAACCAATAACAAAATATGACAATAGATGAACTAAGTAAGTGTTATTAAAGCACTTATCAGGAAGTCATTAAAATGAAAGAGATATGTTATATGTAACAATATGTCCGAGCTGCCCAGTAGAAGACCGTGTGAACACATGGTTCAACCACCGTGTGACCGCAAGGTGTTGCTGGACAGTGGCATCATGTTTTTCACTTTTTGAATTTTTGATCCCATTTTCGACCCCTAAATGCCTTCTAATACAAGCGACCAACTTCTAAATTATATGTGCATGTCCTAAACTAGGTGATCAATTTGAAGATTGTGATGAAAAGCAACAAAACAGATAAAAGCAAGTAAATCCTAAAAATGCAACAATATGCAAAATATGGGCAATGAAGTATCGAATGTAACTAACAAGTCAAAATGTGAATTCTAAGCATCCTAGTGAACCTAAAATGCAATGTGAAGCAACCAAGCAATTAAAAATGTAATGAAAACTAAAAGTGCTAAAACATGCAAGCTTGAATACTAGGATTATTTAAAGTACATAACAACTCAATGCATGCATTCCAAACATCCTAGTGCTCCTAACATGCAATGTCAGCAACCTAACAATTACAAATCAAGTAAATAACTCAAAAGCAATAAATAGAGTAACTAAAAAACATAGTTTGAAAAGTTGGGTTGCCTCCTAACAATCACTTCATTTAAAGTCTAGAGTTAGACTTTTTGGCAAACTTCTCAAAGTGGTTTTAGATTGGATGGTGAAGCTTCTTCATCTGCTCTAATGGTCATGTCCACATCGATCCTGGAATAGTTTTCTAGCTGTGGGTCTTAGGAATTGAATTGCCTCATAATGAAGGTTACCTCCTGATTTTTAGCACGCAACACTACATCTTCCTTCTCTACATCAATGAGTGCTCGTGCAGTGGTTAGAAATGGTCGGCCAAGTATCAAAGGAACTTTTTCATCTTCATCCATGTCTAAAATGACAAAATCAGCAGGAAATATGAATTTATCAGCTTTAACTAGAACATCGTCCACAACTCCATAAGGGTAACAAATTGATCAATCAGCCAATTGCAATATGATATTGCTTCCCTTTAGTTCACCCAATCCCAACCTTTTGTATATAGATAGGGTTATCAGATTTATACTTGCACCTAGATCACATAAGACCTTGTTGAACTGTAAATCCCCCATGATGCAAGGTATAGAAAAGCTCCATGGATCTTTGAGTTTAGGTGGAAGCTTGTTTTGCAAGATTGCGCTGCATTCTTCACTAAAAGTCAACTCATCAAGTTCTTCAAGCTTCTTCTTTCTAGACATCATTTTCTTTAGAAGCTTGGCGTAACTTGGAATCTGTGTGATGGCTTCCAAGAAAGGGATATTTATGTACAGTTTTCTAAGCATGTTGACAAATTTGTTGAACTGCTTATCCTCTTTTGTTTTCTTCAAGCTTTGTGAAAATGGGATAGGAGACTCATGAGGCTTAATTGTTAATTTCACCTCATGGCCATCTTCCCTTTCAACCATCTTTTTACCAATTTCCACAACTTTGTCATGAACTCCAGCTGTCTTTTTGACTTGAATCTCAGAAAGTTGCACACCATTATATGTAGTTATTTCATTTATCTCATTTTGTACCACATTTATAGCCATGAGTTGTTCTTTTGGATTTACCTCAGTGTTTGTAGGTAGTTTACTTGGGGCTTTGGTTGGGATAAGCTGTGCTATTTGCCCCACTTGGTTCTCCAGGTTTTTGATTGATGCTTACTAATTTTGGAATGTGGTTTCAGTTTTTCTCAAAAACTGATTTGTTTTAACCATAAATTATTATGTCTTGTCCACAAATTGACCAATCATCTCTTCCAGTGCAAACTTCCTTTCCTTAGTGTTGTATTGGGGTGCAATATGTCCATTTGAGTGATCATTCCAAGAAAAGTTAGGATGATTGTGCCAACCTGGATTATAGGTATTTAAGTATGGGTTATTCTGGCGTTGACCCCCTTGCACATAGTCAACCCGCTCCAATGGACAAGCCAGAATAGGGCAATCTGCAGGGAGTGGTTTACACCACATTCTTCACATGTAACTTTAGCACTTTTTGATGATTGACTCACTAGTGCTATGGCCTTTACTTTCGCAGCCAAAGAGTCAATTTTAGCTGATATTGTAGTGTAAGTATCTACTTCATAGACTCCTGATGACTTCTTTGGGACCACCATGTCCGATCCCCACATGGCATTTGTGTTTACAATCCTTTCAAAGAGCTCCAATGCCTGCTCTATAGTCTTTGTGGTTAAAGCACCATTTGATGAGGAGTCAACCATGATTTTAAAGTGTGGAAGTAATCCTTCATAGAAAAACTTCACTTGATCACCTCTGTTGATCCCATGGTTTGAACACTTCCTCAGCATGCCCTTAAATCTGTTCCATGTATCATCAAAAGATTCAGCATCTTGTTGCTAGAGCACAGTGATGTCATGTCTTAGTTTGAAAACCTTCGGTGGCGGCATGAACTTAGTACAAAACTTCTAGACTAACTCGTTCCAAGTGGTTTTACTCACAGCGGGACGAGAATCTAACTAGTCAACAGCTCTATCTCTTAGAGTGTAAGAGAACAACATGAGTCTGATAGCATGGTCAGATACACCTTAATATTGAAAGTGTTGACACATGTCTAAAAATTTAGAAACATGTGTGTGGGGGTTTTCATCAGGTCTCCCATGGAATTGTTGTCTATTTTGGAACATGTTGATGATATTGGTCTTCAACTGGAAGTTTTCTTGCCCAAATGGTGGATTGACTTTGAACTACCTGAGGTGTCATAAAGTTACCAACCAGCATGTCATCCTCATTGATTGGTTCAACATCGAGCAATCCCAAATTATTGTTGTTTGCCATTTGATTCTCTTTTTGGTTTATTTAACTTCCTAAGTTCTCTTAACCTACGATGTAATGTACGTTCTATTTCTGGGTCAGTTTTAAAAAGATCCCCGTTTTTCGAACGTAGCATACACAATTACAAGTAAAGTAAAGAAACTAGTAACTAAACTAAAATTAAAAATAAAAGATAAAAATAAGAATAAAGCAAGTAAAAAGTCCGAATTAGTAAAAGTAATCTAAAAATAAATTTAAACTATAATCCTCGACAACTAGGGGTGACAAACGGGCTGGACAGTTCGGGAGTTCGGTTCGGTTCGTTAAAAGTTCGGTTCCGCTCGTGAAAAAAGGGACTTGGGCTTGGACTGGACAAAAAATTTGGGTATTGGACAGTTCGGCCCATTTTGGCTCGTGATAACCAGCCGAAGCTCATGAGAGGCTCGTTCTCACGAGCCGGCCAAACTGTCCTTGTTACTGTTTGGCTTCAAACTGTCACAAGACCGTTTGGCTTCATTTATTTGTATTTTTTTACCTATAAATATACCCATTTTTTTCTTGATTTGGATCACAAACAATCTCAATTCTCTCAAGTCTCAACCTCTCAACTCTCAAGTCTCAAATCTCAATTGCAATCTTCTACTTCTAGTTATATTCTAATTTATAGTGCTATAATATTCATTTTCATATACAATATTGTCTCAAATTCCATATTTCATTTCCATATCCAATTCCAAATTTCCGAATCCATTATTTCTAATGGCATACCCACAATCTCATGGTTATTCTTCTAGCCAATTTGTTGATGAATTTTTCGATCTCAATAATATTCCAATTCTCGACAATTTGGTGGATTTGGAAAATGAGATCGATGATATAGATACTCGAACTCCTCTTAATTTGGATGACATTGTTGATGAAGATGTTGTTGTTATATATGGATTCGGCTACGCTAGTACGACGTCAGGCTCCAATAGAAATCCAAAAAGGACGAAAAAACCAAACTCCTGGAATTTTTTCAATTTGATTTAAACAACGACCAAAGGCGCTGATGGGAATCCAATATTTAAAGCACAATATAAAACTTGCGGATGACTTTTCTCTTGGAAGAAGGGTGGGGGCACAACACACCTCAATAGACACTGTAAAACATGTTGAAAATCGGGCTCGGTTGAAGCAAACCAATCAACTCTACAATTTGTCAATCGAGTCTAACCAATTGGGTCTTCAACCAAGAACTAGCGCGTCGAGAAGGGATGGTCATGTTCGTATCGAGTGGTGAGTTCCTGCTTTCAATTGTAGAAAGTTCACAATTCACGGAATTCATTTAAAAGTATCTCAAACCCAGGTACAAACCCGTTTCTAGAAATACTTTACGAGCTGGTTGCATTAATAAATCTTTCGAGAGAAAACAAAGTTTTATAGATGCTTTAAATAAATATAATGGTAACTTATCTTTTACTTCAGACTTGTGGACTGACAATAATCATAGAAGTTAGGTAGCTGTTACTTGTCATTACATTGATGATACTTGGTTAATTAACAAAAGAATTATGACATTTAAAGTTATTAATTACCCACATAATGTAACAAATAATTTGAATGTACTACTTGCAATTCTTAGAGAATTTAACGGTGATAATAAAGTTTGTAGTTTTACACTAGATAATGCTTATGTTAATTGTTGAAATATAATGATGAAAGTATAATTGTATTTCTTGATAATGAAAGTGTTACAAAGTAAGGTATAAATAGAAAACCTAAAACACATAATTGCCTACTAGTCCCTACACCATTCTAAACAACTATCTTGGTCCTTACAATATTAATTCAACATTTCAACACTCCCCCTCAAGTTGATGCGAAGATAAACATCAACTTGAAAATAATGTAAACAACAAACTTGAACAACAACTTCAAATAAATAACAAAGTGCTCCCCCTTCTTCCAATTTCAATAGTCTTCTTGGACGATGTCATAACGAAGGATCAATTTGGATACATTAAAATCCACAACCCGTAAACAACGAAAAATCCTTACTCCGGATACAAAGGAAAGCCAACATAAAGAGACGTAAACCAGTCAAGAGGCGATCACCAGGTCGACCTAATAAAGGAACTGATCTTACGAATAAAAGGCTAATAAAAAGACACCAAGAAAGATAGTGAAATTGAAAAGCTAGGGGTTGAATTGCACAAAATGAAAGATCAGGGACTGAAATGCAAATTCTGAAAAATCAAGGACCAAAATGAAAATATTGAAAGTTCAGGACTGAAAATGAACTTCCAGAAAGTAGAGGGACTAAAACTGATAAAATACAAAGATAATGGGCTGAATTGTGAATTTTGAGAGTTGGGGGCTGAAATGTAACTTTTGGAAAGTTGAGAGTCCAACTTGTCAAATCGATAACTTTGAGGGCAGAATTGGACAATAAACAGCCCAACAAGACAACAACCCAATAATGGATCCAATTCCAATATAAGCCCAATAATCCAACTCAACACTCCCCCACACTTTAGGCACAATCAACAAATAAAACCAAATAACCTCATTTATCTCCAAACCCTAACCCTAAATATTTCAGCCAGCCGCCATTGCCGGAGGTCCGGCGCCGCAATCGCCGGAGGTCGCTGCCATCGCCGACGACCGCCGCCGCCGCTGGATTGCGGGAATTTTTTTTTCCTTCCTTCTTCAACACAGTCAGCATCCCTCTCTCTCCTTCGAGCCAAAGCGAGTCAGGCCGACGTCGCATCGCCGTCGGCTTCACACAGCTACCAAGCAACCACCATCTTCTTCTTCTCTCCCCCTTCTTCGCAGTACAGACAGCCCAATCCACCGGCTCCACCAATCACCACTTGCAGTTGGCAACCTCTAGCAGCATGTAGCTTCTCAGCAGCTGCACTCCTTACAGTCCAGCAGGCTGCTTCTCCGTTCCAGAACCAACAGCAAGCTGCTTTCCTCTTAGCTGCGCAGTCCTCCCTTTCCTGCTGCCTCCTGTCTCGCAGCCCACACATCCAACACAACACAACCACCACAGTTACACCAGTAAGTTGAAATTTCAGATTTCTCTCAAAGGTTGAGATACAAACAGAGAGCAAGAGCTGAAGGAGGAAGAAGATTGACAAAAATAAAATAAAATATAAATAACTTGGCCGGACGAGCGGCTGTGCCGCCGCTCGCCGGAGAACTGAATTTCACCGGAAACCTAGGCCAAGATCGATACTTGCTCTGATACCATGTTGAAATATAAGGATGAAAGTATAATTGTATTTCTTGATAATGAAAGTGTTACAAAGCAAGGTATAAATAGAAAACCTAAAACACATAATTGCCTACTAGTCCCTACACCATTCTAAACAACTATCTTGGTCCTTACAATATTAATTCAACATTTCAACATTAATAAAGCGGTAATTAATAGATTAGCTAACCACATGAATCCTGAATTTGATGGAGTCTTGTTTCATGTTCATTGTGTGTGTCACATTTTTAATTTAATAGTTCAAGATGGTCTTAAGCATATAGAAAATCAATTGAAAAAAATTAGGCGTGCTTGCAATTTCATTATGATAGCACCTTCTAGAATACAAGCTTTTGGTGCATATTGTGCAGAAAATGGTATGTCAGCACAATCATTTGTTACAGATTTAGGACATAGACGGAACTCAACTTATTTAATGATTGAACATTATCAAGGTTACGAGAATTTAATATGTTAATATTACAACGGTCGGCACTCACATGGCCCAAGTTTTGATTTGGAGGTTGATGATTGGGAACTTATTTTTCGTTTTAAAACTTTTTGAAACCCTTTTACGATGCTACAAACGAATTATCCGGTGTTTATTATCCTACTAGTCCTTTAGTGTTGAAGCATTTTTATTGTATTTCTAATAATTTTAACAAGTACAAAATATTTTCTATTTTTAATCAAATCATTTTAGCAATGGAGACTAAGTTTAGAAAATATTGGGAAGATGTACCCACTTTATTTCCATTAGCAACGATCATGGACCTTAGAATAAATTTAGAGGGAACTAAACACACAATAAATGCAATATCAAACAAATTAACTTTTGTGACTCTCTTGACATTTACAAATTTAGAAAAATGTTTATGTCAAATATATGAGCTCAATGCCGAAAAGTCAGGAAAAAATATTAGAAGAACTGCTTCCACCCATAATGTGATATAAAATGAAGACAGTGATTTACTTTCCTACTTTATGATTATGAAGGGAACTTATAGTACACATGCCATTGGTTTTAGTTCTTCTAGTACATATTATAGTTCAGATGAAATTTCAAGTGAGTTAACTAGGTATTTTTCACACAACCTTCTTAGCATGTTAGATGACGACGAGAGAAATAATTTTGACATTCTTAAGTGGTGCAGACTAAACGAGCGTCAATACCCAGTTGTTTCTATGATTGCACGAGATCTACTAGCACCTCCGATATCAACTGTAGCATCGGAGGCTGCTTTTAGTGCAGGTGGAAGAGTGTTATCGAATATAGGTCAAGGCTTAAAGAATACATACTGGAGGCCTTAATGTACTTGAAAGATTGGCAGTTTGCGGAGAAAAGATTACAAAACAGGATAAGTGAAATTCTGGCAGATGAATTCCAAGAACAATCGTATTGGTGAGTAAATTATTTTGTATTATTAACCATTATCCTTACAATTATTCTATAAATAATATCTGTATTTTTCTTTCTCTGTATTTTTAATTCTTTCTTTCAAATAAAAAAATTGTACACGTAACATTTTGTTCATGTACTATTTTAACTTCGTCTACAAGAAATTAAATGTAGTAGGTCCCAAGTCCGAATTAAAGGAGGAGGGTTTAACTGTTTAAGTTTTTATATTTTCAATTATTCTAGTCATTACCCGTTTAGAGAAAAAAAAAAGCCGGTGCACGAGTCGGACTTGGGCCGGCTTCGTGGGAAATGAGTCGGCTCGGCCCGGATTGTTCCCACATGAGGCTTGTCTCAAGCCATGGTCAAACGGGCCGAGCCGGCCCGGCTCGGCCAGTTTGACATCCCTACCGGCAACGGCGCAAAAAACTTGTTCGCTAACTGCAAGTGTACGGGTCGCACAAGTAATAAAGTGGACGTGAGTCCAAGTATCGATCCCACAGAGATTGAACAAATTGTATTTTAGATTATAATTCTTTAATCGAAACTTAGAAAGCTTTGATTTTGGGAATTTTGTTTTGAAAACTAAACTAAAGATTAAACTAAAGAAACAATGAAAATTTGGTTTTAAAACTTATGAAAATAAGCGCGTTAGAATTATGAATCTATTTTGACTCTATCATCCATATTTTAACCAAATCATTTAAATACAATTAATGAATTTTGAAAATCCGAGTTCCTAAAGTTATTTAAGTCCCATTCCGAGCGATGCATAAAAACGTTTTTCTAAATGCAAATTAACTATATTTCTATGACAATTAAACATATAGAAAAGCACTAAAGGATTTATGAACATTTTCAAGGATAACACAAAGTATAGGGATATATTTCTCTCCCCTATCGGACTTTGCTGCAATTAACACAAGTCTAATAATCTTCTACGCTTTCGAACATAGAAAACTGTCACCATAATCAAACAATAATTGGCCAGAGAATTGCATGATAATTTAAAGCACATGTTAATTGCATCAAAACCATAAATCGTATGAAATAAATAATAGATTAAACCCATGGATTTAAGAAGTCAAAACTTTATATCAATTCTAACACTACGAACTTAGCCTAAATACATGATAGAAAATAAATAACAAGAAGTATGAAAATATATAACTCTCTTCATGCAATTGTATCTTCAATATTGATCTTGGCGTGGCATGGATCCCCTAGCAATTGGATAGCGTTTTGACGTGAATTAAGCAAGTTGGGAACCCCCCAAAACGTGCCTAAGGCCTGATATTTATAGATTTTCCCGAGGCCTAGGTCAAGAAGGTAAAAATTCTATTGAAATTCGTGGAAAAGCCCAGGTGCGTGGCCCAGGAATCAACCATGCGACTGCATGGTTATAAGTTCGCGTGCCTTTGCAGGTTTAGCTTTAGTCGCCTAAAAATAGGGTCATGCGATCACGTGGTTTAAACAGGTGCGAACGCGCGGCTTTACGAAATAATGCAATTTTCATCTTTTGAAGTGCTACAAGTTGGTCTGTCTTTTAATTGCACAATAAGTCCTTCAACTTTCGATTGTTGCAATTTAGCCCCTGAACTTCTGATTTCTTCTTCGAATATTCTTCCAACTGGCACTTTGATTCACTTCATCAACTCTTCATTTGCACACTTTGGTACTTTTATCATCCAATTGCTTGATTTTGATTTTAATTCCATTGTTTTTTTTTTAACTTTATGGTTATTCCTGAGATATAAACAAATAATAAAAAAATAAATAACAAATATTTTAAAACGAATATATAAAATCATACTTTTAGGATAGAAATAAATGTACAAAGTACACTTATCAGAGATGTTTTAGTTCAAGGATGCACTTACACAGGTCGACCGTTGGGAGACTAGCTAGTCTGGGACAATGCTCACGATTGACAAAAAGTTTAGGAAAAAGGTGTAAAGTTAGTTTAAACTGGCCATTAGAGTATCGTGATAAACAACCACTTCACCCTCTTGGCAGAGGTGTGCCAAGTCATCGGGGCCCAGGATCCTAGTTGTATATTTATTGGCTAGCTCGAACCTCCTTATATCTACATCCGCAAAATAGTCCTTCATTCTATTTCTAAAAGCCAGGAGCTCAAGCTTGGTCCATCCCGACCTCCTACTTTCTCTCTGGGTGTCCTCTAATTCCTCCCACTCTCATATGATTCCTTGTCTCAAGCTGTTGGTGGGGTTGATAAAAACTTATAGGCTCAACCTCTATTAGCTCATTTAAATTCTCTACCAACCTAAGGTCGTCCACAGACCCGATCCTAACCACGTTTTATGAAATTGATTAAATAAGAGAGGCCGAGAAAAGGTCAAGCTTACCTAGTGCTAGATGAAAGTCATTTTTATGAAGACAACCAGGTCGTGCTAAGGCTCGATCACTTTTCTGGTATTTCGACATATTTTATAAGTAAAGAGGATGAGGAGGAGGGTACCACCTATTTATAAAGGTTTTTTTGCGGGAAAAGTACCTTTCGTTCCTACCACGTATCTCTCATCTGGCTAGCGACTATTCATCTCACCATATCAATAATGATTACATTTAATGATACTTACGTCTAGAGACCTAAGTCCGAC
The DNA here is from genome assembly GCA_963555705.1 of Ligustrum vulgare. Taxonomy (NCBI): domain Eukaryota; kingdom Viridiplantae; phylum Streptophyta; class Magnoliopsida; order Lamiales; family Oleaceae; genus Ligustrum; species Ligustrum vulgare. The sequence goes on along the minus strand of OY743188.1, from coordinate 14,996,039 downwards.
CTTTGACGCACGAGGGCCAATGATCGGTATATTTCTCGACGTATCCAAAACAACTCCTAACAGACACATAAAGCCTAAGGTCATCCCATGAGCTAACCTCTCCTTTTGGCTAAGGCCGTTCCATTGGCCGAACTGCACTAAAGAGTCAATTGACAATGTGTTAATATCGTGCTTTGGGACGATGTGTTTACAACTATGGTATGGTATCACCATGGGCTAACCTTTTCCCTAAATACGCTAATGAGCCGTGTCTTGTGCCCTTTGTCCTAAATAACAAATTAGTTTCTATATAAATCTCTTCTTATTCAAAGAGAGTCGAAGTCGAATAAGGAATGTTATCCAATAAGGAAATATCTCCAGAGAAGAATCCCCCTTTAGATAAGGAGACCTATTTTGAGCACTATAAATAGGGCTCTAATGTCCATAAATTAAGATACATTACTAACAAAAACTCTTAAGCCTTTTTACCTTCATGTTCCATATTTTATCTCTCTCCAGTTACTAATCCTTACATCGAAGGGGAGAAAAGGTATCCCTCAACGCCTATTTGCAGGTTCCTTGGATGCTTGTTTCATCTTTCTTCAATAGTATAGTAGTTCGTGGTCTGGCCAAAGTTGTGGTCAGAAATTTTGCAGCATCATCAGTAAATTTGACTTATCTAAGAATTTGATACATATCAATAATTATCTCATAATTTTATGACAATATTTTTCCTTATAATTTTTTTTAAAGGGATGCCGGCATGACTTTAGTTCTAAAGATAAGTAATCACAACCTTGGAAATGTATTGGACAAATTTTCAGGTGTTATCCACATAAATACCCTACTTTTAGGGATCAAATTGAAAATTTACTTGAATTTTATAAAATTTAAAAATTACTTATAATAAAATCGTAAAAATTGAAAAATACTTCATAATCATGTGAAGTATCATAATCTGATACTTATGAAACTTTTTAATTTTGTTTAATAATATTGAAGTATTTTTCCAAAAAAAAATTGGGTAATAAAAATCAATTTTCCTATCTAAAGTAATTTGTAAAATTAATCTCAATCCTCCAGCAATAGTAGACCAAGCCTGGGCCCCCATGGACAGGCCCATCACTGCGTCAGTCTCCAATTTGAAGTATTGTACTAGCTCCGATCTCACCTTTTTTATATGCCACCATTTCCAACCCTAAGAATCGTTTCACAGCGTCCGTCTTCTCTCTTTGCCCTAAAGACCTAATACTCTCTCTAAAACTCTTACTTTCACTCTTTCACAGCAAGTCAGCAATGGAGTTTTGGGGTAAGTTCTCTCGTTTTCTTATTCACCACCACCACCACCACTACTGCAGTTGTTAATACATTGGAAATAACATGCTGATCATTTTTCTGTTTTTCACTGTCCTGAAATTCAAAATTTAATTAATTAGAATTTAGAACAGTATTGTGGTGTGTACTGTACATTATGTCGCAATTGCCTTATGAAAAAAGAGATTAAATGATCTGTATAATTTCGGCTCAAATTATGCATTTATTGCAAATTGTGTCTTGAATAATTTGCTTTGAACTTTTGCAGTTGTTAGAGCTCCGTTGATTATGTATTCTGGCATTAGATTTTATTATCATTTATTACTCTATGATTATATTGTGGGCATATTTTGTTGAAACCTTAGTTATTTTAATTTCCAGGGGCTGAGGTGAAGAGTGGAGAGCCTCTTCTGGTTGTGCCTGGCGAGGGCATGGTTTTGCATCTGTCTCAAGTACGATGGAAAGTCTATTCTTTATGGATGCCTTTTCATTTAGTAACTCATTCCTTTTTACCTTGAAAATATGCTTCTTTCTGCAGGCTTGTCTTGGTGAACTGAAAAAAGATAAGGGAAACGAATCTGTCTGCCTGTTCGTAAAAGTTGATGGAAAGAAACTAGTTCTAGGAACATTGTTTTCTGAAAAGTTGCCTCAGCAACAATTTGACCTGGTTTTTGATAGAGACTTTGAATTATCACACAACGGGAAAAGTGGAAGTGTCTACTTCTATGGTTACAAGGTCAGCAGTCCTTTTGAAGAAGAATATCCTTTTTATATGCCAATGCAAATGTTTTTTTTTTGTTTACTTCTTTTAAAAGATCTTTGCTGTTTCAATAAAAGCGAAATACTATATTTTAGTTTGGTCTCCTTGACCAGATGTTTTCTCTTGTCATTACTGAGTCAGAGGACGGAGAATCTGGTGAGCACCTGCCTCTTAACTGTTCCTCACTCTTACATCTTTCCCTTTCCCTTCGCATATACATGTATTTTTTTTGGTGTTTTTCGCTAGCAAGGGACTGATATGCTCCTATCATTCAGATGAATCTGAACCTGACGAGGCTATTCCGCTTACTCTGGCGAATAATGGTATAAAATATTGTATCTGTGTGAACTGCTATGCATAATGATTAAACTAAACCTCTATAATAAGACTAATATATATATATTTCCAGGGAAATCAGAGGTAAATTTTAAGCAAGAGAAACCTGCTGGACCTCAGAAGACAAATGTTGCCAAAGACAAGGGTTCTGCTGCTGGAAAGCAAAAGGTGAAGATTGTGGAGCCAAAGAAAGAGGAGAATCCGGAGGATGATGATGAAAGTAGTGACGAAGATTTAATCTCCGAGGAGGATGACGACTCCAAGGTATGGCTTAATCCATTCATCTTTTAACACGTAATTTCTTTTTATTATAAATAACTTTTTATTTTCATTACAGAAACGCTTCTATGTTTCAGCATGCACTAATTGTTAAATCATTGAAGACACCCCCTATAAATTCTTTAATTAGTATCTGCATTTTCTAAACTGCTAGTCTGCTATTGTTGTATTTTATAAAGGCTGGGAGTGAACAGCTAAAGCTTTGTCTCCTGTGTTTAAAATCTCAACTTTTTTTGTAATTTGTAGTTTTTCCTGCATTCTAGCTACTGAAGATGATTTTTCATAGAAAAGTTTTAATTTTCTCTAGGAAAAGAAACATTCTGCGATGTTCTTCATTTGATAATTCATGTTATGGTAGATACAAAAATTCTTTGTACAATTTGTGTTATTTTTATTTTTATGTCACGGTGATGAAGGTTTAGAGCGTTTCTATTAGCTAGCCTATGTTTGGTTTGTGTTTATTTACACTCAAGCAACTTTTTATCCACACATTTTGAGGGAACCACAATTACTACCCATTTATCCACGACTCAGTTCTATTATTTATAATTTAAACTGTTCATAAACACATCCCAAACATGCTTTTCTAATGTTTGCTTTGGATAAAGTTTATTAAGTTAATTTGGGATATGTAAGAACGCTGCAACCAGATGGTGGTGAGGATAACAGTTGATTTTGTGATGAGTCTTTGGAGTCAAGAATTCAGTTTTTATATTGTGAAACTCTTCCGTTCATTCAGTTGCATAATATTTTTTAGTATGCATTGGTTGATGTTCCGCATGCACACAATTTTGTATATATTTCAGGATGTGGATGGCAGTGATGACTTGGATGATGTATCTGATGAAAGTGATGAAGAGACACCAAAGAAGGTAGTTTGTATTTCGTCCATGGTTTTCTTTTATGTTCAAAAGCCCTTAAAAGGGTAGTAGGTTACCCATTGATGCTTTGTGATGAAGTTTTACCTGTTGATGCTTCTAGCTGAAGGTTGGTTTACCAATTAACAATTCTCTAATTTGATGAAGGATGAACCTAGCAAGAAAAGACTTGCAGAGTCAGCTGCCAAAACACCTGCTACAAATAAGAAGGCAAAAGCAACTCCACAAAGAACTGGTGATTTGTCTTGTCCTTCTTTACGATTTATTATTCTTGTCCACAGTATTTTTATTTTTTATTTTACATCGAGCCCCTGTTTGATAGATTTTTTTGAGAATAAATTTTGTGATAAGTGATTTTTTTTGGAGAGAGATTAAAAGTACGGAAAAAGTATTGTTGTGCAAAATTATTTTATTTGAAGAGTGTATGGTTGAAAGAAACTTTGAGTAAAAATGGGCGAACAGGGGCTAAATAATGTACTTGCACAGAGATTCTGTATTCGATTTTCATGAAAAATGTGTCCGAGCGAAGCCAATTTTAGGTTCTGATGGATCATGGATGTTCACGCTATTCAGTCTAACTGCTTACAGGATTTCTATATTGCTGGTACTCCTGTTCTCTGGACTGATAAATGTATAATTTTTAATACTCCAGATAGCAAGAAAGGTGGCGGCCATGTGGCCACACCACACCCCTCTAAGCAAAATGAGAAGACTTCTGCAAACAGGCCAAACCAGCAGACTCCTAAATCAGCTGGTTCACACGTCTGCAAGAGCTGCAACAGGTATTTTTTGAAGTTATTATCTACAGGTATTATAGAAATGATAGATTTAACGACAAATATATATTTTTGAAATTTTTCCTTGCAGGACATTTAATTCTGAGAATGGTCTGGAGTCCCACACGAAGGCTAAGCACAGCAGTGGAAAGTAATTCTGATTTTTGACATGTTCTGGGATTTTGTAATGTAGTTTTTGGCGGTTGGGGCGGAGTTGTCAAGGCAGGTGGTATGTTATATTAGGTTTAGTTCTACGTAGAGTCGAGTGGATTATTTTGGGCTGCAGTCCAATTGAGTGCGAATCAAGTTTTTGTGCTTTGTTGGATGGGATTTTAGAATCCTTATAATGGTGTTTACAATATCTTTCTATTGTCGTGCTATTTTGTTCTGAGTTGAGGAGTTGCACGAGTTTCTAGCCTAAAGCCTAAAAGGTTAGGCGCTGTTCTCTTTACTGTTTTGAGGTCATTTTCTGTTTTTATTTTTGAAAACACTAAAAATGAGCTCTCTTTACCATTTTCGAAAACGCATTTTGAAAAAAAAAAAATTGTATACAAAACGTAAAACGTTCAAAATCTTGTTTTGTGTGTATTTCAAAAAAATGTTCAAAACGTGAAAAACGTGTTTTGGGATTTTTTTTTTTTTTTTTAGAATTATTCTAACTTGGAACTAAACATACATATATATATATTTTGTGAATTATCCTAACTTGAAATTAAATTTAAATAAAGTTTTATTAAATTTAATATCAACATTACAAAAAAAAAAATTAAGAGAAAATTCTTGTTATATTTCAAAAAATGCTTGATAAATGGACTCTGGTGGTTTTGAAAGAATTTTTATTTTCTGAATTTTAATAGAACTAGCGCTTCCTTAAATTTTGAACTTGATCAAGTTGTGTTAATATACTCTTAATGTTCATATTAGTGTATTGTATGTAATCATGTTTTCAGTGTATTGTGAAAGGAAATGTAAGTTTGAGCCAGTAGTTTTCTGCAAGCAAATTAATTAAAAATAGTTTAAGTAATATTTTGCAAAATTTCAAACAGAACGTGTTTTTCAGTTTTTCATTTTTAAAAATAGTTTTCAGAAATGACAAACCAAATGTATTTTTAGCAAATTTGAAAACAAAAATAAAACCAGAAAACACAACATTTTTGAAAATGAAAATATAAAATAAAATACAAACAGAACGCCATCTTACATTTTGCTTTTATAGAAAGTAGATTTGGCTCTGTTTGACAATACAAGGTTGATAAATTATTATTTATAAATAGTGATATGTTAATATTTTGATTTTTTTTTTTTTTTCAAAGTAAAAAATTATAGGGGGGAATTTTGACATAAAATGGAACTCAGTCTAATCGTGTTAGAAAAATTTTGTGGAAGTAGTAGTCATAATTATGAAGAAAACTAACAAATTATAACCCTGTGGTTTCAATTGTGAAATCATTTTACATTTTAAAAAACATCAAATTTACTCGTACAATAATTTATAACACGTATAAAGCGTAGGAATGAGAAAAATGTTTTTGGACAATGGTGTTTTTAAAAGTGATGTAAACTTCCAATTTATTTAATACTTTAGTGAGTTCAGATTTGGTCTTTGTTGAGCTCAGACGCTTCATCTAATTTTTTTTCCTTTGATAGGCACGAGCTTGGTTTTGCCATTTCTCCTGATCAGTTCCGATTTAGTCTTTGTTGAGCTCAAAGACTTGGTTATGTCGTGTTCTATGCTTTTTGTCTTAAATAAGGCACATGGGCATGGTTTCTCTCGATTAGTTCGGATGTGCACATCGAGTAGAAGTGAAATGTAAACTTCGAAATATAATCTTCATTTAGCACGGGCAAATGCAAACAACATAATCTGAGAAAGAATGAAGTTTATACAAAACTGGAAGTCTTTCGTGTAAGAGCTGGAACGTGGTTCTTGTTTGGTAATGATAAAAATTTTGTATATAAAAATCAAAATTTTTCACATTACCAAACAAGCTCTAAATATCCCTTAAATACATATTTACGTCTCATATTGGTTGAAGAAATAATTATGATAATCCAAAAATATAAATAACTGTTGTAAAACTACCAATTTCTAAAAGAACAAGAAAGAGAGGTAGAGAGAATGAGAGAAATGCATCTCATTAGATGTGTGTAATATTACAAACATAAGCCCCTATTTATAGGGATGATCAATGACACAATCGTAATATGTAAAGTTTATAGGGATATAATGATCATTCACATTATATATATAAAATGTATATTTTATAACATTCTCCTTGAATGACTCATTACGTAATTGTCCGTCTCGTTAAAACCTTACTAAGAAAATCTAGTGGAATAAAATTTGAGCGAATGAAACAAAGTACAGCTGCTCCCCCGATATTAGTCATCGTGAATCATTGAATCCACTGTTCGAAATGACATCAAATGATAAGTGGAACAAATCATGTTCTGAAGTTTGAAATTCTGAAGTGTTGCATCGTTAAAACCTTGTCAGTAAAATTCAATGAGATAAAATTTGAACCAAGAAAAAAGAGTACAGCCGCTGCTTCGTTAAAAACTTGGACGAAGGAAAAAGAGTACAACATGATTCTCCCCCTGAAGTGTGCAATTAAGTATTCATGAGTTTCTTGAACATTGATATCATCTTTCGTCTGGAATATATATATATATATATAGAAATTTCTTTGTGTGTAGCCGATATCATAACATTCTTCATAAGATATCAATGATTTTCTTCATTTGTTGATATAATTCCATTACAAAAATGTGTTGCTGAATTATAGTTCATAGATAGCTATGATAATATCTCAAAAACCTTGTTAGGAAAATCCTGTGGGACAAAACCTTAACTAAGGGAAAAAAGAGTACATTATTCTCATTAATACACCACAATTGCCGCCTCATTAAAAACCTTACTAGGAAAATTCTGTGGGACAAAATCCCAGCTAAGGAAAAAAGAGTGCAATGCGTATTTATTCCTTTCATGGAATATTATAAATATATTGATACAATTTCGAATCTTTTCATAAAACATATCATTTATGATGAGCTTTATATAAATCGTTCATAACTCATTTATGATGTCATAACATGCTATATCAAGCAATGTTTTCTTAATTTATCGATTGCATTTTTCAAAATCAGAATTGATTCACTTCTAGTGAATAATTATATCTAGGATTTATTTCTGGTGAATAACTAAACATCATCCATTTCCAAATTCACTTCTGGTGAATAATTAAATTCATTTTGGATCCAGTTCAGGAAATAATTAAATATTCATTTTCGAATTCACTTCTGGTGAATTTTTCGAATTCACTTATTGTGAATAATCAATTTCCCAAATATAATTTTAAAAAATGGTACACTCCAATTTTAATTTCAACATATTATATCATGGGGCCATTTGTATCATTCTATAATGATACTATTCTGGGTATATTAAATCTTTTAGTGATTATACATGTATCACAATATACATAAGTATAATAAACATTGAAATAGTTATCAATTTCGACATATAATATATAATCATTTTACTTGAAATCTCAACGTACCACGATCAACTGGTACATCAAAGAATACTCCTAAAGTACCGAAATGAGGATCATATATTTTGATCTCACTCATTGGTATATCAAAGAGTTCAAGCTAGTGATTTAGATTATAGTCTATCCACCATATGTCATGCCAGTTCTATGAAAAAATTTCGCGTACAATGAGTCGTCTTTTACGACTGTATAATATTTTTCATTTGTATAAGTAACTACTGGCTTTACATATTTAAGTGTTTGGTCTTCAGGTCCTTGAACAATAATCCCTACATTGAGATTTTTATATTTGGTCAAAGTATTATAATTTCATCAACCTCATTTTCACAAGAGAGTTGTGTATGTATTCGATTTATTTATCAATTCCATTTCATCTCAATATAACATATATAGATCTCTTTATATTTTCTATCATCAATTACATGAGTTTCTTATCATTTAACTATGTCCATTTTACTCACCATGAGTATTTAGCATCAAAGGGATTATCTCAATTATTCAAGAGATATTTGTTTTTGGAATCGATTGTCATTATGCTTCAGGCATAATTACGTTTCAGGCGTGTTTTCACCATAATGTTCACAAATCTTATATCATATCAATCGGCTAAAAATGCCGCAACGCATGTCATTCATATTTAGGGATATAATCTCAATCATATATTTGAGTGCATTTTGGTGGAGTGTATACATATTGCCTTCTTATAAATCATAAAGCTTCTTCAGATAATTCCTGTTTCATTATATTGACATATATAGAATATTGTTGTATGATAAACAATTTCTAAACAAGTTATTCTCATATCAAATAATTTGAAGCTTTTAATCGAGATTATCTAACCGTTCATTATAAAACTTCTGGTTCAATACGGTTTTATTTCACTCCAATGTATGAATATTTGGTTCAATACAATATTGATGAACTTATGGTTCAATACAATGTATATTTCACTTATGAACTTTTGGTTCGATACTATATACATATTTCACTTGTACGTATGAACTTCTGATTCAATACAATATTTACTTGTTCGAATTTATAAATCAGTATACCTTGATTTATCATATCTAAAAAGGTGATTTGACCGAAATCTCAAAAATGATCCTTGTCCCCATCCTTAGAGGTGTCAATCCGGGTGGTCCGGGCCGGGTCGGCCCGCCAATAAAAAGCCCGGTAACGGCCCGCTTGAAAAAAAGCCCGTCCGCTACGGGTTACGGGTCAGCCCGCAAATCTTGAACTACAACCCAGGCCCACCCGCTGGCCCATCCGGGTCGAGTCCATACGGGTCGCGGTTTGTTCTGATTTGGCTCGTATAAATAAAAATACAGATTTTTTCATATTTATAGCAAATTTTTTACCAAATTTCTAAATACAAAATGATTAAAATGATAAATTCATATTTATACCATAAAATATTTACATAGAATTTAAAATTATAGTTTATGTTATATGAATTACTTCTAAATTTGCAAATTTAAATAAAACATAAACAAATAGCAATTAACTAAGTGATAAATGTATTTTTAATTACTATTATCAAAAAACGTTACTTTTTTAGCTATTAGGGAGAAAAAAAATAAGATTTTACTTTAAAAATTGTATTAGAGTTTCTAGAAGAAGAGAGATTTTCAATGTTACCATATTTAATAAAACAATTTATTTTTATTTTTATTTTTTTTATGGGCCAACGGGTTAACCGCGGCCCGCGAAGGTTTGACCCGCAAAACCCGCGGTTCACAACTTCTTGACCCGTGAACCGCCCGCACGGGTCACGGGTCGGCCCGCGGTCCCGGGTCAATCCGGGCCGGTTTTCACGGGTCTGGTCTGCCCGTCCGTCTTGACACCTCTACCCATCCTTTTGATTACAAATATTTTCCCTTTTCTTGGTGGAATCAATGACACGCGAGCCACCACTCTTTTACGCGTTAAATAATGCATTTAAATTGACAATTTGGGAAGAAGATTAGATCCATCAAAATTGATGTTATATTATCAAATATTCCCAAATACTACTCTAATCTTCAAATAAATGTTTTGAAAAAGATTTACAGAGTTCAACTTGAAAGATTGAGGCTGCTGATGGATCAAGGTATTCCAAAAGATGTTCGTTGGTTGATCGAAGTAAAAGTTTGATTATCTAGTGAATTACCAGATTCATTTTCTAAGCACATGTCTGACTTAGATAAGAGTACTTTTACAAAGAAGCGAAGAGCAAAAAGATTGAAGGGTTGTTACAAATGTGCTCGATGGACATGTGATACCCGTTGTAAATCAATAGTGTATTCATCCAGAAATCGAGATGATAAAATAGATTTCATTAACGGTGGACTGAGTAAGGAGTCATTGGATGATATTCGATTGCCTCTTGATATGTACCCTTGTGGGTATGTACAGCGTGAACTACTATCTTTATGGGCTCAATTCAACGAAGAGAAAGATCATTATAGTTTCAACAATATAATATCAAAAGATCCTGTTTGTCAATCTGTTATAAACAATGATATTTTGACTACTCAACATTGATACAAGGTAAATCAGTATGGTGTATATACGTATACATATATATTTTAACAAAGTATTTTGTATTTTCATTTTTCGTGTATTAAAAGATTGTTACTGAGAGACCACCGAAAGAGTGTCATTTATGGAGCATTAAATATGCTGTCAGAGATATGATCAAAAGTTGTGTCATTTAGTCAAAAGTAAATTGTAATTTTTCAAAAGACGACCAGTAAATAGTGAATATTTTTGAGTTTAAAAAGCCAAATAATTTCGCAGTTTAATGCATCCCAAAATAACATTTTCTTGTAAGTTTTCCTTCCTTATACTCTTAAAAGATGGAAAGATCAATACTTCGACAGATCAAAACTATTTGTATATTTTGTGGATCAAAAATCCGAAAAGACTTTGAGTATCTAGAAGCATTAGTGCTTCTAGGGAAGAAGTTAGGAGAGAGAGAGAGAGAGAGAGAGAGAGAGAGAGAGAGAGAGAGAGAGAGAGAGAGAGAGAGAGAGAGAGAGAGAGAGAGAGAGAGAGAGAGAGAGGTATCAATCTAGTGTATGGAAGGGGTAGCAGTGGATTGATGAGTTTTGTTTCTCAATCTGCTCAAATAGAGAAAGCGAGAGTGATAGGAGCTATACCTATTCCTTTAGTTGATATCGTATGCAAAACACGAGGGTATGAAATACAGACGTTATCTATCTATGAACTCATAACTTGCATGTTATATGGTTCTGATGCCTTCATTGCTATGCTTGGAGGTTTTGGTACTTTAGAGGAAATCTTTAATATTACCTCATAGCTCAACTGGGTCTCCATAATAAGCCAATTAGGCTTTTAAATGTTAACAATTTCTTCGATGGTTTACTAACATTTCTTGATTATGTTGTGGAACAGGGATTCATCTCTCCATTTTCTAGAAGGATCCTTATTTCTGCTCCTACTATTGATGACCTATTGGAAAAGTTACAATCATATGTTCCAATACAAGATCTAGCAGAAGTTAAGATAGATTGGTCGCAAGGAAGGGGTACCAAACGAAAATGGAATCCGGTTAATGTAAATTTAACTTTGTGAATCTCTAAATTATTGGGGGTGGTAGAGTAAGGAGTATTTTTACCCTTGAGATACACCTCTAATATTGAGGATTTTATGAATATTTGAACTTAATCTTGTGAACCTCAAAAATATTACGGGTGGTAGAGTACGGAGTATTATTATCTTGAAACACACCTCCACTTTTTGAGGATTTTATAAATGTTTTCCCATTTTTGTTTTGCATGTATCTCTTTTCTTGATATGTTTCAATATAACTCCTTTGTGCCTCTTCAGGAGCAATAATAATATTATTTCAGTATGTTTAGATGATGATCTTTACTTCTTTTGAAGTAAATATGTACTTCTTCTGGAGTATATAAGTGTTTGTGCAAAAACTTTTATCAAATCTATTTATCTCAATCATATAATATTTATCTCATAACACTTGATAAGATTATTTTCACATTAGCCATGTCCGCGCTATTATTTGATATTATCTTATCATACATCAACATTTTCCTTGTTGGATAATTCATTTTCATTGGTCCTTTCAATACAAATATTGGTAACTTTTGGTACCGTTTGATAAAATATTTTCATTAAAATTCAACAACCTTTTGGTAATGGTAATTTCTGGTACCATTTTATAAAATGTTATTAAACTTTTGGTACTGATAACTTCTAGTACCATTTTTTGAAATATCAAATAACAATTATATATCAAATTTATATGAGCAGAAATATTTAAAACCAGTAGAACCATCCATATAGGTGGTAACGTAATATGTATATTTAAAGCTGATAAAACAAACCATATAGGTGGTGTCAACATAATGAAATAATTACCTTACATAAATGAGCAAATCATATCTCCAAATCTAATCAAGGTATTCATAGTAGTACAGCCCGTTACAAGAATGAGTTATATTTAATCAATAACTCAATACATCACGACATGATAACAATTATATTACTTGTACCTTGTTTAGACCTTTTAATTTATCTTATTGATCAGATAGTAGTGTTAAATGATTTAGAATATATATTCTATTAGCACTTATCATCAGATTAGTAATCATGATTGATCAAATACGTTAAATCACGATTAATATTTATTAAGGGCAAAATCGTCCATATTTTAATATATTGATCATATGAATAAATCAAAATCATCAATATGTTTGAAATTTAATTTAGAACAAACTTACTTTTTGTCCAAAGTTCAAAATCACATCGGAAGTGCTCCAAAAATAGTTTTTAAGAACCCGCTACGTTCGACCACCGAAAAATACCCAAAACTGCACCAAACAGAAATGTAAGACTACAGTAAAATTTGGAATGTCGAGATGAACAAATTGTCTATTGCGACCGTCGTCGGATTCCGATCCACGCGCCTCCTCGACGTCTGCTCGTGGGAGTCACGCGCTTCACGCACCGTCGCGCTGTTGCATCGCCGTCGACACGCGTCTGTATCGGAGATTCGTCTCATCGTCACGATTCCAGATCTGGTCTCCAATTGTTGATTGGATATATGGTTTGGTGTAGATCTACGTTAAAAGTTTCATATTGTACAATTTCTCCAATTTTTCTGATTGTACAACATCGAGACCATGTTTCTTTCCTCGTATGGAACCTTTTGAATCACACAGAGGTGTAAAGTTTCCATCTTTCTTGAAGTTTTCAGATTTACAATATATGAATTATTTTCTAAAGCCAAAAAGCGTTTGATTTGGGAAATGGAAATGTTGATTAATGATAATCAGGTTTCTGATACAGAGATTCATCATTTAGATGCAACTGTAGAGCTTACTCCTGTTGTATTATTTAATTGACTAGAGACTCGTGTTGATAACGTATTGTAAAATTATCAATTTCTAGAAGAACAAGAAATAGAGAATGAGAAAAATGTTTGTCATTAGATGTGTATAATATTACAAACTTAAGCCCCTATTTATAGGGGTGATCAATGGCACAATCGTAATATGTAAAATTTACAGAGATATAACGGTCATTTACATTATATATATAAAATGTATGTTTTATAACAGTAACGATCTGATAGCTCTGAACGACAATGTACGTTTGTCATAAGAATTAAGTAATGACATACAACTATGTGATTGATTTGATATGTTCCCCACTACTGTTTATAGAGCTATGCAACTTGTACTTGAATGTTGACAAGGAGGTTAACATAATACATACATGTCACAATCTTATCACTTTAACCATCACATTAGCTCTTATATCAATACACACAATTTCGTCATTTCATTTTTTATCATCTTCATTATCAACCTATAAGTATAATTAGCATTAATCATTATTTATAAGGTCACCTCGACCTCTGGAAGGTACCGTCTCTGTGCTATTCAGGTCGATCCTTGAAGGAGTTGGTAGAACCGACATTCAGGTGTGCATTGGTGTCATCTCTTGCAATCCGGCTCGACCAATGTTTGAAAATGAAGAACTAATGGTCACCTCAGGCCATTCGACAAGTTAGACTTGGAATGCACGCATACTTAATGATCTTCTAGATTAGCTCATCATTAACAGAATTGAACTCAAGGAAAATGCCATTTGTACCTATGGGTGTACAGAATTTTTTGTACCGAAAGAGTGATGACCGTTAATCAATGTGTGATGTGATGTGTTGAAAAATAGGATTGTGCCATATGTAAAATCTGTATACCTATCTGTACAAGTTTCTGTATGGATAGCACGGTTGTTGAACCCAATTAGTCTGATGGATGTTGCGGATTCATATAACTGCTTATAGGATTTGTAAATGATATCGGCAATAATTTTTTACCTTCGCTTTCTTTTACTGAAATCAGGTGGATCACAAGCCTGCAAGCAAGAGTTGCAACATGTATAATTTGTGGCCATTATTAGCTAAAGCTAGAAAAGAAATTACAGTTTTAATGAAGTACTCCTAATATTATTATTATTATTATTATTATTATTATTATTATTATTATTGGGTGGGGCTGGGGTTGGGTGGGTGGTGGATGGGTTGGTTTGTAGGACGTTTATTTCTGAAATCGCTCTGGAGTCCGACAATAGAGCTAAGCGTAAGGGTGGAAATTAATTGTGTTTTGTAATCCTTTAGAATCTACAACCGTGTTTATCATTACGGAGAAGATACTAATTCCTACGTAGTTTTTGGCGGTGGGAAAATTTGAAGACAAAATGGAAGGTTATTAATGGTTTTTACAGTCAAATTCCATCAGACCCTTTTTTTTTTGGATGAGATTTCTGATTACCGACATGAACGTTGCCGAATTGATATCTTCGTATTACATTCTGGTACAGCAAGTGGCAAACGCAAATAATTTATAATAGTGGAGCACAAAGGTAAACGTGCTTTTGAGACGGACTTTCACTTTACGGGTGTCGGGGAGCCCGCGCCCCAATTTTTTTTATTTTTTATTTTTTTTTTTATAGGAAGAGATCGAAAAATGAAGAAGAATTTGAGATTTTATTATAATTGTTTTCTATGTTTAAAATATTTATTCATAACTGAAACAAACAAATATTCAACAAATAGTAGTTCATAAATCATATTGCAATACAAATACACAAATTGAAAATCACATGGTAAACAAATATTCAACAAACAATATAATGTAAAGTGAAACATGGGTTTGTCTATTTGCACAAATTATAAACTACACAATTTCTCAAATCACTTTTTAAATCTATACATTTCCCCTCTCCAATTTCAACCACATATTTTACCTAAAAAATACCAAAAGAAAAAAAGAAAAAGAAAAATGATAATTAGAGTGCCGAAAAGTCATAGATTCACTAAGGCTATATTTGATGCAACATGGAAAAGACAAATATTTCCATGCAAATTTTCTCACCAAAATGGTGAGAAAATGTTTTCCAAGAAACTGCCTTAAGTTGTGCATAATATGATTATACTAAGAAAATATTTTTCAAGCAAATTTTTCAATCAAACACCAAAATGTGGAAAAAGTGGAAAACATTTTCCTTGATGTAACATTTTTCTAGCAAATATATATAATCAAACACACCCTAAGTCTCTGTTTAGCAAACATGTTTTTTACAACACACTTTCTCAAATAATTTTTTAATAACACACTTTTTCTCTATCCACATTTCAACCATATATTTTACCAAGAAAATATAAAAACAAATTAAAAAAAAAAAAAAAAAAAATTACAAACAAAGCATAGAAGAGTTCAAAATTTTTTGATTTAAAAAAAAATGGTCAAAATTTACTGAGGCACGTTCCCCAGTATGTCCCAATGTGTGTCTACCCATGGGTACAATGCTACATTGCAACAATGTTACAAGTTCTGCGAGTTGTACTGTACACTTACACATGGAGAAAGATGTGAACTAGTCGTTTCAATTTCGTGGTAGCTTTAGCATTTTACGCTACATTGTAACTCCTTTAATACTCTTAACTGTAGTTTATGTTATGGCATTGAAATCCAAGCAGCAATTTATGCTCCCTGGATTCTGACTCCGTGATTGCTAATATCATCTCTTTTCTTGTCTTTGAGAAACACTTCAGTGAGTGACGAACGTTCTCTGTGTGTGTGTGTTCTTTTTTTTTTTTTTTTTTTTTTTTTGTGTGCCAAGAGACTCGAGACATCTACACATACTAAGCCTCCACTTGGTAAAAATGCAATGATTTATAAATTGATTTATTTATAATTTTGAGGTAAAATATATGATTAAAAAGTGAAGAGAAAAAATATATACTTTTAAAAGAATTATTCTTCTTGTATTAAAAGAATTATTCTTGAAAGGATTGTCTCCCAAATCACGAGTTGAAAAGGTTAGAATAATTAATAAATAAATTGTCTAATCTAGTGTTTGTGTTAAGAGACTCGAGACATCTACACATATTAAGCCTCCATTTGGTAATAATGCAGTGGTTTATAAATTGATTTATTTATGATTTTGAGGTAAAACATATGATTAAAAAGTGGAGAGAAAAAATATGTACTTTTAAAAGAATTATTCTTGTTGTACTAAAAATTGATTTGGAAAATTGTATAATTTATAAATTGATTTATAAACTGTTTACCAAACGGAACGAGGACTCAAAATAGGAAGTATTTCTTTCACCATAATCTCTCTCACCTCCAATTCATAAAAAAATGGAAGCATTCAATCACTCAGTTTCAAATAGAATAGGTAGTCAAAACTTCATATTTTTTTTTAGGCAAGGAAGCCGAACAACTGGAAAGGCTGGGGAGCCAGCCCTAATTTTCTATTTCAAAAATCATAGTAACATAAGTGAATTGCACTGCTACAAAAGCATCAAACATTTGCATGATTGCCCAACTCACAACACTGTTAATAAATAAAAAAAGCATGACAATATTTTCATCAACAAAAGCAAATTTGCTGAAAGTTATGGTACAAAGACTGGACAAGAAATATAGAGTTTCTATAGCACTAATGGGGAAGAAAGTCAATAAATTTTCTTAGATGGACACACCATAAGTACAAGTCTGATAAAATTTACTGCTAACACAACCACAATTGTCCTTGTGACCCTTAGAATGAACATTACGACAACAAATATTGATTTCTTCGATTTTGCCACCCATCAAACATGCTGAATAGGGTAATCTTTCTCCAGAGAGAGAAGCGCCAACCTGTACACAAATATCACTACAGAAAAATGAGGCATGTCCAGAGGCAGGAGTACCTAACACTGCAACTTGAAAGCGTGTATTACACAAGTCTGCCTATAAAATATTCATTGAGGATATAGATCTAATTTTTCAAAACAAATAAAATAAAGAAATATAATTCACCAAAAAACTAATCCATCATGGGGACTTTCTTTAAAGGATTGGACTCTAAGAAGATTTACTATTGAGTTTTAGAATTATTTGAGAAATGGAGATATTATAACAAAGAAGATGCTCAAAGAAAAAAGAAAGACAAATGGACAAATAATGGGACTGTAATATTGTAATATACTCGAGGATTTCCATTCTTAAACGAACAATTTGATTTTTGAAGACCGGTTGATTCTCACGATAGATTGCAAAGTTGATAATTCACTCAAGAGCTAAATCTTATACCTACCTAATTAATTATGTGTATTCACAAAACTCACAATTGATGTTTCATAACCATTGAGCAAAATTAGGTTGTAGTTGTATAGAGGTATCTGAACATATCTCGAAAATTCCCTAAAAGCACTCTGTATTCTTTTTCATCTCTGATAACAGGATAGTTTCCACTTGCACAATCCCACTTTTTATTCAATTCATAAGAAGTTATCTTTCAATATGTATGTTCCCCCCACCCCCCCCCCCCCCACCCACCATTTCCCTCAATTCATTTTCAACCACACATTTTTATGAGACCCATCAATTTTCACACTTCTCAATAACTTTTCAACCACACATTCTCTCAAAAACTCAAAATTCCCTAAAATTTCCAAAAAACCACCTACACCAATCAGGCAGAATGAAAAATAACTCTCGTTATACTGAACATCCCTAACCAAAAATATAGAAAATTACCTAATAGTAATTAAGGAAAGAAATAAGGAAAATCACTCTAAATAAATCTTATTCTAATTGATTGCAAGTTTTCTATAAATAGTCATCTAATAACATATCAAGGATCTCTGCAGTGGCCATCCATTGTATCACTGGATGTGGTGGACCTTGGACGATTCCGAGCTTTTACGAAAGATCAAAAGCATCCTCCATTTTGATCGGGACGCTATCTCTTACATCTATCGTGAGGGAATCAGGCTGCTGACTCACTCGCATCTGAGGGTTGGGATCAGTTACTATCAAGAGTATGGACCGCATGATTTGCCTTGTCAGCTTAAGACACTAGTGCAAATTAACAGATATGAATTGCCTAGTTTTAGATGTTTATAGTGTAGTTTATCTTTTCATTTTCTTTAATGTATGAAAAGTAGTACTTCCTCATTCATTGCATTCAGTACTTTGCTCTTCCATTTGTTGTATTGTCGCTTTCTATATGGTTGGAGAATCCTAACCCCTCATTGACTTTCTTGGGTGGAGCCTAAAAACTAGGGGTGGACGTGGTTCGGTTTGGTTCTGGTTCTAGAAGAACCATACCAAACCATAAACCGATGATTTTTTACTAATGGAACCAATTGATTTTTTTAAAGATATGGAACCAAACCGTTCGGTTCTGGTTTGGTCTGGTTTGGTTCTGGAACCATTACTTGAATTTTTAAATAATAAATGCAAATTAAAACTATTTTATATCCGCTTCTTCATTATAATCCATCTACATCATTACTAAATAGAAAATGAAATTTTTAGTTAACAAAACAAAAATTTAGAAAAAGTAACATATTATTCTAAGTCAAAGAAGAAGAAACTCGTCTGAAGGAAGCTTGTCGACCCATTGAAACTAAGAGAATCGAACATAAAAACCGTTTAACCTTATAGTTACAGGTTACGATGAAGTTCTGAGTCTCATTCTACTATGATGACATGTGAGTTAGGGATGAAATTTGCAATTTGAGTTTGGGTTAACTCTTGAGAATTGACGAATAGGGTCGAGGTTTATATATACATAAGTTTTAAAAATAAACATCAATACCGTCGATGGTAACTAAGGAGTGCAACGATTGCAATATTATAGGAGTGCAAGTAAAGCAGTGTGAATGTGTGTATATAATTGAAAAGAAGAAAAATGAATTAGAATTAGAATTTAGATTTATGATTTAAAATCTTTGTCTAATAGGAAATGAGATAAAATGTATGGTAAACAACATTTTTGTACATTTCAGATTTGAATTTTTTGGTGAGATGAATATCCACTAATTTGTAAAAAAAATATATATATATATATAAATTGAGTTTGGTTCTTGGTTCTGGAAAGAGAACCGGAACCAGAACTGAAACCAAATGGTTCTTGATTCTAAGAACCAAACCATTGTTTTTTTTATGTAGAACCGAACCAAACCGCTTGGTTTGGTTTGGGTTTGGTTTGGTTCGGTTATTTTGTCCACCCCTACTAAAAACTCATATGGGATGTGCATATGTCTTCGCTGAAAGAAAAAAGAGCTTCGGAAAATTTTGGGAAAAAATATACAGATGAAGTCACGGAACATAATGTGGCTGACCTGGGGACAAATTGAAATAACCTTTAAAATATTCAAGATAGAGGCCACCCCTTTTTCATTTAAAGTAAAGAATTCCATTGGAATAGTCAAAAATAAAAACATATATTAAAAAAAAAAAAAAAAAAAAGAAGAAGAAGAAAAAGAGAAAACAGAATAAATGAATTTTCCCATCTTTTAACAAGTTCAAGAAATAGAAGCAATGAAATGTTTTTTCCCTGCTTGTATATGAAAATCATAGGCTAAGGATGGCATTAGTACAGAGAGAGGAGATTTGTGATGCTTTTTTCAATTATCAAAGGTTCATCAATATCAATATTCACTAAAGGGAGAAAGAAGCAATTATGCTTTTTTTGATATCCCAAAATAGTGAACTTGGTTCCTAACTAACCAAGTTTAGCAAGAGAAATTTCACTTAAGGATGATAAAAATGAACATGGCAAACAAATTTGATTAAAAAGAACAAGAGAACAAACCGTGAAAGCTGAAAGCAACTTGATCAGTGGTTGTAACTTCCACTTCCCTGCTCCGGTGAGCCTGGTGACCGTATATTCTTGTGATTAGACTGGCTTTCACTATGTTCAAAGCCATTGCTATTGTCATTGACGTTACCCCCAGCAGATTCTGCATGATCTCTTTCCCTATTCCACTGCTCTATTTTTGCCCTTCTCTCCATACTGCTTTCCCTAACTGGACTCCTGTTTCTCCTTCCCCCAGGGCTTCTGCTTCGTCCACCTCTGCGACCAGGACTTCTGCTTCTAGGCCTCCTGCCTTTATCATGGTGGCGGTGGTCATTTCTTCTTCCAGAACCACGGCCACCACGTGAATGATCCTCATAACCTTGAGGGCGAGGACTACGGCTTCTGCTTCTACTGCGGCCATGCCTTCGTCTACTCCTCCCAAATAATTTCCTCCTCAGCTCTCTGCAACCAATAGACAAAAAATAAATTGGCAACTTACATCGTAAAAGGCAAGAGAACACTTCAATTTCAAACTAACCGATTTATCTTTTTCAGATGCATGAAATTGCAATATCCACCTCGATTGCATTCATTTTCCTCATACTGCCTACATGTAGCTTCACGGAAATCCGTCACAGGGGAGAAGTCAACAATAATGGGACGCCCTAAAAGTTTCAAAATTTATTCCGGTAAGCGAGAATGAAATCAACAGACAATAATAATTTAATGTAATGTTGCTAATGTTATAAAGAGATGCAAGTCAAACTATAAAAAAATAGGTCCTGCAACTTTTTATAACCTGCTCCTCTTTCACCAGTACAACCCAATTTTAAACTACCTTCAACAAGAATGCCTAGTCACAAGTACAGAACTTGCATAACTACATCTTCCGTCAAATTAATTATATACAGACACAATGTTTTTTGAATTAGCTCGTGAAATACATCCTGCATTTTATTCTTAGTCAAATTACTTGGTATATTTACAAAAACCATTTGAGTTTGGAATATAGAACTATTGGATATCCAAGATATAAAGAACCTTGGAACACCCCCAGTGCTCCATCCTTTCACACCCACCCACCCCCTTCAAGGAATGAGAAAAAGATACTGATTATATTTTTGACCTATTGTCACAACAAATGGACTAAATCTGCTGAAGGGTGATCTAACTATAATGCAGACGAGACAAGCAACACCATTGATATTGCTTTATCCACAAATTAAAAAAATTGACACAAAATCTTACACCTAAAGATAAATGTTGTATAACAAAATGAATAGAACTAGCCTGCGTAAAACCTTCCGCTAAGATTCTGAAGTGCACTGGCTGCATGGTCTTCCTCACTGAATTGGACGTAAACGTTACCAACCATGTGATCTGCCAAATTATCGCAGATGTTGAGGCTCTGAAGATCTCCATATTTGCTAAGCTCCTCGAACAAATCTTCATAGAAATCCTGGGTTAAAAAAATAACCATTTAATAAAGTCATTTTAAATTTTACAAGATCAGCCCAACAAAATATTATCCATGCCAGAAGACTTTAAAGGGTTGTTTGACAAAGCTTTTGATAAAAGATTTAGCAGATTTTGATAATAAGTTGAAGTAACGTGTGGTTGAAAATTTAATAAAATTTGTAGGTCCCATGAATATGTAGTCAAAACTTAAAACATTAATTTAGCAATGTTTTATCATATAAGCACGAAATTTTTAAAACAATACAAATAATATTACGCACTTACTCCTACACCTCGAATATCATATATCAACAGCTAATTAATCTAGTGCCAATAAACTCAGCACAAAAGCAACTTGGCAGCTCAATGGGCCAAAAAATATCAAGCAAAAATCAGTCTCCCACAAATCACAGATGTAGACGCACAATAAACCAGTCAAAGCCACATCCTTTTAGACAGATGTATGAACATTCACTATCTGTTTTCCGTTATGCCAATTTATATTGCCCCTGTTTGGGCTCCATTAAAAGCAAAATGAAATTTTCTCTTCCCTATTTTCAACCACACATTCTCCAATAAAATAATATTATACGTAAACCCAAAATTCATCATTATTTTTTATCCACACAATCTTTCAAAAATACTATTCCAAAACTCATTTTTCCTAAAACGGGGCTCTAACAGAGCTATTCTGAGAATACTCCTCCCAACCATGTTAGTTTGAAGTCTGCAATCATAGTTTAAATGGGTTTAATTGGATAGTGAGCAAGGCGTAAGCCTCGAGAAAACCAATAAAATATTTAAAATAATATAAAAATAAAAATGCTCATAATAAATCATAAACCATCTTAAAAAGTCCATAATAAAACAAGAAATTTAGAAGTCTAACGTGCAAACAAATAGAAAATAAAATAGATTAATAAAGTGTCATATAAAATATTTTGACTGAGTAATATCGAAACAAAATAATAATAGAATCTTGACGGAATCATCAATACCATCCTCCTCATCATATTAGATTCTTCTCATTCATCATCCCCCACTAGCTATCAGCCTATCACGTATTTTCCTTTCCCTTCCATTTAATGATAGAAAAAAGAAACTAAAACAAACTCGTTAACATTCTAAATAATAAAGAAAGAGAAACCCTAGGCCAATAACAAAATGTCCACAAAAGCAAGACATACGAGTAAACATTTCAGTCCCCTTGAGGTTTAGCCTTGAGGCGTAAGCCAGTAAATGTGCCTCAAGGTATAGCTTGGAATCTTTTGAGGCATGTTATGAAAGCCTCACATTAGGTAGGATTCGGGGTATGAGCAGTATTCTAAAAGCGCGCTTAGGCGTGATTCTCGACATCGACGCTTCGCTTGCATATTGTCGGGCTTTTTCACACCTAAGCACACTTAAGCGTGATTCTCATACTCATCACTTCGTCACACTTTTTAGAACATTGGGTATGAGCCTCAAATAGATTTTCTAAACAATGACCATTATTAATAAAAAATAATATTCCTAAAATAGCCCCTGGAGTCATTTTCACCACGCATGTAACATCACATAATATACACAAAGGCATAAGCCTCAAATAACCTTTTTAAACGATGACAATAATTAATAGAAATAATATTCCTACAATAGCCTCTGGAGTCGTTTTCCCCATCCATGAAGCATCACAAAATACACCAAGTGTACGTTTGTTGAGAAGTACTATAAAAGCTAGAGAGTATAATGAACAAAATTATGCTTCTTTTTCTTAGACAACCAAGATAATGTTAATTATAATATTTGTAAAAACCAACTTTTTTGGTGATCCAATCTTGAATAAGATTAATTGGCTGATCAGATCTAGTTTTAATAATCTTACCAAGTTGACCACAAAATTCCTATCTCTTTTCTTGTTTCTCGCTATAACATCACACAAGAATGTGAACAAACTTTTTCAGCAATCCAAGAGGCTGTTTATGCAAATCCTACACCTCAATAATATATTACAAAGCATAAATACACCAATTCAGCAATTCTAAGAAACTGGAATACATAAAATTGATCTGTACTTCAATGCATCCAGAGAATCTTACCAGGACTTGAATCTCTCACACACAACAGATCATTCATATAAAAAAAAAAATCATGTAAAATCTTATGCTTATATATGTAAATTTTATTAATTTTGAATTGGAATTTTAAATTTTACCTCAAAATGGTTTTGAATTTGCTTAGGGTCAAGATTCTGGCCCTTGGGATCGACTCCGGGAGTGATCATGTCAGGGCGCTGATACATGTTGGAAAGCACTATTGTTGGACTGATACTGGGCTTCGTGTGGAGGCGCGAGCACCGGTCCCCGTGACGGCAGGCCCCAATCTTGAAGTAAAAAGGGCAATTCACTCTGTCCTTCTCCGTCCCGAATATCGACGCCAAATGCTCTGCCATTTTCTTCAATTTCTTCGATTTGCAAGTAAAGAACGAGAGATGGGAGTTCTATCGTTTACGTTAGGGTTAGTGAGATTATCAATTCAAATCCATTTAAGTAAATATAATTTACAGTTTAGATACAAGTAGCTGGTTTGCCCGAGAGGTTAAGGGGGAAGACTTAAGATCTTCTGCACATAAGTGCGCATGGGTTCGAACCCCATAGCCAGCAAATTTATTATTTTGCCAAGTCTTATGAAAATTTCCAGGGGAAATTAAAATTGTAGTTATATTCAAATAGTTATTTCATGACAAAGTATAATATATTAACACAAAAAAATAAGAAAAAATCAATAAAAAATAACATGATAGATTGTCAATTAAATAATAATAATAATAATGTTATCAAGAGTACTAATAATCGTTTCAATACGATGCATGAAAGATATAATTGACATTTATTAAATAAATTGTAAAGAGTTTTACCTACTTCAGCACCAAATATCACAATCGACACAAGATTTTTTTGCCCATTTTTGTGTTCAAACCTGAAAATCCAAACAATCCATCTTCTGGTTTTTAAACAGTTCATATATATTTTTCTTCCTCCTCTCTCTACATTTACAGATTTTCTTCCCTCTCTCTCTACAAACGGGATAACACACACTCTAGACGAAAACTCCAAATCTCGATTTCAATTGTAAGAAATACAAAATTCTTCTTTCCACAAATACACTGAACTGCAAAAAAAAATATCTAACAGATTTTTACCTACTTCAACGCCAAATATCACAATTGACACATTATTTTTTTTGCCTATTCTTGTGTTCAAACCTAAAAATCCAAAAACCCATCTTTTGGTTTCCAAATGGTTCATATATATTTTTCTTCCCCCTCTCTCTACATTTACAGATTTTCGTCCCCCCTCTCTCTACAAATTGGATAACAGACACTCTCTCTAGACGAAACTCCAAATCTCGATTTTGTTTGTAAGAAATACAAAATTCCTCTTTCCGCAACTACACTAAACTACAAGAAAGAAGTAAATATCTGAAAGAGTTTTGCATTCTTCAACGCCAAATATCACAATTGACACATGATTTTTTGCCATTTTTGTGTTCACACTGGAAAATCCAAATAACCCATCTTCTGGTTACAAACAGTGCACAATTATTTTTCTTCCCCCTCTCTCTACATTTACAAATATCCGTCCCCCTCTCTATCTCTCTCTGCAAACTGGATAACACACACACTCTCTCTCTAGATGAAAACACCAAATCTCGATTTTGATTGTAAAAAATACAAAATTCCTCTTTCCATAATTACACTAAACTGTAAGAAAGATATAAATATCTAACAAAGTTTTGCACACTTCAGCGCCACATATCAAAATCTGCAAATGATCTTTTTGTCCATTTTTATGTTCACACTCTAAAATCAAATTAACCCATGTTCTGGTTTCGAATAGTGCATAAATATTTCTCTTCCCCCTGCATTTACAGATTTTCATCCCTCTCTCACTCTCTACACAAACTGGATAACACACATTGTTAAGATTCGACTTAAATCCAATTTCAGTAACTAAGAGCCAAATCATTTCATTCCTTATTTTGTATATTCTGTGATTTATTTCTTTCCTTATATTTTATATTTAGGTGATTTGTAATTCCTTTAATATGGGAATCAGATTATATCTTCCTTGAATTTGGGATCTCAGTTCCTGTAATTTTTTGTATATATGCGACCTTCAAGTTTCCGTTAAGTTCAATATAAAAATACAGAATTTTCTAGCTTGTTTTTCATGGTATCAGAGACAGGTTATCTGTAAAACCACTTCCTCCATACATGATACTCGAATGTTAGTAGAGATTATCATTCACCAGAAATATATCCTCCTAAACCAATTCAAAAACAATATCTGACAATACTATGTCTACAGCAACTAATCCATTTGATCCTCTATTTCTGCATGCTTCTAATCATCTAGGCATGATTCTTGTTTCAAAGGTCTTAGATGGAACCAATTATGCCATGTGGAGGAGATCTGTTGGTGAGTCTTAGTGCCAAAAACAAACTGGGGTTTATTAAAGGAACCATTACTGTCACGACCCGTCCCAGATCACCCTACTGGACCTGAAACGTGATGTGTGTCGATGGCAGGCGACAACTAGATGTTGGACCCACCACCAAGGCAAACTTGACTTTTCTTATCTTTCAAATTCACCTTTTAAATAAATTTGATCCCATACGAATTTATAAAAATTTTGACAGAGTCTCCCCTATATTATTGACCTAACCAACCTGTAATTCAACGTCACATCCCCAACAATCATGCATAATAGTTATAAAGACTTCCCAAATCCTTCCAAACATAACATTAATGCAATAAGACAATTGAAATTCTTAGTCAATTCTTTTAATATATACTCATACAACCCATATTACATGATCATCGGGCCTATTATCGACAAGGCCACAAAAGAATATCACAACCTATAATATGAGCCCAAAAGATAACTTCTAAATACCATATAAGAATAAATCATAGAAATGCCTACGTTTAGCTCGTCTGGCGGCGATGTCTCTATCCAAGCTGCTCAAAATCTGTAACTTTTCCTATAAGGAAGAGATAGGGAGAAACGTGAGCTTGTAACTCAGTGAGTGGAGTTTATGAAGTAATTTCCTTTATAAATCATTTTTGAAAACATAATTTATTTCATAAGCTTTTGCCACTTTAAATCAAATCATACATGGTAAGGATAATCATAAAGATCGTGGAATAATCATCTGTGGCATAACCGATAAAATGAAATACATGAGAAAATCACACCAAAGGTACCCAACTAAATCATCTGAAATCTGTATCTAGTCATACGCGCGTATACTACTGAGCACCTCCGTACCCGGCCCAAAGCCCCTCTGGGTACAAAAGTGGGTCCCAAAGACCTCATATATACACTCTTACACACGGGCCATAGGCCCCCTCCGTGCATAAGAGTGGATCTTAAGATCATCTGAACATGGGCCATAGGCCCCCTCCGTGACAGAGCCTTAAGATCACAAATAATATCCGCTAGTACATGGGCCCAAGGCCCCCTCCGTGCACTAACACAAGAACAGATAACCACATCGGGTACTTCTGGTAGTTTTGAAATCATACATGCCAACTTAATTAATCATGCTCGTAAAACATAGTAAAAAGAGTCATCATGATAAACAAACTTAATTTTAAAACATTTGTTTTGATAATCATGCTAAAAGTAAGTAATTTAAAAATCATTTGTAACTCGTATAAAATCATTGTGAACAGAAAACTTGAATAACGTAAATTCTTTTAAGTTTTCTCCACTCACAAAATAATTGACAATCCGCTAGCTTGGTCGATATATAGCGCCAACTTCCTCGTCACCTCCTGAGATAAAATAAAATCTTTACATCAACATTTAAAATCACCTTAATAGATAATATAACAAAAGAACCTCATTCTTGAATTAACCCATTCAACTTGTTTTCTCATATTACACCATACTTACCCTTTTTACTTAGGAACATAAAATCACCTCTAAAGACTAATTAATTTCTAATATCACTTAAGATTTCAAAATTAGAGCCACATTGATCTAAATCCCAATTTTTCCATTTTTACAAGCTTACTAGTTTATATACCCATCTTCATAACTAAACCAACATTCATCATCAACACCAACAATTTCCTTTCTAGCACAAAACAAACCAAAATACAAGTTTATCTCAACTTAATCACTAATTTAACCCAATGTCATAAACCCTAATCTTTAATATCAAGCATTTATTTCAATAAACTTAACCATATAACTAGAATCACCAAAATCATCATTCCCACATTCATATATAACTCACATTTAAAGTATAATACAAAAGCCCTAATTTTACACATTATTGAACAATAAATATTTTACTACTTACCTCCTAATGTTATGAAAATATGGTAGAATAACAACACCACACTTGAGTTGGATGGCTCTCCCTTCTTCTTTCTTTCCTTTCTTTTTCTTTTCTTCTTTTTCTCTTTTTCTTTTTTTTTTCCTTTCTTCTTCCGGTTTCTGTCTCTCTCTCTCGAAGCCTCTGTTGGTCCTTCTTTTTCCTTTTGGAAATTGGTTGTTATATTTTGTGTTATAATATGTAAAGTATTTAGTTATTGCCAAAAGGTCCCCACCCTTATTTCCATGATTTAATATAATCCTCAAATTATATAAGTTTTAGAAAAATAACCCCAACAAATAAAATAATATAATTTGGTCCTAATTTAACTTTGACTTGACCATTTCATATATGACTTTGACTAGTAAAAGTTTGACTAAAAAAAAAATAATTGGGTTGTTACAATTACCATACCAGATGAAAAAGATCCAAAATACTCTCTATGGCAGTGCTGCAAAGATATGGTCTTATCTTGGATCTTCAACTCTCTAAGTCAGGAGCTAGCAAACAGTGTACTCTATGTAGAAACACTCCCAGAAATTTGGATAGATTTCTAAGAGCGTTTTTCTCAAGGTGACTTTTCTCACCATTATCAAACTCAACGATTAATTGTTGAATTAAAACAAAATCAAGATTCGATTTTTTCTTACTATACAAAGATGAAGATGTTGTGGGACGAGTTAACTATTTGTAGTCCTTCAATCAAGTGTACTTACGAAGGACAAAAGGAACTAAAGGGAAAGGATGAAAAGATAAGGCTGGGACAATTTCTAATGGGACTGAACGAAACATATTCTGCAGTACGAGGGAAAATCATGTTAATGCATCCTCTACCAACAGTCAAAAAGGCATATTCACCCCTTTGTGAGGAAGAAAAGCAACGAGGACTCACTGAGATCAAGAGGACTAACTCTATTCATGCCATGAATATCAAAACTCATGGAAATTCTAGAGAACCACCGCTCGATACTCAAAGGCAAACTAGACAACGGGCATCATCTTCTTTCGGACAACAAGGACCCAAAAAATCTCTTTTATGCTCTTATTGTGAGGACACAACCCATATGGTGGACCGTTGTTACTACTTGAATGGCTTCCCAGTTGGTCACAAGTTCCATGGAAAAGTTGTTCACCCACCAAATCGAAACAGAAAATATGCTGCACATCAAACCAGTGCAGAGACACACCAGGATATGTTACAGACATTGACTGAGCAATCTTTCCAATTTACTTCTAAAGAGCTTGCCCAAATAAAAGCCTTTTTTAGAAATGGTAAAAATTCTTCTCGTGCAAACTACACAGGTATTTCCAAACCTTTTTGCTCATTCTTTGGCTCGCAAAAGACAGACTTGAATCACTGGATTATTGACAGTGGAGCAACAAATCACATAGCTACATCTATCATGAGTACCACTCCTTTATCTTCACAAGTAACTTTCCAAATAGTTCTTACTCTAAGATAATTGGGATAGGCTCAATTCAACTCTCAAACCACTTGCACATTAAAGATATATTATGTGCACCATCTTTTCACGTTAATTTGCTATCTGTAAGTTACGGCTTCCATGAATTGTTCCATTCAATTTTTCCCACTTTTTGTGTATTATAGGACCTAGCTTCGAATAGGGGTGTCAAACGGGCCGAGCCGAGCCGGCTCGGCCCGTTTGAACGTGGTCCAAAAACGGGCCGGCTCGTGGGGAGACGAGCCGGGCCGAGCCGGCTCGTCCCCCCACGGAGGCGGCCCAAGTCCGGCCCGTGGCCCGTTTGACCACGGGCAGGACCGTGGGCCGGACGGGCCGGTCCGTGGGCCGGCTCGTCGGCCCTTTTTTTTTTTTTTTTCTCCTAACGATTTTTTTTTCTTCTTCTTCTACTAACGGTTACAGCTAAATAATTGAACATTAAAAAACCCTCCTCCTTTAATCCGGGCTTGGGACCGGCTACATTTAAATTATTGTAGGCGGAGTTAAAATTGTACACGAACAAAATGTTACGTGTACAATTTTTTTATTTGAAAGAAACAAATGAAACAATTGAAAATACAGAAAAAGAAAAAATTTACTCACCAATACGATTGTTCTCCGAATTCTTCGGCAAGAATTTCACATATCCTATCTTGTTTCCTTTTCTCCGCAAACTGCCAATCCTTTAAACACATTAAGGCCTCCAGTATATCTTCTTTAAGCCTTGACCTATATTCAGATAACACTCTACCACCTGCACTAAAAGCAGCCTCCGATGCTACAGTTGATACCGGAGGTGCTAGGAGATCTCGTGCAATCATAGAAACAACCGGGTATTGACGCTCGTTTTGTCTCCACCACTTAAGAATGTCAAAATTATTTCTTTCGTCATCGTCTAACATACTAAGAAGGTCATGTGAGAAATACCTAGTTAACTCTCCTGGAATTTCATCTGAAC
This sequence comes from Ligustrum vulgare, assembly GCA_963555705.1. Lineage (NCBI taxonomy): Eukaryota > Viridiplantae > Streptophyta > Magnoliopsida > Lamiales > Oleaceae > Ligustrum > Ligustrum vulgare. The sequence goes on along the minus strand of OY743188.1, from coordinate 14,965,803 downwards.
TATATGTACTAGAAGAACTAGAACCACTAAGAAGTGTACTAGAAGTAGAAGTTCCCTTCATAGTCATAAGGTAGGAAAGTAAATCACTGTCTTGATTTTGTATCACATTAGGGGTGGGAGCAGTTCTTCTAACATTTTTACCCGACCTTTGGGCATTGATCTCGTACATTTCACATAAACATTTTTCTAAATCTGTGCATGTTAAAGGGGTTTCAAAAGTTAATTTATTTGATATAGCCTTTATTGTGTGTTTAGTTCTCTCTAAATTTATTCTAGGGTCCATAACCGTTGCTAATGGAAACAAAGCTGGTAAATCTTCCCAATACTTTCTAAACTTAGTCTCCATTGCTTTAATGATATCAGAAAAAATAGGAAATGTCTTGTACTTATTAAAGTTATTAGCAATACAATAAAAATGCTTCTAGACTAAAGGACTAGTAGGATAATAAACACCGGACAATTCGTTTGTAGTATCGTAAAATGGTTTCAAAATTTTTTTAACATGAATTGCAAGTTCCCAATCATTAGTCCCCAAATCAAAAGTTGAGCCGTTTGAGTGCCGACCGTTGTAATATGCACATATTAAATTCTCGTAACCTTCACAATGTTCAATCATTAAATAAGTTGAGTTCCATCTATGTCCTACATCAGTAATAAATGATCGTGGGTTCATACCATTTTCTACACACAGTGCATCAAAAACTTGTTTTCTGGAAGGTGCTATCATAATGAAATTGCAAGCACACCTAATTTTTTTCAATTGATTTTCTATAAACTTAAGACCATCTTGAACTATTAAATTAAAAATGTGACAAACACAACGAACATGAAACAAGACTCCACCAAACTCAGGATTTATGAGGGCTGCTAATCTATCAATCACCGCTTTATTAACAGAAGCATTATCTAGTGTAAAACCACGAACTCTACTATCACAGTTAAATTCTCTAAGAATCGCAAGTAGTATATTGAAAATATTTGTTGCGTTATGTGGGTAATCTAAACTTTAAATGCCATAATTCTTTTGTGTATTACCCAAGAATCATCAATGTAATGACAAGTAACAACTACGTAACCTCTATGATTATTGCCAGTCCACAGGTCCGAAGTAAATGACAAGTTACCATTCCATTTATTTAAAGCATCTATAAAACTTTGTTTTCTTTGTAAATATTTAGCTATGCAATCAGCTCGTAAAGTATTTCTAGAAACGGGTTTGTACCTGGGTTGGAGATACTTCTGAATGAATTCCGTGAATTGTGAACTTTCTACAATTGAAAGTGGGAACTCACCACTCGATACGAACATGACCATCCCTTCTCAATGTGCTAGATCTTGGTTGAAGACCCAATTGGTTGGCTCGAACTTGATTGAGAAAACTGTAGAGTTGATTGGTTTGCTTCAACCGTGCCAGGTTTTTGACATCCTTTGCAGTGTCTATTGAGGTGTGATGTGCCCCCACCCTTCTTCCAAGAGAAAAGTCCCTCGCAATTTCTACATTTTGCTTTGGATATCGGTTTGTTTTCAGCATCTTTTTCCGATGTTTCAATCACATCGAAAAAACTCCAACACTGCGATTTTTTCGTCCTCTTTGGATTTCTGCTGGAGACTGCCGTCGTGCTAGCGGAGCCAGATCCATATGTAGCAGTGACATCTTCATCAATTATGTCATTCAAATCAATAGGAATTCTTGTATCTATATCTTCGATCTCATTTTCAAATTCCGCCAAATTGTCGGGAATTGGAATATCATTGAGAGGTGCAAATTCATCAACAAATTGGCTAGAAGAATAACAATGAGATTGTGAGTGTGCCATTAGAAATAATAGAATTGAAAAATTGGAGATGAAAATGAAATGTGGAATGGAATTTGAGACAATATTGTATATTTGTATGTGAAATATTATAGCACTAGCCACTAGAATAGTAGAATTTGAGACTTGAGAGAATGAGACTTGAAAGTTGAGAGAGTTGAGTTGAGATTGTGAAAAAAATGAAATAAAAATCTAGTATTTATAGAAGAAAAAAATAAAAAAAAATAAATTTAAACGGTCTTGTGACCGTTGAGGGCCTCACGGGCCGGCCCGCGAGCTGGCCCTTTTCGGCCCGTGAGCACGGGCCTGACGGGCCAACACGGGCCGGTCCGTGATCGGCTCGTTTTCGGTCCATTTTGATAGTCCGTTGGACTAGTCCGCGAACTTCGCGAGCCGAACCCGAACTGTCCAACACTCAAATTTTTAGTACGGTCCAAGTCCAAGTCCCTTTTTTTAACGGCCGAGCCGAACTTTTAACGAATCGAGCCGAGCTGAACTCATGAACTCTCGAACTGTCCAGTCCGTTTGACACCCCTAGCTTCGAAGAGGATGATTGTCCTGGGGAAGCAGATTAATGGTTTGTACTATTTTGTTCCTCAAGTGCAATCTATATCGAGCCCTCATCCAACCACCTATCATGTTGATTCTGCTACAAGTATTACCTGGCACAAGCGATTAGGACATCCCTCTAAAGGACCTTCTAAAGTTTTAAATGGTGTTATTCCCTCATTTGTGTTTGATTCTCAGTATTCTTGTGAAACTTGCCCTTTGGCAAAGCAATCTCGTACACAATTTCCTTTAAGTTCTATTCAAACCTCTAATTCATTTGATCTTATTCACTGTGATATTTGGGGACCTTTTCGTACAGCAACTCACACTAGAGCACACCATTTTTTGACATTTCTTTCGTAAATACTCAATTTAATTGCCAAGTTAAATGCATCAGAAGTGATAATGGGTTCGAATTTATTTCTATGAAATCCTTTCTATCCAATTTAGGCATATTATTTCAACACTCGTGCCCATCTACACCTCAACAAAATGGTGTTGTTGAACGAAAACATCGACACCTCTTGAACATTGGTAGAGCTTTAAGATTTGATGCCCATCTTCCTCTACAATTTTGGGGGGAAAGTTTACTCACAGCAGCATATTTGATTAATCGTCTTCCCACTCCTGTGTTAAAAAATAAATCCACATATGAGTTACTATATCACAAACCACCCACCTACTCTCACTTAGGAGTTTTTGGATGTCTTTGTTATGCCATAAATCTACATCCATCAAAAAAATTTGACTCTAGAGCTAGAAAATGCGTGTTTGTTGGTTACCATATAGGCCAAAAGGCTTATTGCTTATATGACCTAGAAACTCACCAATTCTTTTCAAGTCGCGATGTTAATTTTCATGAGTCCGTTTTCCCATTCCTTACTTCTAAAAATTCACCAGACAACATAACATCCACACCACCACCTGAACTACCTGTAATATTTAATCATGATGATGAACAACAACAATCTATAACTCAGCCTACTCCTTTACCCGTGCCCCATCCTCAGTCTCCATCTTCTTCTTCTTCCATGTCATTTTCCCTTCTCCACCGCCTCTTATACCTCCTGTTCATCGAAGTGAACGAGTTAAGAAGCCATCTACCATTCTTCGTGACTTTCATTGTGGTCAAGTTAGTACAATGCCATCAGCTGCCACTTCAGATCAGCCATCTTCAATGAAGTCAGGTACTCAATATCCTATACAAAACTACATTTCCTGTGATTCTTTATCTTCTGCTCATAAACACTTTGTTAATACCATTTCGAGTATCCTAGAACCAACTTCCTATGCTCAAGCTATTTTAGATCCAAACTGGAGAGAAGCCATGCAACATGAACTCGATGCTCTCACAGCACGAAAACTTGGTCCTCGGTCCCCTTACCTACTAGACATCGCCCCATTGGTAGAAAATGGGTCTATCATATCAAATATAACTCAATGGAACAATTGAACACTATAAAGCCAGATTGGTTGTCAAAGGATTCTCTCAAAAAGAAGGTTTGGATTATACTGAAGCATTTGCCCCTGTAGCTAAACTGACATTCATTCAATGTCTACTTACTGTGGCTGCTACAAAATAATGGCCCTTGTATCAAATGGATATGACCAATGCATTTTTAGATGGTGATTTAGCAGAGGAAGTCTACATGACTCCACCACTAGGGCTTTGTCGACAGGGGGAGAAACTCGTATGTCGACTACATAAGTTACTTTATGGGCTTAAACATGCACCTCGAAATTGGTTTGCAAAATTTTCACATGCTATCAAACAAGCTGGTTTTATTCAATCACATTCAGATTACTCATTATTTGTGAAGACAAAAGGCTCATCCACAACTATGGTCCTTCTCTATGTAGATGACATGGTGATAATTGGAAATGATGCAAAAGCAATACACAATCTTAAGCAATTTCTTCACCAGGAATTTCACATCAAAGATCTTGGTTTACTTAAGTATTTCCTTGGGTTAGAAGTTGCAAGGTCCAGAGGTGGTGTTATTATTTCTCAACGAAAATATACTTTAGAGATCATTGATGAGGTTGGTTACTTAGGTGCTCAACCTTCAAACTTTCCCATGGAGACAAATCTGAAGCGCACAAACCATGAAGGTGATTTGCTACACGATCCAGCTCGCTATAGAAGGTTAGTTGGATGACTAATCTACCTCACGATTACAAGACCAGACATTACATATTCAGTTAAAATTCTAAGTCAGTTTATGCATGCTCCAAGAAAGCCTCATTGGGATGCTACTCTATGTATTATCAAGTATTTGAAAGGAAGTTCTGGTCTAGGTTTATTGTTCTCATCCACCAATTCTTTTACTTTAAAGGCTTATTGTGATGCTAATTGGGAAAATTGTCACATGACAAGAAGATCAACAACATGTTATTGTGTATTCTTGGGAGACCCGTTGATATCTTGGAAGGCATAGAAACAGAAAACTGTGTCAAGATCATCTTCAGAAGCTGAATATAGGTCCATGGCAACTGCAACATGTGAACTAACTTGGCTCCGGTTTCTACTCAATGATATGCAAGTCTTTACAGGACCAGCAAAACTATTATGTGATAATCAAGCTGCTCTTCACATAGAGCAAATTCGGTGTACCAAGAACGTACCAAACACATCGAACTTGACTGCCATGCTGTAAGGGAAAAGATACCATCCGGAAAGATTATAACAGAATTTGTTTCATCACATTTGCAACTGGCAGATATCTTCACAAAAGCTCTCGGAGGGGATGCATTCAAGAAATTAATATCCAAGTTGAACACGATTGATATACATGCTCCAACTTAGGGGGGAGTGTTAAGATTCGGTTTAAATCCAATTTCAGTAACTAAAACCAAAATCATTTCATTCCTTGTTTTGTATATTCTATGATTTATTTATTTATTTCCTTATATTTTATATTTAGGTGATTTGTAATCCCTTTAATATGGGAATCGGATTATATCTTGATTTTATCTTCCTTGAATTTGGGATCTCAGTTCTTGTAATTTTTTGTATATATGCAACCTTCAAGTTGCTGTTAAGTTCAATATAAAAATACAGAATTATCTAGCTTGTTTTTCACACATTCTCTCTTTCTCTAGACGAAAACCCCAAATCTCGATTTTGATTGTAAGAAATACAAAATTCCTCTTTCCACAACCACACTAAACTACAAGAATGAAGTAAATATCTAACAGAGTTTTACATACTTCAGCGCCAAATATCACAATCGACACATGATTTTTTTGACCATTTTTGTGTTAACACCTGAAAATCCAAACAACCCATTTCTGGTTTTCAAACAATGCATAGATATTTTTCTTCCCTCTCTCTCTACATGTACATATTTTATCCCTCTCTCTCTACAAATTGGATAACACACACACTCTCTCTCTCTCTCTCTCTCTCTCTCTCTCTCTCTAGACGAAAACTCCAAATCTCGACTTCAATTGTAAGAAATACAAAAATCCTCTTTCCACAACTACACTAAACCAAAAAATAAAATAAAAAAAGTAAATATCTAACAGAGTTTTACCAAGTGTCAAATATCACAATTGACACATGATATTTTTGGCCATTTTTGTGTTCACACTAGAAAATCCAAACAACCCATCTTTTGGTTTTCAAACAGTGCATAGATATTTTTCTTCCCCCTCTCTCTACATTTACAGATTTTTGTCCCCCTCTCTCTACAAACTGGATAACACACACACACTCTCTCTCTCTAACAGAGTTTTACCTACTTCAGCGCCAAATATCACAATCGACACATGATTTTTTTGCCCATTTTTGTGTTCAAACCTGAAAATTTGAACAACCCATCTTCTGGTTTTCAAACGGTTCATATATATTTTTCTTCCCCCTCTACATTTACAGATTTGTCCCTCTCTCTCTACAAACTGGATAACACACTCTCTCTCTAGACGAAAACTCCAAATCTTGATTTCGATTGTTAGAAATACAAAATTCCTCTTTCCACAACTACACTAAACTACAAGAAAGAAGTAAATATCTGAAAGAGTTTTTCATTCTTCAGCGCCAAATATCACAATTAAAACATGATTTTTTTGGCCATTTTTGTGTTCACACTAGAAAATCCAAATAACCCATCTTCTGGTTTCAAACAGTGCACGGTTATTTTTCTTCCCCCTCTCTCTACATTTACAAATATTCGTCCCTCTCTCTCTCTCTCTCTCTCTCTCTCTCTAGACGAAAACACGAAATCTCGATTTTGATTGTAAGAAATAAAAAATACCTGTTTCCATAATTACACTAAACTGTAAGAAAGATATAAATATTTGACAAAGTTTTGCAAACTTCAGCGCCACATATCACAATCCGCAAATGATCTTTTTATCCATTTTTATCTTCACACTCTAAAATCCAAGGAACCCATGTTCTGGTTTCAAATAGTGCATAAATATTTTCTTCCCCCCCCCCCCCCTCTCAGCATTTACAGATTTTCATCCCTTTTTCTCTCTCTACAAACTGGATAACACACACTCTCTCTTTCTCTAGACGAAAACCCCAAATCTTGATTGGATTGTAAGAAATACAAAATTCCTCTCTCCACAACAACACTAAACTGCAAGAAAGAAGTAAATATCTGACAGAGTTTTACATACTTCAACACTAAATATCACAATCCACACATGATTTTTTTGGCCATTTTTGTGTTCATACCTGAAAATCCAAACAACCCATTTCTGGTTTTCAAACAGTGCGTAGATATTTTTCTTCCCCCTCCCTCTACATTTATAGATTTTCGCCCCTCTCTCTCTACAAAATCCACTCTCCTCTCTCTCTAGACGAAAACCCTAAATCTCGATTTCGATTGTAAGAAATACAAAATTCCTCTTTCCAAAAATACACTAAACTATGAGAAAGAAGTAAATATCTAACAGAGCTTTACCTACTTCAGCGCCAAATATCACAATCGACACAACTTTTTTTGGGCCATTTTTGTGTTCACACAAGAAAATCCAAACAACCCATCTTTTGGTTTTCAAATAGTGCATAGATATTTTTCTTCTCCCTCTCTCTACTTTTTTATCCCGAATTTCAAACTCTTGAAACTCTTGAAACTTTAAAACCCATCTGATCAATCTAGGTTTTGCATCCTTTTTCCCAAACAAATACTTCAATGCAGAGTGGTCATCGTAGATTACCACCTTTGATCCAATGAGTTAAGACCTGAATTTGTCGAAGGCAAATACAACTGCTAGCAGCTCCTTCTCAGTCGTGGCATAATTGATCTGTGCATCAGTCAATGTTCTGCTAGCATAATATATCACATGAAAGATTTTATCCTTTCTCTGCCCCAATGCTGCCCCTATTGCATAGTCACTTGCATCACACATGAGCTTCAAAGGTAAACTCCAGTCCGGTGCTCTGATAATTGGTACAATGGTTAATATTTCTTTGAATGTATTAAAAGATGATAAACACTCTTCAGAAAAAATTAAAAACAACATCTTTCTCCAACAATTTACACAGGGACTTAGTGATTTTAGAAAAGTCTTTTATAAATCTTCTGTAAAACTCAGCATGACCCAAAAGACTTCTTACCCCCTTAACTGAGCTAGGTGGTGGTAATTTTTCAATCACTTGAATTTTCGTCCTATCCACTTCAATTACTTTTTCTGAGATCCTGTGACCTAGAACAATCCTCTCATACACCATAAAATGATATTTCTCCCAATTTAGCACCAAGTTTGTTTTCGTACATCTTTTAAGTGCTAGAGATAAGTGATTTAAACATTCATCAAATGAAGATCTAAATACTGAAAAATCATCCATAAATACCTCAATAAAGTGTTCCACCATATCTGAAAATATTGCCATCATGCACCTCTAGAATGTAGTTGGGGCGTTACACAGTCCGAATGGAATTCTTCTAAAAGCAAAGGTACCATAAAGATAGGTAAATGTTGTTTTCTCTTGGTCAGCTAGAGCTATGGCAATCTGATTGTATCTTGAATATCCATCCAGAAAACAATAGTGTGAGTGACATGTTAGCTTCTCCAACATTTGATCGATGAATGGTAGAGGGAAATGATCTTTTCTGGTTGCAACATTCAATTTCCTGTAATCAATGCAAACTCTCCACCCTATTACTGTCCTCGTAGGGATTAACTCATTATTTTCATTTTCAATCACTGTCATACCCCCCTTCTTTGGCACTACATGAATTGGACTGATTCAACCACTGAGATGTTTCAAAATCTCCTTTCTAACCACTTCTTTCAATGTAGGATTTAGTCTGCGTTGTCCTTCAACTGATGGCTTGGAATCATCTTCCATCAAAATCTTATGCATGCAAATTGTGGACTAATACCCTTAATGTCTGCAATAGTCCATCCAATTGTAGTCTTATGTTCCTTCACCACCCGCAGCAACCTTTCTTCTTCCAAAGCTGTCAAATGGCTCGAAATGATAATTGGAAAAGTTGATGACTCCCCCAAGAATGCATAACGCAGATGTGCTGGTAGAGGTTTCAACTCCAAAGTGGGAGGATTTTCACATGATGGTAGAGATTTCTGTATATTTTCACCAATGGCTCAAAATAACGACCTAGTCTGAGTGTGAATCTTGGTGATGCTTCAAACTCATGTGCCATCTTTGCCACCTCTTCTTTATCTGATTTTGTAGAATCGGATTGAACAATACACGCCTCCAGTAGATCTCTTAGATTCTCCTCATCATATACACCCTGAACTGCTTTTTGCACAAGATCAACCTTGAAGCAAGTATCCAAAGATGAAGGATACTTCATTGATTTAAAAATATTGAAGGTGATCTTCTCCTCATCCACACGAAGCACCAGTGTTCCTTCGTGAACATCTATTAATGCTTTTCATGTTCTCAAGAATGGTCGACCCAAAATTAGTGGGATTGTCTTGTCTTACATATCTAGAATAACAAAATCTGTAGGGTAGATGAATTTGTCCACTCTTATCAAAAACATCTTCAAGAAGTCCCCAAGGGTATTTTATCGAACGATCAGTCAACTGCGAGGAGATTTTAGTTGGCTTTGCTTCTCCTATCCCAAGCTTCCTAAAAATAGACAATGGCATCAAATTAATGCTTGCACCTAAATCACATAATGTAGATTCAAAATCAATAGAACCAATAGTGCAAGGGATTGTGAAACTCCCTGGATCTTTCAATTTGGGAGGCAACTTTTTCTATATTATTGCACTGCATTCCTCAGTAAGCCTAACTGTCATATGTTCATCTAAATTCCTTTTATTTATGAGGATTTCTTTCATAAATTTTGCATAGCTCGTCATTTGGGTCAAAGCCTCTGCAAAAGGAATGTTGACGTGCAATTACTTGATCTTCTCGATGAACTTAGCAAATTGCTAGTCAAGCTTATGTTTTCTCAATCTCTATGGATATGGGATGGGAGATACATATGCTTTAATTGGTATCAGAGTCTTCTTCACCTGACCATCTAAACTTTCTGATTTTTTTAGTTAGTTTACTTTCTCAGTTTGATCTTCCTCTTCTTCAGCTGCCTTTGTCAAGTTTTTTGATTTATCTGTCCTTTTCACATTGATTTCTTGCAACCGGACCACACTCTTGGTTGTTATTGCCTGTACTTGCTCTCTGGGGTTTGTTTCAGTATTACTAGGCAAATTTCCTTGTTGTCTTTCTGATATGTCAATTGCTAACTGTCCCAATTGAATTTTTATCTCCTTAATGTCAGCTTGATGACTTTGCAGCAATTGTAATATCAAGTCTTCATTGGAGGGCTTTTTTTACCTGTTGTAGTTGCTGTTGTTGTTGAAAGCTTGCGGGCGTTGGACATTTTGATTATTTTCCCGAGAAAAGTTTGAATGCTTTCTCCATTCAGGATTGTATGTTTGAGAGTAAACACCCTCTTGTTGCCTCTGATTGTTCCCACAAAGTTAGCATGTTCCATATTCGGTTGACCTAGATGTGCCATAGGACAATTTGACAACGCATTATTCTCAAAACAGTAATCACCAACTAAAGTTGTTTGCACTACATGTACTGGCTGTTGATTCATACTATTGAGTTTCTTTGTCAACGCATCATGTTTAGCATAAATAGCTGTAATTTCATTGACTGAAGCTATACCACCAGACTTCTGTGCAGAACAATCTGAGTACCATTGATAACTATTTGCAGTCATTTTCTCGAATATTTCTGAGGCCTCTTCATATGTCAAATCCATCATTGATCCACCCGCTGTAGAATCTGCATGCTTCTTGTTGCCATTTGTCAATCCATTGTAGAATGTTTTATCAGGATCCAATCAGCTATTCCATGTGTAGGAAATTGTCGAATCAGCTCATTGAATCTTTCTCAAGTCTAAAAAATTGATTCCCCTGACTGTTAACTGAATGAAAGAATTTCACGTCTAAGCTTTGACATCAGGCTAGATGGGAAGAATTTGTCAACAAACTTCTAGCTTATAACTTCCCAAGTTGTAATCGTGCGAAGAGGCAGTGTGTAGAACCACGCCTTTGCTTTGTCTGCCAAAGAGAATGAAAATAATTTCAAATTCACGGCATCACCTGGAACGCCATTCATGCTCTTCATGTTACATAATTCTTGGAAAGTCCGTAGATGTACATGTGGATCTTCAGATGGCAGCCCGTGAAATACGACAGAGTTTTGGATCAACGAGATCAAAGAAGTCTTGATCTAAAAATTATTGGCTGGGATTGTAGGCGGCACTATGCATGTTCCAATATTCCCTACAGGAGGAATCATATAATCTCTCAACGCTCGCCTCCCATGATTTGGTTGATTCTGCTGCTGTATAACAACATCTGCTGGCAGATTATCTTGATTTCCTTGATTATTCTAAATTTTTTATCTGTCATTGCTAAATCTGTGTGTTGAGCTGCTTCCAACTGTTGTCTGCCCCTTTTTCTAAAAGTGCATTCGATTTCTATATCAAAATGAAGCAAATCAACTGATTTAGTTCTTCTTAACATGAATTAATTTAAACAAAAATTTAAAATAAAACAAAAACTAAAATAAAGCAAAATAAAGTTCAAAGTAAAGTAAGAACTAATGAGTATCGATATTAATAAAAATAGTCTCAGTCAACGACGCCAAAAACTTGTTCACTGATTTCTCGCGATGCGAGGTATCTCCGCAAGTGTACGGATAGTGAAAAGTAGTAAAGTAGACCTAGAAGTTCGGATTTTCGTCCCTCAGTGACTGCTTACTAAGTATCGAAATTTGTTAATTCTTATCCCTATTCGAACATATGAATATGATTGGTTGTTTAAACTAAAATTGAAGAATTAAACTAAATAATTAAAAATTTGCAGAATTGAGATTTCGAAATTGCTTTTGTTTTTAAATATGATTGTAAGGTAGTTGGGAATCCTGATTTCACCTAGCCAATTATATTAACTCAAATTCTAGTTTTATTTTCTAAATATGCATTCGGTCGAATTCACTAATTTAAATTAAAATTCTTCTCTCGAGTTTAAATCAATCCTACTTACATAAGTCAACGTTGTATCTTTATAGAGGGTCCGAATATTCTTTATCTAGATGCATAACACACAAGAATTTACATACGACCGCAATAATAACAAGAGTATATATCTATCTCTTGTTAAATTACCGGATTTATTACCTAGATCTATGTTATTAACTCACCTCTCGAATTATGGAAATAATACATTGAATCATGAATTAGTGGCCAGTTAACTCATTTATTAAACACAATAATAAATCAACACATGCAATGAATCATTAAAACAAGGGAATACGAAATTAAAATAATCAACTAGGCTACATTGTTCATCCCAACATTAAAATTAGTTACACATCATGAATAAAGAACAAAAATGATAAAAATAATAATAACACATAATGGAATTTATAAAATTAACAACAAGAAAAGAAATCTTGCACCAAGAGTTAAATTTTCGTGTTAATCTTCTAATCTCCACACCTTTTTTCTTGCTTGAATCTCCCAATTAATTGATGGAAAATCGCCAAGAAACTTCGTTAGGAGGCTGAGCAAAAGTCCTCCAATCGTACCCCTCATGTTCTATATATAACTTAGGGCGAACATGAGCCAAAATTCTGTCAAACCCACGCAAAATGGCCCAAGATTGGCCCAGTCGGAAACCCATGCGATCGCGTGGTTTTGAATCCAGTGATCTTGTGGAATAGCCTTTTTCAATATGTTGAAAAGTTACGCACAAGGTGCGATCGCGCCTAGGTTAAGGCAGCGATCGCGTGTATAGCCTTTTTGGCGAATCCCCATCTTTTCTTTACCTTTCAAGTTAGTCCCTGAGTTTTATTTGCGCGGTGCGTCCTCAACTTCTGATTTGATCAATTTTACTCCAAAACTTCTGGTTCTCTTCAATTGAGCCTTCCTTCTTTGAATTTCTTCAATTTAGCCTTCAATCTTTTGACTTCTTCAAAGTAAAGACCAAATTTTCTCCAACTGTATTTAACTTGACCTTTATTTCCCATAATTACTTCCTTTTCTCTCTTTTTGGATAAAATCTGAAATAACAACAAATAAACACAACTTAGGTAGAATTTCTTCTAAAACCAAATTGAAATATCCTAGTTTTGACGTATACATAAGTGTATAAAATACAATTATCAGTCGTCCATAAAGTGCCTCATATAGTGTCATACCAATAGTAACCTAAAAACTGTTATTGTAGGCAAACTCCACTAATGGAAGGTCTCCCAGTTACCACTTAGGTCTAGAACACAAGCCCTAAGCATATCTCCCAATGTCTGAATAGTGCATTCAGATCGTCCGTCTGTTTAGGGATGGTATGTAGTACTAAAATTCAACTTAGTATACATAGTTGTCTGTTTCCCAAAATCTCAAGGTGAGCCTCAGATCTCTATCTAAAACAATGGACGCTGGCACTCCATGAAGTCGAACAACCTCTCTGACATAAATATGTCCCTCATACGAAGCCATGTAAATTGACGCTTGATAGCTATTGTGTAGAACTCAATCAATCATCCGACATTATCCAACTTATTAACTCACTCATTGACCTTCTATTTCCAACCTTTCATAGGATCTATACTAATATCGAAACCACAATATAAATATTAATTGTTCCAATGCTTAAAAATTAAAATTAAGAAGTTTGATCAAGAATAAAACCTTATGATCCAAAATATAAAAACGTTGTATCAATTCCAAAATATTGAGTACAAACCTAAACTTGGCAGAATCTTTCTGGAAAGATTTTACAAACGTAATCATATCTAAACTTGACTGGAAATTTCCTTTAAACATTGGAGAATTCAAACTTAAATCCTTAAGCCCATACTTATAAATCATGAGAATCAAGTATTTGGTATCACATACTCATCCTAACTAAGGGCTAATGTACTAATAAAGCAGCATCATATAAGGATTAGATATGATATTCTCAAATCTAAGAAACCTCACTAACTTCCCAATCTGAAATTCAAGATACAATTTTCCCTGTTCTCCAAAACTTCAATTTATGTCATGCTTTAAACTATACTCCAATTAAGTCTATCACCAATGAATAAGACTTATGTGAATAGTGTAGGATTCCTCATCAAGTTTACTTAACCCAAAGATACAATCCCATTATAATTAAAAGTCACACTAATGATCATCTCAGGTTTTCCATTATCGTAGCAAAATACTTTACTCACATCTAAAGTACAACCGACAATAAATAATTAAAATTGCATCACCAAAATTTTAAATAAATCCATATATCTTATGATTAAAAATGAAGATTCCCAATTGTAGGTAATATTTCACCATAATTCAACAAATGATCATGATAAGATCAATTAACTCAAATATATTCACAAAATTCTTTCACGGGACAACCATAATATCAATTAACCGTCTACTCACCATACCTTGTAGTAATCATGTAACATGCCACTTATCATCGTATCATATGACCTCAACATTTAATCATATCAATCTCCCTAAGATTACAATATAATGACCATCACAACATATTTATCACATGAACCCTTATACGTCAATATAATCGCAAAGATTATATGCCAATCTCTCAGACTCAATAAATCTTGAATTCTACCATTTGTCACTCTTTCTTTTAGCAACACGCTATTTTGCTCACAATTCCTATCCACAAGGACAAATGCATAAAATTTCATTTCTTATTTTCGAACCAAGATACCATCAATAACAATCTCCAAAATTTTAAGGTATGATCTATCATAAGCCTTTCTCCGATCAAATGCATTACTTCTGCAATACTTGTACAAATTTAGGATCTAATAAAATTTATTTCATCAATTTCATTCAACAATTTTCTCTCATGATATTCTAGTATCATATATAATATTAAAAATGAAAACTTAATATACATCAGTGAACCATTCAAAATACAAGGAAACCCTAATTTATTTTCCATGATTGAGACCCATCTTTCTTTTGAATTCCACTTAGAACAAAATACATCATAACTTATTCATGGAAGGTCAACTTATTCCATAATCTTAATACATCATCACCTTCAGTTCTCACCATAAAAACAATCGCATTATTCCTTATAGTTATTTATCGTACATTTTTATAGTCAAATGACCTTATGACATTCATCACTATATCACATAACCCCAGACATTTGATCATATGTCCCCAATTTCTCAATCTTAATAAATGTATACTCCTTTAAGGGCATCTCACTATAAAATACTGTCAATATCTCCCATTCATAATAACTGACTTTTCCAAATAATCATATAACATGTAAATAACCAAATCTATAACACATATTATCTAACAATCAACATCCTTAATCAATCGACGATATTATCACATACCATCATAATTTCTAATATTCTCCAATATAAGTGATCATTACATACTAATAATCAATTTGTTCCCAAGAATAATTAAGATTCTTCCCGAGAATGCCATAATATTTGTCTTCACTTATCTTTCAAAATATAACTGGATATTTCCCAACGTATGCACCGAATCATCACATAACTCCACGTATACCTTGATACCTAAGTAGTTGTATACTTCATCTTGTTTTGAAATTGTCGAACGAGGAGAGTATTTCAACAGAACTATAGCTATTACAATAATGATTACACTTCGAAGAAGCCAAAAATATCTCGAGAGTCATCATCCTTTTATTCATTTACTAAATTCTTCTTGTGGTGTTAATGAACTCGCAAGTCTAACCTCAAGTTCTTTACTTAGTGGTTTGATTATAACACTAGGCTCTTAACTCAAAATGGTAAAATTCTATAGAAATTTTGGCAGAGTCTCCCATATAATTTGGACTTAGCCAACCTATAGGTATACCTCATAACGAACACCAACAATTTTTAAACCCTCCACATTTAACCACAACGATTTAAAATACTAACGATAATTTGAAATGATAGATTCCAATATGAAAATCACTTCTTTCAATACATTAAATGGCTCAAATGACAACTCCTTTGTCATACTTATAAATATATGCCACAATTCATAGTCCCAAAAATTTAATTATAAGACCAAACTACATTATAAATTTCTCTCAAAATAGAGGAAGAATTCACTTATTCAAACACAATATCAAGTCCTTAATTCTCAATAATTAAAAACATAGTCTTTAAATCTCTAATTTCATAAATCTTTTCATAAATGTCTCAATAAAATCATATTACTTTTAATCCCAAACATCTCCTCACATCCTCATAAACTGGTTTGCTAGTTCTCATTGATTTATTGAAAATGTTGACAAAAGTGACTAATGGATTGTGCATCAGTCGCTCTAAAACCACTAGCTATGGCCTCATAACATGCAGCACATTAGCTGATATTGTGATCCTATATCCTAACGTGAGGTGTTGGTCTAAATGATAGATATTCCGAAAATAGTGTCTAATCCTCTTTGTTGACTCCTCGTAAATGGTGCCATGTCTAAAATTAATTATGCAAAGTCCAGTTAGGGTTCTAGTATTTAAATTTTTTAGGACAAAATATTTTATTAAAACATCATTTAAATTATATTATTTCTCAATATGCTCCAAAACTAGTCTTTCTTTCTCCTTATTTTCAGATGCAATTTCTCATTATGCTCCAAAACTCATTTCTTTCTTTCTCATTATTTCGGATACTAATTTTCTAATTCTTTCTCATCTAAATCTCAAAACATTTATTTTTCAAGTATCCGAAATAAATAAGATGAATATGCTAAACTTCTTTACCTTCGGAGTCGGCGGAAGGAATGATGGCAGTGGCAAAAGTTGTCAAAACATTATTTATTATTTTAAAAAAAAATCTCTTAGAAAATCTTGCAAGTCTACAAAAACATAAACCTTGCTCTGATACCACGCTGTAGCACCCCGAGTTCCGTAAAACCTGGGTCGCCACGTCGTCCTTTAAACTAACTATTTAACAAAATATTGCGAAAATAAACTAAATTTTAAACATCACATTCATTTGGAAAATTAGAAATGGTAACTCAAATTTAAATAAATTTGCTTAAAAACGTTCCATAAAAATTTCAAATCTCGACAATTTAAATTGACAAGGTTTAATAAACTTGACTTTCAAAATAACTTAAAAATAAGGTTTGCCATCACTACCCCTCATTCACCACCGTCTCCAAACTCTACAAATGATGTTAAAATAACGGAGTGAGCATTTCAAAAGAAATACTCGGTAGACTCATCGCCAATAATTAATTTACAAGATAATTGAACACATAATTATGCAAATAATACAGTGACATTCTCTTCTTAATCATAGGCATCACAAAGTGAGTGCAAATGAACATATTCTTGTCTTGTCTTGTTTTATGCAAATAAAGCATACAAGTTATGACATGCATAACATAAATTCCTCTTCTTATCCCATAAGAGATATTCTTGTCTTGTCTCATGCAATTAAATATATAAATCACATAAATCCACATAACACATGCAATTATAATATAAACTAATTAGTGGGGGCGAGTCTACCTCAATTTATCTCGAGTCACATAAAAGTGGAGCGGAAAGTAACCTCAATCTCTTAATCGTCCGCACGTGTCATCTAACCAAAATAGGAAATAAGCCTTAAATTAGTATTTCAAAATTTTAAAGATTTAAAATGATAAATAAAATTTAGGGACTTAATTGAAAATTTATTAAAACTGAAATTTGAAAAGTTTAAGGACTAAAATAGACTTTTTGAAATTAGTTGGCTGACTATGGGGGAACAAGAACTCCAGGGGCTGATTTATTGGATTTAAAACATTTGGGGACTGCCCGATAAAATATGTATGAGGCTGCAGGGATTTATTAAGGAGTTTTAAAACTCGGCGACTAAAATAAATAACTTTTAAAACTTGGGGCTTAAGCAGTAAAAGAAAAAAATAATATATAAAAATCTCTCTCTCTCTCTCTCTCTCTCTCTCTCTCTCTCTCTCTCTCTCTCTCTCTCTCTCTCACACACACACACACACACACACACACACACGTGAAAGAGAGAGTCTGAGAACAGAGGTGCTTTCATTGGCTCCAACCGTCGGCAATCTACAAGCGGCCAGACCGCTGTCGCATGGAGGCGACGTGGTCAGCAAGGGGCGGCGAAAAGGAGTAGAAAATGGGGCTCGATTTACGCAAAGTAGAGGGTAGATTTAAACTTTGGAATTGTGATTCTCCAACGATAATCCGGCAATGATCCGGCGATGAAGGTCGGGATCGAGGTAAGTATATGGGCTTAGTCCAATACTGGGTTTTTCTGTTCATTTGGGGGTTAACAGGTTGGGGATTTGAAGTGGGCATTGGTGGTCTCGAGATGGAGTTAGGCGGCGGTTCTCATGATTGGACTGGAGATTTCAGTTCGTAGGAATGTGAATGGCGGCGTCTTGGTTGGGTGTGTGGAGTTTACAGTAGGTTTGATGTGGGCGATTTTGAAGAAGGCAGTATTCGGTTGGGAGTGACGGAGGTGTCCGTGTGGTGGTGAACACTGTGGGGTCGATTGTGGTGGGTGATAGGTAGCAGATTGGTGGTCATTTTGGTGTTGTAGGTGGCGACTGCGGTGGTGGTGCTTTGAGATGGTGGAGTTGGTTTGGTTGCAGTTGAATGTGTGTAAAAAGGAAGAATTACACAGAATCTTGCTCGACTGCGTGAAGCTGTAAGGAGGACTGAGGATTCGAGTGATTGAACAGTAATATTTTAGGGCACAGTTTTCTAGGTGGTAAAGTGGGCCAAGAATTTGGGCTAGCAGAATCACTCTAATTGGACTGAAATGAATTAGATTAAAATTATTAAGATTTGGACCAACATAATTTTTGGACCTAAAATAATAAAATTTGGACATAAATAAATTTGACTCAAAATTATTACAATTTGGATTTAAAAATGATGAGGAATTTGATACTTTAAAATATTTGAGATTGGACTCGATTTGAATAGATTTAAATTTATTTTACAATGGCTAGATGAACATGCTTTCACTTTAAAAATAAAATTGAGGTTAAAACTTAGCGACATGTTTTTCGAGACAAAACGATTTTATATTAAAATATTTGAGATTGGACTCGCTTTGAATATATTTAAATTTATTTTACAATGACTAGATGAACATGCTTTCTCTTTAAAAATAAAATTGGGGTTAAAACTTAGTGACATATTTTTTGAGAAAAACGATTTTATATTATTTAAAAATTTTCGGGCGCTACATTGTTGTTGTAGATGTAGGTGTAGATTAAATTAAATTAAATTAATGAAAAATATAATAATATGAGAATAATAATATGAAATCATATTAAAACATTGTAAATTGTTACATATTAAATTAATTTAATACTAAATAAATGAAATATATATAATGATATGAAATTATATCATAATTTTGTAAATTGCTATACAATATATGAAATGAATTATTTAATATTATTAAATAAATGGGTAAGGATATAATGGGCATATAACTAAATATATGAAGATAAAATAGGAATTCAAAAGTTTCTCATCCATCCACTCTTTTTATAGATTGTAGATAGATATAGATGTCGATAGATTGTAGATGTAGATGTAGATTGTAGATGCAGATGTATTTCCACTACCTATATACTTCTAGTTGTAGCTGCATAAATAGAACTGCTACATATTCATTGTTTGTACATATAAAATTTAATAAGACAATCTAGAAAGAAATGAAAATTTTACGTCTTTAATTTGAACCAACATATATTAATTATTTTACATTCCAAACTTTATTATTATTATTATTATTATTATTATTATTATTATTATTATTATTATTATTATTATTATTCAGTAAGAGATCAAATATTGTCAGAGTAACAAAATATGCTACTATATGAAATGTTATTTTTCCAAGTGTTTATTATTTGTTAGGGTGATCTGGGTGAAATGATGAAGCTATAATGTCTATGATAATTTTTTGTACAAGTGTTGTGTAACAACCAATTTGTACAAGAGAGGATAAAGGATTCAAATGACCTCGAGCGTGAAAGAGGAATAAGAATACTTAGAAAAAATACATCAACTACCTATAGTGATGTGATCCGGACAAGGCATCGAAGGGCGAATTCGAGCAATATGCAATATGATAGTGATCTACGTGCAAAACGGAGCAAGTTCCGTGTTGGGGTCGAGCCGAGAAGAGGGACGGATCGAGCCGAATCAAGAAAAAGAAGTAATTTGGGCAGAAAATACCTTACGGCCGTAAAAGAGGATCTTCACGGCCGTAATACATATATTCACGGCCGTAACAAATTATCGAAGGAAAAGACAAAAATTAAGCAGAACGAGACTTACGGCCGTAAGCCTGGAAGTTACGGCCGTAAAAGGAGCATTTCACGGCCGTAAGAGATTCGTCACGGCCGTAATCGATGACACAATTTTAATCAGAAAGGTCATTACGGCCGTAAAATAATTATTCACGACCGTAATTGAGTAGCGGCCAGATTTTCCGGATTTTTAATTATTTTATTCATTTTTTTGGTTTTTAGGTTATTTTCCTATTTTAGAATTTTAGTCTAATTAGAATTCTATTTTGAGTAAATTAGATCCTAGGTTATTTTGCTTATTTATACTTCTTTCCATTCATTGTAAAAATTAAGTTTGAGTTTTGAGATTAATAAAGTTGAGAGAATTTTCTCCAATTAAAAGGTTGAGGAGTCCCTTTTGTGTTCTTTGAGAACAAATTCAACTTATCAAATATTGTGAAATATTTGTGGCGTTGAACTTATCAAATATTCGTGAGAATATTTGTGGCGTTTCCAATTTAGAATCTTATCAAGGAAATTGACAAGTCCTTGTGGTGTTTCGAAAACCTTGGATCTCGATTCCGCATCGTCAATTTCTTGCGTCGTGAATCTTGGGTCAAGGTCCTATCGTCAATTTTATCTTTCCAGTATTTTAATTCCGTGTTTAAATCTGATCTAGATCTTTCCTAGGTTTTAATTTCGTTATTCCGCCTTGTTCGACGAGATTCCCCGACCGGGATCCCATCATCTGGTATCAGAGCTTGGATCTATTTCAGATTCTTGCGTTTCTTGATTTTCTTGAGTTTTTTTCGTGTTCTTCGCGTTCTTTGTGTCAGTCATAATTTTCTTCAGTTTGATCCGTAAGAGTCAATCCCAAAAATTCAAAAGTGTTTTTCTTGTTCGTTTTTCGTCCAAATTCAGTTCCTTTTTTTCTGCCATACTCGTAGTCCAATTCTTTGGCAGATTATAAAAAAAAACCCGAAAATTCCCAAAATATTCAGAATTTCCTTGTTCGTGACTTAAAATGTCTGATAGAGAGGTTTCCACATCGTCATCTTCTATTGGAGACAGAAAACAGCTCGGGGGTGTGAATAGAAGGAATAAACAGGGTAATGATGATATTGCAGCAATGAGGGCGCAATTTGAAAGGTTTATGGCTCAGATGGAGAATCGAGGTGCAAATCGTGAACAAAGACCTCGGGATCAATCTCATGATGGTTCTCGGGTTAGGAAAGGTAATAGGCGTGAGGTTGGTGTGGATGATGAAAGGCCATTGAAGCAAAAAGAGACGTCAAAACGGGAGAGTAGTGATCATGTTCAAAAAAGGAGGGAGGAACCGACAACCAAAGGTAAAAATATTTCTGATTCCAAGCCTCTTAAGGATAAAAATGTTAAGTGCTTTAAATGTTTGGAACGGGGTCACATTGCACTTGATTGTCCACGTAAGAAGGTTAGGTGTGATAGTGAAGGGGCTAAAAGTGTTGTGGTGGATAAGTCAATTATTGATAGGCAATCTCTTAGCGTTAGGCGTAAGGTGAATGCTTTGGATAATGTGGAAGGGCAGAAGATAAATATTTTTCGCACTAGATGCTTAGTGAATGATAAAGTGTGTAGCATGGTAATTGACGGGGGAAGTTGTACTAATGTAGTTAGTACAATGTTGGTGGAAAAATTATGCTTACCTTTAATGAAGCATCCAACACCTTATAAATTACAATGGTTGACTGAGTCAGGGGAAGTTAAGGTGAAGAGACGGGCATTGGTGACATTTTCTTTTGGTGGGTATTCGGATGAGGTAATTTGTGAGGTGGTACCAATGCAAATTAGTCACATACTGTTGGGGAGACCTTGGCAACATGAAATGGCTGTGTTACATGATGGGTATACGAATAGATACAGCTTGGTAAAAGGGGGGAAAAAGTTTACTCTAATGCCACTATCTCCAACTGAAGCCCTGAAAGATCAATTGAAAGTGAAAAGTGAGTTTGAGGGGGAAAATAAGAGAGTTGAGGCCACGACCTCAGAAAAAGGTGAGGGGGTGAAAATTGAAGAAAAGAGAGTTGAGGCCACGACCTCAGAAAAAGGAGAGACTGAGTGCAAAAAGCAAAAGAAAGGAGAGTCTACCACAAAAATGAGTCTATTTGCACTTACTCACGCTAACACACCCCTCCCCAGTTCTTTAAAATCTGTTTTACAGGTGCCGAAGTCAAACCATGGGCTTAAAACCGGAAAGAAACTTGTTGGCACAAATGAGCAGCCCAAAAAGCCGAGAAAGTTGAAGGAGAAAAATGGGCAGCCCAAAAGTCTAAAAGATCACACGAAGCTTAAACAAGATCATCAAGCCCAGAAAAGCAGAAGGAGTTTGAAAAGCTGACCAAAATTGGATTCGAGGTCGAATCCTTTTCAAGAGAGGGAGTATGATGTGATCCGGACAAGGCATCGAAGGGCGAATTCGAGCCATCGACAATATGATAGTGATCTACGTGCAAAACGGAGCAAGTTCCGTGTTGGGGTCGAGCCGAGAAGAGGGACGGATCGAGCCGAATCAAGAAAAAGAAGTAATTTGGGCAGAAAATACCTTACGGCCGTAAAAGAAGATCTTCACGGCCGTAATACATATATTCACGGCCGTAACAAATTATCGAAGGAAAAGACAAAAATTAAGCAGAACGAGACTTACGGCCGTAAGCCTGGAAGTTACGGCCGTAAAAGGAGCATTTCACGGCCGTAAGAGATTCGTCACGGCCGTAATCGATGACACAATTTTAATCAGAAAGGTCATTACGGCCGTAAAATAATTATTCACGACCGTAATTGAGTAGCAGCCAGATTTTCCGGATTTTTAATTATTTTATTCATTTTTTTGGATTTTAGGTTATTTTCCTATTTTAGAATTTTAGTCTAATTAGAATTCTATTTTGAGTAAATTAGATCCTAGGTTATTTTGCTTATTTATACTTCTTTCCATTCATTGTAAAAATTAAGTTTGAGTTTTGAGATTAATAAAGTTGAGAGAATTTTCTCCAATTAAAAGGTTGAGGAGTCCCTTTTGTGTTCTTTGAGAACAAATCCAACTTATCAAATATTGTGAAATATTTGTGGCGTTGAACTTATCAAATATTCGCGAGAATATTTGTGGCGTTTCCAATTTAGAATCTTATCAAGGAAATTGACAAGTCCTTGTGGTGTTTCGAAAACCTTGGATCTCGATTCCGCATCGTCAATTTCTTGCGTCGTGAATCTTGGGTCAAGGTCCTATCGTCAATTTTATCTTTCCAGTATTTTAATTTCGTGTTTAAATCTGATCTAGATCTTTCCTAGGTTTTCATTTCGTTATTCAGCGTTGTTCGACGAGATTCCCCGACCGGGATCTCATCATATAGTGATACGAAAATTAATACCATTGATACTCCGAGCCATTCTGACTTTGGAAGTGAAGTGGAGCAGATTCTCAACATGGTAGAAGGAGTTCTTTTACTGGTACTCTTTCTGCCAGCTCTCTCAAAATGAAGTTACGTTTCCAGTTATTGTATAATCTCAAACATTTGATCACTATATTGAAATTCAACTTTCGCTCTATACAAAAGCTGAACGTTTCAGAAAAAACACGAGGATAATTTTGTTATTTTTTAGGTTAAGATTTCAAGTGTAAATAGCTACCAACTCTTTCATGGCTAGGTTACCTCAATGAAGTGGGATTTTGGACCAAAAGTTAACCACTTTGTGTCTCTTGCGTCACGAACTTTGTTTCCACAAGATGATCTCCCTTTGAATAGTGTGCCCAAATCTCTCTTACTTCTCTCTCTTTACGGCTGCAAAAGAATCGAGCTGAACTGAAATATTAAACGACCTCTCATTTTTTAATAGTTTTCAGAAAAGCAAGCTTGTTAATTACTTTGAGAATCAATAACTAGTACAGAAAGACTCATTCACGTTGGTTGTAAAATAGAATACACGTCGGTTGTAGAGGCGATGTATATGACGCAGACGATTAAAGTCTTGAATTTACGCGTCGGTTGTTAAGCGACGCGTAAAGTGACTTTAGGCGTCGGTTGTAATCTTAAAACCGACGCCTAAAGTCTTCACTTTAGGCATTGGTTGTAAGATTACAACCGATGCCTAAAGTCGTTTATTCATTTATTTTTATATACACACTAAAGGTTATGACTTGCAATTATTTTAACGTGGCCTGCAATGCTGCAGGTAATGACCTGCAATCACTTGAAAATGGCCTGCAATGGCCTAGGTCACTGCAGGTCATGGCCTGCAATGATTTAGGTTACTGCAGGTCATGACCTGCAATCACTTAAAAGTGGCCTGCAGTGACCCAGGTCAGTGCAGGTCATGACCTGCAATGACCTTTGTCACTGCAGGTGCAATCACCTGAATGTGACCTGCGATCACTTGAACATTCTCCACATACAGATCACCAAATATATCGCCATCGAATATATATAATCGACATATTCGTAATAAAATTAAATAAAAAAAATTATATTTACAAGATTGTTAATTTATTATATAAATATGTAAATTAAGTTTGAATGAAAAAGATTTACATACACACATCAACGAAGTATTTTGCCCATAAGTTTTGAATCTCCACGATTTCCTCCGTTGAGTAGTATTCTTTAAATGCCTACAACCAATTAAAATGAACAATTAGTTATTTGTTAATAAAGATAAATTCATAATTAAAAATTCTCATTCTTCTAAATTATACATTTTCTAACGACTCGAGTTAAAAGTGTTCTGTAACTATCTCATACATATTTCTCATAATGTAATAGCCACACTCAGGACTCCCAGGTTGCTGAGGACACTGAAATTTTCAAATTGTAAACGAACATTAATAATCAAACTAAATAAAATATTGAAATAATTCAAACAGCTGTAATAAACTTTAAATCTGTGTTCTCATACATTTATATTTTTCCACGTTATATTCATTTTTGTCCTAAAGCCTCCACATGTACAATACATTTTGAAAGCCCTAAAATTTTAATAAATTATATGAACAAGTTACAAAATAATAATTAGATTCAAATTTTCTACAGAAATTTTGACAGAGTCTCCCCTATAAATTGAACTTATCGAACATGTAGAGAGACCCTGAACAAGTTACAAAATAATAATTAGGCTCAGATTTTCTACAGAAATTTGACCGAGACTCCACTATAAATTGAGCTTATCCAGCCTGTAGAGAGACCATGCTATAGAATACTATCACAACTTCTCAACAATCACAACATAAATGCATCAATATCACCACAACTCCACAATTACTTCATGAAAATTATCTTAACTTATCCACTTATAAATGAAAATCATGATCAAAGAAATAATTACTTTAGTGTTAAATATTGGCTTGATATCAATGTCACGCTTCGATGCAGCAGCTGAATCCAAGAAGTACACCGTATTCTTCTGAGGAGAAATCACTAGTAACATCCAGTGGTTCCTACGTATTATGAACGTGTAAATACAACTTTAAACATCATACAAATCAACTGAGGTAAAAAAAAGAGAGAGAATATCAGTGGTCTTACTCCTGAAAATACTGTGCTAGAATGAATTTCTTAGATTGCATTGCCTTCATGGTCTCGGCCATATAAGTTACAACACCATTCACATTTGTTCTAACCGTAATTGACGCAATGTGTCTCGGAGACATGAATCCAATCGATTCAATACCGTATTGCTGACACAACTCATGGAGATACATGAAAAAGGTAAAAGTAAGAAATAGAAATAAAATAATGATTTAATTAAATTGAAGTTATAATTTGTGTTCAGAAGTCTTACAGTGAAAATACTTGTAGGATAGATGTATCCAACCATTGCATCGTAAGCAAATCGGTGATGTCTCCGACTGTAACAAAAATACCATCGTCGAACGTACAGTTGAACATAGAGTCATCTACGTTCAGCAGATAGAAGTCATCACCAACAGGAAATCGAAGGATCAGAGTGTGTAACATTTTGCATTTATCACCCAGACATTGTAACGTCTCATAGTCAACAATCGCAGGTCGCTGGGTAGATGACATTTCGAAACTCTGAGGCGTTTTACCTTCGTTAGATTTTTTACCTCTTTTGGTGCATCTTCCTGCAATAAGACAATTTTAAACATCATAACACATCTAATACACATTAAAAAGAAAGATAAACTTTTATATAACTAAATATTATTACCTCTCCAAAACTCACCAATTCCTTAGGCCATTGAAAGAAGCTTCCAATAACTTCCCCCACCGTGGTGTGGTATTGAGATGACACTGGAAGATAGAACGCTTCTGCGTCCAGATGGATAAACCATTCCTCTCACCACTATTTGTTTCTCACCATCAACACTTACGGCGAGACGACAAAGGATTGGCTTCTATTGTACAACATGATTGAACATATATTTTAACCCTTCTAGTAGAAATAACATAAGTAATGTTAAAAAAATTTAAATAATTTAAAATTAAATACCTGAAGCCCATTAAATGGATCTGGATCCACGGAGTGACAACTGCTGCGAGTTGGTGGTTGGCGCTGTGGAGTTACTTCCACCTCTGCCTCAAGACTTATGCCCAAGCACTGGAGGATAGCATCGTATTTATCAAATTTACTCTACATCTCCGACATGGTCTCATGCCTGACCCGCTAGGTAATACTATCATCCATCTCCTTCACGAGCATATCCTTAATATCGTCTACTGGCACGACCCCACACGATCGTCTAATGTAGTCATCGAGCCTATCGTAAACATACCTCGTGGTGACATAGACGGCATACCCCCTCACCCTACCAAGGTGATCCTCCTTACCAAGGGCTTCACTTAAGATATCATGTTGTCCACTTGGCACAAATGTCCCCTACGTGGCCTGCTCAGCTTTTTCAACCTGTTCAAAAAAACAATGAAAACTAAATATAAGTGTTTAAGTAAATTTTAATTGAAAATATGGAAAATCAGGAGGATATACTTACAATTTTGTCAAACACTCCCCTCGTTTTCTCGTTGGGGATGTAGTAAGTTCCATCTTCCTTTTTTTTTTTTTTTATCTAACTCGAACCCAATCTAAACTGCAATCCTCGCTTATGATTGACGAGCTAATCGTGTCACGTGAAGATCTAGAAGATAGTGGGTCACTTACTAGCTACTGTGGCTTCATCCCCGCATAACCAACTGAGCCCAAATAATGTGGATGCTCATTTCGCAATTGACTATCCCTGGCCTTCTTACTTTTTTCCTGAAAAAATCACATGTTATTAGTTTTCAACTCAATAAATCACATGTTTTTAGTTTTCAACTCAATAAATTACATGCTTAATTATACCTTAAATTTCTCCGTATGGCATTCTTTCTTGAACGACTCTCATTGCTCTTCAGTTATAAAATCATAAAGCTGCGTAGGAGCTTTATATTTCGGGTGGTCATATGTAATGTAATCATGAACCAGCCTCGTCTTGAAATCTTTCCACCGCATCCCCACAACTTTCAAAACTCGTTTTTTCGCACTGTCATCGAGGATGTTGAACTCCTTCTGAAAGACAAGGATAATATGCGATGTTATAAAAAAAAAAGTTACGATCACTTATCAATCCAATATGTATAAAGTGACAGTACCTTTATTTCTTCCCACATCATTTCCTTAAGGCCTTGATCAACATTGTGACAATCATTGATGTTTATGTCAACGTGAATACGTACCAAAGACACAACAAAATTTCTGAAGTTCGTCTTGCCTGGTCCGATCGGCCCATAGTGATCATCGAATTCGATTACATTCACCTCCTTCCTAGCCTTCTTCATTTTCTTGCACATAATTGGCCCTCTTGTTCTTTTTGTTTGGAAAGTACGATGATCATCTAAAGAGCTTGAAGACTCGCCCATTATATTGAAACAATTGTGCACGTACCTGCACATATAACAACATAGAAATATATATATATATATATATATATATATATATATATATATATATATATATATATATATATATATATATATATAAGCAAGAATATGTAAATGAACTCACATAAATAAAGAATACAAGAAAGTTATAAGCAAGAATATGTAAATGAACTCACAGAATTAATAATCATGAACGACGGTCAATCCATAATCCTTCTTCATGATCCCAACTGATAAGTGCTTTACTAGCACTTTATTTCTTTACTTGTTGCCTCGAATTACTGTTAGTTTGATCCTAATTAAGTATTGCTTAATGCATTTTATGTTTTATATTGTATAGGATCACAAAGGAAAAGAAAAGAAGGAAAAAGGACCAAAATGCGATCAAAATGAAGTTTGGGGACTTAGGTGCAAATATCTTTACGACCGCAAGCAAAAATCCTCACGGCCTTAAGTGCATGATTGAAACAGACAAAGTTAAGCAGAAAAGATGTTACGGCCGTAAGAAACATATTTACGGCCGTAACCTTCAAAGAGTGAAAAATGTGCAGAAACACAGTTACGGCCGTAAAGGTACATGTCACGGCCGTAACCTTCAAAAGATACAAAATCAGCAGAGACTCAATCACGGCCGTAAAAGAATATTTACGGCCGTAAATTTTAAAGTCAAAAATTTCCTTATTTCCATTCTTTCCATATTTTTCAATTTCTTGCTCCCAAAGCTAGGGCACGAAATTGAGGCTATAAATAGAGAAGTTCATGACAAGAAAAAGAGGAGAATTATTTTGAGAGCCACCAATATCAAAGTTTGAAGAGAAGAAATTCTGGGCAAAATCAAGGTGAATCAAGACAATATCTTTGGGGAATTCTTCATGGCAATGCGTGGCTAGTCTTCTCAACCTAGTTCAAGGGGGACGTTGTGTTCATATTATTTTATTATTCATTCCTCAAACTCGTAACGTAGTTCTTGTTTTTATGTTTTATTTATTGGATTTCTCATGAACATTAATTTCGTCAAGACAATTTATTAATTGATTAAGGCCTTGTCTTTTAATTATTGTGTTGATGTTTGCTAATTTGGGTAATTGGATTCGTATTTGTCTTGCTATCCAAATCATAGTAGCAATTGGTAATTTTATATTTCCATATGAAAATCCAATCTAGATTAATCAATTCGAGCATATGTAATTGATAATTTAGTTCACCTAATTCTTCTTGTTTTCACATAGTTAATGAATTAAATCTAGGGAGCTTATTCTAGGTTGTTCATTCACTCTAAATTGATTGGAGAACTAATTCTAATTGATTATTATTAAGGAAGAATTGGATTAATCAGAGCTTTTTTATTATTCCGGGTGATAAATAAAACAAAGGAAATAGTACATGCGTTGCTTGGGGAATGACAATATTATGATAGGGCACAACCGAACCTGAGAACTAGGATTCTTTATTATTTGATTTTTATTCCAGCTATTTTACATCTTTATTTGATTATTTAGATTAATTGCAATTTTCAACTCAAAACCCCCCTTTACGATTCTAATTGACATAACACTAAGTTAGTTCCCGTTCCTCGTGGGATCGACCCTTGCTTCCACTGCTATATTCTTAGTAATAGTGAACAAGGAATTTAATTATTATTTTGGTGCATTACGACACGCACCACCAACGCATGTAATTTGATTTAATGTTATCTTCCCCTAAAGTTGCACTCCCTTGTATACCAATAGAAAATTTAGGGGATTCATCAAAGTGATCATAATCTTCTTCATCTACCACATCACCAATGCCAACAATGCATCTCTTGCCTTAAAGGACGACTGACCACTTAGTATTGGCAGGATCAAGACCATAAAATATCTATTTCGCTTGTGATGCAAATGTGAATGGCTCGTCAAGATAACCCAAACGCCCAAAATCCACCAAAGTGAAACATAATTCATCCACCGAAATAGCCCGTCGATTATCAACCCATTTACATTGGAAGAGAGGAAACTTGAACTTACTATAATCAAGTTCCCAAATATCTTCAATGACACCATAATAGGACATCGAGGCATCTATTGGCATTGTATTTTTAGCACTTGAAAAATCTCTTGAAAGTGCTACTTGTGTCACTCCACTGTTTTGCACCGCACTCTTATCATCTTGACGTTTAGTGTAAAACGTATACTCATTAATGTCATATGCTTCATAAGACCTCACAATCGTGCTAGGGCCATACGCTAACCACTTTACCATTTCAACAATTGTATTATGCATTTGTGACAACTCTTTCATCACTCTATCTTTGAACCATTTTGCAAATGAACGATTATGTTCATTAGTTACCCACCTTTCAACTTTTGAAGGATTCTACTGCCTTAAGATGGACATGTGCTCGTCAAAATATGGATGAACTTCAGGAAGGTGTTGTAATATAAGGAGGTGTGCTTTATCTCGCAATTCAGCTTTGGGGATGATTGATTTGCTTCCAATCGTACATTTACCTTCGAGTCTTCCCTCGTGATGAGATTTAAGAACACCAATAGTCTCAACGTCATCTAGGTAATCAGTACAAAATTCAATAGCTTCCTCAGCAGCATAACCTTCAATGATACTGCCTTCAGGTCGAAATCGATTTCTCGCATATCCTTTCAATATACCCATGTATCTCACAAATGGATACATATACCTCAAGAACAACGGACCACAAATCTTAATTTCTCTTACCAAGTGAACAAGCAAGTGCACCATAACGTCAAAAAATGATGGCGAAAAATACATTTCAAATTGACATAGAGTGATAACAATATCGGCCTACAAATCATCCAATGCCTCCGGATCAACAACTTTACTGCAAATTGCGTTCAAGAAAAAACACAGTTTTATAATGATATGTCTAACGTGTTTTGGAAGTATACCTCGAATTGCAACTGGTAAAAGTGTTGCATTAAGACATGACAATCATGAGACTTCATGCTAACCAATTTCAGGTCCTTCATCGACACAAGACTTTTGATGTTTGAAGAGTATCCAGATGAAACCTTAATAGCATGCAGACACTCACTAAAACTCGTTTTTTCTTTTCTAGACAAAGTATAGTAAGCTGGGGGTAAATAAGTACGTTTTTCTAACTTTTGCAGTGCTAACTGATCCCGTATCCCCATTTCTACCATGTCTTTCCAGAATTTGATACCATCTTTCGTCTTTCCTTGAATGTTCAATAATGTCCCAATGATGCTATCATAAACATTTTTCTCCACGTGCATTACATCAAGACAATGCCTTATCGTTAAATGTTGCCAATAAGGTAGATCCCAGAATATGGACCTCTTCTTCCAAAGACTCTTCTGAGGAGACTTAAAAGATTTTCCAAACAAAATATCAATATTTTTAACTCGTTCATATACCTCACCTCCTATTGACGGCAAGCGAGCTGCTCGAGCCTCGATTTTTCCATTGAATAACTTTTTCTTCTTTCGATAAGGGTGGTCAGCAGGGAGAAATCTTCTATGACTCATAAAGACATTTTTCTTACAATTTTTTAACCAAAGATCAATCGTGTCTTCTTCACACACGGGACACACTTTAGGTCCTTTGTTAGTATAACCCGACAAGTTACCATAAGCTGGAAAATCATTTACAGTGCAAAAAATCATAGCACGTAAGGTAAAATTCATCTGGCTATGTGCATCAAACACCGACACACCTTCATCCCACAACAGTCTTAAATCTTTAATTAGTGGGGCTAGGCAAACATCTATGTCATTCCCCGATTGTTTAGGCCCTGATATTAACAAAGATAACATGATATACTTGCGCTTCATACATAACCAAGGAGGAATATTGTAAATCGTCAAAAGAACCGGCCAAGTGTTATGTCGACTACTCATGTTACCGTGCGAGTTCATCCCATCTGTATATAGTCCTAGCCTAAGATTTATATCTTCGTCCCCAAATTCAGGAAACAACCTATTAATGTTCCTCCATTGAGGAGAATCGGCCACGTATTTTAGTTTTCCATCTTCTTTTCTCCCGTCAGCAGGCCATCGCAAGTTCTTTACGTCCTTTGCATTGGAAAACAAACGTTTAATCTTGGTGTTATGGTAGGTATTACGGGTAAATATCATAACACTTTTGCCGGAGGGCTTTTCTTATCACCACAATTATCATTCACGTTCTTTCGCTTATACCGTGATGCCCCACACTTTGGACAAAGACACAAGTCCTTGTAATCATTTCGATATAGTATACAATCATTGGACATGCATGTATCCTCTCGATCTTCATACCCATTAGGCACAACAATTTCTTTGCCTCGTAGATTGAACTAGGAAGCTCATTATCTTCCGGAAGCATCTCTCGTAACAGTTCCAATAATGCCGTGAAACTCTTATCACTTCACCTATTGTTTGTTTTCAAGTTATACAATTTCAGTACAGCAGACAATTTTGTGAATTTATTACAACCAGAAAACAAAGGTTTCTCAGAATCGTTGAAAAAGCTATCTAATAAATAAGGCTTTTCAATTAATTCCCCTTGTATATCACGTATCATTTCTTCTATCATATCATTCTCATCATTTTCCACATCATTCTCATCAATATTGCTCAAATTATTCTCCTGCTATTCACCAACATCGTCACCAGTGCTTGTCCTGGGAAGCATACTCTCACCATGCCATATCCATCGTATTTAACCTTCCTTAAACCCACGACGAATCAAATGACTCTTCACTTGATCAAAACTACGAAACTTTCTTAGATTTTTACAATCATAACAATGACACAAAATCATTACTTCACCTTTCTTTCTCTTGTGTTCATCCGCACATTTCATAAACTCTTCAACACCTTTTACATATTCATGTCTATTACGTCTGCCATACATCCAACCCCAATCCATATCTAATGACCTATATGTGAAGATATAATTAAAAAAAATTATTAGTTTTGAGTTAATATTTTTCAGGATACAACCTCAAACCAACTATATATTAATAATTTAAATCAAATACGATAATTTATTAGGTTGGAAACTTCATAATTTTATTAGGATGGTTATATTTTATGTAGTTATTTATTTAGTATGGTCAATTCTGTAATAGTGAAAATCACTTTAAATTGTAATTTTCATTTTTTATTTACAAAATCCTACAAAAATTTCGGCAGAACCTCCCCTATAAATTGGACTTAACCAACCTATAGGAAGAATCAAAATGCCACAATAAACCAAAAAGTTCAACCTCGACATATTCAAAACTCAAACACAACTCCAATCAAACTTCAACATCATCAACTATTTCAAAATTAATCCAAAATCCATTCCCAATTCCTAAAAAGTCAAGCTAAGATTTCATAACTTAACATCTCATAATTTCAATATATCTCCAATAATTCAAATATTACAATATATCCATCTACTAACTCAAAATCAACAATATAAAATTAACATCCAAACTAAACTAATAAAAAAGTCATTTAAATTAATTAGCATATAAAATCATAAATTCAATCACAAACTAACAAATTAAATCAATTAACTATTTGAAATATCAATTATATATGTGTATATATATATACATACATACATATTAACATTTAATTAACACATTTATACATATTAACATGTAATTAACAAATACACACACACACACAGAGAGAGAGAGAGAGAGAGAGAACAAATTAGTTTTAATGAAGTTGCCACTACGACCTCCAATTTTAACAGTCATTATTTTAAAAATTTTGCACTCGTCTCTAGCCATATTAAAGTAGATAAATTTAAGTATATTTAAAACTTAGTCCAATCCCAATTTTACAATTGTCCAAATTCGTTATTCTTGTTTAAGCCCAAAATTTATTTTGGATCCAAATTATTTTAAGTCCAACTTTTAATCTTATCCTTATTATTATCCAATTTAAAGCCAGACAAATAAATGGGGAGTTTGCACAAATACCAAACTTTTAGTATCATAATTGAAACTTACTTCATTTTAAAGTATCACTGAAAATTATTGCAATTTTTTTCTTTTACTGAAAAATACTGTTTTCGTGAAGTATTATGCTGCAATACTGTAAAAGTATATTATGATACTTTTAAAGTATCACAACATGATACTTGTGATACTGTCAAATTTTTTTTATCATAACATGAAACTTCATTAAAATTTTATGATACTTAGACGAAATTATAGTAAAACTTTACAATTTTTTATCCTACTTTGTCTTAGATACAATCAGATGTTGATAATCGATGGATCCATCACCACCGTTTCTTCTCCTCCGATCTCCGCCGCATCACCAACAGAGGACATCGCCTCCAACTGTGCTACTGTTTCTTCTCCCTCACTCTAGTCTCCAGATCTGTAAATAACAGCAAGTCTCAACATATTTTCATAGATCCCCAACAGAAATAATCACAGAGGTAGAAAGATCTATACCGTTTTGGAACTGCGAACAACTCCCAAGCCTTTGTTATGAAAGACAGAATTATATTTAAAATTTTTTGAGATTCTAGATTCCAGAAAAATTCACTATCATCAATATGCCTCAGTAGATCCCAAAATCCGTCATGCTCTGATGACTGTCTATATAGTGCATATTGAAGAACCACTAAAAAGTGCCGTCCTCGCCACTGATTTCTACTATTTTTTGGTTCTTGATGATCGAGAATATGTTTGTCCACTTCGGAGTCGGGAAAGAAGACAGTGCGCAGGGAAGAAGACCAGTTTCAGTGGTTGATAGTGTGGTCTGTGGTGGTGCTACGATGGTGTTGATGAGGGTGGTCGTGGTCGTGGTGGTCCGGTGGTGACAGTGAGGAGTTGGTGCACTTTGGGAAGAAGGAGGAGAAGAACACCGTATTTTTCGGTACTTTTTGTTTGTGGAGTAAAGATCAGTTTGGTTAGTTTTTTAAAGTAACCAGTGCAATTAACCCCAAATAAATTTCTCCCTTGTCCAATTTTAAGTTAATTTAATCAAAATTCAATCATTTGACACAAATTTTGGAAGCCTAATCAATTTGACAACATTATCTTCCCACATTTTCCATTTCTTGACAAATTTTTATTTTCCCAAAGTTCTCTCCAATTACCATCAATCACGATTTTCCTCTAACTTGCCAATTTAAATTCAAATTAACATTAACTCAAATTTTATTCATCTATCTTTATTTCAAAATCCCCAATTTTATTATTTTGTCCAATTTAAATTAATTAACATTTCCTTAATCTGATTTTGGAAACACTCCATTGGCATTCACTTGTAAAGTTTCATTGCCACGACTAATCCAATTTTCAATCTTTGTAATTGTCCAAATTTATTATTTGTTTTAAACATAAAATTCTATTCCTTTTTAAACCCATTTCCTTTTTAGTTCAAAATAATTCCAATTTTATGATTACTCAAATTGGGTCAATCACATTCAATATTTCCTTAACCCAATGCCAATTTGGAACAACACAATCAACTCAAAAACTTCTTCCTCCCCAAGTTCCTTCCTTGTACGGCTGATTTCCATTCCAAAATTCTTACGTCATTTACTCTCAATCGTCATTTACTCTCAATCATGGAATTAACCTAACTGACCTAAATCAATTTATATCTTCCCAAAATTCACGTGAAAATTTAGCAACCTCAAACACTCTCTTGGTATGAACTCCTCTTTCTCAAATTGTTCAATTCGGTTTAGGCATGAAACAGCCATATCCGCTCCTTTCAATTCCAATCACCTTCATCGTTCCCAATCCAATAGATGGAACTGGGGATTTCGAAGGGTTGTCGTCTTGATTCGAATAATGAATCGGAGGAGACGGGAAGAAATTTCAAAGTAAACAAAACACCAAACGAACACCAACAACCACTGCCGAAACCACACTCTCGGCCACCACGGTTGTCATCGAATCACCTACCTAATTCCTCCAACCAATTTCAGCCACCCATAATCTGCCATAACACATTCGAGAGTCGAAAGCCGTCTTTCAATTCAAACAATGAGTTGAAAGATATGAACAAATCCCAAAGCAGAACACCACAATGCCACCAACAGTCCCCCGCCACTGCCAACCCGAGCCTCCAACCTCCATAGCCGACAGAGATACCACCTCCAACCGCCTATTTTGAAATTACCAATCAACACCCAATCCAACACCCCAAACAACCAGAAGAACGTTCCAACACCACCACACAAACAGCACGAAACACCCCTCGAAATTGCTCTGCCCACTTCGTGAAATCCCAAAACGAATCGATATGCTCGTGGCTTCTCATATTCTCTGATACAATAATGGTATAACATTGTGTAATGTCATTAATCTTCCATACCATTTCAATTGATCTCATGTTCTAGGTTCTTGATATTCTAGTGGCTTTTCATATCTCACATATAATTTGCTTAATCTAATGAGTTTTTATGTTATGTGTCAGTACATTATCTTTATCGATGATTGACAAGTGTTGCGTATAAGAAGGTTTTCTAAAATTTGTAATATTAATTATTTATTATTATTTAGATTGGCATTATTTTTTGCTATTTTTTTAATTTTTCCCAATAATTGTACTTTTGTACATTAATTATGCATGATTAATCACACTGTGTCAAGTGTATTTTTACATGAGTTTACATTTGATTTTTGACTATTCACACACAAAAAAAATAAAGTCGAGCATCGGATAGATGAAAATATTTTTATGTTGTTCATGTTTCTTTGCTAAAGTGATTTGTTAATTTGAATTGTTGAACCTCTTTGTAAAAAAGCCGACAAAATAAAAGTATTTGTTATTTACATTTTTGTTTATAGTTTACTTTTATTTTGTTCGAGAACGAACAATAGATCTAGTTTAGGGGGTGTTGATAAATGTATTTTTTTGAATTTATTTCTATCCTAAAAGTAGGATTTTATATGTTCGTTTAAGAATATTTGCTATTGATTTCTTTATTATTTGTTTATATTTCAGAAATAGTCCCAAAGTCGAGAAAATAAGGGAATTGGAGCAAAATCAAGTCAATTGGATGATAAAAGACCCAAATTATGAAAATGAAGAGTTGATGAAATTAATCAACGTGCCAATTGGAAGAAAAGTCGAAGAAGAAATCAATTTTGGAAGAAATGAAAATCTAGGGACTAAATCGCATCAATCAGAAGTTGAAGGACTTGTTGTGCAATAAAACCACATGGACAAACTTGTAGCATGGTGATAGATGAAAACTGCATGGATTGTTTACACCGCATGATCGCATGGGATTAAAAGCGTGCGATCGCGCGACAGATTTAGTAAAAGGCAGAATTGAATCATGCATAATTGCGCAGTCGCACGTCATTCTACCGCGCAATCGTGCCAGTATATTCTGGGCCGACTATTTGGCCCTTTTACGCAATTTTCAATGGATTTCTCATATTTTTGACCTAAGTTTCGAGACAACCTATATATACAGAAGACATAAGGCACATTTTGGGGTCCCAACTTGTTGATTTCATACCAAAACGCTATCGAATTACCAGGGATCCATGCAAAGTCGAAAGAAAAATTGAAAACCAAAGACCAAGAACATGAACGGGTGGACACCTTTCTATTTTTCTTGTAATTTCTATTCAATTATGTTCCTAGGTTAAGTTTTAATTGTTAGAATTGTGATGAAACTTTAACTTATTGATTCCATATTTTGACTTTATATTTACATTATGCAATCTATGGAATTGATGCAATCAATTGTGTGTTTATTTTTATTTATAGTTGTGGTCGCAAGATTATTGATGTTTGTGATAGATTTCTGTGTACGAAAGAATAGGAATTTATTTGACTTGAATTGATTGCCACAAAGTCCAATAGAGGATAGAAATATACCCCTATACTTTGTATTATCCTAAATAGTGTTCATAATTTGTTAATGCTTTTCTACATGTTTGGATTGGTCATAGAAATATAGTCAATCTCTTGTGGAAATAGAATTTTATACATTGCTCGAAAGGGGACATGAATAACTTTAGGAACACAGATTTTGAATACTCCATAAATTGTTGTTAAATGCTTAAATCAAACACATGAATGATAGGGTTAAAGTGGATTCATAATTCTATCATGTTCATTTCATAGTTTTCATAAATCAAATCTTATGTTTTAATTAGCTTAGTTTAATTCAAAATTCTCAAAATCAAAGCTTTTTCTAGTTTCGGTTAAGGAATATAATCTAAAATACAATTTACTCAACCCTTGTGGGATCGATACTTTGACTCACATCCATTATATTACTTGTACGATCCGTACACTTGCGGTAAGTAACAAGTTTTTGGCGTAATTTCCAGAGATTGTAGTTTAAATTTATTTTTAGATTAGTTTCACTAATTAGGACTTTTTACTGCTTTTATTTTATTTTATTTCTTTTTTATTTATTTCATTTAGGATTTAATTTTTAGCTTTAGTTTAGTAACTAGTTTCTTTGTTTTTCTCTTAGTTGTGCATGTTGCGTTTGAAAAGTGGGAATATTTTCGAAGTTGACCCGGAAAGAGAACATACCTTACACCGTAGGTTAAGAGAAGCTAGGGAATTAGATAATTTGAAAAACCAAAAAGAGAAACAAATAGCAAACAAAAACCCAATGTTGACCACTGTGGAGCCAATAGATGAGGAAAATGGGCTCGTAGGAGACTTTATGATCCCACAAATTGTCCAAAACCAATCAAGCATAGTTTACCCACCATTTGGTATTGCAAACTTCCAGTTAAAAACTAATGTGATAAACATGTTTCAAAATGGACAATAATTTTATGGAAAACCTGATGAAACTCCTACACATGTACATGTGTCTAAATTTTTGGACATGTGTGAACATTTCAAATATCAGGGAGTGTCGATGATATCATGAGGCTCAGGTTGTTTCCGTACACCTTAAGAGATAGGGCAATAGACTGGTTAGATTCCCGTCCTCCTGCAAGTATTACAACTTGGAATGAGTTGGCCCAAAAATTTTGTACTAAATTCATGCCACCACTAAAGGCGCTAAACTCAGACATGATAAAACAATTTCCCAACAACGAGAGTCTGAGTCATTTGATGGAGCACGAAAAAAGTTTAAAAGCATGCTTAGAAAATGCTCTCAACATGGACTCCTAAAAATGACCAAGTGAGGTACTTTTACACTGGCTTGCTTCCTCAAACAAGAGTCTTGTTGATTCCTCATCCAATGAATCAATAACTAGTCAAACTCTTGAGGGAGCACTTGATCTGTTTGAGAGAATATCTAATACCAATGCAATGTGGGAATCTGGGAGAATAATTCAAAAGAAATTGGCAGGTGTTTATGAAGTAGATAGTGTTTCAGCATTGTCTGCTAAAATAGACTCTTTGATGAATTTCATACAAACTAACCATTCAGTGAAAAGTGTAGTAACTGGATGTGAGAAATGTGGGGCTAGTCGAAATACATTAGATTTTCCAATTTTGGCAGCTCAAGCTGAGTAGGTCAGCTTTGTACAAGGGAGATACCGCCAACATAATCCATATTCTAACACATACAATTGCACAGACTTCTCCACATCGTCCTATTATTTGAAATTGGCTCTCATATTTTGGACTTTCATGTTGGGCCTTGGAATTGACTGTTTTTATGTGTCAACAACACCAATATCAGTGTAGGATTATAAGAGCATCTCCTAGTGAACTAGTGAAAATTTGTGTCAATCAATACCAGATTTGATGTAGCTGGTTTATTTGTCTTTTTAGAGGTTAAAGTCATGATAACTATGGAATCAGAACGTGAAAGTTAATGGAAATTGTATTTCGAAGGATTGTGGTCCATCATTAATTGTATCCTTTGTCAAGAAAGTTATGATCGAACCATAATCAAGAATTTCTCTCCTACATACGGGCGGACCTACACTGGGTCCTTGTGGGGCACGTTCTCCACTAAAAAAATTGTTTTTTTTTATTAAGAAATTAGAATTTGAGATTTTAGTTTGTTAAAAATTTTGTATTTAAAAACATTTTTTTATGTTTTCAACGTAAAATATGTGGTTAAAAAGTGGATATACAAAATAAGTTAAGTTAAAAAGTGGTTTGAAAATTTGTATTGTTTAAAACATGTGTTTTTTTTTTTTTAATAGTTTTTCAGACAAAGGTTAATTTATATATTGTTTGTTTGAAGTTTATACTTTCAAATTAATATTTAGTGCTATTGATCTCTTTTGAAATTTACATTTGGGGATTGAATATATTTTTATAATTGTTTATTTGTTTGTTTGTATCAGTTATAGATAAATATTTTAAGTATAAATCCACGTTTCCTTGAGTGATGATCAACACAATGAAAATGGAGATAGAGAAGAAAAGATTGAACTGGGTGAAGAAATGGATGGAGTTTTGATATTTTCCTAAAAAAATTTCGGGTGTGCTGCCCCCGAACCCCTGTAATGTCCGCCGCAAAAACAAAGAAGTATATCTCTGTTCCCCACCGTGACAAAATGTCTGTGTCCGCCATCGCTCCTACATAATTCACATTCCATCCTTCAATGGGGATTCGAGCATTATATCTCCAATAGTAATGCCTTTATTATTTGTAAAACGGATTAGATCGGAATTGATTATTGTCCAATTTTACTTATTTTAAATAAGTAAATACTTAAAAAAAAAGGAATTTTGGAATATAAATTATGTTATTTAGAGTAAAAATTATAAAAGATCCATTTTAATTCTTAAACACTAAATTGATTTTATTTGTTAATAATTTCATTTATTTAATTGTAGGTACATATTGGAATCAAATTTTAATATTAATAATAATATTATAGATTAATTAAATTTATACCCCCACACACAATCCACCTACACCACCCAGCCCCACCACATTTCAATTTCAGTTCCCAAAAGCCAAACCCTTCTGATATTACTTGTCTCCCCTCTCTGCCGACCCACTCACCCCCAACTTAAATTAGGTTTTTGTTTCCAATTAATTTTTCAATCACAAAAAGTTAAGCTTTCGGCACTACATCTTCGACAATGATGATTTTAGTGGTGTTTTATGCGATGGTTTCGGTGGTGTTTTAGGTGACGTTTTGTGGCGATTTTGGTGCTTTTTGTGGTTGTTGTAGTGGCGCCGGTGATAGAGTTCAAGAGGCGATCTTGGTGGTGGTGGTCAGAAGATTTGGATTATGTGGTTTTGGTAATGGTGGTTTTGTAGCAGTTTTGGTGCTGGTGGTAGTCGGATATTTGGAAGATTCAGAGATTTGGTTTTGGTGGTAGTAGTTTTGGTGGTGGTTCACATCGCCGCGCTTTATAGTCTTCGATCTATTTATCACCAGCACTGTGATTGTGACTCCGGTCTTCACAGCCGCCTCTTTTTTAACCGAATTTCAGAATTTTTTGTTGTTGTTGGTTGTGATCGTAAGTGACATCGTGGTTTTGGTGATGGTGGTTGGAGAATGTGGTGATGGTGGTTGTAGATATGAGGTGGTGACTGGTTTTGAGATTTGGTCTCACGCGAACGCGCGGCTGCACGGGCAGACGATCTCTTGCATATTTGTTTCGGGGCCTTCTTCGAAAGTTGTGTGGTGGTGTGGATTGCGGTTTTGATGGTGGTGG
Source organism: Ligustrum vulgare (assembly GCA_963555705.1). Classification (NCBI taxonomy): domain Eukaryota; kingdom Viridiplantae; phylum Streptophyta; class Magnoliopsida; order Lamiales; family Oleaceae; genus Ligustrum; species Ligustrum vulgare. Next base: position 14,924,259 of record OY743188.1, on the reverse strand, counting down.
TGTTGGTGTTGGTGTTTTCTAGCAGGTGGTGGTAGGGTGACTGGAGGTCATTGGTTAGTGATGGCTGTGATGGTGGAGGAGTGGGGGTAGGGTAGGGTGATTCTTGTGCTTGTGGTGGCGGGTGTGGTGGTGGAAGTGGTGGCGGTAGTATTGGTTAGTGGTAAGGTTAGGTGTGGTGGTGGTGGTGTTTGGTCTGGTCAGTAATGGTGTTGGCACCGGTGGTCAATATGGTGGTGTTGCGCGATCGGTGGTGGTGCCGATGATAATTAGTGGCCAATATTACGTAATTTGTGAGTAGTAAATAGTATGTGACTTATTTTGATAATTTGTGACCTTTAATTGAATTATTGTGATCTAATAATTTGATAATTGTGATCCAAAAATAAGTTGTGACCAATTAATTGTTGTGACCTTAATTCGTGACCTATAAAATTTGTGGTTTGCGATCGAGAAATAAATTGTGACCAATTAAATCGATAATTTGTGACTTATAAAATTTGTGGTTTGTGACCAACTAAATCATTAATTTGTGGCCAAAAAATGAGTAAACCAAATAATTTTATCAATTGTGACCTATAAAATTTATGATTTGTGATAAAAAAAAATTAGTGATTTGTTGTGATAAAAAAAATTCTTGATTTGTTTTCGAGAAAAAATTGTGACCAATAAAATTTGTGATTTGCGATCAATAAAAAAATTGTGACTCATAATTTTTTTAAGTTGTGACCAATTGACTCGAGATTTGCGAACGAAAAAAATCGCGACCTGCGAAATTCGAAATTAGAGATCAAAAAATAAATTGTGACCTAAAAAATTGTGACTGTGACCATAAACTTATGATCTGATTTGTGACTTGTGACCTAAAAAATTGTGATTGTGATCATAATAAGTTGTGACTTGTGACCATAAACAATAAAATATATGGTTAATTATGATCGAATTTTTGAAATAAAACCTTAAGTTTCTTAATTTTGAAAATGTGTACTTTAAAAATCTTAGTTATGTATTCTTCCGTTTAAATTTCCACGCGAAAATCCCTAACCTAATTCGACTAAAGAAACTGAGAACGACATATTTTTTGGCCCATTTCTCCAGCCCTACTTCCCTCTCTCACACGGCCACATCCTGGAGCTCTCTCTCTCTCTCTCTCTCTCTGTGACACTATTCGGCAAAGTAGCCACCATCTCTCAACCACACCAATCGCACTCTTCATCACACACTTCACAACCTCCATCACCAACTCTCTCTCCAACCACAAACTTCTTCCAACCGTCACCTCTAACCCCTCAGACAGGAGCTGAACCACTCTCCATCAAACAGACACATCCCTCAACAACCAGCCTCCACCTAAAAACACTAGTAGCCGCCCAATCTCTCACAACTCTCCGACACATTCCATTGGAACTGCATCATCCACATAGCAAATTACCAACAAAAAACCTCCCTCTCTCTCTCTCTCTCAAAGAACTAATACCCTCGCCTCCAGTAGTCTTCAACACAACCTCTCACTTCACCTCACACAGCCGCAACAGACTTCCTTCTTCCAAATAGCAGTCTAGCAACCACACAACACTAGGCAGTTTGAGGAGAGGCTACAAAGTGGTGTTTTGGGTGATTTTTTCTAGTTTAAATTCACATCTTACTTAGAATTTTAGTTGTTTCAATTATTATTTTCTTTAAAATGGGGTTTTAGTTGAATAGGTTAGTCAAACAATAATTTTAGTAAATAGATCTCTTTATTGAAATGTCAAAATTACTCTATAATGAATAAATTGGAAGGTATATTCTTTCTTTATTCTTGTTGATTTATTTCAGGATTGCTAACTATATAATATTTCTGTAATCTTTAAAGTTGTTCTAAATACTCCTTGTATTTCGATAATTTCTCAAAAGATTTGCGATGATTTTTCTTATTTATATATCCTAATACTATTCCTTTTGAAATTTCTTCTTTTACATCTTCATATTTGAGTGCAATATCAATAACTCTTTTTATCTCTTTATAGTTTTCTACTTGATCAATTCTTATATTATTATGCAAGTGTAATCAATATCTTTATATATTTCCTCTAGCTTAGATTGAGCAACAGGATATATATATTCAAATTTTTTGACAATAGCTAACAAAAATGAAATATCTTTATCTTCTAAATACAATTGAAGACCACAATCATTGGAAGTGTATGCTTGTGAAGTGTTCATAAATTCAAACGATCGAGTTGATCAGGATTATATCTAACTATTTTGTTATATTGGTCTAAGGTTCTTAAAACAAAACCTGAGAATCTAATTTCAGTGTTTTCTTGTAATCAAATCAGATGTTATTGTTGTTCGTACTGATGATATCTAATGGCATTTACCTGTGTTCATAAAATCGAAAATCGCTTCGACCCAAAAAAAGGGTCAAGGATCAGAAGGTCGAACCTGGTTGAACCGGGGTCAAACCGGTTTCAATCAAAAGATTAAATAATTATTCCAAAAATCAAAACGTTTTCTAAAAAACAAGTTATTTTACAAATAAATCAACATTTACTCATTTATTATACTATAATTTATTTCAAAACATTTAAAAATAATATTTAAGTAACATATTTAAGAGAGGAAAGTTTAACAAATAAATGAAAAAATAAAAACTAAAAAAAAAGTAATAAAACAACTTTAAAAAAGGGAAAAAAAAGCCTAAACTTATTATGTCTTAAAAAATAATGAAAAACCTACTTTACAACCGATCTCACATCGGATGGTTGATGTAGGATTATAAAGGGCTGTTGGAGTGGCTAAATTTGAATTCAACAATTCCAACTTCCCAAGTGGGGTGGCTATACATGACACCCCTAACTTTTAAGGTTTTTTCTTTATAATTTCATTGATAATTAATATAGAATATTTCAAAAAGAAAAAAAATTATTGGAACCGGTTTTTAAACTGGACTGGGTTCATCGGGTGGCGGTTAATCGCTATAAAATCGGGTTCCTGATCCGATTTCTGAATTGGCGGTTTTAGGCCATTTCGAATAGGATTTCAGGCCAGTTCCTTATTTTTCTGGTTAAATCGACAGGTCCGGTCTGATTTTCTAAACATTGGTATTTAGTATTTTTCCCACTTTTCTTGTTTATTTTCTTGTTTTAATTCTCTGAGATGTTTTTCTCTCATGGGATCTTAAATCAAAGGTATTTTCTTAGACTATTCTAAGTCTCTCAATATCTTCTCTACCATTATTGTTCATAATCAATAATTAAAGCATATAAAATTATAAACATAGGAAAGCATATGATTAAAAGCATGTAATCAAAAGCTTGTAAATGAAAGTAAGTAAACTTACGGTAATCAAATTGAAATAAATGAGTTTTCCCTCCAGTGTTGTTTTATAGTTACCTTGTATGTACTTAATTAATTTTTTGAATCAGATGAATATGTTTTTAATAAATCAAGTCCACGACTGCTTTTGCATAAAGTCTTTCAATCAAGGTTGCACTTCTTACTCTAGAGAATTAGGCGTGTTTTTACAGACGCTATCTCATAGTATTTAGTCTTTGTTTTCACCCCTATCTCGTCTCCTTTCAGGAAGACCTTACATAGAACTTTTCCAAAACAACAGGTTTTAAAAACAAGTTTTTAAACTGAAACAAAGCTGAAAATAACATCCCCAAATGCCTAGACGGCTGACGAGATTTTGTGTTGAGCAACAGATTCTTCAAAGAAGAAAACTCATTTAGGAAAATATCAATACTGTTGAGGTCATGAGAAACTTAACAAAAACCTTTTGAGAAAGCTTTGATAAAAACTCAAACATCATCTTAATATTCAAAAATTGAAATTGTACATACAAACTATTTACAGACACCTTTGTTACTCACCTTATGAAGTTTACAACTCCATAAGTGATTACCTTATTAGAAGCTTTGATATCTTCAGACTATTTATAGACACCTTTCTTACTCACCTTATGAAATTTAGAACTCCATAAGTGATTAACTTATTTGAAGTTTTGATATCTTCAGACTATCTAACAATATTTTTCTTGAATACGAGTGTTGTATACAAGTTTTGAATGAAAGAGTACAAGTGTATTTTCTCAGTTGAGATGTTCTGGGATATCTTCTTCGTTGAACATCTTCTCCTTTTATAGATGCCTTGTGTTATTTTCCTCCCTTCCTTTTTGGTAACAAGAAAGGAATTTTATCTCTTCTGCAATAATTCATTGTTATAGTCATCAACTACTTTTTCGGTGCATTTATCTTCCTTGCTAGTTGGCTCCAATTACTCTTGACAGCTTATCTTCCGGATTGTGAAAAAATACCACACCTTTTCTTTATTAAAGAGATTTTATTACAGTAGTGAGTGGAGGGTCTTTGTCATGGAAAGTACCTTTCATTATCTTCTTGTTGTTTAGCGACCACATTTTTTCTTTAATAAATGACTTTATTAAAGTAGTGATAAATGGTCACTATCTAGCTGCATTATTTTTCCATCCTCGAGTCAAAGAACTCTTTTGGAAATTCTGTACTATCGAGTGATGCATGACTCATATCTTCAACGAGACAGTGTTCACACCTATGCTCTGGATGATCCCATATTGTTTTGCATAGCTCTTTGTGCATAGTTTCACTTCCACTTATTTCATTAATGATAATTTTCTCAAGTATATCGTCCAATTCACAAATATCTGATTCTTTAGATGGCAATCTTGCATTGGAGTAGATTATGTGATTATCTGAAGGATATAACCGATGTTTTCCTTTTCAAAAATAACTTGACTAAAATTATCAAATATCTCTTTATATCCTTTGGATCTTTCATAAGGAATCGTGTTAATTATATCATCATATCCATTCTTAACAACCTTTTGGCTAGTTGGTAAGAAGTGTTGGTTTGTGATTCCTTTGTTGATAACATGGAATGATGGGATCATTGTACCTTCATATTTATCTCATTCCATTGTGGCAGAAAAGAATCAGATATATATGTTTGTACTTTTAATAACTTCAGTAAATCTTCAGAATACCTTTTTAACATCTATAGGAAGTTGTGAAATTTCCCGTAGATCTTTGCTTGAATATATGCATAGTATATTTCCTAGCTCAAAGCAATTTTGAATCCAATTAGGTGATGTTCCTGGATAGAAGTTTATCTTGTTGTATTTTCCACAGTGTAAGGTCTTCACCCATTTCCATACTTCAAGGTACCAATCGGACGATATATTGAAAATAACAATAAAGAAGATAACTTTCTCATACTTATTTTTGTTTGGCAATTTTTGTTTGTGGCAAATCTTTACCACATCCGTTGGATCTTTTTTCTTAATACTGGTTTTGGTATCAATTTCATTCCTATGTGAAGAGGTTTCCATAACCTCCTTGGTATCTTGAATATCCTTCTTGAATAAAGGCTTTGTATCCTTCTTCATATTATCAGTACAAATATTAGGATAAATTTTTCCCTATGAGGGGGTTCTTAATATTACTTTGTCTTTCCCTTTATCCTCGGTAAGAACGCTAGTATTCACAAGATCCGATGAAGGGATATTAGACTTTGTACAAGTATTTCCTGCCGAAGGGGCTATTTTGGTACTTCCTCGAAGGCTTTCTTGCATATTTTGAATTTGCATCTCCAAATAAGAGACTTTAAGTTCAAGTATCTGGACTTTTGTCATTAATTCCTCCAGCTCCATCCCTGCTAAGATAATTAGGAAGAAAGTTAGACTGTCATTTAATATATTCAATATCAAACTTGAAATATGAAAACCATATCTGACTTCTGATAATGTATCTATTGGCAATAGATGGATCAACATTATTTTTCGACAATGCTTTAACTTTTGTATTATCAATTCTAATCAAGAACTTTTTTGGTAGCAAGTAATCTTCATATTTTTTTGTACTTATCGCTTCACAGCAATAAGTTCTTTTCTATTTGTTTCATACCTTGTTTCAACTTCTTTGAATGTTCCTAATGTATATCCTACAAGTATTTAAGGACAAGAACAATTCTTTTCACATTTATATTCTTTATGATTCTTCTTTACCATAAATATTGATCCCCAATAGTTATCTGAAGCGTCAGTTTCAAGGATAAAGAAATCTTCTTCTTGTGAAATAAAAAGTTTTGTTCGATTTTTTTAATTCCTCTTTTACCTTCCTGAATTTTTCATGATCTCGTTCATCCCAACATTATTCTTTAATTCTGGAAGAAGGTAATTTTTTAACTTGGCACAATTTTCAGTAAATCCTTCAGCATAATTTCATATACCGGGGAAACTTTGTAAATATTTTTTATCTTTGATTTCTTCAGGAAGATCTTGAAGTTTTTCACTAATATGAGATTGTAGTTGCAATTCTCTTTCTTTTATGAATAATTCAAGAAATTCTATCTCTGTTTTTGCAATTCTCTTTCTTTTATAAATAATCCACGAAATTCTATCTCTGTTTTTGCTATCTCAACTTTCTTTTGAGAAAGTCTAATACCATGTTTTTTCATGATATAACAAAAATTTTCAATGTTTAGTATGTTCGTTCATATCTTTTGAATAAGTAAATCATCTATGTAGACAATACAGAAATGAGTAATAGGCTTTATTACTTCATCCATTCTTCTTTGAAAAATATGTGGTGCATTTTTCAATCCAAAGGCATTACATTTCATTCAAATTGACCTAAAGGATTAGGTGTGCTTAATGCATTTAAAAGTTTGCTATCTTCTGTGAGCATATTTTGCTAAAATTAGGGATGACAATAATACCTACGAAGCTGAAATTTCTTGGGTACTCGACATAAATGGATGGAAATTACCCGACTAAATGAGTTTGTAGGTAGGGTATGGGTAGAGATTTAGAAACCCGACATTAGTATGGGTCGGGTATGGGTATTGTAAAACTATCCATATATACCTATTAATTTTTTTTAAAAAAATTATTGTATTTAAAATTTAATAGAATTTTTTTTTTTAAAAAAAAAGTATGTACTCTAAAGTCTATAATCTGTAGATTATAATGACACTCACTTCACGTGTTTACCATTCCAGTTCATGTTCACTTACAGTCCTACAACAGTCCTACTACACTCACAGACTCCATAGGCTTTTGTTTTGTATATGTTAGCTAATTGATAGCCAATGCCCAAAATTAAAAAAAACGACGGGTTTTAAATTGGTATAAAAGTATACCCAACCTAGCCCGCCACTCTTAAATTGGTTTTATCACCATGCTGGCTTTTCCTCTTTTAATTTCACTATATTTTCTAACCATAAAGACTGGACTACTATGTGGATTTTTACTAGGCCTAATTTTTTTGGCTTCTAGTAATTCGTTTATTTGAAGTTTAAATTCCTCTTGGTCTCCAACACTATATTTCATATGTTTTACTCTTACTATAGCATATGGTTTAATAAGCTCTATTTTGGCTTCTTATCTGTACTCCCTTTTTCTAATGGGTAAGTTTCATAAATTTCTTTTTTAAGTTTTTCTAACTTATCTTCAATTGTCATTTTTAACACTGTAATTGGTTTAAATTTTTATGTACTCCAAAATTCACTACGCTGGGTTGTGGAGCTCTGATATTAATTTCTTTGTAAGCAATGCTTACTGCTTTTGTGATTCTATGTGTGAATATCTTATGTGCACAATGTGTTATGAACATATATTTATCAATAGATTGAGTAAAATGTGCAAATTTTAATAGGAAATTTTTTCCAAGTAAAATATCACATCCAATTGTAATTAACATATATATATATATAGTATTAATAAATACTTCTCTAAATGATATTAGAAAAGGTACTTGCGTAGCATATTTGCTATATATTATTTGATTTCCTCCTCCTATTATAGCAGTGCCTACTTTCTTAAGATCATGTTTCCAATATTCAAATGGTAGTAAATTTGGTAAACAGAGGTTTATAGTACTTCCTATATCTAAATAAGCATGAAATTTTACTCTACAATAACTTTGTAAATTGAGTGTAATTTCAATATATGGGCTCATGGGATTTGTGTTTATTACTCTCTCCATGGCAGCAATGATTTTGTATTTTCATCTATCCTTAATATAATACTTGGACTTCCTTCAAGTGTTATCTTAATATATCCTCGAATTTTTTTATAAGGGCTTAATTTTCCAAGAAAGCTTATTCCTAATAGTATAGGAGTTCTACTAAGTCCATAATTGTCATCTCTATATAAGATAATTTCCGTATTATGTTCATCTTGGTTTTCTTCTATAAATATAAGAGGGAAACTCAGATATCTTTTTATCTCAAGGTTATGTCCTAGGTAATCCTTAAATACATATTTTTTGGGTAACTCATAATCTTGTAAATGGCTAACAAATTTAGCATTTACATGATTTTATCTGCACCTGTATCTATAATATAAGGACAAGAAGATTATTCTTGATTCCTTCTTGGTTGATATATCTGGTCCTGATATAATATTTTGAACTTGATGGTTTATCAATACTTTGATTCTTAAGCCGATTAACACTTCTTCTTGATGGAAACTTGGCAACAATATTTTCTCCTTGTAGTCTTACACTACATTTCTTTATTATTTTTCCTTCAAAATTAATTTCTTTGGATTGTTTGTGAAAATCAAGCATTACTTGTTCTGATATTGTAGCTTCATGTTCTTGTATTTCCTAGGCGATATATATTGGGCTAACTCTTAAAAGTCTCTATGTATTATTATGTTATATGTTATTTTTCTAAACTTGTTATGATGGCTAGTATTAAAAGCAAAAATTGATTTTATGCTTATACTAATAACCTTACTTTTTCATAACATTTTCAAGTTTCCAATTCCGTAATAGAGATTGAAACTTTGGTATATATTGTCATCTCTTATTAAGACTACATAATTTGGTTTTACCGTAAATATTATCTTTTGATAAACTAGATTTCCTATAACCATTTCTAATATAGCATCTGTAGGATCTTGTAGAATTATGTTATCCATGCAATATATTTCGATTGGTATATTCATACCTTCTCTAAAGAATCCTTTTATCTTAACTTGAATTCCACCAATTTCAATACATTTTAACTTATTTCTTACATTTTCTGGTACTTTGGATAACTTTTGTTTTACCCATTTTTTTGTAATTATTGGGATTCTAGTTTTTCCCGTTATATCTTCTATATTGATTGACATTTCCTTATAATTCATACTTACAATTGTTTGTTCATCCTGGGAAGTATTCCTAAGATTACTTGATGAAACACATCTTTTTCTTGTAAATCTAAAATCCATTTTGTTATCTTTTTATATCTTTTAACATCAAAGGTGATTTCTTGACTAATTCCTTCTACTTAGTCTTCAACTTCCTCAATTGTTTCTATATCCGTTTCTTGTATTTCTTGTATTTGGTTCATGCATACTATCTCATCAGATAATGATGTTTATAACTCATAAATACTACTACATTCACTGCTTAAATCTTCAAAATATTCAATTGTTTCTGTATCACTATCATTCATAATTTCTTCATAAACTCTAAGAGTTTTAATATTTTCTTTATCTTTCTTTTTAGGACATTGAGAAGCAATATGTCCTTCTTCATTACATATGAAACATCTATATTTTTTGATATATTTATTTTTGGACTTTTCAGACCAATTTATTTTCTTGAAATATTTTTTATGCCGCTTGAAGCTCCTTTTATTGAATTTCTTATAATTCTTAAATCTCTTTTATGTTTTTTGTATGACTTATATTTCTTTTTATGACTTCCAAATTGTTCTATTTATCCTACATCTTTGTGACAACACAAAGAGTTTTTCCTTATCTTGTATGTTTTTTTTCTTTTTTTTTTCTAGTGCATCTCTGTACCAAATACTTATCATTCTTTTGGTAAGTTCAATTTTATTTCCAAGGCTATCTATATTATTTCCTTCATCTCCTTCGGGTAGTATTTTATTATATTCTTTTAATAGATTAGTTCCCTATGGAAATGGTAATTTTGTAAAATAAGATCTTAAGATTAGCTTATTATATGTATATTCTCCTTAGCTTATCGTGTAATACAATTCTTGGAACTTACATGAATATCTTTCTAATTCACACATATCACATATCCTTAGATTCTCCATTATATTCATCTTGTTTCCTAGCTTCTTCATCTATTGTATATCTATCTCCTAAGAACTCTGTCCTTTGGGCTCTTTCTAGTCTATTTAATATATCTCTAATAACTTAGTCATTTAGATTATTTCTATTATCCAATGCATCAGTTATATTTTCTCCATATCTGTCCCATTTATTAAATTGTATAGCTAAATCTAGAGGTGTTAAGATGGACGGATCGATCAGACCCGTAAAAATCGGTCCGGATCGACCCGGGACCATGGGCAGACCCGTGACCCCTGAGGGCAGTTCACGGGTCAAGAAGGTGTGACCAACGGGTTTCACCGGTCAAACCTTCACGGGCCGCGGTTAACCCGCTGACCCGTGAATTTTTTTTTTTTTTATTAAATATCGTAACATGGAAAATCTTCATTCTTCTACAAACTCTAGCACAACTTCTAAAGCTAAATCTTATTTTTCCACCCTAATAGCTAAGAAACGTAATATTTTTTGATAGTAGTAATTAGAAATGTCTTTAGCATTTAGTTGTTATTTATTAATATTTTATGTAAATATGCAAATTTAGAACATGTAATATAAAATATAAATTTAAATTCTATATAAACATTTTATGGTATAAATATGAATTTATCATTTTGTTCATTTCGTATTTAGAAATTTAACAAAAAAGTTGTTATAAATATGAAAAATTCTATGTTTTTATTCATACGAGCCAAATCAATACGAATCGAGACCCGCAAGGGCTCGACCTTGATGGTGATGCGAACCCCTTCGGTGCGTTGACTGAAAATTCCCACAACAATTTTAATACCAACCCAAGAAAGCTAAAGTGGTAAATAAATGGATAAACACCTTAACCCAAGTTTAAATCTAACCCAAAATTCAAGGATTAAACTAACCCTAACCCAATGGAGAGAATTAAACAAATTTCAAGGTGGCGGAAATAAACAACAACACAAGAATAATAATACTCAAGATAAAGTTGATTAATTTCCTAAGAGATACAAGATCAAAGAGGTTTAACCTTACCTCAAGAAGGGGGTCTTCAAGACCTAGCTCTCAAGAGAAATTTTCTTAACATCCAAAAACTATCTTACAAAATGAAGAGAAATGAGAATATAATGTACAAAATTGGGCAAAAAGGTGCAAATTTTGAAAATTGCAACAAAACCCCGTTTTTGTGGAAATTGCAACAAAAACCCTGCTATTTCATTTCGGAGGACTTTCGGTCGACCGAAAGATAAGTTTCGGTCGACCGAACTTATTTCGGTCGATCTCATGGTCGACCAAAACAGGACTTTCGGTCGACCTCTGCTCATCCGATACTGACTGAGGCTTGATTCAAAAAACTCTGCAGACTTTCGGTCGACCGGAATTAGTTTCGGTCGACCGAAATTGGCTGTTTCCAATTTCGTCTTCTTTTTGGCTCCAACTTGATTCTCGACTTGCTTTTCTTGATTTATTCACATTTTTTAGCCTCGAATCTTGAACCTCTTCAACTTCGGATCTCGTCATGGGTCCCACGGGTACATGCATCGAGGTTTGACTTTCCCGATTCTCATCATCCCCTCCCTCTTGAAAAGGATTCGACCTCGAATCTTGCTTGAATGCACTATCGTGAAACTCCTTGAACTTTGATCTTGCAACATTGTGGATCACAGGTTCATGCGTTGAAGTTGGACCTTCCCGATTCTCATCATCTCCTCCATCTCGAAAGAGATTCGACCTTGAATCGGCACCTACAATAAAAATAGAAAATTCAGACACGATAAATGTAACTGAAATTTCATACTCACCGTGCAAAGTCAATTTGTAGGCGTTGCCAAAAGCTTGAGATGTGCCAACACTGCAAAGTAGCAATTTGGATTTTATTTGATCGGGGGGTCGCTCCTTCCACGAATGGGAATACATCCAGCCGCCCGGGTCAAATGGAATATGCTTCCTACCATGGTTGGCATTGGAAATAAATTGTATTCCAATTCCCCTGAATGGAAGCTCGAGCCTCCTGCAAAGGGGCTTAACCAAAGGTGCATTCTCGTGCCCACCTAAACCAACTCTTTCTTCGATAAACATGTGCATAAAGTTCAACAGAGTTAATAGGTTAAAGTCACAAGCAATTTTAAGTGGAGAAAACTTGCTATTATGATGAGCAATTAAATCGCAAGCAAATTTAACAACCACAAAATTAGCACCAATTTCGTGCAATTGCACAACTTCCTGAAAGAAAATATTAGCTATGTTGATGACCTTGTTGGTTTCGTGACATGCAATCAAATGTGACCCTTTAATACTCCTACCAACAATCACAAAAATAGCTTCACTTTCTTTCTTTGTTCTAAGTAAACCCACTGTCAAATTTATAGAATTAATAATCCAAGGTTTACTCATGATGGGTAAATATGTATGGAGTTTTTGGGGGAAAAACTTGGATTTAACCATTTTGCAAGTTCGGCATTTACTACAAGTGCAAACATGTTCAACACCAATCTTCAAAATAGGCCAATAAAATTGATCACATAATACCCCTAAAACCCCATTGATTTTAAATCGCCCCATCAAACAATCATCATGTGCTCCCCCCACTAGCAATTTACGCATGGCACATTTACCAGGACACAATCCAACTTTCCAAAACAAATAATCATCATGCCCATAGAGTCCATCAAAATATTGCTCACAACATGATTCATGAATGTTTAACAAATTCGGATAGTTAACATGCATGCTCTTACTATGTTCAACACGGAATGAGGGAGCATCTAGAAATGTTAGAAGCGAAGTCCTTTTATCACCAAGACATCTCAATAAATTTCTCCCATGGACTCCCCTAGCTAGCAATTTCTTTAGAGAGCAAATATGCACGTCAAGCATATTTTCACACAAGGATTTGGTACTTAGAAAAATTGGCACATGCAAAAAGTTGCATTCACAAATCAAGCACTCATCATGCCAATGACTCTTACCACATGTTACATTTCCACAAGTCAACAACACACTGGTCAAATATATTTCAAGATCATACAACCCTCTAATGTATTCAAAGCACAATAACCTTACATTTAAAGAAATATTGGGATCATACCTCCTAGATGTTGTATCGGTCATATCATTTTCTTTACCTCGGTTGTACTCGTTGTTGTAGGAAAATGTTTCCATGAATTTCTTCCATAAGGCATGCTTTTGGAGTTCTTTGTTGCCTTGATAAGTTGGCCTCACAATTTCCTGCAACAAAGAAAGAACCAAACTAGGGAGGGAAGTGTTAGAATATTCAAGAGTAAAGGACATTTTGGAGTGATCTCTTCTCTCAATTTCTTTGGTGGCACTCATCACTTTCTCACCTTTTTCTGAGGTAGAATCCTCAACCCTCGGTTCTTCTCTCACCTCTCCTTTTTCTGGAGTCGTGGCTCCAACTCTCATTGCCTCTCCTTTTTCTAGGGACGTGGCCCCAACTCTCTTGCTCTCATTTTTATTTTCTTCAATTTTATCAATTGAAGGTTCTTTTGTTTTCCTATCCTCCCCTTCTTTCTCTTCTTTTTCCTTCTCCTTCTCCTTTTCTTCCTCTAATTCCTTCTTGAGCTTCATTTGGTCTTTGCATACTTCTTCCGAGCTCAAAGATAGGATCACAACCTTTTTTTCATTCATTTTGAAGCTACACCGGTTCCTCCCCCTATTAAGATTCACATTTCGCTCACATTGCCAAGGTCTCCCCAAAATTATGTGAGTAGTGTGTAAGGGAACCACATCACATAATATTTGATCACTATAAGTACCAATGTGAAAAGTAAGAAGAACTTGTTCACTTACCCTCACCTCCCCATAGTCGTTCAACCTTTGCAATATATAAGGACTAGGATGCTTCATAACCGGTAACCCCAATTTCTCAACTCTACTAGCACTCACCAAATTAGTGCCAATCTCCCCATCTATCATGAGACTACATGGTTTATCACTCACTAGGCACCTAGTGTAGAAATTATCCTTCCCATGTTCCTCCACCTCATTAGTATGGGCCATAGATTGTGGTGGCCTAGCATTTATCTCCAACACTCCCTTCTCATTATCACCCCTCCTATGGAATGATGGACTTTTCATTTTTGTCTTATCAATAATATCATCAATTCCATCTCCACTCCTATCTACCCATTCTCTTCTCCTCCTATTCATACTCCATTCTTCTTCCACTTCTCCACTTCTACCCATTCCATGGAGTGATGAATTTTGCATTCTCGCACTATCAATATTTTCATTAACTCCATTTCTCCTACCTTCTAACCCATCTCTTCTTTTCCTATTCAAACTCCCATTTTGTTCAACATCCATTTCATCATCCCAAACATCCATTCTAATTTTCCTATTCAAACTCCCATTTTGTTTTCTACCTCCATCCCTATACACTATGTCCCCAAGATTATCCCTCATCCTTCTTCTACTACACATCATTTCTTCACCTCCCCTATTTGATGTACTCTCCCCTCTTGTTCCTAAATTTTCCAACTCACCCCCAATCTCCTCAATTTGTCTAGCCATGTGGTTGAAAGATTTTGTAACAAGTACTTCAAGTCTTGAGTTTGAGTATTGGAATTTGACATTGTGTGCGAGTGTGAAAGTGTTCTCACAAGAATATATTTCACTCGTGTTTCACTCAATTTAGGCTTTTACCCTCGAATGAGCTCACCACTCTTGCCTTTTTCCACTCAAAATCTCCTTTCTCAAGTTCCCCAAGGAAGGTAATCAACTAAACCACAAAGTATAATTCTTGTAGAGTTAAAAAAATCACCAACAAGGAAGAAGGAATTTAGAACAAGTAGACACAAATAGCAAGTAGAATTTATGTGCTTGCTAAACTCAAAAGGAACAATATTTATGTGTGATAGGATGCTAGGAACACAATTTAGCAATGGGATTGACAAACCACAAACAATAGACAAGGCATAGATGTAGAACAATAAGCACAAAGAGTGTAAATTTGAATGAGGCAATTTATCAAACACCTTGTACTCAATCTTTGAAGTGGCCTTGAATGTGTATTATGTGGATATATGAATAAATCCCCAACAACCCAAATGTAGTAAGGAATGAATGATCAACAATAACAATGTAAGGAACAAATGATATGTGGAATAAGATGTTGATAACACAATCTCAACAATGGGAATTGGATAGTCCCAAGCAATTAGCAATATATGGGCATTGAACAACAAAGCATTAATGAAGTATTTTTCATTGAGACAATTTATCAAACACTTTGGATACACAATTTGGAAAGTGTAGGTTTTGTAAGTGTTTGGCTAATGGAAACCCCCAACAATGCAACAATCAATATACCCAATATGTAGGAATCAAGAATTACTCATAGGCATATGAAATTTTCCAATTTTTCTTTTCAAATTTTCGGATTTTTTTTTTTCACAATGACAAGAACAACAACAAGAAAGTAAAGATAGGTTTACCAAATTAGAGCCAAGCTCTGGTACCAAATGATGCGAACCCCTTTGGTGATTAAACCAAAAATTTCCACAACAATATTGTATCAACCCAAGAAAGCTAAAATAGGTAAATAAATGGATAAACACCTTAACCCAAGTTTAAATCTAACCCAAAATTCAAGGATTAAACTAACCCTAGCCCAATGGAGAGAATTAAACAAATTCCAAGGTGGCGGAAATAAACAACAACACAAGAATAATAATACTCAAGATAAAGTTGATTAATTTCCTAAGAGATACAAGATCAAAGAGGTTTAACCTTACCTCAAGAAGGGGGTCTTCAAGACCTAGCTCTCAAGAGCAACTTTCTTAACATCCAAAAACTATCTTACAAAATGAAGAGAAATGAGAATATAATGTACAAAATTGGGCAAAAAGGTGCAAATTTCGAAAATTGCAACAAAACCCCGTTTTTGTGGAAATTGCAACAAAAACCCCGCTATTTCATTTCGGAGGACTTTCGGTCGACCGAAAGATAAGTTTCGGTCGACCGAACTTATTTCGGTCGATCTCATGGTCGACCGAAACAGGACTTTCGGTCGACCTCTGTTCATTCGATACTGACTGAGGCTTGATTCAAAAAACTCTGCAGACTTTCGGTCAACCGGAATTAGTTGCGGTCGACCGAAATTGGTTGTTTCCAATTTCGTCTTCTTTTTGGCTCCAACTTGATTCTCGACTTGCTTTTCTTGATTTATTCACATTTTTTAGCCTCGAATCTTGAACCTCTTCAACTTCGGATCTCGTCATGGGTCCCACGGGTACGTGCATCGAGGTTTGACTTTCCCGATTCTCATTAGATGGGCTAGTGGGCGGACCTGGGTCATAATTCGAAATTTGTGAGCCGACCCGGAACTGACCCGGAACCCACAGCGGGCAGTCATTTTCCCACGCGGGCCGTTATCGGACTCATATGCTAGTAGGCTGACCTGAACCGGATCACCCGGATTGACATCTCTAGCTAAATCAGTACTTTTGTTCATGTTTTCAATAGCTTTATTTGTATCTACACAGTCTAAATCTAATCATATTCGTGTTGTGTAGATTGATTCATTATATGATTTTATTGGATTTATTTCTTTTATAGATTGTTTTCTAATATTTCCACCGTATCTATTTTGGGTTTTTCTATATCTTTGGAATCCTTCTTTTCTAGGTATATATGTTCCATATGGATCACTAATATTATCACCACTACTAAATTCTTCTTGTAAATTACTAGTGGTTGGGTTTACATTCATTTTAGTATTTTCTATTTGTTTTGTTAACTCATCTAATTGATTTTTATATTCATCGTATTCTTCTCCTATTCTAAGAATTTTCTTTCTAATTCTTCTACTTATGCTATCATAAATTGTTTTATTTCGAGTGCATTTTCTTTCCATTTATTGTTGTCTTTTATTCTTCTTCTGTAATCTTGAGGAGGATTTATTATGATTTTATCTTTTCCTTTAATGTTCTTATCTTAAATAGCGTTTCCAACTTGTAAATTGTGTTCTAGATTTTCTAATCTTTTATTCATTTTTTCAAATCCTTCGTTTAAATTATTTTTGGTAGATAAGGATAACTTGGTGTTTTATGGGTTTCAATATTTTTTGGAAATTCTTCAATTATATTTTATTCTTCTGATAAATTCATTTTGTTTTTTTGTTCGTTATAGGGCTCTGATACCAATTTCACCAAAGTGCGCATAACACACTCTCTATTTTCTTGCAGTGATTCTTCTAAAAAATATTTATTCTTGCCTTATTTCGTTTATTTCAATTAATCTCAAATATTCAATATGTTGTCTTACTAATCTTTTAAGTTCTTCGTATAATTCTATAACTCTGATACTTGATTCTCTTCCAGTTCTAACTAATTCTATATATGCACTATGCAATCTTCTAATTAAATATTTTTGATTTCCTTCAAGTATGTGAGGGTCGTAAACAGGCATGAATTGGATAAAAACAAATTTTATAATTTTGTCTTCCAATGAAAAATTATTTGGTAACTAAATTGAAGTTGTTTTATACTTTGATGGCTTTGGCTGAAAATCCTATGTATGAGAGTATTCTAGGAAGTTTGAATATTCAAAGTCTATTTCAAAATATTACAGTTTCAAAGTCTATTTTACAAAAGTTTATAGTTGTTGAATCTATTTATGGGTATTTCCCTTTTCTTTAATAAATTTAGACTGTTGATGATTAGTTGGTTTTGAGATATATTGTTGGTTATAGAATTTTCATCTACAAACTAGAATTTTACTTTCTAGTAATGGTAAATGTTTGTTTGATTTTTATTTTGGTTAATTTAATCATGGTTGGATAAATTATATTTGAGAAGAGTAATTCTTGGCTTCAATGTGTAAATGTTAATTTCTTATTGATGAATTATTGTTATTGAATTGTATTAAATTTTCATATTATTTTACTTGGATTAATGTCTTGATGTTATGGTATGTATTTAATATGCATACAACATGTTCGAAAAAATGCCATAGTTAATTTTCTTACTAATACATTTACATCTTATTGATTTCAAGAAATTCACACTAATCTTATTGGCAATGCTCAATTGATAGCGAAAGAATAATTTCACTCAAATTCCTCTTTCATTGCAATTTAATTATATCCTCTTTTTATCATCTAGTTAAAATTGAAGTCATAGTTTAATAATTGAATTTGGTAAATATTATTATACCATTAAAATCCTTTGGAAGAATGACCATGGATTATTGATAGGAAAAACTTGATCCCTTTATACTTGAAGGGTAGATTTTCCATCAAACCAAGGATTCAGAGTATTATATCTCTAATAGTATTTTTTATTTTGAATCACCCAAAAAGGACCAAGTTCAAATAAACCATGGGTCTTTATGAACACTTTGATGATGTTTATTGATGATAGAGTGATAATGTGGGACTGAACATGATAACAATTGTTTGGAGAAATAACTTGATAATACTAGAGCGGGCCTTTATAGTCTTCTAACAAATTGTTTGTGTTCATAAGATTTTAGTTTTATTTTGATATTTGACATTTTTATCTGGATTCGTAGATATAAGATTGGTTTTTAGGTTCATCATATTGTAATGCAGAAACTTAATGACTACTCTATTTTATTCACAGGTTTTGCAGTACATTCTGAGTTAGGGTGCTTTTTGGATGCATCGAAGTCGTTTCAAACCGATGAAGAATAAATTTTATAAGGTTTTAACAACTCGAACTAACATTTATGATGTCATTGTAAATAGGCCTGGGCCCAAACACCGCAACCCTACTAAACTGACCCGACCTAAACCGGTTAGGGTCGAGTCAATTTGAGCAAAACTCGGTTTGGATCTGGTCGGTTTTTGAGGTTCAGTTGGCTTAGCTTTTAAATCGATCACTTGAGGATTCTCTAGAGTCCCTGTTATTGGATTCACAACAGAACCTAAGAAATATTCTTCCTTGGCGCTGGTTTTCGGAAGAATAAGAAGATAAGGCTTCGTATGGGAGGATTTTTCAATTCCCGAATTTCTTACCATGTTTCTTGATGAAAACATGCTTCGTATCATTGTATAGATCAACAGTTGATCTATATCTATTTTTCCTTTTGGGGCAAGTCTTCAGTTCTCTGATAAAGATTGTAGAAATCTCATTAGAATCTCCCACGCTTTCCTCTTGGTGTGGCTCCACCGATTTGGTGGCTTAGTTGTCGTGATTTTCTTTGTTGCAATCAGAATCACCGCTGAGTTGAATCAGTTGGAAGGTCACATCCATTTCCAAGTTAGAAGGTCACATCCATTTCCAAGTTAGAGACCATCTTGGGTTTCCTTCCTGAGCAGGGTTTCTTCATTGAATTAATTTCATACAGCTGCGTCCATTCCAAGTTAGAGACCATCCTGGATTTCCTTCTGAATCCTAAGTGAGGTTTCTTCATTGAATCAATTTTATATGTAGAAAGAGACAGCATTGGGATGATAAGGACTTCTTTTGTAGGACTTATGTAACGCGATCCGACCCAAATCGACTCGACTCGGATCGGGTCAACGTACAGAGCAACCAGGAACCGAGTAGTTCAGGTCGGGCCGGGTTGGGTTTGGATCAAAATCGACCTAACCCGATCAATTGCCCAACCCTAATTGTAAACCAATTCGGGACAACAAAGTACATTAGTTTTTGTTTTGTATTAAAATATATTCGATCTAGTTTGTTTAACCTTAGCTTGCACTTTATTTTGATTAGTTGATTTATTTATAGAGCATGTATTTCCTATTTTACATATCATGTACATGTTTTGAGGAAGTTCATGATTTTTCAAGTGAAATTATTCATATTATAGGATAAATTTTGTCATTTTTTTTATAAATTATTATAGTCAAAAAAGGTTGAATGATTTGGGAATATTGAAAAAAAAAATCACAACACGCAATTAACTTGCTAAAACATAAACCCAACGCATAATGAACGTTGCTAAAACATCAACAACAATGCAAAATGAACGTTGCTAAAATATCAACCACAACAACGTGCAATAAACATTGATGAAACTCAACTATACCGTGCAATGAACATTGTTAAAACTCAACCGCGACACTCAATGAATGTTGCTAAAACTATCAACTGCAACATGAAATGACCGTTGCTAAAAGTCAACATCAACATGCAATGAACGTTGCTAAAACTCAACCAAAATGCACATTTTAATTTTTCAACGCGCAATATGGGCCCGAACGCTACGAAAGGTCTTTTTACAACATTTTTGCGTGTTGCAAAAGTCTATTTTTGATGTAGTGGCTCTACTATCCATTAACTTAATTCTCCAATCTAACTATGTGTTAGGAGATGAATTTGGAAATGCATTGGAATGCTTACTTAGGCACAAAGAAGTATGTCAAATGATGGATTGAAGTTTTGTTGTAATTAGTTAAACATATCATTTATAATGTAAAATATCGGCAATGTGTGCATTTATCATAAATATACTATGATCTATCTATAAAGATTTGTCTCCATATGTACAGACTAAGCCTCCAGATAATTTGGGGTTGATTGCATGGATCTTTTTTATTCAATTCATTTGGCTTTCTATGATATCACTTATTAAAATATGAAAAAAAAATAAAAATGACCTAGCTGTAGTTATTCAAATTAAAGCAAACTTGTTTAATGTTCGCTATAGATACACCGCAAGTGCACATGTCGGATACAAGTAATAGTGGACTAAATGAATCTGATTTATCGATCCTACAAGGATTATTTATCTCAATTACACTCCAATTTAATCAATTTCAAAAATAAACAGACACAATAAAATTTTATTTTGGAAATGTTCTAGTACTTAAATTAAGGTCACAACTATAAATAAATAAGTAGGGAAGGATGATGACTTGATGATAAAAGAGTGTTGAGATTCTTGATTCCACTTAACCATCACCTAATTGGTTTCTCAACATGCAAATTGAAATATGATTTACTAATCACGTTAGATCCGATTTTCCAAATTTAGTCAACCACCACTCTCGAGTGAAACCAACCCTAATTAGTGGAATTAACATACTATATCTATATGTCGATTAAAAACACATCAATTGCATTAAAATTTTGTGAAAATAACTTAATGGATCATCTAGGGTTTAAGGTATATCTCTATCCTTAGAAAGAACCTAGAGCAAGTATTGTATTGATCTAGAATATACAACAATTTCTCAATAATTGCACATCCCATAAAATCCAAGCATTAATTTGGCCACAATAAATGCAAGACAATAAATATAACAATAAATGCACAAGATAATAAATAACTTAATTTCTCAATGCTAGCATTAATAACTACTAGATTAAGTCAAGCTTCATCAATCATCCCAACACAATATAACTTAGCCCATAGTGAAATAACAATAAAACTCAAGAATTAAATACATTATTTCAATAATGAATTCAAGTATATGAAGAAATATGAAGATTAAACAATAAAAACTTCCCTTCAACAATGATTTTTACTTCAAAACATCAATATTCTTCCACAATGTTGTAGGTACTTCTCTTCTTAATCAACATTCATCAACCAAAATAAATAATTCCAAGAGAAATATCAAGAAAGTGTAAGAAAAATTGAGAGAAAAATGAGATGAAATGGAAAAGAGGCTAGAAGAAGTGCCAAACCCTAGCAAAAAAACCTTCAAAAATACCCAAAAACGAGTAAATCTACGTTTTGACAGCGTTTGGGTCGAATTGGGATTTTTTTAAAAAAATTTGACTGTGCGATTGCGCAGTTGACTTGAAAAGTTTCTGGTCCATTTCTGGCCTTGAGTCGTGTGCGCCTCCCGGTTTGAACCACGCGTTCATGTGTTTCAACTGACTGAGTGTTTGCGACCTATTCCATCAACTAATTGAAATTGAGGTCCTCCAACTTTTGGTGTCGATCAACTTGGTCCCCAAAATTTTCAATTTATCTCAAATCGATCTTTCTAAAATTGCATTTGAAGTCCTTCAACTTTTGGAAACTTGCAAGTTAGTCCCTCGATCAATTACATAGGAAGTCTACAACTTTTTGAAAGTGACAAATTGGTCCCCAAACTTCTAATCTTTGAAAAATTTGACTCTTTTCTTATCAATTTCTTCAATTAAGCATTCATTTAGCTTCTTTCTTATACTTTCTCCCATGAAGTTGAATGGTAAGCTTAAATAATCACAAAATATGCAGTATTAAGTAGATATATTGATTATACAATCATATCAAATAAAAAACATAATTCAAATAAAATTTCAATACAAAATATTATTGAATTTGAAACTTTAAAAAAGACAAATTAATCAAAATAAAAATGCTACATGTACACTAAGTGCATCACGCCACTCAAAATTGGCACTTAATTAAATTTTTTATATAAAATTTCTTTTGACTTTTATTTACTTTTTTCTCTGAAAATTTGCCCACCCCATCACCTATTTCCCTTCTAATATGTTATAATTTTTGATTGACTATATTTTTTAATGTGTTGTTTCCATATATTTTATTTGAAATTCAATATATTAATTAATATATTTTATTTTTCCTCTTTTTTAAACTTGCCAATTTTTGTCAAAATGATGAAATGATTAGCCTCCATTTGGTAATAATATTTAGTTTATAAACTTGTTTCTTTATAATTTTGAAGTAAAAAGAAGTTGCAAAATTGGAGAGAGAAAATATGTGTGGTTAAAAAGTTGATAGAAATTAATTAATTAATTTTGTAACATGCGTATTGAAGAGCCTACTTATTTATTGACGTATTAGGATGTAAAATTTCAATGATTTTATTTATTTATTTTCAAAATATATTAATTCAATTTTTTCATTTCTAACTTAACAAATTTATATAGCATATACTTATTTATTTTAAAATATATTAGTCCAAATTTTTTCATTTTCAAAATAGAAATTTTACAAAGATATGATATGGCATTTTCCTTTTAATATGTTATAATTTTTAATTAATTTTTTTTAATATGTTGCTTACATATATTTTATTCGAAATTCAATATATTAATTAATTAATATATTTTATTTTTCCTTTTTTTTAAACATACCAATGTTTGTCAAAATAATGAAATGATTAAATTTTCTACCAATTTATCATTGATGGTAAAAAGTTGATAGCAAATAATTGATTATTTTTGTAATATGCTTAATGAAGAACCTACTCATTTATTGACATATTAGGAAGTAAAACTTTAATGATTTTATTTATTTATTTTCAAAATATATTAATTCAAAATTTTAATTTCTAGCTTAACAAATTTATACATAGCATGTATTTATTTATTTATTTTCAAAATAATGCATTTACATAGATATGACATTTATTTGTGTTCAAATATATTAATACAATTTTTTCATTTCCTACATAACACATTTACATAGATATGACATTTATTTATATTCAAATATATTAATACAATTTTTTTCATTTTCTATATAACACATTTACATAGATATCACATTATTTATGTTCAAATATATTAATCTAATTTTTTACCAGTGTAACATATTTACACAGTACATTTATAACAATTCTTACTAAATATTAAATATGTAATGTGTAATATATATATATATATATATAAACAGAAGTACCGTCAAAATTTTTTCCCGCCCATTTGCACTTTCTATTTTTGGATTTTTTTTTTTTTCAATTGAATTTCCGGAATTGGGAAATGAGTTGTTGACAATTAATGAGACATTTAATGTGGGAAAGTGTATAATGTATTGTAAATAGGCACTTGACTACATGTATTGAATTCTAATAGTTTGTCTATATATATATTATTTTAGGAAACTATATTCATACAACACATTTTTTTAAATTTACACCATAGTTTAATTGCAAGATAGATCTTCGGTGTTTGTTTAGTTTTGCTTTTATGTCCTTAACTTTTTTTAACCGAATTGTTATTTATAATATTCAATTAATTAATAAATTTTATTTCTAATCGCAATTTTTATTCAAATATTCTGTTAATTTGCATTGAAAGGATGTGCAAATATTTTTTTTTTTTACTTTTGTATTAATTATTTATTTTGATTATTTAAAAATATGAGAGATAAATAAGTGTTTTTCGCCAACAAAACAAATATATTGAACAAAAATCGTCTCAAAAAACAAGATGTGGAAATTAATAAAGAGTTGATGATAAAAAAATTATAAAATTTTTTAATATAACTATTATAATTTGAAGTAGTTTTATTGTTTGTAAAATTTTAATAATTATTTTAATATAATATTATTTTTTATGCATTTTGTATACGGGAGAAATTATGTATAAGCATTAAAAATTAACAAGCACTTATCAAAATTCATATTGTTAAATTGCAACTTCCGTATATCATTTTTGTTTTCCAGTCCAAAATACTTTCCAAAAATTGGAATGCATTAATATTCATCATTAATTGCTTTATAAAAAATAAATTTTATAAAGAAATTAATACATTTGAAAAACTACACATTAACTTTGAAAAACAAAAATAACTTTACTTTTTCGTGCATTATTTGTGCATTAATTAGATTAATATTTTATTAAACTTTAATATTTGTTCTTTTTTGTTTAGTTAAAAATATTAGTGACAAATAAATTTGTTTACACTTCTTAATAGATTTTTTTCCAGAAAGCAGTAATTTTTTTTTTAGAAAACGGTGACTATTCATTTTTTTTAATTATTTGAATTAAACTTGCTTGCATCAACGTAAGAGGTACTCATGATAATTAATAATTTATTGAAACTAAAACTAATTATTATGTCATCACATTGATATACATTTGAATGGTATTATGGAAATCATTTTACATAGTGAAATTAATTACTATGTTATGGATGACGTGTTGACTGCATTTGGTCCCTTTTTGAGACCCATTATTTGGAATAATGTGATTTTGAATAGTAAATTTTTTGGAGAATGTGTAGTTAAAAATTGGAGAATATTTTTGGACTTATGTGTAAATTATTTTATTGGTATAATGTGTGGTTGAAAATAAGTTTTTAAAAAATGAGATTTAAAAATAATAGGTACCAAACAGGGACTTGATGATGCGTTTAGTGCAATGGGAAATGAAATTGAAATTATTAAGGATGTTCATTTTAATACTTAAAAACGCAACTCCAAACAATGCGCAAATATCTGTTATTTTCGATAAAAAATAATATCAATTTTTTATCGAACAACAACTTCATTTTTTTTTTTTTTTTTTTTGTGAAAAAATGCGGAAAACTTAATAATCATTTACTACTTAAATATATAAATTGATTTTTATTACTCAAAGAAGCTATTATAATTTGAAGTAGTTTTATTGTTTGTAAAATTTTATTAATTATTTTAATATATTATTTTTTATGCATTTTGTGTACGGGAGAAATTTTATCTTAATCATAATATATTATTATTATTATTATTATTATTATTATTATTTTATTATCTATAGTATATATTAAACCACAACAGCCGTAAAAAAAATTTTCCGCCCACTGTCACTTATTTTTTTGGAAACCTTATGTTTTTTTGTGTTTTTTTTTCTTTCCTGATTTCTGATACAATTGTTTAACATTAATTAGCAACTTGAATATGTATTGGAATAGGTGGAAGACGTGTCATGCCAGTGACCTTTCATTTGTTGATGTTGAATTTATTAATGAGGTGTGGATGGGAAATGACTTTTCATTTTTCCATTTCATATTAAATGCTCGATGCAATTTTTTGCTGGCTTAAGTATTAATTAGTATTAATACATTTTTTTGAATAAAACAAATATAAGATTAATTTTAATAATTGTCTAAAAATTATATGATCTAAAATTCTCGGTATAATTTTTTGACCTTCAATGTTATCCAGTTGCCATGTCATGATAATTGCAAGATTTGCGTAAGTATTATTTTAACTATTTGATTTTATATGTAAAACTATAATGTTATTGGTTAAGAATGAATAATATTTTTTTAATAATTCTTAATTTTAATAGTTGTGTAAAGGTTATATGGTACGATTTTTGCTATAATTTTTTTACTCCAACATTGTCGATTGTTATATCATGATAATTGCTAGATTTATGAAATTGTTATTTTGACCACTTGATTTTATAGGTGAAAATATAATTTTATTGGTCAAATGCAAATATTTGTGGGTTAAGATTCAGTACGCTTTTATAATTATTATGATTCTTATTTTTGAATGAAAAATTTAAAGCTTAAATACGAGAGGAGAATGCATAAACCATTAGAAATATATTGATACATTCCACATAATCAATATTGTATCCATAATATTAAATAAAAAACATGATACACCATTAAATAAACTACTAAATTTGGATTTTCTTTGAATTTGACCATAACTCATAAAAATTATTGAAATTAACAATCATTTTTATTGGTCAAATACAAATATTTGCTCTTAAGATTAAACAAAAGCTTATAATTATTGTGATTGATGTTTCTGAAAGAAGTTTAGATAAAATGTTAAATACGGGAGGAAAATGCAAAAATTGTGGTTAAAAGCGAATAATATTCTTTTAATCATTCTTAATTTTAATAGTTGAGTGAAGATTATATGGTATACCATTTTCGTTATAATTTTTTTGTCACCAACATAGCATGTTGTCATATCATGATAATTGCTAAATTTATGTAATTATTATTTTGACTATTTGATTTTATAATTAAAAATATAGTTTTATTGGTTAAATACAAATATTTGTGGGTTTAAGATTAAGCACACATTTATAATTATTGTGATTTATATTTTTGAATTAAAATTGGAAAATCTTAAATACGAGAGGCATAAATCATGAGAAATAATTGATACCTTCCACAATATATTTATATTTGGCGAATATTTTAATATTATTTACTAATGTATTAAGTAAAATACTAAAGTATCCGACAAACATAGCATCCTCAATATCTCACTTATTTTTATTTATGGATTAAATGGTGTAGTATTGAATTTATAATGCTTATACTAAACTTAAAAGAAAACTGTTGACATATTTTATTACAAATCAAATTTGTATTTTCAATTGAAAAATTGCATTCGTACAGGCCTGTACCTGTAGGATTACTCTTTTCAATATATCAAAATTTTTCACTAATTTTACAATATATTTTGTACTATACAATATCTGTGCATTACACGGGTGATGCACAAGTATATCTATCTAAACTAAATAAAAAGAGTAGAAGTTTCCAAACAGTGTCACAATTCGACCAACACGGCGTCGTATTTGCAGAGTGGAAACGGCGTCGTTTTCTTCACTTCTACAGATCTACACCCTCAGTTTCTTCCACACACAATCGCCTCTCTCGATCCCTAAACCTAAGGTGCACCGCCACTGCTTTTCTCCTCTTCTTCATAGTGGAATCCATCGCTTCCTTTAGATCTTAGGCATCTGCATCTTCGTTTCTCTACAGATTTGCCAGATAGAGTAAAAGCTTCGCACAACAATCTAGATCATTGCGCTTGTTTATGGGTCTACTATAGTAGATTTTTGCGATCTATGTTGTACTTCCCATCCATCGATTGTAGTGGAAGTTAAGGTATTTCATTCCACTATCTCCCTCTCTCTCCTTGGCTGTGCATTGAAATAATATGTGCACATGTAAAATCCCTAATTTTGCCAAAATCTTATAATCTCAAATTCTTATAAATTGTGCATTACCTCTTATATACTGTATAAGCTTCCTCCTCCTCTTCAAGCTTAAGAAATTACCTTCTCAAGGAGGTAAAAATTTGTACTCTTCGACTTTGAGTTTTTTCGAGTTTCTCTTTTCAATTTCTGAAAATCAGTGGATTATTTTTCTTCTAAATTTTATTCAATTGGGTTTTCTCATAATATTCTTGTTGAGTTTATGTATAAAAGATTCTACGAGGTTTTTGTTTTATGGGTGTAAGATTCGTGAGGAAAATGTTGTATTGTTCCTTTCGTTGTTGGCAAAATTTGTTGTTATGTGTTTGACAGGACTTGTACATTGAGGGTGAATGTAAACATTTTATGTTTAGTTTATTATTTTTTGATTTCATTGAGGGTTTGTTATTGCTCTGGTAATGAGGGATTGTGTTTATTCTCTAGCAGTTTTTAAGCATGTCGATTTGAGGAGCACAAGAGAATTTGCATTCACAAGCTTTCATTTTATGAATCTATTTCTCCTGAATTCTTCTTCTTGTTTGTTAGGACTATTTACATAATTTTGCTCAAGATTGGATGTTAAGGTGGAGAACTAGACCATTTTTTTTTTTTTTAAATCATAGTTATTATCGCTTTTGAAATCACGGGAATCTTGCATAATTTTGCTCAAGATTGGTTGTTAAGGTGGAGAACTAGACCAATTTTTTGTTAAAAAAAATCGTAGTTATTATCGCTTTTGAAATCATGGGAATCTTGCATAATGATCTTTAGTTACGAATCACAACAGAAAATTTCTCTGCATAATCTCCGGTATGTTCAAAACTCTATTGTGTTTGCAATTGTTTCTTCATTTTCTGAATCATTTGTTAATCCATGATATCAAGAAATTTTTCTTCCATTTTCAGGAAAAATGGCAGTCAAAAAATCGCCTGTCCAGATTTCATCATCCCCTGAAGAATCCACTTTTTGTCGTGATATGTCATCCAAGAGAAACCTTAAATCCGCTAGATCTATAAAGAGAGACTTAAGTTCAAGCCCTAAATGTCCACTGCCCAGACGGTATTCTCAATCAACAAAGTTTCTATTATAGTTCGAAGAAATGAAAATTCCATCCCAAACTTTCCATCTCTACTTTGAACGGTATATTTTTTGGCCTTTCGTATGCAGGCGAGCTTGAGACTTGGACTCTATACACATGTCTATGTACAATTACACGCATAGAGATTGAAGAGACATGTTGATAAAAATGCCCTAGGGGCCGCAATTTTTTGTGGACACATGGACCCCATCTTCAAGGAGGAATAAACACCATTTGCTTTTCCTCTTTCAAGATTTGGTATGTTTGAATCTTCAATTTAGTTTCAGTACTTTTCTCTTTAGGTGGGTTGATGGGCAAAGATTAACACATTTATTATATTCTAGATTAGATTTGGGGTTTTTTGCTTGTAGCCATGTCTTGATTTCAAAAATCAGCAAGCACACTGGAAGTGAGTTTGAGGTTAAGGACTATAATCTTTTATGAAGTCTATATATTATCTATTTATCTATACCACGACAATAAATGAGGGTTACATTGTTGTGATGTGAATGTGAGGATGATTCTTATTTTAGACAACTAAACCAGAAGTGGGGACTATCAATTATAAGCTCATTATCCATCAACCTGAATTAGTGGATGCAATATTAAATTCCCACGATTTATCCACCACTATAAAAATTCATGTCATTACTCTACATCCATATGTTTCAACAGACTACTCTTAATGGCGGAAATTGAATAACTAATGAAACTTATTTTGAAATTGAATTATGTCTTGTTCTACACTAATGGGTACTTTATAAATGTTCCATACTGTGAATGATTTGAATTATTGTTTATATTTAAAATTCTGGTTTTGCTGATGAAAAGAGATTAGAGGTTAGCAAAAGCAAAAGGCTTAGCTTGAATATTAGACAAGTAAAGTTTTGGTACTGAGAGATTTTTTGGAGAAAAATTTTGTGAGATGGTGGTGGATTTGATGGGGACAATGGCGGTTAGTATGATCAATGGTGATTAGTAGGTGCTTTAAAGGTGTTTGATAGTTGGTCACAAATGAGATATGTTAATACTTCGAATCACTGACTTTTTGGAAGGGGTATTTTTTAGGCTAGCACCATATTTCAATGGTGGAGTTTCTCATTTCTATTTGCTAATATTCATAACCGTATTGATTTGCACTTAATGGTACCACACAAGACATTTACGCAGATCATGTCAAGTGATTTTCTTAACCACTTTAAATTACAAGGAATCGTGTCTTGGCTTTATTCCTCAAAACTTAAATATATTTGTGCTAAGTGGGAGTACATACATTCTTCCAGATTATTGTTATGAAATAAAAAAAAAAAAAAATCGGTTCAGAGATTGGGTTTTAATAATGAATAGTCTATTTTTTTGTTTTTTTGAATTAGTATTTAGTTTATTTTGAGTAGGCCTCATTTAGTTGGAACTGCGATGGAGATAAAAGAAGGAAGATCCCTTGCTGAAACACCCACATGGGCTCTTGCCACTGAAATCACTCGTGGCATTGGTTTTCTGATTCATGCTTCTTCGAAGAAGTTTGGAAAGGTAAAAAAAAAATAAAAATAATAATAATAATAATAATAATAATAATAATTTTAAAAAAACCCACTTTCTTTGCATATCTCTTTTGGCTTAAGGTTTGTTGATATGTAATATTGGAGGTATGCATAAGATGATAACATGTTTGACTATTAGGCACGGTCCGACAGCTACTGTTTGTAGTTTAAATTGATTTATTTGAGTTTTTTAGATAAAATGTGTGGCTAAAAATTGGAGAGGGAGGAAATGTGTGTAGTTAAAAAATAGTTTGAGAAATTGTGTAGTTTAAATTGGGGTTTTAACCCAGCTACCGAACATAGAGTTAATTTGTTTTTCTTTCACGTTAACTTCTCCATTTTCAAGACAATCCCAATAGCAACTGATGCTTGACTACTAATTTCTTTTCCTTTTATTTCGACTTCTCCATTATTAATTGTTTTCTTGGTGTTTATTTTTTCATGTTCAGAATGGATATGATTCTTGCAAGCACGAGCATTAGCTGATGGTTTTCAGGTAGAGTGGCAAGACTACCAATATGTTGAGCAACTTTCGTGCCATGAGCAATACGTAGACATTCAGGCATATACAGATGGAAATCTAATTCCTAAATATCCTAATATTTTCAACTGCTTATTTAGTAATAAAACTTTTTTTTATTTAAACTAAGTTATTAACTTTTTGTTTTGATGTTAGACTATTACGTTCTAAATGTTTATAGTACTGTATTTCAATTTTATTTGTTATTTTCAGAATTCTGTTTAATTATGGCATCATGTATTACATTACCTCAATATAAGTTTCTTCCATCTTTTTTGACATGTTTATTTCAATATTGTTGAATTAAATATTAAATAAATTGTTAACTCTATAAAATACATATTTATAAAAATCTCACGTGCATCGCACGTGCACAAACTAGTATATATATAATAGTAGAAGAGTTCAGTAACAAACTCCCACCCAAACTGCTTGCTAGAATCCCACCTAGAGGTGGCAAACGGGCCGAGCCGCTCGTCGGCTCGTTGGCTCGGCTCGCGAAAACAAGAGCCGAGGGCGGCTCGGCTCGTCAAACGGACGAGCTCGTGGGCGAGCCAATCATTTTAGTTGAACCACGAGCCGAGCTCGGCTCGGCTCGTGGTTCAACGAGCGGCTCGTTGACACGAGCCACGAGCTCGTGTAAAAAAAAAAAATTAAACGTCGTTTTTTTACGTTGAAAACTAAAAAAAACTTTGTATTTTTACTTATTAAGTTATTAATAATTTATTTAATACATAACTTATTACTTATTAATATTATACTTATATTTATACTTATTAGTATTCAAGATTTCAAATATTTTAGTTATCGAAGATTGTCGACTAAATAAATAAACTTAAGACGATAAGACAAGATTATTTTTTTTTTAAAAAAAAACAATAAGAGAGGTTTTTTTTTT
This sequence comes from Ligustrum vulgare, assembly GCA_963555705.1. Lineage (NCBI taxonomy): Eukaryota > Viridiplantae > Streptophyta > Magnoliopsida > Lamiales > Oleaceae > Ligustrum > Ligustrum vulgare. Next base: position 14,892,538 of record OY743188.1, on the reverse strand, counting down.
AAAAAAAAAAAAAAAAAACCGAGCTAAACGAGCTGAGCTCGCGGCTCGTGGGCCAAGCCGAGCTCGACCAGGGTTAAACGAGCCGAGCTTAGGCTCGACTCGTTTAACCCGAGCTCGTTGCTCGGCTCGTCAATTTGATGAGCCGAGCATTGTGAGCCATGGGCCGAGCCGGCTGGCCGGCTCATTGCCACCTCTAAATCCCACCCAAATGGTAGAATATAATAAAATATTACTTCACTTTTTTTTTCGGCCAAAAAGAGAACGCCCTCTTACCAATAATCAAAATCAACTTTTCTACCAAAAGGAGAGGCACTCTTACCCATAATCAGATTTGACCGATTTTAAAATTTAACTTCACTGTTCAACCCCAATTTGAAAACCATTTTCGGCAAAAGCTTCTGAAAAGCCAAAGATCTCGCGAAAGTTGTACTGGCGATGTGCGGTGGTGGTGCGATTTTAATGGTGGTGAGTTGATCGTGCAGGTGGTAGGGACAGTTGGTGCGATTTCAACTGTTTCAGGTGATGACGACGACGGTATTCTTGGGTGGAACCGGAGGTGGTTGTTCTGGTAGGGACAGTTGGTGTAAATCTATAATGACGGTGATGGTGTTGTTATCCAGTGCCCGTTGTGGGCGTAATTGGGTACTGTAGTTTTGATGGTAGTGGTGGTGCTCTGTTTTTGGCCATGGTGTTAAGACCGTGTTGGTGGTGGTCGTGATTGTGCAAAAGATCCTAAATCTACTGCTCTCCTCCCTCTCCGACTCATCTACAATTTCGCTAGATTTTTTTATTTTCATTTGCCAATTTTTCATCTTTAATGTTTAGTCAGTATATTTATTACACGCAGCAGAGTCTCAAAATCCAATGGACGGAGGAGAGCGGTGGGATTTACAATGGAGGGTTGGTGGCAATGGAGAAAGAGAGGAGGCGCATTCAGATGACTATGTCCTAGCCTGTCTTTTACTTCGACACTTGCCGTTGAAGACAGAGAAAGTACTATTATTCAAAAACAAATTGTAAGAAGATACACTGTTATTCTACTTTTTCATTTTCATTTTTTTTTTGTTGTATTTATTGCTATATGGAAACCCACAATCTTAAGAATCCAACTATATCTATGAAATGATCCTACAAAACTAATTGTTACTAAGATGCAGAATGTAAATAAGCAATAAATTTAGGTCTTGCTTTCTACTACAGCGAAGCATCAATATCTTGTTCATGTGCAAGACTATTTAGATGTTTGTGAGTTTTTGTTATCTCTTGTGATTTTTCATCGTGGAATTTGCAGGTGCAAACAAGGCCAAATTAGGAAGCAACGTCGGGCCAAGTAAGGAACCATATGGAATGAGACACACCTATTGTTCAAATAGCTGCACAGACATTTACTTTTCACGAGCTTGCTACTATTTCAAATGACTTTATGCCAGAGTATTTTTTTAGATGAAGGAGGATTTGGATGTGTCTACAAAGGGTAGCTTCCCAATGGTCAGGAAAAATCCCTACATACCACTGTTAGCCTTAACCGCCCAGTGTAGTACATTTTCTAAGAAAATTAATAGACTTAGCCTCCGTTTGGTAACCAATTTTTTTTTGTTTATAAACATATTTATAAACAACACAATTTTCCAAATCATTTTTTAACCACACACATTTTCTCTCTCCAATTTTCAACCATTACTTTTCACCTCGAAATCATAAATAAACAAGTTTATAAATGAAACAGTGTTATCAAACGGAGGCTGTAGCATGAGCATGTATATTTTATGTAAATGGCGGAGTTCACTCCAATATATGTATATCCAAAATAAGACAATGAGATTTAATTGTCGTAAAGCTTTCAATAGCATTTCAAGTATATAATTCTTATTTACTGTCAAGGCTAAATTGGTGTCATGAGTGGTTCTAATAATTAAAATGTTATTCTAGGAACTTAGAAATTATTTTGGAAATTAGTGTATTAATGCATTCAAAATTCATTTGTAGGTGTCGTTGACGATGGCAGATGGTGACAATGTTGGTGTAGTAACCGTCGTCGGTGGAGACGCAACCGAAGCCCCTGGAGCCTGAACTAAAGCCTGGGAGATTAATTTTATTCTTCATTTGCTTGAAGATGATGCACTCTGAATCGTCAAAAAATAAGTGAAAGGTTTCTTCATTTGCAATGGTCGCGTGAACCTTTCCGGTGGAATACTGCACACATTTTCCACTCGTCACTTCATTTTTCAAATTTGAAATTGCTTTAGTAATGCTTTTAATCTCAATTGGTCATTTTGTTAATTCCAGCCCTTGATGCGTGTCGCAATACACCAAAATAATAAATAATTTCTTATTCGCTAAATATTAATTAATAATGTAGTAGCGAGAGTAAATGTCGATCCCACGAGGAATTGAAACTAATTTTAGTTGTTCGATCAATTAGAATGGAATGTGGGGTTTGTTGTTTAAATTGCTTGAATAAAAAATATGCATAAAAATAAACAATTAAACATGACTAGAGAAATAATATAAGAAGAAATCTTGTTCTCGGGTTCGGTTGTACCCTCAATTAATGTTATACATTTCCTTGTAACGTGTTTCTATCCCTAATTCAATTATCAATCATAAATAATCAAAAAGTTCTGATTATTTAAATTCTTCCTTATGCGTATTGATTAAAAACAAGCTCTTCGAACCAATTCTAGCCACGGACAATCCTAAACAAGTTCTAAGGATTTAATGCACGACTAGTATGAAAATTTAGAAGAATGGATTGAATTTGATCGTTAATTTCACAAGCTCGAATTAATCGATTCAAGTTGAATTATTACTAAACTTGCACGAGATTTATTTGCTACTAAAGTAAAGATTTAATGACAATTACGGATCAAGAATCTAAACATAGCATATTCATAAATCCAAAGATCAATAATCCAATTGACCAAATTAAACTATTAATCAAATAAACTCAATGAACATTCAAAACATAATAATCCAACAATTGAAGTAAAGGAATAGATTCACGCTACTAATTTGTAGGAAAAGAAAATAACATAATCGAGTTAACACAACTTCCCCTTTGAACAAGATATGAAATTTAGCCTAGCATGATTGTGGTAGATTCTTCAAGTTGCTTCATGAATTCCATTGTTGTTGATATTCTTGTTCTTGAAAATCTCTCAAGAATGCTCTATATTTTGCTCTCAATTTTCCTCAATGTCCAGCCTCCTTTTTTTGGTGATTTTGCTCCTTTAATATTCCCAAAATCCTGCCCTAACTTTACCCACAAGATATACCAAAGATAGACCTTGAACTAGATTAGGAAATTACTTCGCGAGAAAGTTACGACCGTAACTTTGTCATTTACGGCCGTAAGTGAGCTACTGAAAATTTTCGGAATTTGGAAGTTACGGCCGTAAATTTGTCATTTACGGCTGTAAGTGCATCTCTGCCGAGAAGCGATTGTGCTCGATATTTTGGTCATAACTTTCTCTCCTGCTGTCCGATTGTGGTGATTCAAGTTCGTTGGAAAGAAAACTCAAATATCTACAATTCTTTGTGAAATATCTGTTCCCAAATTCGAAAGTATTCTATGAAAAAATTGAGTTTAAATCTCTGACTAAAATTCATGATCACATTCCTTGCTGGTTTTTGATTTCTAACTTCACCCAAACCTTCTTTGACCATAATTTTTGCATCTAATCTTCTTCCCACGTGCCATTATTGATTTGGAGCTCTTTGAATATACCCTTGAACTTACTTCTTGATTTTTGGTATTTCTTTGGTCATGTTTCCTTCATTTTCTTCTTTTTAACCTTACATAACACAATAAATGAAAATGCATTAAACGATACTTCAATATGATCAAACCAATAACAAAATAAGATAATAAGTGAATTAAATACATGCTAATAAAGGACTTATCAAATCCCCCCACACTTCAACCATTGTTCGTCCTCGAATAATGATGTGAAAGAAAAGAAACATAACTCAAACAAAAAGATAGACCTACAATCGGAAAGTCAAGGTTACAGCCCACTTCTCTTTTAACATGAAAATTCAATTGCATAACCGGAGTGTATTAGTGTGTGCAAGAGATGCATCATCCAATATCCTCTGAACATAAATGAAAATCAATACCCCTGGCCCAATTCATTTCCCAATGTGGCTTGTATCCTCCCACCTCTCGTGAGTTCTCTCTTAACCTCTATCAATGATTTACTACATGGGTGTTAGTTTTTTGGCCAACTTGAAAGCACAGAATATAGACCAAGCAATTCAAACCACTCATAAGCATATGTAATGGGAGTTGACACCCTCACCAGGTATTTCTCTCTTCGCACAAAGTGTATAAGGGTAAGAATTTTCACTCAACACACTGCATGGAGAATCTATTACCACAGACTGCTCAAATGTCATAACCGGAGCCAACAATAACACAAGTGCAAAGTAAAGGTCTTTATTTGGTTGTAACGGGGCTTCGGGTCAGGTAGGATAAAAGGGCATATTTAGGCTGAGTCGAGAAGGAATTTCGCAAACTAAGTCAATTCAAAATGACATTACTTTCTTCACCCCTCAATATGAACTTCATTGTTTCCTGCTACTCAACTTAGTTAACACTTGAAATTTTCTTTTTTTCACAAGTCGAGTGTTTGACTTCATCAACTACTGATTTTCTTTACTAAACTTCATTTTTATTACTTTTTCTCTTTCGATTTTTTTTTTCGAGAACAGAATGCAACATTTTCTCTTTTGTTCAAATCATTACGCAGTCACAAGTTGGCACAAGATAGAATTACATTCTCCTGAATTCAGTCCATTACACAACTGTCGCTCAACACAAGATAATCATTGCAACTTCTTAGACTTAGACCACAGCACGATCCTTAATCAACAAAAGTTTGCGAATCCCTTCTCTATGTGTTCAAAACAGAGATAATACGAAAGAAAGTGTATTCATGGCTTGTAGCGTGGCATCAAAATTTCAAGGAAATGCTAAGGCTCAAAAGGGCTTCTATTGGTACATATATCATGGTAGGCCCTTTTAGCAGGTCAAATTTGGTTTAACCTAATACCTTTACAATATTTTGCACTTGAGCCAAGAAGCTACAACGACATGTATAAAAAAGCACATCCAATAACAAATCAACCATGCAGGACCCACATCAAAGAAATAAGAGCTTAATATAAAGAGTAAAAGCAGCTCATAGGCTCAAAAGCTCACAAATTACGAATTATATGTGTTCCTCCCATCCAATTATGAGTATAGGTCATTGCTCAGTCTTGGTTCCGATCTCAAAATTCTAGTGGATAATGATAGAATGAAGTTACTCGGGGGTATTTTATAATATTCATTTTGGTTTGACTTAATTAGGTTGCAGAAATTTTTCAATTTGTCCCCATATTCAAACTAATTCAGAAATTATTGGAAAACTCATCTCTATGTGCTCATTGTTTGTCCGATTATGCAATTTAGGAACTTCAAAAATTATCATAAGTGGGGCCGCTTCCTATTATACCAAAATGTGGATCTAAGCACAATTAAAGCTAACTAACAAAAAAAACTGAATGAAGATGAATAAAATAGGGATAACAAAAGATAATAGATAATCATTCCCCCACACTTGAATTCCACATTGTCCTCAATGTGGAGTATAAAACAAAAGAGGGGAATGTGAATGGAATCAGAAGAAGAGATGGTATTTTAAAAGTTTGCGAAACTTACAGCCATGAAGATATTAATTACGGCCGTAAGTAACAATCTGAAAAAAATTGAAAGAATCAACTACGGCCGTAATTAGGCCTCTGGATAAATTCGATGGAGTAGAGTTACGGCCGTAACAAGGCCACTGAATTTTTTTTATTTTTTATTTATTTATTATTTATTTTTACTTAAACGGGAAAATAAATAAAATGAACTAATAATAAAAAGAAAACAAAAGAAAAATGGGGGAGTAAAGAGACTCCCCTCTCGGGTTGCCTCCCGAGCAGCGCTTTTGTTTACTGTCGTTGACTCGACAGGTTGCTTCCTTCTTCATCCTGGATCAACTGGACTCCCAAAGCTCAATTTCTTCTTCATGCTCTTCATTATGGCCTGCAAAATAGGGGGTAGAAATTTTTCATCAGAAGTTGGTAATGAGATGGAAGAAATGTTACCTGATTGTGGTGACTTTGGACAGTCCTTTCCACCAAGTTCAAAAATTTCCTGTACTGAAGAATCAATCACATTAACAGACTGAACATGATTATCATCATCATGATTTTTCACAGAATAATAAATATTGAATTGAATAATCTCATTATCAAATTCCATGGTAAGTGAGCCACTGCTAACATCTATCTTGATTTTAGATGTTTTAGAAATGGTCTGCCTAACATAATAGGAGTAGAGTTGGGGGAGTGGTTATCATTCATGTCCAATACATAAAAATCTGCAGGAAATACTAACCCACCTACTTGCACTAGAATGTCTTCAACTACCCCGTCAGGATAAGCATTAGAACGATCGGCTAGTTGAATTATAACATTAGTTTCAGTCAGTTTGGCAAGTTTTAATGAATAGGTGGACCTAGACATTACATTGATAGATGCTCCTAAGTCTACTAAAGCACGATTTATTTTCTTATTGCCTATTTGACAAGTTATGGTAAACATACCTGGATCCTTACACTTGAGAGGTGATTTTCTGTGAAGAAGTGCGGATACAGACTCACCCATTCTTACCATCTCATTTCCCTTTAGCTTTCTCTTATTGGTGCATAGATCCTTCAAAAACTTCACATATCAGGGCACTTGGTTGATTGCATCTAACAGTGGAATGTTGATTTCCACTTTCCTGAACATCTCCAGTATATCCTTTTCCTTGCCCTCCTTAGTCGCTTTTGCTAACCTGCTAGGAAAAGGAGGTGGAGTCAATTTAGAAATTGAGTTAGAGTTGGATTTTACCTGCGGGTTTTGCAAATTTGTATCTTCCTTTTCAATTTCGTTCTCCTCTTCCTCTCCATTTGCTGGGGCCTGCTTTCGTGAACCTTCAATCACTTTCCCACTCCGAAGGGTTATGGCACTCACGTTTTTAGGATTTATCTCGAGTTGAGATGGCAATTTACCTCCGGATTGTGATTTGTTGATGGTTGTAGCCATTTGACCCATTTGGTTCTCCAGATTTTGAATGCTAGACTTGGTGTCCTGTTGAAATTGAAGTGTGTGCCAAGGCTTTAACCATGTCTTCAAGAGAAGTACCTGAGTTTTGGGTTCTTTGTTTATACTGCCCATGAGGTTGCAAATTCTCTTGTTGTTGAAATTGCCCTTGAGGTATGTTGGAAATGAAACCCGAGGGCTTGCTACTTCCATATCTCAAATTGGGGTGGTCCCTCCATCCTGGATTGTAGGTATTAGAGTACGGATTGTATTGCTGTCTTTGGAACGGGAAACCTTTTGCAGCATTCATCTGGGCACTGTTTTCCTCTTGCAACACTGGACAAGTATCTGTTGGATGTCCAAAATTCGTGCATATCTCACAGGCTTTGACTTGTTGTAACTTTCCTACTGCAAGTTGTTTTACAAGATTGGTTAGTTCAGACAATTGACTTTCAATATTGGAACTACTTACCTCATTTACGCGCCGAACTTTCATATCCCTATTTGAATTTAATTGCCGAGTGTTCTTAGCCAAATTAAAGCCCGTGCTTGTTCCGGTGTCTTGTCCATCAGTGCACCTCCGCTTGCGGCATCTATCATGCTTCTATCCATCGGTGCTAGACCTTCGTTAAAATACTGCACCAAGAGTTGTTCGCTAATCTGATGATGGGAGCAGCTCGAGATGAGCTTCTTGAAGCGCTCCCAATACTCATATAATGATTCACCATTGTTTTGGCGCACCCCGCATATTTCCTTTCCGATCATCCCAGCTCTTGATGCAGGAAAGTACTTTTTTAGGAATAGCTTCTTCATGTCGTTCCAGGTGGTTACTGATCCGGATGGTAGACAATACAATCAATCAGTAGCAGCATCCTTCAGGGAGAATGGAAAAGCCCTCATCTTGATTTGTTCCTCGGTAATACCCGTGGGTCTCATGCTATCACAAATCACATGGAACTCCTTCAGATGTCTGTATGGGTCTTCACCAGGATGTCCTCTAAAAGTTGGCAGAAGATGGATCAATCCGGATTTTAGCTCAAAAGTTCTGTCTTCTTCCACTGCCAGAAAAGTGAAGCATAGTGGTTGTTGAGCAACATTCTGGGTAACTAGTTGTTTGAGAGTCAGATTATTATTAGCTACTGCCATTGGTTGTGTAGCTCTTCTTTACTGTTGAAAAGTTCTCTCGATTTCTGGGTTAAAATCAAAAAATTCAAAATTAGTTGATCGAGTTTTACGCATATAAACAAAAAAGTAGACATGCAAGAAATTTTATTTTATTTTATTTTTTTTTGAAAAATTATAGAAATAAAGTGAAAATAAAATTAATAAAATAAAATGCAGAAAAAAAATAAAATTTTAATTAACTAAACAACTAAATTAGTTGACCGTTCCCCGGTAATGACGCCAAAAAATTTGATGCATGTCGCAATGCACCAAAATAATAAATAATTCCTTACTCACTAAATATTAATTAATAATATAGTAGCGAGAGTAAAGGTCGATCCCACGAGGAACGGAAACTAATTTTAGTTGTTCGATCAATTAGAATGGAATGTGGGGTATGTTGTTTAAATTGCTTGAATAAAAAATATGCATAAAAATAAACAATTAAATATGACTAGAGAAATTATATAAGAAGAAATCTTGTTCTCGGGTTCGGTTGTACCCTCAATTAATGTTATACCTTTTCTTGTAACGTGTTTCTATCCCTAATTCAATTATCAATCATAAATAATCAAAAAGTTCTGATTATCTAAATTCTTCCTTATGCGTATTGATTCAAAACAAGCTCTTTGAACCAATTCTAGCCACAGATAATCCTAAACAAGCTCTAAGGATTTAATGCACGACTAGTATGAAAATTTAGAAGAATAGATTGAATTTGATCGTTAATTTCACAAGCTCGAATTAATCGATCCAAGTTGAATTATTACTAAACCTGCACGAGATTTATTTGCTATTAAAGTAAAGATTCAATGACAATTACGGATCAAGAATCTAAATATAGCATATTTATGAATCCAAAGATCAATAATCCAATTGGCCAAATTAAACTATTAATCAAATAAACTCAATGAACATTCAAAACATAATAATCCAACAATTGAAGTAAAGAAATAGATTCACGCTACTAATTTATAGGAAAAGAAAATAACATAATCGAGTTAACAAAACTCCACATTTGAACAAGATATAGAATTTAGCCTAGCATGATTGTGATAGATTTTTCAAGTTGCTTCATGAATTCCATTGTTGTTAATATTCTTGCGCTTGAAAATCTCTCAAGAATGCTCTATATTTTGCTCTCAATTTTTCTCAATGTCCAACCTCTTTTTTGTGGTGATTTTGCTCCTTTAATACTTCTAAAATCGTGCCATAGCTTTACCCACAAGATATACCAAAGATAGAACTTGAACCAGATTAGGAAATTACTTCGCGAGAAAGTTATGGCCGTAACTTTATCATTTACGGCCGTAAGTGAGCTACTGAAAATTTTCGGAATTTGGAAGTTCCGGCCGTAAATTTTTCATTTACGACCGTAAGTGCATCTCTGCCGAGAAGCAACTACTCGATGTTTTGCTCATAACTTTCTCTCCTGATGTCAGATTGTGGTGATTCAATCGCGTTGGAAAGAAAACTCAAATATCTACAATTCTTTGTGAAATATATATTCCCAAATTCGAAAGTATTCTTTGAAAAAATTGAGCTTAAATCTTTGACTAAAATTCATGATCACAATCTTCTTTGACCATAATTTTTGCATCTAATCTTCTTCCCACGTGCCATTGTTGATTTGGAGCTCTTTGAATATGCACTTGAACTTACTTCTTGATTTTTGGTATTTCTTTAGTCCTGTTTTCTTCCTTTTCTTATTTTTGACCTTACATAATACAATAAATGAAAATACATTAAACGATACTTCAATAGGATCAAACCAATAACAAAATAAGATAATAAGTGAATTAAATACATGCTAATAAAGGACTTTATCAGCCCTCCTGGACAACAATTTATAAATGCAAAGAGTCTGCTTCCCTTTTGCAGTCCTATTTTGAGGGTAATGATGCAGACCAACCAAGGGTAAAGTTTTCAATTTTAGGTGTCTCGACATTATTTTGAAACATCCTAGACAATGGAAGTCATTCATTTCATGATGGATTGAGTACCAATTAATGCGTTAATAGACCTTTTCAACTGAGATTTTGAAGTTTCTTTAGATTTATCACTTATAAATCCATAATTTATGCTGAGTAGAGATCATGTACATACTCAGAATGAGCTAATGGCATCTGAATGACCCTGATCTTTTTCTACTTTTTATTTGTCTTGTATAATCTTGCTTATTAAAGTATTTGAGTGATTTTGTGTAATTATTTTGATTGCTTGAAGTATTATGCTATATATGAACATTTTATGATTTCATTTGGCTGTAAAAAAATACACTAAATGATGAAATTCAGAAATTTCTCTACAGTGTGGAACTTAGGAATTGCTTACATGTTTCTGCTTCCTGCTAATGGTTATACTCTTCTGTGTTTAGATTGCTCATATGAAGAAAGAGATTGATGCTGGAGCATAATTGAAGTTGTCTTTTTGTTTCCAATGGTTGAATGTAATATTAATTCAATAAGTAAATGTATGAATTATTTACTATTTTACTGTTTTGGGTTTCTTAGATTTTGGGTTTGGATTTTTCCTATTGTTAGAATGGTCATGAGAACGGTGGAATATTTATAGTTATTTAAATTTTAATAGTGTGAATATTGATTTTAATAAAATGTTAATTTGTTTTGGGAATTTTATTTTAATTCTTTATAATCAATAAATTTGCTTTTTCTAGATCACGCCCATGAATTCAATTGTCGCGCATACCACTCCATACACTTCTCAGTGCAAACAAACATGATAATAATATCACTCATGCATCGTACGGGTAATAGCTAGTTACTATTATAAAAGTTCTTGAGTTGTCATCATAACCAATGCATCTTTTCCCACCTAAACAGCTTATGTGCCACTGCTACGATTTTATTTTTTTTTAATTTTTTTTTATTCCTTCAAAATCTGAATATATAATATGCATAGTTGATAATTAAATTCTTCAATGACCGGCTGACTACTTGCATTGTTTATTGATTGTTTTGCAGCTAACCATTGGAATTTGTACGCAATTCCATGAACTTTTTTTTTTAATTTTATTCCTTCTACCTCTGAATATGTGATATGCATACTGCCCTGTACATACAGGGCCCTCACTGTAGTAGACTAGTAGTAGTGCTATAGTAACTGCTACAGTGAGGGCCTTGTACAACTAATTTTTTCCTTTATACTCACTATTTGATTGCTGAAATGACTCCTTGAATTCTTAAATGACAATTACGACACTGAGTACAGACCTCTCAAACTCCTAAGCTATTCAATATATAATATGATTCGTACCCTGAATCCACACACTGTTGTTCTTTCACCACATTTTTGTACACATCTTTGTTCTACTGCAAATGGCTCCAGCATTTGTTATATTGAAGGACATTAACAAGAATCATGCATATTGGCGTATTAAGGTACGTTGTGCAAGAAAATGGATGGTACCAGATTTCGACAGAACGCCTAGAACCTTAGAAATGGTTTTTGTTGATAAAGAGATTTGATTCTAACTTTAAAACAAAAAGGTTTCGTTTATACACATGTTGCCTCGCAATTGCGTTTTCCGATTTTCTTTTGTAATTGTCTTCTTCCATTGCTTTATGTCGAGATCATTCCAAATTGGCACGGTAAATATTAATTTTTTTCGCAGGATAATAGAATTCAATCAACCGTAAAAGGACATCTAATCGAGAAATTTGATCCCCTGATTAAGAAGCACAAGATTCACTGCATAAAACAATTCTCAGTAGGAGACAACAAGAGTACCTATCCAGGGACAAAACATCAATTCTGAATCTTTCTATTCGATAAGTCTTATGTTGGACCTACCAGATCTCCATTTTTTCCACAAAACATCTACAATTTCAGGACTTTTTCCGACATAAAAAGCACCATACATTCTGAAAATTCAGCCCTTTTTGGTACGTTGTCCAAAAATATTATTTATGTATTCACAATATTTTTTCACTTGATATTCATTTTTTATTGATTATTGATTTTTGGAAAATAATTAATTACTTTCTACTTCTTAGACATTTTGGGTCATGTTGTTGGATACAACTCCACAAGGATGCAATCATCAGCGACCCAAAAGTGTGCCAGAAATTTGGAAGTGGTTCTTGAGGATCAGGAGTAAAACACTTTTGGAAACAAACAATATATATTGCACATTTTTTTTATATTCTGATTTGTAATGATTGTACTAATAATGTGTTTTTTCAGGCAAGAAAAATAGTTTTCATGCACATTGTGGGAAGAGTACGCAGATGTAATGAAAGATTACATCAAATCTTCAAAGGTTGTACCCTTAATTCTACTGCTACAATTGTGTAGAACAAAAACATTTAAATGTTTGTTCACATCACATCTCATATGGCTCGGATTAAAACTCAAACATTATAATTCTTACATAATTTGTAGGAGAGACTGGCATCTCAAACACTTTTCATGCTATAAAACTTATGGTTAACGTCGGGATTAAAGAAATGGACGACTTCAAAGTCAGGTGCTTATACAAATTTTTTGTAATTTTTTTTTTTTTGTCATTTAAGATTTGTTCTAACTTATACTTTTCTTAAAATGAAATGATATACAGCCTGTTTGGTGGACAATATCAATGCTCACAAACAGATTGGCCAAATTTCTACATCCAACTGCTTCACAGTTAAGGATGAACTAGAAAACAGAATTTGTGACATCAAAACACTACGTCAAATATCTGAGACTGACAAGGTTTAACAGCCCAATACCAAATTCGTACTTTAAATTAATTGGGATAATATTCCTCAGTTTACTAATATATATTTTTTTTCATGTCAAGCGTGTTTGGGTTGTTGCAATAATAACATAAGTGATTGATGAAAAAAATTGGTCATACACAAGTTGTAAGAATTGTCTTAAAAAAAGGGATTGAACATGGTTCTAAATTTTTTTTGTGAAAGCTGTCATTGTTACAATACTGTGGACGCCAGATTCAAAGTTCATGTGAATGTGGTTGATGGTACTCAATGTCTAACTTTGTTTTTATGGGGCTGTGAGTGTAGAGACTTGATTGGCAAAACAGCAAAAGAAATTCGTGAATGTCTTGCTACTATAATATCAAAAAGTCAACTATTTCGAATACATTATAAAAGTCATATAGCACTTTAGTAATATTTTCTCATTATTATTTTGCTTGAGTCCCTGCAAAAGGGAGGTAATTCAAATTCAAAGAGTAACAACATCGGTAAAACGAACACACCAATCGAGATTGAATGTCTTGAGGGAAAACAACTCCTTTTTAAGGTAAATTTCAAAGAAAAAAATATTAAAGAGGGCGACATGGTTTACTCAATGATGCCTGTGTCAGAGGATTCTGAATTAATTGGGAGGTTCAAGTCAATAGATCATATAATCACCATTAGTGATGATGATACAAATCAGGTACCCACAAAAAATGACGACCAAGACTCTGTCAGTGACAACGAAGTGAACTCACCAATCAAAACTACGATTAAGAGGTCTCAGGATGAAGCTGGAATTGGGTTGCATATTAATGATAGTGATCGTAGTTCGATCCAACAATCGTCCACCAAACTATAGGCTTTCATCAAGACTGAATACGATGAAGAATAATTCGATGCCTACTATGGTCATGATTACAGCGAAGTTCTATATTTCTTATGTTCTTCGAATGTGGGTTCATCAATATTCCTATTTATATTATTAATGCATTTGAGGAGTTAATATTATATTTGTTCTACATTTCTCACGCTATATTACATATGGGTTGCTTCATCAAATCATACTTTAAAAACACAACTAATAGTACTGGACAATCCAACTAAAATGAAATGAAATTAATAAATATATAATTTTGGGCAATTGATCTGTTACAATTGAATGGACCGGAAGTTTTTTAGCCCATTGCATCAGTCCGGTGTGCAGCCCACTCTATTACCAGCCTGAGCCCAATATCTGTGACCCGATTTTCTTGATCCATTAACTTCCACCTCCTTATACAAGCCGTTGATCTATTCAGATGAATCCAGGCAGTCCATCTGTAAAGAAAAGGAGGAGACGTTCTGATTTTTCTCTCAATCTGCATCCAGACGCTTCCTCTCTCTCACACATTCAAACCCTAACTCTCTATAGGAGATTTTCAATCGCCTCCGTCTGTACTTAGTGTTTTCTTCTGACTTCTTCCTGAAATTCTTAGATCTTGGAAGTATACTCTTTGTGGTAGTATTAGATTCTAATTTTGTAACAATCAGTATACATTTTGTGAGTTTGGTCAGAGTATTCTGAAACTCAGTTGATCTTAGTGGTGTTCTTATACGAGTTCTTGTTTTTTAGAAAAGTTTTATGAATATTTCTGGGTTTTGAAGTCTGGTTTTGTAACTTTACAGTTTTTGAATAAAGAGTTTGATTCTTTGTGGTTACTGCTTGATCTTGTTCTTTGTGGTTTGATTCTGAGCCTTAAATCCTTTCAGTGGTATCAGAACCTTAGGGTTTTTTGAAAAACCGGTAGATTTGACTCAGTACTGATAGATCCAGAATTTTTCCTTTCTGCGTTTAGGGTTTTCTGGAAGTTGTTGAGATTCTTTGCAAAACGATTTAGGGTTTCTGGTTCTTGCGTTAAACTTTGAAAAAAATACTTTTCTTGAGTTGTTTAAACCTTTTCTGTAAATCGTTTTTGTGTTTTTTTTCTGAAAATATTTTTTGAGAGAAATTTTCAGATTTAAAATTCTTGGAGTTTTTGTATAAATCTTTTGATACTCTGATTTCGTGGATATTTTCGTTGAAACCTATTTTCAAAATTAGGGTTTCTGAAAAAATTTTGTGTATCTGGATCTTATTTCTGAGTCTATATTTTTAGAGGATCTTGAGACTCAGAATATTTTTCTATAAAATATTCTGGTCACACAGAGATCCTACATTGATTCTTGGTGGTTGATTCTTCGTGGTGGATACTGGTGAACAATTGATTATGGTACTTTGTGGCCCTGGACTTCTGGGATTCTGACTCTTAGTGGAAACAGCAATAGCTTAATATAATTCTGCAATCAGGTGATATTATTCAATTACTGCAATCCTATACTGTAAAATTGTTATTCAAATTTCCTGTTCTCTCCCAAATTCCTCCGTTGAAGCCTATAACTAGGACCCCTAGCTTACCTTTGTCCAGGATTTCATTGAGAATTCGGGAATCTGAGGGAGTGTGGGTATATCCTGTATAGGTTGAGGGATATACTGGAAGGACAGTTTTTTATCAGTACACTATTTTGAACATTCTCTTGATTGAGTAACTAGATTGTAGAATTGTGATCACCTTGATTACATTGTTTGCTGAATACTGTGTTCTGTATATTAGCAAACTTTCTTGAATATAAATTCTTGACTGTGTGATATTGTCTTACTTTGTGATTGTGACCTGCATTATTGTTTACTGCTTGACTATTTGTTCTTTGAACTACTAAAGCTCAATAACTTGAAATATTTTCTAAATCTTGGTCATTATTTCAATGACTACTGTTAAGGTAGATGTTGAAATATGGAATGGCAAAGGGGATTTCAACCTCTGGAGCCAAAAATTGCAAGCTTTACTACTTCAAATGAAATGTGCTAAGGCAATCGATAAATCTTGGCCCCTTGATACCCCTCAAGACAAACAACTTGAAATGGATGAAACTGCATGGAGCACTTTATTTTTACACTTATCTGATAATGTCATTAGACAAGTAGGTAAGACTAAAACTACATCAGAATTATGGGACAAATTGGAGAACTATTTGATATTGTGTCCTTTCCTGATAAATGTTTTCTTTGGAAACAATATTTCTCTTTTAAATTTGATCCATCTAAGGATGTAGAAGAGAACATGAGTAGGTTCACTAAGATCACACAAAGTCTATTAAATTGTGATGAAAAAACTTACTGATGAACAAAAAGTTGTTTGTTTATTGAATGCTATGGGGGATAAGTTTAAAGATTTAAGGAATGCACTGGAATATGGGGGGCAGAAGTTGACCACTGAGATAGTTCATACATCCCTTAAAAATAAAGAGTTAGAGTTTAAACACAATCCTAAGGAAGCCTATAATGTGATAGGTACCTCTAGGAAGAAGAACTCTTTTAGGCTGAACAAGGCTGGATCAAATTTCAATAAAAATTGGAATAATTCTAGCAATAATAGGGATTGGAATAACAAGCCTGTGAAAGGAAATTTTCAAAATAAGGGCAACTTCAATAGGCCTAGAGACAGTAATTTTAGAAGTCAACCTGGTTTCAGAAATCAAGATAATAATGCTAAAAATCATAATAATTTCAGAAACCAGAACAATTTTAAATCTCAGGATAATAATGCTGGTACTTCTAATATAGATAAACCACCTAGAATTTGCTTTTATTGTGGCCAACCTGGACATCATATTAAATATTGTTTTAAAAGGAAAAATGAACAGGGAATCAGTAATCAGACTGAGGCTGCAGTGCAAGATAATAATAATAATGGGGTGGTTTATGTCACTACTGAGTCAGATAACAAAAATGAATGGATTTTAGATTCTGGTTGTACTTTTCACATGTGTCCTGAAAAGGATATGTTTGCTGATTTCAGTAATGATTGCTTTGGTTCTGTGAAACTAGGCAACAATATTTCTTGTGATGTGAAAGGTATTGGAAAGGTTTTGTTACAACTTGAAAATAACAAAACTCTTATTTTGAATAAAACCAGATATGTTCCTGATTTGAAAAGGAACTTGATTTCACTTGGAGTTTTAGATTCTGAATCTTTTGAGATCAGAATGCAAAATGGTTTTTTGAGTATTTTCAAAAATAAATGCTTGATTATGAATACTCCCAAAATTAATGGGATTTATATGTTGAATGTCTTGCCTGTTTATGCTAAGTCTTTTAATGCTATGTCTGGCTTGAATAAAACTGAATTATGGCATAAAATATTAGGACACATAGGTCAAAAGGGACTTAAGCTGCTTGAGACCAAAGGTGTATTTGGTAATGATGTGTTGCATAAACTTGATTACTGTGAAAAATGTGTATTAGGCAAACAGAAAAGAAGTTCATTTGGTAAAGGTGTTCATAAATCTTCTGATGTGCTTGAATATGTGCATGCTGATTTGTGGGGTCCTGCTCCTGTGGGTTCAGTTTCAGGTTTCAGATATTTTCTCCTTATTGTAGATGATTTTTCAAGGAAAACATGGGTGCATTTATTAAAAACTAAGGATGCTACTGTGTCTATTTTCAAAAACTGGATCACCTTAGTTCAAAATTTAAAAGGAAAAAGAGTCAAAACTATTAGAACTGATAATGGTTTAGAATTTTGTAATCAAGAGTTTGATTCTTTTTGTAGCACCTTAGGTATTCTTAGGCATAGGACTGTTGCCTACTGTCCACAGCAAAATGGGGTTGCTGAAAGAATGAATAGGACACTTCTTGAAAGAATTAGGTGTCTCCTACTTGATTCAAATTTTCCTAAAATTTCTTGGGGTGAAGCAGTTAAAACTGCATCCTATTTAATAAATCTATCTCCCTGTAGTGCTATTGATTTTAAGATTCCAGATCAAATCTGGAATAATTATCTTCCTGACTTTTCAAAATTAAAAGTTTTTGGTTGTGCTGCCTACTCACACCATTCTAAAACTAAACTTGACTCCAAGTCATTAAAATGTGTTTTTCTTGGTTATGGAGAAGGAGTCAAGGGCTATAGGTTATGGGTCAGGGATCAGGGAGGTTACAAGGTCATTTTGAGTAGGTCTGTGATTTTTAATGAAAATAATTTTCCTTGCAAAAATAAAAAATTGACTGATCCTGTTAAAGAAAAAGATTTTATCACATCTGAGCTGAGTGCAGACCATTTAGGTGATGAAAATGGCCTGCCCAATACTCAGTTTCAGGTGGAGCAACCCCCACAGTCTCCTAATATCATTCCTGAACCTGAACATGAACCTGTAGGCACTGAACCACAACATGATGATATTCCTGAAGTTGAAATTAATCTAGAAAATTATCAATTGGCTAGGGATAGACCTAGAAGAGAGATCAGACCCCCTCCTAGGTTTGAGGATCCTGACTTTGTGTCTGCTTTTACATATTCTGATCCTATTTTACTTGAACCTCAATCCTTTGAGGAAGCTGTATCTTCTAAGGATTCCAAACTAGGGCTTGCAGCAATGCAAGATGAAATGGACTCACTTTTAAAGAATGGTACCTGGATTTTAGTCAATAGACCTGTAAATAAAAGGATAATTGACTGTAAATGGATTTTTAAACTGAAAGAAAGTGAATCTAAAGATACGAAACCTAGGTACAAGGCTAGGCTTGTAGCAAAGGGTTTTTCTCAAAAGGAGGGAATTGATTTTAATGAAATTTTTTCACCTGTTGTTAAATACACTTCCATCAGAATTCTATTTGCCTTAGTTGCACAATTTGATTTAGAACTTGAGCAAATGGATGTGAAAACTGCTTTTCTTTATGGTTACTTAGATGAAACCATTTATATGCATCAACCTAAAGGTTTTGAAAAAGGCAGAAATTCTGATTTGGTTTGTTTATTGAAAAAATCTTTGTATGGTTTAAAACAGGCTCTTAGACAGTGGTATAAGAGATTTGATTCTTATATCCAAAGTTTAAATTTTCAGAAAAGTAAATATGATTCCTGTTTTTATTTTAAACTTGATAAAACTGATTTCATTTATTTGCTTTTATATGTGGATGACATGCTTATTGCTGAATTGAATGTTGTAGAACAGAGATGATGATATTATTCAATGTAAACAAACAACTCAATTGAAATAACAATTCAAGGCATTCGAGAGGCCTTGTTCTCTCCCAAATGGTTTCCCATTTCTACACAATATTCTCCATACTAGAATGAGTTCCCAATCCCCCTATTTATAAACAAAGACCTATACTATTTATTATATCACTCCCCATAATACCCTCCCTTATTTTAGTATCCTATCACTATGATGATCAGAACTCAAACAGATAGAGGAAACAATTTTCAAAATAGATCTGGATTTTTAAATTCCTATCCAAATAGAGGAGGTTGGAATACTAGAGGAAGCTTTGGTAAGGGAGTTTTTGGAGCAGGTAGAGGAAGTACTGGAAAATATAATGCAGTTGAGTAGGGATCTATGCTATGTGATCACTGTAATGAGAGAGGACATCTTAAAGGAACATGTTTCAAGTTACATGGCTACCCTGACTGGTATAAGGACCTATAGGAACAGAGAAGTAGAGGTTTCAATAGAGGGAGAGGCATAATATATATGATTGATTCACCATTTGATGCGGATGAAGAGCAAGCAGGAAATAAGAATATGGAATCAAACAATATCACAGAAGTGGTTAGACATGAATTGATGAAGGCACTCAAAGGAAAAATGTTGATAAATGTCGAGAATCGTGCAAATTTTGCTCATCTTAAAGAGTATGCAGGTATGAGCTCTTATCATTGTACTTTTGCTACACTTAGCAATCTGAAACCAGGGACATGGATAATAGATACGAGATCTAGCAACCATATTTGTATTGATAAAGCTCTAATGACTAAAACTCAACCTTCTAAATGCCCCACTCATGTTATTCTACCTGATGGTTCAATAAAATAGGTTGAGTTCACTGGGATGTTCATTTGAAACCAAACTAGTGTCTGTCAAATGCATTAAACATTCCTAGTTTGAAATTTAATTTACTATATGTTCCAAAACTCTCATAGACTGCATCTATCAAATTTGTGTTCTATCCTACCTATTGTGTGTTGCAGGACCTGAAGAGTGAGGAGATTGTGGCTATGGGAAAATTAGTAGGAAGGTTGTATCTGCTTGATGACTCTTATTTCATTAGGTATAGATCTAATAATTGTAATCCAGAATTCTTACAACTTTCACCTTCAAATTTTTAACATTCTTGTAATAAGATTGTTCCTTTGAATGCTATGCATGATGTTCATTTATTGATTGGCATTTAAGACTTGGACATGCTCCAGTTAAGTCATTACAGCATCTTGATTTCCTAAAACCTCTATGTAATAAACATATTGATTGTTCTCTTTGTTCTTTTCTACGTTGTCTAAAGGTTCTTTCTATTTCAGGATCTATTGGTAATAGTTCGGGCTCGTTAAAACCTAGCATATACTACTCAATGACCAATATGAAGAGAAAAATAAGGAATTATGAATAACCAAAACAAAGTAAAAACAAAAATAAAAATAATGAAAACTAAAAACTAAAAATCAAAATTTAATTGAATTAAAGGTAAACTAATAATTATACTAAATCCGTTATTCCCCGGCAACGGCGCCAAAAACTTGTTCGCTTCGAATTCCGCAAGTACACGGGATCGTTGACAAGTAATAATTGTGATGAGTTGAGAGTATCGTTCCCACGAGGAATAATGTTTAGTCATAATTACTAGTTTATCGTTGACTCAATTAATGAAAACAATTAAAATAAAAAGATGATTTTGTTTGTCTATCTATTCTAAAAAATTACAATAAATAAAAATTAAATAAAAACAAATGTTTGGGAGTAAAATATGAATGAGGAGCATGTATTGGAATCCGAATCCACTTGTTATCACCTATCTCAATTCAACAATTCGTAGTTTAAATCATTCATGCGTTTCTTGACAATCGATAATTCACATACAATTAATTTTCTTTTCCAAGACAAATTAAATCTATCCCAAACATGAAACGAATCTATTCCTAGTCCGAATACGAATGTTTAGAACGCATTAAATCACACAATTATCAATTAGATTGCACATGTCATAGTGTTATTCCTAACATCTAGTGTTCATGTGTTGATCATGCAATGTTCCAACTTATTGTGACTTTTCCAAGACTACAACAAGTAACAATATATTTAATTGGTGGCCAATCAATCAAATAATAATAACAATAAAACATGTAAGATCAATCAAGAAAACACAATAAATTCCTAAATTATTAATTCTTGAATTGAAATAAATAAACAACAAGTTTCATCTTCATCCAATACAATAAAGGAATTAGCCTAGCATATTAATATAAGAATCACAAGAAAAATAAGAGAAAGCCATCACCCAATCAAGGAGTCCAAGTTCTGGTTCTTGAATTTCTAGTCTAGCCAACTACACCAGTGCCTCTTCCGACTGAGAATCTGACCAGCAACTTGAAGACTCCAATTTATTCCCGAATTCAATTTCCACACTCGGCTGCCTTCTTCCTTTTTTAATTCCACCTGCAGCTCTCTTCGATAATGTATAATATCTGCCGTCTTCACCGAATGTAATCTGTTCTGCCTTTTACCAATCAGTCAACCAGCACTAATGCCTTCTTTATTGTATATATTCAGCCGTGTCCTCCACTTGACCTCCAATTCACCAGAATTCCAGCAGCCTCTTTTTTTTCTATATGTTCTCTGTTGGATCCTCTTTTAATACCCCAGCAATGTATCAGCAGCCGACCACCAAAAAAGAGTCCCAACAATTCCAATTTGTCTCCTCTTATTTACCAGCCGGGTCTCCCAATTAATTCCAACTCTCGGCCTCACTCTGCTATATCTCTCTCGGCTGCCCCCTGCTTTCACGGATCCAAGCAGCTCCTTTTTCTTTCTCTCGGCCGCTCCTCCAAAATATGGCAACCGGTTGTGTATATAAGGGGGGTTTTCCATTCAATTGGGTGTTAAAGGCCCAATCACAAGTGTAAAATAGGTTTTAATTTCAACTCTCAATTTTCTCAAATAATTCAAATTGATCCTTAAGTATTTAATTTTTCAGCCCATGTCCCCATTTATTCCAATTCGAGATCTTCAATTTTTTTGGAAGCTGCACTTGAGTCCCACTTTGCCATTTTTTTTACTGTTTTAGTCCACTTTCTTCGTTTTGCATCCAAACGCATCCAAAATATATTTTTTCCTAAAACAATTAAAATAAATATATAATTAGCAATATAATATCCTAAAACACTTATAATTGTCTAAATTTAAAGTCAAGATAAGTACGAAAACCATACTTATCACTCGGTATCATGAATGGGAGTCTTCCTTTTGTAATCAGTGAGTATTATATTTTGTGATTTGTTATGCGTAAAATCCATCATTTTACGTTAATTTTATTTTTAAAATATTTTCTTTTCATAATTCTGCATCAATTGTTATGTTACGTCTTTGGATTACATATATTGCTCGATTTACTTTTATATATCGACTATATTAGTAATTTGAATCTGCTAGGCCAATTAGTTGAAGGCTTCATTCGAAAATTAATTAATTTATTTGTTTTCAATGATTTTATTTCAATGTCAATCAATTGATTAATGCAAAATTATTTAATAGAGATTACCTGTGGTAGTGTATTGCATTATGTTATAGCTATTGTAAGTATCGATTTTAATGAGATAAGGTGTTGAATGAATGTTTTGTAGTGAAGTGACAATGGTTTTTTATAATTTAATAGAGATTACATGTGGTATTGAATTGCATTATGGTATAATTCTTTTTCCTAATACTAATTTTATGATACGGTATAATGAATGGAATTCTTCCTTTCTAATAAGTGAGTATTATATTTTGTGATTTTCTATGTGTAAAATTCATCATTTTACGTTAATTTTATATTTAAAATATTTTCTTTTCATAATTCTGCATCAATTGTTATGTTACGTCTTTGGATTATATATTTTGCTCGATTTACTTTTCTATATCGACTTTATTAATAATTTGAATATGTTCGGCCAATTAGTTGAAGTCTTCGTTCGAAAACTAATTATAAAATCCATCTATTTATTTTCAACTATTTATTTCCATGTCAACTAATTGATTAATTGTTTAATCTTGCAGAATATTTGGATATTGGAATCAAATTGTTTAATCTTGCAGAATATTTGGATATTGGAATCCTTACTATAAGTGTGAATATTGCAAGTCTATTTTTTGGTTTGATGTGTGGATGGACAAGCTTTATAAAACTTGTAAATACCCGAAGTTTTCATTATGTTGTATGCAAGGCAAGGTTAAGATTCCACCAATGAATGATCCTCCCCTTGTGTTGAAAACATTGTTATATGGCAGGAATGATAGGAGCAAGCATTTCAATGAAAATATACGGTTATACAATATGATGTTTTCATTTACATCATTGGGAGGGAAGGTAGACTCGAGTTTAAATGTTGGGAGGTCACCTCCTGTGTTCAGGTTGCCTATTACCTACCGAGGGATATACTCCCAAATTTGCTCATCTATACATTTATGATACTGGCAATGAAGTGGCTAACATAATGAAATCCATTGGGTAAGGTTGAGTAGATGTTTGACTTAATTATGTCCATTATTATGGAGTAAGTTAGATTTTTACATTGTTTTTTTTTTAACCTTTTCTTTTATATAGCAATTCTTCATATGGCAACAAGTTGCATGAGGACATAGTTTCGGATCTTAAGAATATGTTAGATGAACATAATGTCTTGGTTTAGTCATTTTGTATGGTAAGAGTAACAATACGTCATGATTCTACTGGAAACCTAAACCTGCGATTGATCGGGAAGAGTAGAGATGGAAGGCAATACAATGTGCCAGAGAAGGATGAAGTAGCAGCATTAGTTTTCGGTGATTTCGAGACATTGCCTGGTAGTAGAGATATTGTTTTTGAGACACTAACTGGACTACTGCAGCGCATAAGTGAATTGCATGCATCGTACTTAGCACTACAATACCCATTGCTTTTTGTATACGGTCAAGATGGCTATAGGGAAGACATTTGCTTGGATGAATTAAGTACCCGATCATCCAGTGGTCGGAAGAAACTAAGTATGAGAGAGTGGTTTGCATATCGATTACAAGAAAGAGAATGTGAATCTCCAAATATATTATCTTCGAAAAAGCTATTTCAGCAGTTTTTTGTCGACGGTTAAACCATGGTTAAGTCTGTACGCTTGGCTTACATACAGACTCAGCAAAAGGACTTGAGATGTCAGATGTACAAATGTTTGACCGAAGCAATGTTAAGAGGTGAAATGAATCCTTCTTCTGGGGGAAAGAGAGTGGTTATACCTCCTTCTTTCATAGGTGGTGTCCTATATATGATTCAAACCTACCAGGATGCAATGGCCATATGTGGTTGGGCAGGGTATCCTGATTTGTTCATTACAGTCACGTGTAATCCTAAGTGGCCAGAAGTTGTTCTATTTTTAGAAAGTAGGCGGTTACGATCTGAGGACCAACCAGACATTTTATGTAGAGTATTCAAGATGAAGTTAGAGCATATCATGAAAGATATACGTAAAAACAATTTGTTTGGACCAGTTAGAGCAGGCACTCATCATACATATTCATATTTTTTATGACTTTAATGTTCGTACTATCAATTTGGTTACGTATGTATTTCTTATAAAAATCTTATTTGAAATTGGCATTTTATTTTCAGTTATTTACACCATAGAGTTCCAGAAACGTGGGTTGCCGCACGCACACATACTACTTTTTTTGACTCAAGATGCCATGTTCCCTATGGCTGACGCTATTGATAGTATTATTTCAGCTAAAATACCTGATGAAGTGACAGATCCGGTATATTATGCAACTGTTTGAGAATTTATGATTCATGGTCCTTATGGAAGATTAAGGAGTGATTCTCCATGTATGTCCGATGGTCGCTGCACAAAAAGATATCCTAAAGACTATGTTGATTTCACGGTGGCGGATCGAGACAATGGAAGGATTGTAGACAAGAATGGAATTGAGCTTCATAACAGATATGTTGTTCCTCACAATCGATATCTCTTGTTGAAGTACGGTGCTCACATCAACATCGAGTGGTACAATCAGTCAAGGTCAATCAAATATCTTTTTAAATATGTGAACAAGGGACATGATCAAGTCACGGCAAGCTTCTATCAGGCTGTCGGTGATGAACATGCACAAGACTGTGTAGATGAGATAAAGATGTTCTATGATTGCCGATACATTTCACCGTGTGAGGATGCTTGGAGAATTTTTAGTTATGATATCCACTTCAGGGATCTTGCTGTGGAACGATTGTCCTTCCACCTTCCAGATGAGCAGAACATAATTTTCTCAGACACTGATCCTATAGACGAGGTCTTGAATCGTCCTACTGTTAGATATAGTATGTTCACGACATGGATGCAAGCAAATAAGGTACAGCTTTGCCAGGGATTTGACATGTGCAGAATTTTTGATGAAATTCGTATGGGATTCTTCATAGAGAGAATGGCACCCAAGAAATAGTGATTTTTGCATTGGTCGCATGTTTTACGTCCCTCCTGGAAATGTAGAATTGCATTATTTGCATAATTTGTTGAATGTAGTTCGTGGTCCAACGAGCTGCAATGATATCAAGTGTGTTGATGGTGTAAGGTTCACTACTTTCAGAGATGCTTGCTATGCACGTGGTCTATTAGATGACAACAAAGAGTTTGTAGACGGAATAATTGAAGCACGTAACTGGGTTCGGCTCATTCTATAAGATCTCTTTTTGCAACATTATTCATGTCGGGTTCATTGTCTCGACCTGAAATCATCTGGAAAAAATGTTGGCAGTACATGTCAAACGATGTACTAGACATGCACAGATCTGTATTCGGTCATCTAGGTATCATTTTTTTTGTTACATCATTCTTTATGGTGATATAATGCTTTTTCATTCCACTTGATTTACATTAACATTCTTTGTTAATAATGTGATCTTATGAATATATGAATCGTTAATATTTTTTTCAAATTTTTTTTTTTTTGGGTCATTCCATCAATTTTCTTTTTGTTTATTTATTTGTACTATGTTGTTCTTATGATAGGTTTGGAAATGAGTGAGGAAGAAATTAAAAACTGCACCCTGTTAGAGATTGAAAAAATATTGCAGAGTAGGGGCAAAAGTCTTCATGATTTTGATACAATGCCTTTTCCAGATGATGCAGATACATCACAGTTTCAAAATAGACTTATTTGTGATGAGCTCATGTACGATAGAAGAGAACTGTCTAATTGGCATAAGAAATTTGTTGATATGTTGACAAGTGAGCAGAAGTTTGTTTACGATCAAGTTATGCAAGTTGTTGATACTGATGCGGGAGGTTTTTTTTTTTTTTTTGTACGTGAATGGAGGAATTGGAAAGACTTTTGTTTGGAAGACACTTTTCGCAGCTATTCGGTTGAGGGGAGAAATAGTTGTGAATGTTGCGTCCAGTGGTATAGCATCCCTTTTGCTTCCTAATTACAGAACAACACATTCTAGGTTTGCAATACCTTTGAATCCCAATGAAGACTCGACATGCAATATAAAGCAAGGGAGCGCGCTTGCAAAATTGTTAGTGAGAACAAAGCTTATAATATGGGACGAAGCTCCAATGATGCACAGATACTGCTTTGAGGCGTTGGACAGGACTCCAAGAGATATATTGAGATTTAGTAACCCACATAGCCTGGATCAACCTTTTGGGGGAAAAACAATTGTGTTTGGAGGTGATTTTCAGTAAATTCTGTCGGTTATTCCAAAAGGCAGTAGGTAAGATATTGTTCATGCAACTATAAATTCCTCTTATTTATGGAAACATTGTAAGGTATTGAAGCTAACAAAGAATATGAGACTTCAGAACACATGTAGTGATGATGATGGTAATGCTTTGAAGGATTTCTCGAATTGGATGTGTAGTATTGAAGATGGGACAATTGGTGGAGAAAATGATGGCAATACATCTTTAGAGATGCCAGATGACATTCTGGTCAATCCATCTGACAACTTGATCCAATCCATAGTTGAAAGTACATACCTTTCATTGTCTACCATGGTTGATGTAGCTTCTTACTTACAGGGAAGGGTCATTCTTGCTCTAACATTGAATAATATCGAAAATGTAAACGATTGCATGATTTCTACTAATCATGGTGAAGAGAAGATATATATGAGCTCAGATACAATATGTAAATCAAATGGCATGGGAGGTTTGTTCGGGGACATCCATTCAACAGAGTTCTTAAACGGAATAAGGTGCTCTGGTGTGCCTAACCACGAGTTGAAATTAAGAGTAGGTTTCCCGATAATGTTATTAAGGAATATTGATCATACTTCAGGATTGTGCAATGGAATGAGGTTATTTATTTCAAGACTTTGATGCCATGTTCTGGAAACCTCAACTCTATTTGGGACTAATGCAGGCCAGAAGGTATTTATTCCAAGAATGTCGTTAACTCCTTCAGATTCGAGGTTACCTTTTAAATTCCAAAGGAGACAATTCCCCTTGATAGTATCTTATGCCATGACAATAAATAAGAGTCAAGGACAATCACTATCGCACGTTGGTCTTTTTTTGAAGAGACCAGTGTTCAGTCATGGTCAATTATATGTTGCAATATCTAGAGTTACAAGTCGTTCTGGCCTGAAGATGATTGATTATATGCGACAAAGAAGGAAAGCCCACCAATACTACTGCAAATGTAGTATATAAAGAAGTTTTTCGAAATTTGTACTGACTTTATGTTTGTGCAAACAATTTTTTTATGTTCTTTGTTGTTAATGTTTCTTATTCTATTTTCGTGATTATACATTATCTGAATGTGATACATTTTCTCTACCATCTATTCCGTGCAACGCACGAGTGTAAACTAGTATATATGGAAGTAGAAGTGAGGAGAGAGGGCCATCAAATGCAAATTTCCCTCCAAAATGACTCTCTCTCATAACTCCTACTTTTATACATATAAAGACTAGTTCTAACACCCGTGCGATGCACGGTATTAGATACAAAAAAGAATATTATATTACAATAACTAACCAATACAATCATAGGACTATAACATAAATAGTATATAATCAACAATCTTCCAAATTTATTCTCAAATATTTATTATCTCAATCTGCTTCATAATTGTAGACTTGATATTTGTCTATAAAATTAAAGGATTCATCCAAGGCCTATTAGCAATGGAAAATAAAAACAAATAATTTAGCTCAAGCTTAAAACTCATTCTTACAAATCTCATATTTCTCCAAACTTATTTTCAACCATATATTATTCAATAAAATAATTTCACATGTAAATCCAAAAAAATTCCTACTTTTTAACCACATTCTCCAAAAAATCACAATTATAAATTCTATTTTCTCAAAAAATATAGCTCAATCAAACTCTTAATATAAATTCAAGCAAATAATAGCATTTCCTCACCTAAGAAATTTACATTTCAAGCAAAAATGAAAATTTAACTGGGTTCATAGACTTCTAATTTCGTGGTTCAAAATAATAATGAACAAAAGCAATGTATTTATTAATACAGGCTATCCCGCCACACGTTATTACAATTTTCTACATCAAACATAGATATTAACCTTCTTAGGCAAACTACACTAATCTCAATCAAATTAAAGTTGAAACTTCCAAAACACATTTCAAATATATTATATAATATGTACCAAAAAACAAACATGGATAGATAAACATGGATGGAGAAAGTGCCAAGAATCTCACAAAGGTAGAAAAATAGACCTAAAACAGGTGACATCATATCCAGGCCACCACTCTCGGAGTCATCACTTGCAAATCAATAATTTAAGAAGAAATTCACAATTGGTTTGTGTATGATATCCCTGCATAATTCGAGATGTCACTCATCAAAACAAATGATAAAAATTTCACAATTTATACATAATGATTGAGAGTAAGAAATACTTTTCAAACTAAAATAATAAACCAAGAAGACAAACCAATTGTTTTGCCGCTACATGTACAATCCTATTTGTTTTGCATGGACCACAGGCCAAAGAACCATACATTAAAGAGAACCCATCTCAAATCCTCTGCAATCCATAATAAAATTTAAAATACATATAATCATACACCCAATATTCATCATTACAGACAAAACAATTGACATCCAAGCAACCAATAATCAGCCCTTCGGAAATCAAACTACTTAAAATCTCACACATCTCCATACCGACTATCCCAAAACCACTTATTTTATCACTACTCAATCTCTCCTCCTCTTCATTATGAAAGAATTTCAACAAACCAGTTGAATTAAAATTCTCACAGACCATATAAACACAACTATCATTATCATTGTACCACAACCCATAAATTTTTCCTGCTCTGCAAATCCTCAAACTCAAGTTCAAGATCGAATCCATTTCAATTCTTTCTTTTTCTCCCATCCCATACAAAACACTCATAATTCTTGACTCGTAACTATACCTTAAAAACTTAGATTTCTCACTTCCATCTTTAAAAATCCCAACTTTAAGAAGACCCACCTTTTCTTCGTCTTTCAAGACACGCCCCATTACTGAATTACTCTCGAAGGACCCCAAAACTTTTCCATCAAATATTTCATAATAACTTCCGGAATTTGAATTTTGAGCTAAAATAGTACCTTTCGGGATGATCCATTTTTTCCATTTGGTGTAAAACTCAGCAGACCATGAATTTCTAAAAAACTGAAACGGGGGTGATCCATTGTCATCCAATGGAGGTGATCGCGAAATCACGGTTTTAGGCTTCACTGGGAGATCTTGAAGCATGGATGAAAGGTGAAGAAGATCGATGTTCTTGGGGAAGGAGAGGGGACTGTGAGAAAATTTCGAATTGTTTAGAGACAGAGAGAGGAGAGAAATAATGTTGAAAATATTATGCCGAGCCCTTTTTTTTT
Organism: Ligustrum vulgare; assembly: GCA_963555705.1. Classification (NCBI taxonomy): domain Eukaryota; kingdom Viridiplantae; phylum Streptophyta; class Magnoliopsida; order Lamiales; family Oleaceae; genus Ligustrum; species Ligustrum vulgare. The sequence goes on along the minus strand of OY743188.1, from coordinate 14,862,629 downwards.
ACTCTTTGGGAAAGAACTCGTGGGGCCCACTATTATTACTGATTTTTGGCGGAAACTTAAAAAAAATTGATTTTGAATTGTTTTGCTTGTAGGATAAGCTTCAAGAAAACCATTTGAAAAATTTTTGGGGGAACTTTTGGAGGTAAAACCAAAGCATCTATTTAATAATAAGATATTAAATAGATATATTAAATAGATATTAAATATATTAAATAAATTTGAAATTTGATTTGAATACACGTCAACTTCTATGAGCAGTATTGCCTTTCATTTCTCTGACATGGACTAACTTTTGGAGATACTTGTTTATTATTATTTTATATTTTATTTCATTACATTTCAATTGTTTTCTCTTCGCGAAACATGGACTAACTTTTGGAGATACTTGTTTATTATTATTTTATATTTTATTTCATTACATTTCAATTGTTTTCTCTTCCCGAAACATGGACTAACTTTTGGAGATACTTGTTTATTATTATTTTATATTTTATTTCATTACATTTCAATTGTTTTCTCTTCCCGAAAAAATAGAGGCGAGAATTTTGAAACTTTTTCTCTTTTCCAAACAGGCTGGCTGGGCGGGATTCTTTGTAAAAATTTGAGCGGGATTTTCATCTTCAACTATCCTTCTTTATAATATTAATAAGATTTCTAGATTTTTATGATTGAATAACACACAAAGTATTGTTAAATACGTCATTACAAAATACCAAACAAAATGATGCAAAAATACCAAACAAAATGATATTTGATAACATGATCGATGCTTGTTAAGACTGAAAATCCCATCTAAGAACTATGAACTTCGATTCCCTGTATGGCAGTTTTCAGCTCTAGCTGAAGACTTGCCCTGTCGGGTAACAAAACTATATCTTTCCAAACAGAACCCGACTGAGTTATATAATCTGACTCTTTATAGAGCTTATATATTGTTTCTGCATCACCATTCAAATCGCTTATAGAATCAAAACGATTCATTTCATCCGGAATGACTAATAGCTCATTGTCTCCATTTTTCTGTGCTATCACCTACACACATAAATTAATTTCATTAGAACTATCATACCAAGCTTATTGAAATACAACGCCGGTGAAAGTTTAGCAACATGCACTACATTTTAGTTTGAACTTTTCATCTACACACACGCGCGCGCGCAAAAAAAAAAGATGATCATAAGATTGCTATGAGTTTTAAAGAAGGAAAAATTTCCAGAATAGGATAGTATATGGCACTTGCAACCAATAATGGAAGAAGAAAATCTCTGTTTCCACTTGTGTGCATAAAAATAAATCACTTTGTGGATTTACTAAGTGAACATTTGAATGAAAGCTCATTTGTAAAAAATAAAATGAGATGTTGAATTAATGTTGTTAGTAAGTGAAAATCTTCGAAAGGAAAGAAAATTATGTACAAGGAACTGAAGTTTACCTTTGGAGGATCTCTTGGGGCATTTGTGCAGTATAACCTTACATTATCTACAAGCTGATAGTATCTTGGAAATGCACTTGCAAATTTTTTGTGGGACTTCAACAGTGACTTTACCTTCACTACACTACCCATTTGGATTGCACTTCTGTAGCAAGTTAAAAAGGAAAAATAGAAACCAACGGAGATATTACTTAAATGAATGAGCCTCTATTTGGAAAACATATTTTTTACAATACAATTCCTCAAATCACTTTTCAACCACACATTTTACCTGGAAAACATATAAAAACATATTTTTAAATACAAAACTTTTAACAAACAAAGCCTAACTAGCCTTTGTTTGGTAAACTGTTTATAAACGGTTGTGTATAAATAGCAAAATATCAACATCTCATTGGTCTTTTTTTTTTTTTTTTTTTTTTTTGAAAGTCAAATGGTAGACAAAAATCTTTTACCAGACGAAATTGTTGATTTTAAAAAAAAAAAAATGGACCAATGAGACATTGTCATGTGGCCATTTATTTATAAACAATTTTTACCAAACAGAGGCTAAACCATATTAATAATATCCAGAGCATTCAACTGACCTTATAATATTATTTTTGACATACAAAAAGTAGAATGGTAAAACCTAGTAACGTCTACTTGAATTTTAGGTCATACCTGATACCTCTAACGACATCCAGATAGGCATCACAAACAAATCCAACCAATACAATCCTATATGGTTCTCTGTTCTTAGCTGCTTCTCCCTCTTCTCCTTTAATCTGCTCCCAATAATTTCCGGTGACAGTACCATCCTCTGAAACCTGGTAACCCTCTCCCATGCGATACTGGCATTTGTGTACATTTCTTGTCATGCAAATTGTCTGCTCAACAAATGGTATCCATGATAGGGTTCCGTACATGATCACATCACGCCCTTTATTTAATGTATTTACCAAGAGTTTTGATGCATCAATGAATAATTGTTGGACCTATTTAATTAAAAATATTAGCTCGGGGAAATCAAATGCATGACATATCAGAGTATGATGCAACATGGTTTATAGACAAGAGAAGTAGAATAATGGCAATAAGAAGAAAAATAATTGCAATCAAAGCTTCCTAGGTTAACCTAATAACGTGAAAAGGAAACAAACAAAATCGGATAAAATCAAATCTAACCATTCATTTTTCCAACTAAATAAGTAACTTTAAACAATATTGGTTGAAAGCAATTTGTCAATGTTGGAGGTGTTTACACCATCCATCATCCCAATAAGCAATACACTCACAATTCACAAGCTATTTTGCTTATGTAGTGACGCGTCAAGTGATTCCTTGAGTTATATTTTTAACTTTCTATTTCACTCGTCTTTCAGTCAACAACTTGTTAACTTGAGAAGACACAAAGAATCATTGAGAATTTGAACCAAATGGTGATTAATTAAACTGTAAACCGACCTAATTGAAGGTCCCCCTTGCGATGCATTCAAATTGGTAAGGCTCAAGAGTACATTCAGTTCATCTTGATATAAAAAGTTAAAAGTAAAGTTTTAAAGTTGACAAATCAATCACGTGGGTGATTATTTATTCAATGAAGAGAACATTACCAATTCAGCAGTTTGAAGCATGCCTTGGTGATGACCCTTGGTGCTAAGAGCTGTATAGATGGCACCCATCTCCTTGAATGCATCTGCATCCACTTTAACTGCATTCGCAACAGCCCCTGACCAGAATGATCTGCCAAACAATTTTGCTTTTGTCTTAATAACACAATAGTCTTCATTCGATCAACGTTACAAACAGAGTGAAGTATTCCATTATAAGATAAAATTTGTAAAAATCAATTGTCCAGAAAGCACAAATATTCAAAATCTCACTTCACTAGTAGTAACAGAATTAAAAATATGTTAAAAAAACATAATAGTCTTCATTAGGACAATATTTCAAACAACTTTAAACTATTACATTTTGCTGTAAAATTAAGTGTTTACAAATAGTTTAGGTATAAAATTAGGTGTTTACAAACACTTTAAGTAATTGATAACTAGTAATTTGACCAATTATAATTTAGAAACAATAGCCAAGCGTGGGCTAAATAAAATAAAATAAATCCCATAAAATGATGAATATCCAAAATCCCACCTCTGTAACAATAAAAGATCAAAAGGGGTTATTAATAATTACTTTTTTATAGTGTCCTAAAAACACAACATTCTTCACCGGGATAATATAACAAACATTTTGAACTATTCCATTTTGCTATAATTATTGTATAGATCAAAACTTCTCTAATAGTTAATAATAGTATTAAAAGGGGATGTTAATAATTACTCTTTCATAATATCTTTGAGGACAATAATGCTATTGCCAACTCCCATTCCACCACCCACAAGGAAGAGCACTGGACTTCTTTCACTTGGAGCAACTGGCACCATCACTTCCGATTGATTTAATTCTTTATTTGATGTGGTGCCAATGATGTTCATCTCCTCTACCTGTGTAGAGATCCTTGTCAATTTCAGGTTCTCGCTTATTTTCTTGAAGCTCTGTTTCCTGCAATCCACACTTTTCGGGAAGGTGCCATAACTGGTGCTCATATGGACACCAAATGGAGACACTTGTTGTTATTTACTCTCATAATTATCTAGAAGCAATTTGACAAAAAAATGAGGTGGCGAAATGATGGATCTTGGTGTTAAAATTGATATGATCAATGATATAAAGAGATTGTGCCACACTTGCATATTGTCAATATTTCCATTCAACTGGTTGTACAAGTAGCATAATCGCTTCCTTATCAGATTACTAGTAGTAAAATCCGTAAAAATCACCAATCAACACACTTCAACCACACCTAATCACCACATCATCTTTAAAGTCATTAAGTAAAAGTATTAACTTTAAATCCTACCTAACGTTACTAAGTAGTAAGTACCAAAAGTAAACAAACTTGTTATTATTTATTACGCAAAGTCAGATAAACTGTAAAATTAGGCATTTGAAATTATTAGATACGTTTACATGAGAAAACATAATGCACTTTTGATTCACAAAAAATGATGAAATGGTGGGTGGATTAGGAAAGTATTTTGAAGAAATGAATTAAAAAAAAAAAAAACATATGATAATGGACAGATCCAATCGTTGGCGAGGGCGTTCAGCCGCTAAGGCTGGATCAGTAGATCCTTTAAAAAATTATTTTTTTTTACCTTATAATTTTGGTGTCGAAATTTTTTTCCCTTACCTTGCAGTGTCCGCTCGTGTTGAAAGAATTTCGCTTGTGCTGGACTTACTTCCTGGATTCGCCCATGGTAAGAAGGTTGGTCCCAGAATTCTTTTCACCATGGTATGGCTGGACGACCACAATTTAGCTGGTGAGTGAATATATATTTTTCATTTTTTAATAAAAATAATTTCTCAAAAGATAATGTTATCTACATCTCTTCTTGCTGGAAAGATCAATTCGATATAATTTATGTCAAACCTGGTATAATTCATCCATACCCACCACTACACTGTTTTAAAATACATAATGCGTTGCAATACATCGATGTCAAGAATCACAAGTTTAGGCTTGTCAATTCGAAGAGTAAATGTCATAATGCGTTTCGTATTTTTAATATTATATTAATTATTTTTAAGGTATAAAATAGATTTTTATGTGAAAAATAACTTTTTTACATAAAAACTAAATACACAAAAAACATGAATATGTAATAATAATATTCTTTAATTTTAGAATTGCTAATTTAAAATATATATAGATTTATTATTGTTAATATTATTTATCATACTATAATATATTTTAATCCATAAACAAAAAGATAAAAGTAATATTTAAATAATTTATTTGGGGACCCACAGCCACTTGTGAGGAGATGGGTATTTGCTGAGCAAATTTTTTGCCATTTACTTGTACTCACCATGTAGAATGCCTCCGTTCGGATAGTTTAAAATCAGTTTTCTTGAGCTTTTTCTGATCAGAACTCAGACTCAATACCTGCAAAATATAATTGAAGGGATAGATAATTCACAAATAATCCATTGAATGTATTTCAATCATAAGTCTTACCAAATTTAATCAAAACAATTTGATTTCCGTGTATTTTGAGAGGGGTTAGTTAATATTATACGTGATGAGATGAAGTACCTGAGTTATCACGAGAGGAACTTGACTCCAATGAAATGCAAAATATCCAAGGATACATCTCTCAAATTCGTCAACCAATTTCTCATAAAGTTGTTCAGCATTTGCCGCTTTCCCCAAATATTCATACATTTTGTCATCACATTCTTTAGATGTTTTCAAGTATTCATATGCCAACTTCATCAGTTCTGGACATTCACTTTCATCCTTAAATCCCAGCTGCCTTGCTGCATAAAATGTTTCCTTGTAAAAACCATTTTTGATTTTTCATCACGACAAAAGAGGGATCGAAAAACTTACCAACATAATGCGAGAATGTTTCAATTTTAACGACACCGGACTCGGGTCGATCCAAAGACGGAGCAAGACTGTTCTTCTCTTTCGACCTGGGTTTAGACTTCCGTTGGAGCAGGTAAAGCATCACTAAAGCCAATATAAATCCGAAGAAGACTGCAACCTGGATATCCAAATTGATGAGTGGTGAGGGCTTACGCTTACCTTTCTGCATGGCTGATGAGTAGAGGGAAGGAAAGTGCTTAGGAGCTGAAAATGAACTCCAATTTCATTGTTAGCCTATGTGTAAGTATATGGGATGGGTGGGATGCGTGTGGAAAAGCATTAAAATATTTATTTTTTGGTCAACAATGAATGCCTACATATGGAAAAAGCAGACATTTTCCGTAGGAAGCACACAATTGCATTATTAAAAATAAATAAATAAATAAATAAAAGCAAGAGAATCGTACAGACAATGGGACGATAGTCCCAATATATATATATATATATATATATATATATTTTTCCTTTTTCAATTGGTTGAGCGCGGCTGACAATTTATTTTTATTTTTTTTTTAACTTTTTTCCTTCTTTTTTGTTTTTTAATTACTGAACATATGTTTGGTAAAATAAAATATTTTTTTTTTGTTCAACAATGTCAATGAGTGCCTACATGCATGTGGAAAAAGCAGAGATTTTTTAATTAGAAAGCACACAATTCCATTGAAAAAAAAAAAAAGGGACAACAGTCCCCTGTGTGTATATATATTTATTTTTTTCTTTTTCTTTTTCAATTGGTTGAGCGCAACTGTCAGCCACTCAACCTTAATTTATTTATTTCTTTTAACATTTTTTTCCTTCTTTTTTGTTTTTTAATTACTGAACATATGTTTGGTAAAATAAAATCAGTCATGCTAGACTCCCAGCATCTGTAACCGCAAGAATCACCCCAGTACACGTAAAGACAATTCAGCCCTTCACTTAACCTCAATATTACAAACCCAGATTGGAATTCCCTTAACATGAAAAATTTAAAACCCAGCCCTTCAATTCGGTCTCTCGCAAAGCCCTTTCCTCCCGTCTGTGACCGACGATTGCTGTGGACAAAGATTTCAACCAGAGCGGTAATGCCCCAGATCTTCATCATCTTCCTTTCTCGCGCAAAGGCCCAGGTCTTCATCATCTGTTGAAGAAGATTTCCAGTCGGCTCACAGATCGCATAACCCAATTCACATTTCTGTCACAACGTCGACGACGAGTTATAACAGGGTAATTCAAATTTCGATTTCGTTCATTGTTGATTTTTTCGAGTTCGTCTTAGAATTGGGTTTGTTGATGAAGTTGAGGTCACGGTTATGATGAGTATATGCGAGGCTTTCCGTATTTTGCAAACTTTGATCTTGAGTTCTTTGTCAAAACCAATTTCCCCCTCCTCAACCTTGCTGTGGACGAAACAGTTATGGAAATGCAAGAAATGTCCTTGGTGTGGGCAAAAAAATTTCTCACTACATATAAAATCTTAGGTTCGGTTGTTGAAATGTGTCTGTGAAATATAATTGAAAATCTCATTCAGATAACTTGAAGTTTGTAATATTAGAATGTGGTTGATCTGCTAAAGGATGTCTCATTTAATTGTATATAAGTATGCATTTGTAATGAGGAAAAGGGGTGACACCAGCAACCCATCAGCTAATGTTCATTTTCTTTCTTCTCTATAAGAACTACAACTTACTCTTGTCAATTGTGGCATTATTCTCGCCAATAAAAGTAGATTTTCTATATAACGTTTGGATCCCATTTTGCTTTAACATTGCAATCTTATTTTCATATATTCTTTTTTCAAAAAACATATTTATTCCTAGTTATTATATGGCAAAGCAAGAAAATCAGTTTGTTAGTTCTAATTGTCTAGGTAATCTGTTTTATATTTCCTTTTTATGTATATTATTTGGGAAAGATATGTCCCTGGTCTCTGCTTCCAACACATTTACTTGTATACAAGATTCTATATATTAGTTTGCATTTATGTGGACAATAAATTCACAGGACAAAATATTCACTTCCTTTATTTCAATCTTGATTAAATGATAATGAATTCACTTCTGTTGCTAATGTTACTAACAGGTTTTGAGACCTTAATTGTAGTGAAGCAGGAGTACCAAGAAGAGGAAAAATTGATACATATGTCATTGATAGTTCCTATCCCTTTCTTTTCTTATCTCTTCCTTTCTTTGTGTAATGAATAAATATGATGCTATTTTCTTTCAACTACAGATAAATTCTTGTTATCATTATACGTGACATAAAATATAAATTATAATTAGTACACTTTTTCTTAGGGCTTTGTTAGTTTTAGAGGTTATCTTAGTGTTGAAAAATAGAGCTTGTTTAGGTTATCTTTGATTTGAGAACAAATGAACAAAATAGGTACCATTGAGCTTGTTTATGGTATGGTATATTTCAGTATTGTTTGTGTACCTATTTTGCTTTTCCTTTATTTTGTGTGAGGATTGTCACTAACCTGAAACTTCATCCTATGATTGAGTAGGGATTCGAAATGTTGCTCAAGAATAATGAAGTGTGCCATAGCTGTCGAAAGCCCGGGCATTGGATGAAAGACTGCGATATGAAGCGACGTTGCCCAATTTGTGACCGCGGATACGTGAGATGGCTTAGGGTAGAGGACCCTGCAAAAAAATCGAAAGGGAAGCTGTTTTTCAATTGTACTATCAATGGGTGTACATTTTATGAATGGGATGAAGGGAGTTCAAGTGCGCGCCATGATGCAGGCAGTTCGAGTATGCTCCATGATGCAGCCAGTTCGACTACGGCCCACGATGCAGGTGGAGACTCCCTGGGTGAAGAGGAAAGTGAAGCTCTTGCCCGCACGTTTTCACTTTTTGCGCGCTTAGCGGAGCAGAGAAATGTTAACATATCAATGACAGTGGAATTTAGCAAGGGAAAAAAATAATTAGTTCTCCTTTTGTAGAAACTAATGTACTCATTTCAATTGCAATTAGTGTATGTAATTACCTGTTGTTGTACTTGTTACATTTTATTAGTTGGAATAAATTTGTTGAGGAGTTTGGGACTTATTGCAGTGGTTTTGATGATGTTTGTGATTGAATGAGTTGAGATTTGTGTTTTAAAAAGGTTTTGCTGTCCCTCTACAGGTTGGCTATGTCCAAGTTATAAAGGAGACTCTGCCGAAATTTTTATAAAATCTGATAATAGAAATTGAAAGTATTGAAGTTTAAAACGATTTGTAAACATGTAATTGCTCAAATAAACAATGTGCTCTCACTGAACAGGTGATTCATTGGTGGGTTTTTTTGCCTTCATTGCTATTCTACGTTTGACATAGAGATGCCAATGCCTACTGAGCAGCAATATAGGCCGAGGTGATATTCTCCTGTTTCTACCTGTTAGACGTTTAGAACAATAACATGCTACACAGCCCAAAATTAACACTATGAATTTCTTCATTTTCGAACCTCCATCATAGAAATGGTCTTCTTGTACAGCATATATCTTTTCAATACCAGCACTAGATGTGCCTACAACCTGGCAATACACCATTCCAGTGAACTCTTCCTGAAATTCTTTAAATTTTGCTATTGTGTAGACGGATTGAAACTGTTTTTCCAGTTCGTACCTTGTAGCACATGGGACAGCTTGTGTGAAGCACTTACAGTCAGCTTGAAATTCTTTCTCAGCTTTACTCCTCAGCGCTCGCTCATACTGTTCTACAAACTGCTTTAACGATGTTTTCGATTTTACATAACCATCGAAAAAAGCATTAATGCTCTCACTCCTTTGCGTCGTTGACATCCCTGCCCAGAAGCTCGTTCTGAGGTAACAAGGTACCCAACGCCTTCTTTCTCTGTAAAGTCCGTCTAACCAATCATTCTCATGTAGCATATACTCATCGAGCATCCTAGTCCACCCCTGTTCAAATTCAGAATCATGTTGCGATTCGTAAACCAACTCATGTATTGCTGACATTATAGAGCCTTTGTGATTGTGATACCCAAACTTTTCAGGCAGCTTCTTCAGTATATGCCAAAGACACCACCTATGCCTCGTGCCAGGGAACACGACTCCAATTGCATTTTGCATAGCTCTATCTTGGTCTGTTACTATCCCGCTTGGAGCTTGTCCATCCATACACTGAAGCCAAGTGCTAAACAGCCAAACAAAAGTGTCTGTGTCCTCACTAGAAACCAAACCACAGCCCAATAATGTTGAATGCCCGTGGTGATTCACGCCTACAAACGGGGCAAATGGCATATCGTACTTGTTAGTCAGGTATGTAGTATCAAACGTGATAACATCGCCGAATTCCTTATACGTTTCTCTACATCTGTTATCGGCCCAAAAAACATTCCTCAAACGACCCTTGTCATCCAAATCTAGTGAAAAATAGAATCCCGGGCAAGCCGCTTGCATTTTACAAAAGTAGGCTTGAATAGCTGCAGCATCGCCATCCCCAAGTCTTAAACGCCTTGCCTTCTCAATGTAGTTTCTGCAATCCCTTTCGTTGAATGTCACTTGCTCGTACCCACCAGCCTCAACAACAGTAGAGTTAAAAGTTTTATGCAAGGGTATTCCAGCAATATCATTCACTTCAAGTTGTCGTTTCACGTGTGCACTAAGCCTTCGATTACATCGAAACGACCTAGACTTTGTAGGACTACATAAATGATTATGCTCTAGATGAACCTTCGTAATTCGCCATATTCCATTAACGTCTGAAGAAGCTGTCAACTTAGCTTTACATCCTGTTTGCATGGTTGGTTGTGGCTTCAAAGAATTGCTAGTAGTACACATTTTTTTCCCTTCTCGTGAACATGCAATTGCCACATTTCTTAATAACCCATCCTCACCCTTCCTCGAATTTCTTTTTCTAACTGGAAATCCCATGCGGTAAGCGTACTTTGCATAAAAATCATACAATTCTTCGACGTCCTTAAATTTCATGCCAACCGCAGGCACAACCTCACTATCCTCATCCTCATTCAACCCACGATCATCTCTCATCTCTTCTTCATTAACTTGTGAACTCACATCATCATCAATCACTACATTTGTGTTTAATATGTCTTCATCCGAGTACGGAAACTGAGTTTCTGTTGCAATTAAAGAGCCTAAAATCAATGTCCACTCAACAATAAAAATTGAAAAACGAGATCAATAAATCGAAGATGCTAATTAGGGCACTGACACTAAATATGAAGTCCACAGCAATTATTTTGACAAATTGAAAACCAAGCTAACAGAACTTCTGCTTCCAATACATTATCACACAACAATTAATTATGTAATCGAATGTTGCGCACTTAGGATAATCTGAACTATTTCAACGAGAAAGACTAAATGGTAAAAATAAATATGCTCACCATTAATTGTATAATTTAAACGATTATCACACAACATCCATTACATTGTCACACAACATTTATTTATCTCGTTTGAATAATCTTAACAATTTATAACATTTTTCCAAATGTATTTGGTAAATGGGTCACAGGTTCTCAGTAATTCACATTGCTAGCTCAGTTTATTCAATTTCTTTGCTTGAAAATAGGTAAATATGTAAATAGGTTCAGCAATGTGAATTACTCTGAATAAAAAAATATTTTGCAAAGAGTTGATTGTAAAGATAGTAAATAGGTTAAGCTTTACAAAGGTTCATCTGAGATTCACATTGCTAGCTCACATTAATTGTATAATCAGTTAGGCAAGTAGGGTGAAAAATTTGCAAACTCACCTAAATCCATTTGAACCTGCTTTCCGGAAATGAATCTCCCGGCGGAATCGACAGCGGCGGACGTGGCAGGACTAAGGCACCGCGAGCAGCTGGGCAGGTCTCACCTCCAATGCTGTGAGATTTTTAGTGGGAGGGAGCTTCGAAATTTTTAGCTGGAGGGGAAATGCATTTCTGTGCGTTTCATTCTGGAATCGACAGCGACGGAAGCAGCTGGGCAGGTCTCACCTCCATTGCTGTGAAATTTTTAGTGGGAGAGAGCTTCGAAATTTTTAGCTGGAGGGGAAATGCATTTCTGTGTGTTTCAATCCGATTTTCAATCCATTATTCAATTTCTCGGCCCGATATATCGTCACTAAAGTAAGAGAAATTGCTTCGGTTAGTTGTGCTGTTACATGTGCTGGGAGTTTAGCATTTTCCAAATAAAATATTTATTTTTTGTTCAACAATGTCAATGATGTGGAAAAAGCAGAGATTTTTTAATTAGGAAGCACACAATTGCATTGAAAAAAAAAGGGACAACAGTCCCCTAATATGTGTGAGTGTGTGTATATATATATCCCTCCTATCTTAAAAGAGGGAATTAATATACTATTCACAATTGTCCCATCCCTTTTCACACTTGGTGATTCATTATTATTCATTAACTGGTTTTTTTCAAACAACTTTTTATTTTATTTATTTGGAGGGAATGAATATATTATTCACAATTGTCCTATAACATAATATGATTATATTAAGATCCAGTTAATTCAATGACGCTAAATAATACAACGACACATTTCTCGTACGGAGTACGACTTTTCACTATCCCTCCTATCTTAAAAGAGGGAATGAATATACTATTCACAATTGTCTCATCCCTTTTCACACTTGGTGGTTCATTACTATTCATTAACTGGTTTTTTTCAAACAATTTTTTTTTCCCTCTTTATTTTATTTATTTGGAGGGAATGAATATATTATTCACAATTGTCCCATAACATAATATGATTATATTAAGATCCAGTTAATTTAATGACGCTAAATAATACAACAACGACACATTTCTCGTACGGAGTACGACTTTTCACTAGTATATATATATAAAAGGGACAACAGTCCCCTAATGTGTGTGTGTATATATTTATTTATTTCTTTTTCTTTTTCAATTGGTTGAGCGCAACTGTCAGCCACTCAACCTTAATTTATTTATTTCTTTTAACATTTTTTTCCTTCTTTTTTCTTTTTAATTAATGAGCATATGTTTTGTAAAATAAAAAATTTGATATATAAAATCATACAATTTCCTAAACCACATACATTTGATGTATTCTTTCTTTAAATTATTTTCAATATTTTTTTAATAATATTTTTCAGTTGAATTTTCATGTCAATTTTTTTTTGGTATGACTTTTCACTTTAATTTTGTCTTTTGATGTATTTTTTCTTTAAATTATTTTTGATATTTTTTGTATAATCTTTTTTCAGTTAAATTTCCATGTCAATCTTTTTATTTTATTTTATTCTTTTTACATGACTTATCACTTCAATTGCTTTTTATGTATTTTTTCTTTAAATTATTTTCAATAATTTTTGTATAATCATTTTTCAATTGAATTGTTATATCTATAAGTAAAATTGTTTGTCGATGACATTTGGATAAAAAAAATTGTTATATGCAAACTTTGTCAAGGGCAAGTACGACTCCAAACTTCGAAATCCAACACTAAACTTGCAACATGTCTTTCAACATTTGAATAGTCCTCTCCAGCTGACATTTGTATCGGAAGAATATGATCTCATGTCTATTTTTTTCTTCCACACTAGTATTTCTCCCGTGCGATGCACGAAAGTTATTCAAAAATATTAATTTCGATAAGTATTTGAAAAACTATAATGTTTATACATAATTAAAACAAATCTAAAAGGCGCGAAAAATAATATTATATTACAATATGTACATGATTGTTAATTTCAATAATTTTTTATGAGCTATCATTAATTTCAAAGAAAGTGCAAATTTAGTAATTTATTTAATTCTATATCATGTTTGATTTAATATTATGAGTACAATATTAATTTTGTGGAATACATCAATATATTTCTTACAATTTTTGCATTCTCCCCTCGTATTTAAGTTTTCCAATTCTCATTCAAAAATATCAATTAAAATAATTTAAAAAGTGTGCTTAACTTAATCCCGCGAATATTTGTATTGACCAATAAAATTATATTTTTTTACCTATAAAATCAAATAGTCAAGAATAATAATTACGTTAATCTAGCAATTATCATGATATGACAATATGAAATGTTGGAGTAAAAAAATTATACTGAAAATTGTATACCATATAACTGTTTTTCTTTTAAGCAACTATTAAAATTAAGAATGATTAAAAAAATATAATTCATTATTAATCATAATATTCACAATTTTAACATTTGCCTATAGTATTTAACATTTTCATGAAATTTCTTGCGGAAACGTTAATCACAATAATGGGTTTCATTATTTCAAATTATAATAGCTTCGTTGATTAATAAAAGAAAATTTATATATTTAAATAATAAATTACTGTCATTTGTTTCTCGTATTTTAACCTTTTTTCCCCTCAATTTCCTTTCAAAAACACCAATTACATAATAATATATAGGATAAATAATTCATACTATTAAAATAAGGACAACAAACAAATAAAACACATCATACAATAAAAACATATTAATTATAATAACAATAAAATCCACACCAAATAGAGGCATAATATACTAAACAACTTTAAAATATCACTTTTATTTTCTTTTGGGGGGGGGGGGGGGGGGGAAGCAATTCAAAAGAAGGAAAGACAAAGAAACCCCAAAACGTCAAATATTAATATCTGCCCCTGTTTATAAATTGGTTTTTTTTTTTCATTTTTCAAGATAAAATGTGTGGTTGAAAAGTGGAGAGAAAAAAGATATGTGGTTAAAATATCATTACCGAACAGTAAAAAAAAATTAAAATAATGCAGCTATCAGATGGACAGTCGCATAGGCGGGGGGGGGGAAGCAATTCAAAAGAAGGAAAGATAAAGAAACCCCAAAAACGTCAAATATTAATATCTGCCCCTGTTCGGATATTTATCCAAGTTAATAAATTAGTTTTTTTTTTCATTTTTCAAGATAAAATGTGTGGTTGAAAAGTGGAGAAAGAAAAGATATGTGGTTAAAATATCATTACCGAACAGTAAAAAAAATTAAAATAATGCAGCTGTCAGATGGACAGCCGCATATTATCAAGGCAAAAAAATTCAAGTGGGATGTTAGTCAAAGAGAGGAAAGAAAAAAAGTAGTGGAAAAAAACATACTTTAACCACATACATTTTCTCTCCACTTTTTAAACATATTTGTCACTTTTATCGATAGTATAGATAGTATAGAAGTATAGATTATGACAAAATAAAAGAGAAGAATGAATATTACAAAATATCAAATTAAAAAAATATACATAGCAAGACAAAAAATAATAATATTAATAATAATAATAATAATAATAATAATAATAAGCACGTATTTGGTAAAAGTAAAAAAAATGAATTATAAACATATTTATAAATTACACAATTTCTCAAACCATTTTTTTAACACACATTTTCTCTCCAATTATTTTTTTACATTAAAAACATAAATAAATCAATTTATAAACCAAACAGCATTACCAAATGGAGGCAATAGACAAAAGAAGAATAAGATAAATGAAAAAAAAAATTAAAAAAGATGTTAACCCCTGAAACAACATAATTTCTTAAATTACTTTTTATTCACAAATATTTTCTCTCTACTTATTCAAAATTCATTTTTTTTAAACTCATTTTCTGCCACATTTTACCAATAAAATAATTTACAATTTTTTTCTACATTTAACCAATAAAATAATCCACATACAAATTAAAATAACAAATTATCTACTTTTAACATTATATTCTGAGAAAATCACTATTTCAAATAATGTGATTTGTAAAATTTTTGTAGACTCTGTGTTCAGAAATTTAATACTTGTACGTGTATTCAAAAATATTATTTTAAAATAAAAGATAAGAATGACATATTGCAAAAGACCAAACTAAATATATATATATAGCAAGACAAAAAAAGAATAAGCATGTATTTGGTAAAAGTAAAAAAAATATTTGTAAACATGTTTATAAATTTCACATTTTTTTAAACCATTTTTTAAACATATATTTTCTCTTCAATTTTCAACGACTATTTTTTACCTCAAAATATTATATAAATCATTTTATAAATCAAACATTGTTATCAAATGAAAACAAATAGACAAAAAATTAATAAAATAAATGAAAAAAAATAAAAAATGTGACAGCTGCTTTTCAGCAGCTGACACATTTGATGCTTGGATTGCTTTCATAAGCAATCCAAGCTGTAAGCCCTGCAAACGATCAAAAAAAAAAAAAAATGTAAACAATGAACAGTAAAAAGCGCTAGCTTTTTGGGCAAGATTTTTCGGTTTTAAAATATAGTATAGATAAAAGATAAGAATGGCAAATTACAAAAGACAAAATTATAAAATATACGTAGTAAGATAAAAAGTAACAGCTTTGTTTGTTAAAAGTTTTGTGTTTAAAAACATGTTTTTTAGATAAAATGTGTTGTTGAAAAGTGAAAAGTAAAATTTGTGTGTTTAAAAAGTGATTTAAAAAATTATGTTTTAAAAAAGCTTGTTTGTAAACATGTTTGCCAAATAGAGGAAGAAAAAAATGAAATAAAAAAGTAAACCATAAAAATAATTAATTTTAAAAATGGTGTCAGCCGGCTGCTGACACCGTTGCTTTTGCTTGGAAATCAACTGTGAAATAGAGACATAATATGTTAAATTACTTTAAATTATCACTTTTCTTTTCTATAAGAACAAAATAAAGATCTGTTCAATAACTCTATTTAATCGTGTATAATTAGAATTTTTTATTTATTTTTTGACATGCAAATCAAGTATTTTTGAAATAATGGGTCTCATTATTTTTCAAACTATAATAGATTATTTTAATAATAAAAGACAGTTTATATAGTGAATTAATAAATTATCGTCATTTGCTTCTCAAATTTTAACTTCTTTTTTTTGTTTCATCTTCCATTGGAAAACTCTAATCACACAATAATATATAGGATAAATAATTCATAAAATATGATTTATAATATTAAAGATTACAAATATTAATAGTCAAAACATAATTATAATATTGATAGCTACAAATATGGTTTGTAATATATTAAAATACGAACAACAAATAAATAAAATACCTCGTCAAATAATAATATTGAATAACTATAAAATCAAAATGAAATAGAGACATAATATTCTAAACTATTTTAAAATATAATTTTTCTTTTCTAAAAGAAAAAAATAAAGATCTATTCAATAACTCTATTTTATCGTTTATAAACAGAATTTTTTGTTCATTTTCTAACATGAAAATCACGTATTTTTGAAATAATGGGTCTCATTACTTGCTTCTCGTATTTTAACTTTTCTCTTTTCCAATTTTCATTAAAAAACACCAATCAAATAATAACACATAAGATAAATAATTCATAAATATTAACATTAAATAAAAAAGCAAAAAATCAAAAATCAAAAAAAATAAATAGACATGCGGCTAGAGGTGGCAAACGGACCGAGTCGCTCGTCGGCTCGGCTAGCGAAAAAACCAGCTGAGGGCTGCTCGGCTCATCAAACGACCGGACTTGTGGACGAGCCAATCAGCACCGTTGAACCACGAGCAGCTCGCCAGCACGAGCCACGAGCTCGTGCCGACGAGCTCAACGAGCCGAGCGGCTCGTGTAAAAAAAAAAAAAATTCATTTTTTTACCGTTCAAAATTTAAAAAAAAACAATACAATATTAATATATAATATATTACAATTTACACACAAAAAAAAAGCTCTTGAAAATATATATATATATATATATATAAACGTAAAAAAGACAAAGTGACCGTTCTGGTCATTTAAAAAAAATATATATATATTTTATTTTTCTTCCTAAATTTTTTCCTATAAATACTACACTTGTTTCAAATTTCTTTCTACAATTCTACTACACTACATCTACTACAATTCTCTACTCTAATTCTTATTCTACATTAAAAATTTACAAGTCTACTACACTCTCTTCTCTTCTTCTATTCTACCAACATTTTTATTCTATTTTCTACATTTATAATTTCTACATTACAAATATACCACAAGTTTGATGTTTCAATTTAAATATCTCTGATTCTCTTAGTTATAATATATTTCATATTTCAGTTTCAATATCTCAATTTATCATTACATCTCTCAATTACACGTATTCAATTTTATATTTCAATTTTTCCACACCACATCACATACAAAAGAATGGATCCCAGCAAC
The DNA here is from genome assembly GCA_963555705.1 of Ligustrum vulgare. Classification (NCBI taxonomy): domain Eukaryota; kingdom Viridiplantae; phylum Streptophyta; class Magnoliopsida; order Lamiales; family Oleaceae; genus Ligustrum; species Ligustrum vulgare. The sequence goes on along the minus strand of OY743188.1, from coordinate 14,844,627 downwards.
CGAATATTTGTTAATGAATTGTTCGATGGTCCACCTGGATTTGGGGGGCATCATGATGATTCAACACCACAATCTCACATTCATTTCGACGATCAATTTGCCGGTCTCAACGACGTACCAATTATCGACAACATTGAAAAAGATGCGGATGTTCAAATCTTACAAGATCATCCCGATATTCCCGACGCAAGAGGAAAAAGAAAAGCCAGAAAAAGGTAAGAAGCCAACTTCAAAGTGTTGGGATCACTTTAAATTAGTCGCAACGGGGAAAAAAATTGAAGGAGAAGCTGAATTCAAAGCTGTGTGCAAATATTGTGCACAACAATTAGCTGGTCAAAGGGAATTGGTACTACACACCTGAACCGTCACTATCGCTAGTGTCAGCCCAAGCACGGCTTCGTTGAATCGAATCAAAGTCAACTACAATTTGGTTCATCGGCCACTAGTGCTTCTAGAGCGGGATCTACAACACTTTCAAATTGGATGTATTCCGAAACAGAGAATCGAACTGGGTTGGTTCAATTCGTTGCGGGGGCGGAGTTGCCACTAAGCATAGTGGACAATGAGCACTTTGTTACATACATCAAGCGTTATCTTCAACCTAAGTACCAAGGTATTACTCGAAACATTCTACGTTCTGATACAATACAATATTATCTTAAAACTAAGAAACAATTAATAGTCGATTTAAATAACTATGGTGGTGTTATTTCTTTTACTTCCGATCTTTGGGAAGGAATTAACAAAAAAGGTTATATTGCTGCAACTGCACACTACATTGATCCACTTTGAGTTATGCATAAAAAAATTATTGCTTTTAAAATTCTAGACTTTCCTCATAACGCAACCAACATATTTAATGCTATACTTGATATTGTTAGAGAATATGGCTTTGAAAATAAAATTCGATCATTTACTTTCGATAATGCTAGTGTAAATAAACATGTAGTAGATAAATTATGTAGAATTCTTAATCCGAATTTTGGTGATTTCTTATTCCATGTTAGATGTGTATATCATATTTTAAATTTAATTGTTCAAGATGGCTTGAAACATATTAAAGATGAAATGGATAAAATTAGAGATGCTATAGTATACATAACCATATCACCGAGTAGAAAACAATATTTTGAAACAATGTGTTCACAATACAATTTAGATTCTAAGAAATTTATCACCGACGTAGGCCATAGGTGGAACTCCACATATTTGTTACTTAAATCATGCGAAGGTTATGAACACATAATAATGGAATATTATAACGGTAGAACACTTAAAAAAGACGATGATCCTCTATTAATAGAATCGGATTGGGAAGCTGCTTTTAAAGTGAAAAAATTTTTAACAAGTTTTTACGATTCAACCAATATATTATCCGGGGTATATTACCCAACTAGTTCAAGAGTTCTTGAATGTCTTTATATTATTGCAAGAACTTTTTATAGATATAGATATGAGTCATTTTTTACTGAAATGATAATTGCTATGGGAATAAAATTTAGAAAATATTGGGAAGATTTACCTATGTTACTTCCCTTAGCATGCATAATGGACCCACGTTTTAATTTAAAGGGTACGAAAATTCTTGTTTCAAAAATCAATAGCTCATTGATTTTGGATAAACCTATCACTTATAATAATTTAGAGAGTACGTTAGTAAACATGTATACTGTATATGATGCACGATTAGGAACTACTATTAATCATACACAATCTGCACCATCAAGTGACACTACACTTGGAGACGATGAAGTTGAATTATACAATTTAATGGAAGAAATGAGTCGAGCACAAGGAACTTCTTCTTACAGTATGTCTTCTAGTTCTAGTATCAACGAATTAGGTTCACTTCAAATACCTGAAGAATTGAAAATTTATTTTGGACAAGAACTACTTAGAAATGTGGAGTCTACTAATTCTTTAGAATTTGATTTACTTCATTATTGGCGAACAAACGAATGAAAATATCCGATTGTTTCCGCCATTGCAAAAGATCTACTAACACCTCCGGTTAGCACGGTAGCGTCGGAGTCTGCTTTTAGTGCAGGTAAAAGGGTTTTGTCAGAAGTCAGGAGCCGACTCAAAGAAGATATTTTGGAAGCGTTGATGTGTGTTAAAGATTGGCAAGACGGTGATTTACGCGTACAACATAAGTATGCCGAAATTGTATGCAGTCAGGTAAATGATATTTAACTTTACATTTTCAATTTCTTTATTATACATATAAAATAAAATATAATTTTGATTTCAAAACAAAAATTGTACACGTAACAAATTATTCGTGTACAATTTTAACTCCACCTACTAGAATACTGAATATTCAATTATTCAAATAAGACTATTTAGTAGCCAGTCCCAAGCTCGAAAAAAAGAGGAGGGTTTAATTTTATTTTTTAACATTTTAAATTTTAATTTATTTACTTCATTTTCGTTTTTGTCTTTTCAAATTATAATTTGATATTTGATTATTTGAAGAAGTTTTTATTTACGTTATAATTTATAAACTTATAAATTATAATTAATCATTTCGACTTTCAATTTAATTCTCTAATAATATTAATAACTAACAAACATTGTTTTTTTACTTATTAAGTTATTAATAATTTATTTAATACATAACTTATTACTTATTACTTATTAATATTATACTTATATTTATAAATTATAAGTTATAACTAATTAAGAATTTATATCAATAATATTAAATATATTAATATTCAAGATTTCAAAAATTTAAGCTATCGATTAGATTGTCGACTAAATCTAAATCAATGTAAGATCATAAGACGGTAAGACAATAGGGGTTTTTTTATTTAAAAAAAAATGGTAAAACTTAAGAGGGGTTTAAGTTATATATAAAAAAAAAAAAAAAATTTAAATCACGAGCTAAACGAGCCGAGCTCGGCTCAGTTCGTTTGACCCTAGCTCGTTGCTCGGCTCGTCCGTTTGACGAGCCGAGCATTACGAGCCATGGGCCGAGCCGGCTCGGCTCGACCCATTGCCACCTCTACATGCGGCTGTCAGACGACAGCCGCATGTTTTCAAAAAAAATTGAATTTGAATTGGGATGTCAAGGACATCCCATTAAAAAAAAAAAATAAAATTGCGAATGAACAGTAAATGGCTGCAACTTCTAGAACAAGACTTTTCCATTATCAAATATAGTATAGATTCCTCTACTTATATATATTGATGTGATTCGTTGTGGGAACTACGAAAAATACTCGAAAATTGATTTGAAACGTCAAAAATTTCTAAATCCAGTTGGTAGACGATAATAATGCAACCCGAACCTCACGACTCAAGAACCCAATGTATATTAAACCTTGAACTCATTAAGATGCAGAGATAAAAACCACAAATGGTAAACGCCGCAAAGGTTGTCAAATCATTTGGTAAGTTCAATGTGTTCAACAAGAATAAAGAACAAAAAGGGAAAACCTCACCTCAAATTATCAATAATGTCTGTTGACGTCAAAAATGACTTGAAGACGCGGCAATTTTTTAGTCAACTTAAATGAAAAAAGTAGGCGATAAAAGTAAAGAAACTTGAAAACATGGTAGGGCCGGACTCGCGGTCCGACCTTAATTGATTTTTCTCTTATATATAAGGAGACAAATTGAGAGAATACAAGTGGTTTGAGAGTGTTTTCCTTCTCCTTATGTGGGGGAAAATCTCCCCTTCTTTGTTTACAATACATTGGTATTTATAGGAAAATTATACTGACAGGTTACTAATATTTTAATCAACTATAATGTCAACTTGTTGCATTATTTAGTTGTTGCAATTCTCATACGGTTGTAAGTTCCAAGAATATGAATTGGAAATTGTGAAGATAGAATATATTTAATCAAGTGGGCCAAGTTGATCCACTTGACACTTTAATACTTGGTTGGATAAATATTCTATCTCTGATGTAGGTGGAGAGTTGGATCTCGTGTTCTAAGCTCAATATGATGGTCTTCACTTCAACGCCTAATATTAGACTTTCCCAAGACCTTAATTTAGACTTCTAAGTCTTCCAAGGTACTTCTGGGTCTTCTTATTTTCAAGGTCCTCCTAGCTCGAAGGTCATCCGTGGAAGACCTGTCGAGATGACATCTAATCTTTCTTCATCCATGGAAGACCAGCCGAGGTCTTAACTTTATTCGCATTCCTCATGATGACCTCTAATCCTTCTTTTGTTGACTTGAAACTTAAAGTGGGTCTTCATATAATATGGGCTGAAGGAAGCGCCTCAATTTTAGGTGGTCAACAATTGCCCCCAAGGTCTACGCTAAATATATTTAGTTCAAACCTTGTTCTCGCATCTTTTAGTCACTGTTCCCAGGTACTTTGCTAATTAATTCTTCCAGGACTTAACTTTTCTAAGGCCGAAGCCTTACATACTGTGCTTTTCCTGAATGCCAATGTGGTTAATGAGCTAGAGTTGATGCTTCCAAAATTATAGAGGAACTGACTTTGTAAGGAAGGAGCGAATGAAGATCTCTTTTTGCCCCCATAGACTTAAAGTGTTATAGCATAGATGAACCTGAGGCTTAGAGTAGCGACCTTTTTCTTCTTTTAGGGAGCTCTTGAAATACATTGTTGCTTGTACCTCGGGGTTATTGATTGAACTTAAGCTTGAGTCTGTCCAATATTGTACTTTGAGCTCGTTAGCTCAAGTCCTTTGTTTGGAAATTTTGACCCTGCAAAATGATCAATTTTTTTGTTCTTTTTAGGACCTTTTTTTACCCCTTAAGAACCTTCTAATACTCTTATGAGATTAGGTTTTGTTCATTTGATACTCTCGTGGGATCCGGTTTTTCTTCCAAGTGTGCAGCACTTACACTCCTTGGAGTCCTTTATCCTCTAATGGGGATTTTTGGACGATTTGAGCTCTTATCCTCCCGTAGGGACTGTTGGGCATACCAACGGAGCAATTTTACCAGACCGTGGTCGAGTTTTATTCTGTTGTTGAGTTTTAAGGTCGTAGCCTAACTCGGAACTTTTGAGGGTCGTAACCAAACTCAAGAATTTTGTTGGAGAGCCTAGGGCCGTAGCCGAGCTCACGACATTTGGGGACCGTTGTCTAACTCAGAGCTTCTTCTATTCTTTGAAGTCCTTGTCCTCTCATGTTGTGGACTTTATGGACTATTTATTTAGATTTGAGGTCTTCCGTTCATTTGTTGAGCTTCTTTTAGGCTTTTTTGCATGTGGAGTACTTCACCTTTAGAGCTTCTTGGAAGATCTTTTCTTTTTAAGTACTGTAGCGACCAAGAATTTTTACGCGATTAATAATTATTTTAATAGAAAATCGTGTCGCTACTATTTCACCCATTTTTATTAAGTTAACGCCGCGACGTATTCGTATAGCCAAGTCAAGAAATAATCGAGATCGTTCAATTTTAAATTAAATTCCGAAATTCTAAAAATATCTCCATTCTCTTGATTTAAAGTATATTAAGTCCAAGTACTTAATTCAATGTTATCCCAATATTTATTTATACAAAAAATTATTTTTATTATTGAAATTAAGAAAATATATGCAAGCATGAGAGGTTCCATTATATATAATAATTATGAGAGTCTTAATTTAATAAATATGGAAAAGTATATGAATGAATTATATACTCCATTATATATAATCATGAAGAGCATAATATTTGTATAAATATGGAAAAGTATATGAATGAATTATATACTCCATTATATGTAATCATGAAGAGCATAATATTTGTATAAATATGGAAAAGTATATGAATGAATTATATACTCCATTATATATAATCATGAAGAGCATAATATTTGTATAAATATGGAAAAGTATATGAATGATTGATAAGACTCCATTATATGTAATCATGAAGAGCATAATATTTGTATAAATATGGAAAAGTATATGAATGAATTATATACTCCATTATATATAATCATGAAGAGCATATTATTTGTATAAATATGGAAAAGTATATGAATGGTGCTTTACTTTAAGAAAAGGATGTGTTAAAATTAATAGAATTGAATGATTATGTTTACAATATGCCAACTTTATACATCTATTTAAACCCATCTCTTTTACACACAACTCTACACATATACACTTATTTCCAATCTCTTGACAAAATCCACAAGTAAGAGAAATTCAAGGTGGTCAAGAAAGTTTTGGTCCATTTACTACTACACTTCATTTTAATCTTTTAAAAGGTAAGTATATCTTATGTTTTTATGAAAAGTAAGTATGTTTTTATGAAAGGTAAATACACCTTATGTTTTTATGAAAAGTAAGTATGTTTTTATGACAAGTAAGTATATCTTATGTTTTTATGAAAAGTAAGTATGTTTTTATGAAAGGTAAATACACCTTATGTTTTTATGAAAAGTAAGTATGTTTTTATGACAAGTAAGTATATCTTATGTTTTTATGAAAAGTAAGTATGTTTTTATGAAAGGTAAATACACCTTATGTTTTTATGAAAAGTAAGTATGTTTTTATGACAAGTAAGTATATCTTATGTTTTTATGAAAATGTTTGGATCATTGCTATGAAATCAATCTCACAAGATTGTTATGGGTTCCATATGATATTTTTATGATTATGCTAAGGGGACCGGAGTTTAGTAGCGCTACACATAAGAATTCTTGCCATTTAAGTTCGGTAAAATTATTGTGTCTCCCTATGTTTATGAGTATTTCGATCATATCCTATGTTATGATGAAAATGATCCATATGCTTTCAAAAGAACATTTATGCTTGGTATACTTACTGGGATTTTATAAATCTCACTCCACGATATTTACCATTTTCAGATAATTGAAGGTTCGAGGCGGTCAACATGGAAGTGGCAAAAGTGGTTAAGATTGATGAGATAATTATGTTGAACTTTATGTAAGAAAATTATGTTCTATTTTTATTCACAAATAAAATTATGGGATTCTAATTATTCTTTTGAATAATTTTACATTACTATTTAAGTCTCGATAATATGATATGAGTCACTTTTAGTGGCACTCGAATGGTCGAGAATTCGGGTCGTCACAGTTGGTATCAGAGACAAGAGTTTTAAAAACGATTCTGTAGATTTTTGAAATTTTATTTCTTAAAAAAAAAAAAAAAAAAAAAAACACTATTCACGTGAACAGTAAAACGACGTGCTATTCATGATGAACAGTGAACGAAATCACTATTCAATTAAAAAAAAAAATTTGAATTTTCACATGTCAAGTATGGTTATGATTTTGAAAAGTATGATGAAATTTGATGTGCGAATTTCAAGGACAAAATTCATTTTAAGCAAGGGAGTTTGTAATGTTCTGAAAATTTTATGGAATATAATTAGTTAGTGATATGATGTTTATATTGATGTCTTTGATAAATTTCTAAAAGTTCGGGGACTAAAGGAAAATAAGATTTGACGATAAAATTTTATTTGGGTTAATTAGGCCCAATCTTATGTAAAGATGCGAAATGATTAATAATAATTTTTTTTTAAAATATTTTAACTCATCACTCTACTATGTCACTCTCCACGTATTGACTCCTCGAACCAGATATGTTATATGCTTTGCAAGTCATTTACGATTTTATTAAGACATGTTAAGTATGAAATATTCATATGTTATGAATCTTTAAGTGAAATATACATGTTGAGTATGATATGAATTGATAGAAGCCTAAATTTTAATTTATTCATTTTAATGTAGAATCATGAGACATAGAGGATATTGATATGAATTTTGGTTCATATTAAGCTTAGTAAGATTGACTCAATTAGAAATTAAGTTGGGTTGTAACTTTGGCCCAAAATATATGGAATAATATATTAAACAAACAAAATTGATAATGAATTGTACAATAATTTATCCCTTTATCACTACCTTTGTGTAAAAACAAGGGAAAAACTGTGGATGGTTATTAGTACTTCCTCTTCAAGTTTCAATTTTCGGTTCAATAATTTATCCCTTTATCACTACCTTTGCTTAAAAGCAAGGAAAAACTGTGGATGATTATTGGTACCACTCTTCAAGTTTCAATTTTCGGTTCAATAATTTATCCCTTTATCACTACCTTTGCTTAAAAGTAAGGAAAAACTGTGGATGATTATTGGTACCACTCTTCAAGTTCTAATTTTGAAAAAAAAAAAAAAAAAAAAAAAATATGATTTACGAATGATTTTCAAAATAATCTTTGTCGTCAAGTTTAGAAATGATGAGCCCTAAATGGACTTTGCATAATTGATTTTAGACATGGCACTAAGTATGAGAAGTCAACAGAAAGGACTAGATAATATTTTCGAATTATTCATCGTTTAGATTAAACGAGAAATAGAAAGTCAGTTTTATGAAGTTATGATGAGATGTTGAGATTATAAGTGATATGATTTTATTGAGATTTTTATGAGAAGAATTATGAAGTTGGAGATTTAAAGTTTAGGCTCTTAATTATTGAGAAATAAGGACTTGATATGGTGATATTAGAAATTATGATTTGAAATTTCTATGTTGAGGAATTATGAATTGATTTTCTGGAATATTTATGATGATATTGAAGTTTGATGAAATTGTGATCAAATGTACAATTAGTTATTATTGTGAGTTATGAAGTATGCTTACGATTTGGATAAGTCCAAATTTCAAAGGAAAACTCTGCCTAGAATTTTATCGTTTGGAGTTAAGAGCATAGTATGGTATGCAATCACTAAGAGAATTGAAGTTAGACATACAAGTTCATTTACATCACAAACGAGATTTAGTAGATGATAACAGAGATATTATTATTTTCTCATAAGGAGAACACACAAGAGTCACCCTAGAAAGGAAATACATGAAAACACGCAAAAGCAAAAGAAAGCAACATGGGAAATTCCTCAAATTGAGAGATGTGTTTCCGGAGTAGCCGTATCCTACCACCTCTGACCTTTTGAGGAAATAAAGAAACCTTCAAAAAGGTGTGTTTTGAGAGTAAGAATACTCCGTAATCTACCACCTGGAACCTTTGAGGTACACACAAGATTTAAACATTAAGGAAAATCCTAGGAAATTAGAGGGGTGTCTCGAGAGTAAGAATACTCCGTACTCTACCCCCACCTATTCTAAGATTCATAAAGTTAAGTTTACATTAACCGGACTCCATTTTCGCTTGATTCCCCTTCCTTGCGACCAATCTATCTTAACCCCTGCTGGATCTTGTATTGAGATATATGACTGCAGCTTATCCAGTAGTTCATCAATAGTAGGAGCAGAAATAAGGAGTCTTCTGGAAAATGGAGAGATGAATCCCTGTTCCACAGCATAATCAAGAAAGGTTAACAAGCCATCAAAGAAATTGTTAACATTCAGAAGCCCAATAGGCTTAGTATGGAGATCTAGTTGAGCCCACGAGGTAATGTTAAAGATTTCTTCTAAGGTACCAAAACCTCCGGGCAGGGCTATAAAGGCATCAGAACCATATAGCATACAAGTTATGCGTTCATGGATGGATAAGGTTTGAACTTCATGCCCTCGTGTTTTTCCTGCAACATCTACCAAAGGGACAGGTATGACACCGATTACTTTTGATTTCTCTGCAAGAGCAGATTGGGAAACACAACCCATTAGACCACTGCTACCACCCCCATACACAAGAGTGATACCTTTTTCCCCCAGTTTCTTTCCAAGATCTACGGCCGCTTCTAGATAACCGAAGCCTTTCCCCACTTTTGATCCACAAAATACACAAATAGTTTTGATCTGTCGAAGTTTTGGTGCTTCCATCTTTGATAGTATAGAAGAGAAAACTTACGAAGAAGATGTGATTTTGGGATGCCTGAACTATGAAATATGTTTGGCTATTTAAAGCCGGAAAAACTTACTGTTTTTCATTGATTCTGAAAAAGTAAAAATTTACTTTTGACAAAATCGGCCAACTTTTGACTGTTTTACCAAAGATATCACCTTTCGGTGATTTATTTCCAGCTTTATCAAACCTCGAGAAAGGAAAATATATTTTTACTAACCTTTATCAAAACGCGTGAAAGGAAACAGAAGAATATTTTAAATATGTATCAAGAGATTTACCTTATATCAATGCTGATTTGCCACAACCTCATTGTGTAAAACAGACTGGCAGACAGGATCTTTTGCAGTTATATTTTTGAGACTATAACGATTTTTGTCTTCGTTAAACTGAGCGTATAAGGAGAGAAGTTCACGTTGCACATAACCACTTGGGTGCGTCTCAAGAGTCAGTCGAATATCATCCAAAGACTCCTTACTCAGTCCACCCTTTATGAATTTGATTTTATCATCCCGATTAGTAGAAGAATATCCTACTGTTTTGCAATGAGTATCACAGTTCCAACGAGCACATTTGTAGCAACCATTCAGCCTTTTTGCTCTTCGTTTCTTTGCGAAGGTGCTTTTGCCTAAACCAGGCATGTGCTTTGGAAATGTCATAGGTAATTCACCAGATAATCGAACTTTTGCTTCGATCAACCAGCGAACATCTTCTGAAACACCATGAGCCATCAGTAACCTCAATCTTTCGAGTCTTATTCGATAAATTTTCCTCAGATCATTCATTGGAAGACTGGAATAATACTTGCGAATGTTTGTAAGAATGATATCCATGTTTTTGATGGATCTAACCTCTTCCCAGCATGAACTATTTAAAAGCATTAAGGATCGGAGGGAATCCGCGTGATATTGATTCCAGGAAGAAAGCGCGGAATAGAATAATGGAAAAGAGGGAACAAGAGTTTATGCGCCGTTTACTTTCTTGATAAAAGGAAGATTTGATGATGACGGGATTTGAGATATGGAATATTTTCTTGGATTTTGGGTACTGATATTCTGATATAATAATCAAGGTATAGAAATAATACGGGAATACGTGAAAGAGAAATAAGGACCGTATTGAATCAGAATTCATACGTATATACAAGTGAAAGAAATACTTTGCAGGAAATGTGGTGATATTTAAGTAAAGAATCTTAGTTTGGGAGATATTTGTTTACTGAATTTTGGGTTACAAATATTGGAAAGATAAGTTGATGATATTATGTTGATATGTTATTGGGTATATTACATAGAGAGATTATTCAGGGAATTATTTTGATTATTTTGAGAATATTCGATGATAAGAAGAAAGGAAAAATTATTATGATATGATATATCAGTAAAGATTTGTTGAAATTTTAGAGATATATACTAATATCTGAGGTCACATGATACGATGATAAGTGACAAATTACATGAATACTACAAGATATGATGAAATATCACATACGATTGGGAATTTTCATTTTGATTCAGAAGAATTTATGAGTAGACATATGTCTATTATTGATAGAAAAGTCCATGTCTTAAGAAAACAAAGATATGCATTTAGTCAAAGTCCAGTGGGTTAAATATAGTAGCAATGATACTACCTAAGAGAAGAAGAGAAGAGATTCTGATTAAGTGTTCAGAAATCATAAGATCAAGTAAGTTTAATTTCGAGGACGAAATTATTTTAAGGGGGTAAGTTTGTAGCGACCAAGAATTTTTACGCGATTAATAATTATTTTAATAGAAAATCGTGTCGCTACTATTTCACCCATTTTTATTAAGTTAACGCCGCGACGTATTCGTATAGCCAAGTCAAGAAATAATCGAGATCGTTCAATTTTAAATTAAATTCCGAAATTCTAAAAATATCTCCATTCTCTTGATTTAAAGTATATTAAGTCCAAGTACTTAATTCAATGTTATCCCAATATTTATTTATACAAAAAATTATTTTTATTATTGAAATTAAGAAAATATATGCAAGCATGAGAGGTTCCATTATATATAATAATTATGAGAATCTTAATTTAATAAATATGGAAAAGTATATGAATGAATTATATACTCCATTATATATAATCATGAAGAGCATAATATTTGTATAAATATGGAAAAGTATATGAATGAATTATATACTCCATTATATGTAATCATGAAGAGCATAATATTTGTATAAATATGGAAAAGTATATGAATGAATTATATACTCCATTATATATAATCATGAAGAGCATAATATTTGTATAAATATGGAAAAGTATATGAATGATTGATAAGACTCCATTATATGTAATCATGAAGAGCATAATATTTGTATAAATATGGAAAAGTATATGAATGAATTATATACTCCATTATATATAATCATGAAGAGCATATTATTTGTATAAATATGGAAAAGTATATGAATGGTGCTTTACTTTAAGAAAAGGATGTGTTAAAATTAATAGAATTGAATGATTATGTTTACAATATGCCAACTTTATACATCTATTTAAACCCATCTCTTTTACACACAACTCTACACATATACACTTATTTCCAATCTCTTGACAAAATCCACAAGTAAGAGAAATTCAAGGTGGTCAAGAAAGTTTTGGTCCATTTACTACTACACTTCATTTTAATCTTTTAAAAGGTAAGTATATCTTATGTTTTTATGAAAAGTAAGTATGTTTTTATGAAAGGTAAATACACCTTATGTTTTTATGAAAAGTAAGTATGTTTTTATGACAAGTAAGTATATCTTATGTTTTTATGAAAAGTAAGTATGTTTTTATGAAAGGTAAATACACCTTATGTTTTTATGAAAAGTAAGTATGTTTTTATGACAAGTAAGTATATCTTATGTTTTTATGAAAAGTAAGTATGTTTTTATGAAAGGTAAATACACCTTATGTTTTTATGAAAAGTAAGTATGTTTTTATGACAAGTAAGTATATCTTATGTTTTTATGAAAATGTTTGGATCATTGCTATGAAATCAATCTCACAAGATTGTTATGGGTTCCATATGATATTTTTATGATTATGCTAAGGGGACCGGAGTTTAGTAGCGCTACACATAAGAATTCTTGCCATTTAAGTTCGGTAAAATTATTGTGTCTCCCTATGTTTATGAGTATTTCGATCATATCCTATGTTATGATGAAAATGATCCATATGCTTTCAAAAGAACATTTATGCTTGGTATACTTACTGGGATTTTATAAATCTCACTCCACGATATTTACCATTTTCAGATAATTGAAGGTTCGAGGCGGTCAACATGGAAGTGGCAAAAGTGGTTAAGATTGATGAGATAATTATGTTGAACTTTATGTAAGAAAATTATGTTCTATTTTTATTCACAAATAAAATTATGGGATTCTAATTATTCTTTTGAATAATTTTACATTACTATTTAAGTCTCGATAATATGATATGAGTCACTTTTAGTGGCACTCGAATGGTCGAGAATTCGGGTCGTCACAAGTACGTTCTATAAGTTGATCTTTGAGGTATTCCTCGTGAGCCAAGGTCTTTTTGAGTACCTGTTAATCTTTGGGACCCCTTGGGAGATTCCCTTTTTATGACCTCCAATCTTCCAACCTTCGAGACCTGAGTTATTCTTAGTTCTTCTAATTTGATATAGTGGAGTAGATCCTTGACGTGGACTTTACCTCTGAGTTCATTTATTTTGAGTTTGGATCTCCCAAAGTGAGTTCAAATCTCCTAAGACTTGAGGTTCGATTTCTTATACGGAGATCTTCCAGGTCCAAGGTCTTCTAGTACCGAGATCTTCTAGGACTCGAGGTCGGATTTATAAAGACCTTTGTTTATTTTATTTTTTTTAAGAAAAAATAGTAATTTTATATGGCTAACTTTTCCTGCCATCATCAAAAAACTACAAATGTATAGGATATTTTATCAATAAATTAGAAAGGTGCTGGGATTTGAATGAGAAGTTGAATATTCTAAAATGAAAAGGTCAATGCAAACTCAATCTTTCAAGAAGACATTCTGAACACATTTCATCCAAATTACCTTGAGATGAAGCAACCTTGAACCTAAAATTAGGCCTTCATCAAGATTTTCCTCTTGCGTCATCTTCCTTTTTTTTATGTAGAAAGAACTCAAGAACCCTAATTTTTCATATTGATTAATGCTGAAACATACAGATTCTTGTTGGAAAGATTTTTGCTGAAAAGATAAGGACCGGTTTCACAAGGATGCGGCCCTCCTTCTAGCTCCAAACTGTTGACATCAAAAAATGACTTGAAGACGTGGCATTCTTTTAGTCAACTTAAATGAAAAAAGTAGGAGGAAAATGTAAAGAAACTTGAACACATGGTAGGGCTGAACTCGTGGTCCGACCTTAATTGATTTTTCTCTTGTATATATAAGGAGACAAATTGAGAGAATACAAGTGGTTTAAGAGTGTTTTCCTTCTCCTTATGCGGGGGAAAATCTCCTCTTCTTTGTTTACAATACATTGGTATTTATAGGCAAATTATACTGACAAGTTACTAATATTTAGCTGTTGCAATTCCCATACGGTTGTAAGTTCCAAGAATATGACAAAAGGTCCAATAACCAACTTACGGCCTTAAAGGACAAAGTTACGGCCGTAACTTTCTCGCAAAGTATTTTCCTAATTTGGTTCAAAGTCTATTTTTGGAAAATCTTCTTGGGGTCTTTAGGGAACGATTTTTGAGCTATAAAAAGAAGAAATTCACCTCAAGAAGGAGGCTGGAAATTAGGGCAAAAAGTAGAGAATCCTTGGGAGACCTTCAAGCAAGAAGCATCAACTATAAGTGGAAATCATGAATCAAATTAGGGATTTCTCCATAATTATTATGGGCTAATTTCCTTGTCTTGTTCGAGGGGGAAGTTGTGTTGATTCATTCATTCTTATTTCTCTTTTCCTACAAACGAGTAACGTTGTATCTATTCCCTTTCTTTCAATTGTTGGATTATTATGTTTTGAATGTTCAATTGAGTTTATTTGATTAATAGTTTAATTTGGCTAATTGGATTATTGATCTTTGGATTCATGAATATGCTATATTTAGATTCTCGATCCGTAATTGTTATTGAATTTTTATTTTAGTAGCAAATAAATCTCGTGCAGGTTTAGTAATAATTCAACTTGAATTGATTAATTCGAGCTTGTGAAATTAACGATCCAATTCAATCTAATTCTTCTCGTTTTTCATACTTATATTGCATTAAATCCTAAGATCTTGTTTAGAATTATCCACTGGCTACAATTGGTTCAAAGAGCTTGTTTTGAGTCAATACACATAAGAAAGAATTGTGATAATCAGAATTTGTTGATTATTTACGATTGATAATTGAATTAGGGATAAAAACATGTTACAAGGAAACTCGAGAACAAGATTGTCTCTCATATTAATTCTCTACATGTATTTATTTATTCATTTATTTTATGCATAGTTTTCATTCGAGTAATTCCACACAACAAAACCTCTCACTCCATTCTAATTTCTCGAGCAACTAAATAAGTTCACCGTTCCTCGTGGGATCGACCATTACTTTCGCTACTACATTATTAATTAATATTTAATGAGTAATGAATTATTTATTATTTTTGGTACATTGTGACACGCATCATTGGGTAATTGATATTGACTCATGGACCGGATAACATGCATTAAGATTAAGAATTAATGATTTTTTATAATTTTTAATTTTTTTTTTTTTGTTCTGGTTCTTGGTTCCGGTTCTGGTTCTAAACTAACAACCTGAACCAGAATCGGAACCGATAGTTCTTGATTTTCGAATCAGATCCGTTTAAAATTTTGATAAAACCGAACCGGAACCAAATCGAGTCGAACCGTTGGTTCCGATTCTTTTACCTAGGACTATCCTTTTTCATCTTTTAGTATTTGGTGTAGAGAGACAGTCTAGAACAAATTTAATATAACTTTCAGATCAACTTTGATGTAAAATTTTGTGTAATCATTGGAGAGGTTACACCAAATTTGGTGCAAAATTATATCAATTTAAATGTTCTTCATTAGAGATGGTCTTAATGAAAAAATCGTAATAAGAATGCGATGAAAAAATATGGGAACATAATTTTGACGAATAAAAGTTATGAATCTTTCATGCAATTAAAATGAACATTTTTTTTCATACTTACGTTTTCACATCTTATTACATTTAGTGCAGTTTCAAATTAATCTTTCCATTTTTCCTCATAAAGGATTAAGACTTATCCAATATTTTAACTGGAAAAAGTTAATTATAAATTTGGATTATACTTCTTTATCATAGTATTGGCATTTGCAATAACAACATTTTGAATTCAGCCCCGCTTGACCCCAATTTTTTATAACTCATTTTTTCATAAATTTAGTTTCAACTATACATATCATGGTGTCTACAATTTTTATCAACTTTTCAATCACAGATTTCATCGACATTTATCAAAAAACTATTAAAAATCTAAATTTTAGCTAAACAAAATATGGGCTTAATATAGTGTAACTTTTTTAGGGATAGCAAAATGTCCCGACCTCATCTTACCATGCATTGTCCCGTCCCGAAATCATATTTAAAATATTATATTAAAAAATTTAAATATATTTCTTTATTCTAACCACACCTAGATTACCCAAAAATCCTCGTAGAGAAAAACATAGTTTGGGCCACCCCAACTAATCAATCGCGTTGCCATCCTTAAAATTGTCAGGACCACAAAAAATAAGGATAAAAGATAATATAATACTATTCACATATTGTGTGTTTTGTTTTTTAACTCTAAAGATGCCCAACATACAATATTGGCGATCCTACAATAATGAAATCTCAATGAATGTCTTTTACTAATCTCGTCTTTTACGATCTGATTCGAGCGGAAAAGGTCCGAGTTCTTAAGAATCATAGTCTTTTTTCCGTCTAAATAACAAAGTTGATTTATTTTTCTGTTATTTCAAAAACCTTTTTGTAATGATGCTTTTGAAAAACGAGGATATTAATTTACTATTCAACCAGTCTAAAATATGAAATAAAAACATACTTATTGGCTAGCCTGGTGAAATTCGTTATCGAAAACAAACTTTAAGAGAGGTTTCAATTCTATTAGGTCACAGTATGATATCATGTATTTTTCATGGAAAATGATAAATTCGGCTCTTTTCCAACTTTTAAGCTGTTTGATGACATTTATTTTTCAGGTAAGTTGTTTTCCTAGAACCTGACACGTGACCTCCTTACCAATGAACGTGGAAGTCAATTTCTCACGTCTTTGTTTGGAAAATATTTTCTACCACGTGTAATTTGTATTTGACATTTTTCTTTGTTAACAGACTTATTTTTTTCTTATTGACACTATTATATTCAAGTACAAATGTATGAAAAAATAATTAAAGTAGTTCAATTTTGCCAAATTTTTCATGAATAATAATTTTAATGAAACAACAAAACTTGAAAAATCGATATTTTTTACCTAAAAAATTAATCAAATCAAACACATTAAACTTCCAATTTATAAAAAAATAAATTCTCAAAAATTCATTCTCTCCATTAGCACAATCAAACGGAAGCTCTAGGAAATCCTTGCGCCCAAAATGGCAAAAGTCCTTTCGGCAATGAACCATTCCATTCCATTCTTCAGCTAGATCCAAACCTTCGTTTTTTGTTCGGCCCAACACAATTTCATTTAGCTGATTTGATTTTTTCAAAGAGGATATGATGTACAAAGATGGCAATGCGCAGGTTCGAGTGAGGGTACATGCCTAGCCCCGCTAAACGAACCACAAACTCGTACCTCTCCCATGACCCGCTATGCCATTGTAATGCGAGGCAGGTATAGGTTCAGTTCGGTTCAGGACATGGGGCTATGTAAGCATTCTTATTTTTGACTATGTTAATTAAAAACTACTTGTTTCATTGCTACATTCTATCTATTCATCCTAAGTAATGAAATTTTAAATCTTCAATCAAATTTTATTTTATTTCATTTTAATTAATGGCAGTTCGGGGCGGGTCACTCCAATACCCGCCCTGCCTTGAGACCCGACTCAAGGCAGCAATGTCGACCCATACCCGCCCACCAACCTATCGAGCAGCCAAAATTTGCTCCATTAGGACGGATACCCATCGAGTTCGAGACGAATTTTTTTGCCATCAAGGCGGCAATGTCGACCCATACCCGCCCACCAACCTATCGAGCAGCCAAAATTTGTTCCACCAAAGGCGTATACCCATCGAGTTCGGGACGAATTTTTTTGCCATCCTATTCTGTTTTAATTTCATTTAACGCATATGAAATTGACCCAGAACAAATGTCATATCATCATATTTCATGTTTTAAGCTCACTAGACTTTTGATCATTTATCCTCGTAAACATCAAGACAATGTCTCACAAATTGCAGCCAAAGCAAAGTAGCAGAGACACTACACCATAATACAAATGCCCTCAAATATCCAAGCCAAATAAATACAAGTTTGCAATTTAGCAGTAGATTCACTAGATTGCAAAATTCACTTAAACAGAAAGATAAAAAGAAATTCGACGCTCACCCTTTAAACTGGTCTCTTAGTTCAGCACTCGCTAAATATCATTACAAAACTTTTGGTTATTCAAAAACAGGTACGCATTTATTTGCCTAGAGTGAGGGTCCATCCTGCGGGTCATCAGCCTCGGCATTGGTCAAATCTAATAGGGCTCAACGGGTGCACGGAAGCTTGCTCCTGCATACACAGCCTCTGATCCAAGTTCCTCTTCAATCCTCAATAGCTTAAGACAACAAAGGACCATCAAATCAGTATGGCTCCTTATTTGATTGAGATAATTGATGCATGGAAGTCAATATTTACCTGGTTGTATTTTGCAAGACGTTCGGACCTGCACGGAGCTCCGGTCTTAATTTGTCCCTGGCAAAACATTTACCAACAAACAGATCAGCACTCGAATTCAGAAAGGAGAACC